>CM063709.1:1550753-2173635 GCA_032441835.1 Slavum lentiscoides
GTTAACGATTGATAATTACGGTATTTATTTAAAAAAAAAAAAATTGATTACGCGTGAAAAATAATGTATAAATATTTTTTACACAATATTCAGTTCATACAATATTATATACGTATATATATGACATATCCGTATTTTATTGTAAATAATAAAAAAAAAATTATTGTCTTTAGTACGATACGAGCGAGTTATATGTACTCGTGCCGACTATATATTAAATTTTTGAACGGAGAATTTTTTTTTTCAAACATCAATTTATTCATCAATAAACGAAACACATCAGTGCCTTAATATTTTGTTTTTTCTTATCGCGCGTACACAATACGCTTCAAGTTTCACTGTCTACATTTTCAATCTAAATTCTGTCAAAAGTAATACTTTTAAATTAATATTTAACCTCGCGTGTATAGAAATATACAGAAATCAACGATAAAAATGTACGTCAAGTACTTTCAGACCGTTCGATCGTTTTGGATCTATTTAAAAATGAAAAATCGATTAATTAATTTTAAGATGTACGTATATAATATAATATCATAAAGTTTTGTGCACAACACAAACTGTCCGATATTTCGTTCTGCGCAATTATATGTATCGAATCGCACACAATTTCAACAGCCTTCTTACGAATTACGTATATAATACATAAAAAATATTATGCGGTATTTACGTTTTAATAAAAAAAATATACATTAATAATATATAAAACGCCGGTCAATCTATTAAACCGAATTATCTGATATGTAAGAAGAACAATATCAAATAGATCGTTATTTTATACGAACATATTTATATGTATAACACATTTTTATTATATAACACATTATAAGTAATTTATAATTTTCAGCCGCGTTTCGAATGTCGTTCTCGTTTAAAATCGACGCGTAAATTAATGACATGTAGAATTAAAGCTCGAACGGGTTAGGTTAGGTCGAAAAACCTGGATAACCGTGAGGAGAAAAAAAACGAAATCGAATACGCTGAAATCCGAAGAAAAAAAAACGGAAAATTGAACACGTTTTCGAACTCGAAATCTCCAAGAAAAAAATATGATCGTATCCCGGACACCGGGATGGAAAAAAAAACTAAACTCGTTTTTGGCGAAGAGTATATGTTCCGCGATGAAAACAAAATTATTATAAACGCGTTTATTTATACACATCCTTGAGTATTATGTACTTAACGATCATTATCGTTATTACCGTCGTAGTAGGAGGACAATTTATTATTATTATAATTATAAGACCAACACGACATAATGGAAAGAAAATCGGTTTAACACCGTTTTTAGAAGTAAGTTGTTCGTTTGTCTTTTGTGTGTTGTAATAATCGGCACAATGATTTTGTCCGTTGTTTATTAATATTCATAACGTCGATTAGTTTCCAATTTATTAAGGGTTTTTGAAAATCATTTGCAGACAATATCCTGTTTTTAGTTGTATGCGACCAGTACATTATTGGAAATCATAACATATCATAAGACGGGAAGATGTAGTAAAGAGAGACGCGGAATCGTTGGGCGGAGGTCCGGACTGGAAAGCAAAAGCAGCTGACAGAGAGACTTGGAGGATTGGCTGTTCGACGGGATGGTCCTAGTGGCCGTTATTACCAAAGAAGAAGAAGATAATACCGTATACGTCTAAAACGGATGAGATAACCGCTCTGCACCAACATCGTAATACAAATACGATGAGTAGCGGTAATAAGAAGCCGGAGGATATTGACATTACAGCGTTTTAATATTATTATCTAACGCTCGCGCCTCTTCATAATACTCATTATATTATATCGTAATTGAATTGATATTGTTGATTATTTGAATTGATTAATCGAATTAAAAAATAATAATAATAATAAGAGACACGCGTTTACTGTACTCGTACACAATACAATAGAATATATTATTATATTAATTACGAAACGGGACGACGGCTACTGGGCAATAGCTGACGTTATTAACGCAACGGTAAAATAAAAAATTGAATTATCCCGCAAATATAGTACAAGTATTGTTTTTTTTTTTGAAAATCATCCGTTTGTTATTGAAAATCGCATTGTGTGCGGTCACAAACGTATATTATTATAAGACTCGGTTTCGCAGTTTTAACTTTTGTATAAATAACGTATGTAATTTATGGTGGAACAATTTTCGCGTAATAGTATATTATAGTTCGTAACCGCAAAATAAAATAAAAACCGTTAGAAAAATGTTCCAAAAAAAAAAAAAATCAATATAATACGTGTATATTTCGGAATTTAAGGGGATTGGAAGCGAGCATATTTCCTCTCTTTGTCTTGCACGAATCGTAGTAAAAAATAAACGTTTCGTACCGATCGACCTGTTATAGTGATGCGCGATAAAGATTCTGAAAACGGATAGTTGAATTCGTCGTGAATTTTATTACAGAATGACCTCCCCATTTTTTTATCTTAAGATCTTAAAAAATTACTCGAACCAATTTAAAATAAAAAAAATCGTTATTAATCAATTTTCGAAGACCTTAGGATGAAAAAAGCGGGAAAGTCATCGTCCTGTAGTAAAATTCACAACAAATCTGTTTTCAGAAACGTTTTATTATATTTACACAGTAATAATCGTATACGCTGTCTGCGGCGAATATAACTGTGCAGAAGTTTCGTAAGAATTTTATTTTTTTTTTTTACATACTTTAAGCGTAACGGATAACGGGAAAATGAGAAAATTTTCGTGGGTAACGGACACACACACGTTGCAGAATAGTTTAAAGAAACGCGTTCTCGTACAATAGCTGGTAACCTAAAATTCAACGCTATCAACGAGTTGATTATGGTTAAAAGTGAAAATTGTCTTTTGCTTAACACTCGGTATTATTTTCCCGTCGCATTGACCACACGTTAACTCGGCGTGATTTTTCCGTTCGGACCAGGGGCGTATTTATGGGAAGCGGGGCTGATGGGGCTCCCCGAAATTTCAAGAACTTTCTTTATGTTTATGTCTTTATGTAGGACGTAATATTTTTAATAAATTCCTAATACGTAATTGTTTTTAAAATGTTGAGAATTTGGTTTGTCTTATTTTTAAGATTTAGTCTTGGATTAGAATTTAGAAATAATTCAACGATGATATTTACGCAATGCCTCAGCCCCCCAAAAAAAAAAAATTTCTAAATACGCCCCTGGTTCGGACCGTTTACGCAGTTTAATTTTGAATTTTCAAATTATTATAAACGCGTTTATTTATACACATCCTTGAGTATTATGTACTTAACGATCATTATCGTTATTACCGTCGTAGTAGGAGGACAATTTATTATTATTATAATTATAAGACCAACACGACATAATGGAAAGAAAATCGGTTTAACACCGTTTTTAGAAGTAAGTTGTTCGTTTGTCTTTTGTGTGTTGTAATAATCGGCACAATGATTTTGTCCGTTGTTTATTAATATTCATAACGTCGATTAGTTTCCAATTTATTAAGGGTTTTTGAAAATCATTTGCAGACAATATCCTGTTTTTAGTTGTATGAGACCAGTGCATTATTGGAAATCATAACATATCATAAGACGGGAAGATGTAGTAAAGAGAGACGCGGAATCGTTGGGCGGAGGTCCGGACTGGAAAGCAAAAGCAGCTGACAGAGAGACTTGGAGGATTGGCTGTTCGACGGGATGGTCCTAGTGGCCGTTATTACCAAAGAAGAAGAAGATAATACCGTATACGTCTAAAACGGATGAGATAACCGCTCTGCACCAACATCGTAATACAAATACGAAGAGTAGCGGTAACAAGAAGCCGGAGGATATTGACATTACAGCGTTTTAATATTATTATCTAACGCTCGCGCCTCTTCATAATACTCATTATATTATATCGTAATTGAATTGATATTGTTGATTATTTGAATTGATTAATCGAATTAAAAAATAATAATAATAATAAGAGACACGCGTTTACTGTACTCGTACACAATACAATAGAATATATTATTATATTAATTACGAAACGGGACGACGGCTACTGGGCAATAGCTGACGTTATTAACGCAACGGTAAAATAAAAAATTGAATTATCCCGCAAATATAGTACAAGTATTGTTTTTTTTTTTTGAAAATCATCCGTTTGTTATTGAAAATCGCATTGTGTGCGGTCACAAACGTATATTATTATAAGACTCGGTTTCGCAGTTTTAACTTTTATATAAATAATGTATGTAATTTATGGTGGAACAATTTTCGCGTAATAGTATATTATAGTTCGTAACCGCAAAATAAAATAAAACCGTTAGAAAATGTTCCAAAAAAAAAAATCAATATAATACGTGTATATTTCGGAATTTAAGGGGATTGGAAGCGAGCATATTTCCTCTCTTTGTCTTGCACGAATCGTAGTAAAAAATAAACGTTTCGTACCGATCGACCTGTTATAGCGATGCGCGATAAAGATTCTGAAAACGGATAGTTGAATTCGTCGTGAATTTTATTACAGAATGACCTCCCCATTTTTTTATCTTAAGATCTTAAAAAATTACTCGAACCAATTTAAAATAAAAAAAAAATCGTTATTAATCAATTTTCGAAGACCTTAAGGATGAAAAAAGCGGGAAAGTCATCGTCCTGTAGTAAAATTCACAACAAATCTGTTTTCAGAAACGTTTTATTATATTTACACAGTAATAATCGTATACGCTGTCTGCGGCGAATATAACTGTGCAGAAGTTTCGTAAGAATTTTTATTTTTTTTTTTTTTACTTTAAGCGTAACGGATAACGGGAAAATGAGAAAATTTTCGTGGGGACACACGTTGCAGAATAGTTTAAAGAAACGCGTTCTCGTACAATAGCTGGTAACCCGTCTGCTGGGCTGGTCACTCAATAAAATTCAACGCTATCAACGAGTTGATTATGGTTAAAAGTGAAAATTGTCTTTTGCTTAACACTCGGTATTATTTTCCCGTCGCATTGACCACACGTTAACTCGGCGTGATTTTTCCGTTCGGACCAGGGGCGTATTTATGGGAAGCGGGGCTGATGGGGCTCCCCGAAATTTCAAGAACTTTCTTTATGTTTATGTCTTTATGTAGGACGTAATATTTTTAATAAATTCCTAATACGTAATTGTTTTTAAAATGTTGAGAATTTGGTTTGTCTTATTTTTAAGATTTAGTCTTGGATTAGAATTTAGAAATAATTCAACGATGATATTTACGCAATGCCTCAGCCCCCCAAAAAAAAAAAATTTCTAAATACGCCCCTGGTTCGGACCGTTTACGCAGTTTAATTTTGAATTTTCATTGCCAAAAAGGTTTACAAGCCAACAGAATTTTTCTAAACGAGAACGCAGAACGAATACAGAGACGACTACTGCAGGCTGTCGTAATATTATATCGTTGAAAAACGTATACACACGAAAAAAAACGGACTAAAAATGCAAAACTCGAGTTCGTATTTATTAACTCCAATTATGTGTTCGAATTTTGAATTTACTTTGACTTTTAACTCGCGATTATTATTAAAGAACAGTCGCATTCACTCCAGCCAAGTGTATATTTTATACGCAACAAAAAACGGACGACGATGCGCGCTTGTAAAAAAAAAAAATATATTTCTACAGTCCACTCCGGCTAGTGTGTACTTACCTATACAACTTACACGCTTAAAATATTAATACAATAACGCACGATCCGTCGATGATGTTTAACCCGTAGACATACGCGTGTACAAGAAAATAACGTGTCGTGGGTATTTATTTGCACACATTACTATTATTATATTATTGCCGTCAACACACTTTCTATAAAATAATAATAATAATAACATACATCTGTCGTGCAATTTCGAGTGTGTACGATTCGACGACGACGTGATCGAAACGATATAATAAATTGTGTTCCCGTTAACGGTAAAACTAATCCGTTTCGCAGTGCACGCGATCTAAATATTCGTAGACATACGCTCTCGTATGTGTTTTATAATATTTTTAATTTTGGGCGTTTGTGAGCAAAAGTGTTGTTAAGTATTGTACAGTATGTACTCTGAGCATTTGCGTTTTTCAAACGGCCGTTAACAATCCGGAAACGCTATCGGATGCGTAAAAAGTATGGAAAATTGACGAATAAACGAATTCTGTTTATACAAGCGGAAGAATTTTATAATTATCGGGGGGACTGATGAAAAGCGATTGAAAAAAAAAAGTACTCGACCGTTTGAAACGGACTTACGCACACCCGAGTCGGCCACCAGATTTTTTTATTATTTCCGAAATACGCGTCCGAGTTTTTTTTTTTTTTTACAGTAATTTACGGGGGGGAAATATTTCTCTCTCATAATAGCATTTTCGTTTGCCTATAAGTGAACGTTATTCGACACTTCTCTTTTTTTTTAATGAAAATTTAAATAATTCACGCTTATAAAAATATTACGTTTAACATAATATTTTACATATTTTTTTTTTTTTATAGCAGCGACGAAAATGTGCCTAAAACTGATTTTATATAATTATCTATACGCGATCTCAGCGACATCATCGTTATGTAAATTTTGGACTATTTAGGATTTTACCGTAAAATTATGTGATCATACGGTAGTTGGACGCGTTACGCTATGATAAAATAAAAACGGATAACGATCGATTCGCAATACAAAAAAAAAAACTTAGAAATTTACAATTAATTTTTTAAAAAAAAGTCGATTTTTAAACGGGGTTTTCTGCAAAACACGAATATCCCGTTTATACAAAACAAAAGACTGTATGCTCTGTTGGAAACGATAGTGAATTCGAGTTTTCTCAAATTCTTAACGTATTATAAATTTAACGTAATTTTGGTAGAAAAAAAAATCGGTCGACGGAAAATATTCTGCAATTATCGAACTCGTAAATACGAAAATAGCTGCCGTGTATGTGTGTGTGGTGTGTATAAAATACATTATAAAAATTTTTTACGGTAAATAGCTGCCGCGCGCACAATCGAAGTGGATAAGATCGCTGCTGAGTTCCTAACGCTGCAGCGTTTTACAACACATAATATCGTATACGAAAATCCGTCTAGAAATTTATAATTTAGAATGGTTAATATTTCGTTTTTTTTTTCTTTTCTCCGATCTACTCTACGCCCACTGCAGCCCCGTGTACTATACGAAATATTATATTAAAAATACACGTGTGTGTGTGTACGCCCTCGCTGACAATCCTTTATCGCGTTATCTTTCATCTCGCTTATCTCATACTCAGGGCGGGGGAACTATTCTATGCGTCACGTGTAATACGTTTGAAAAAAATGTTCCGTTTCGTTATAGGTGGCCAGCGTGAAATAGCAACAGGACTATTGAAATTCCTCGACACGTCGTACTTAAATTTAAATATAATACGTGCAGTGTATAAGACTGTCACTCGATCCGAAAATCTCCACCGCTTAAGATATTCGGGAGAGATTTTTTTTTTTGGGAAGGGCGTGTAAGGACATTTTTTTCACGTAGTTTACCGGCCAACGCGCGATTTAAGATATATTTTTTTTTAGTTGCCACTGCGGTTGTCCACTGACTGGTTTGATACGATTTTCCACCACGTTTCTCCACGTTGTCGTAGGCAGCTCTTCGATTTCATGATACGATTAGCAATCCTGATCTTCCGTTATTCTTGCCGTGATCCTATCGTCCCTTTCAATATCAGTCCTAGCGGCTCTCCACGTCCGAGGACACGCTCACATCCACTCGCTTCGCCTCCGCTCAATAATGCTTTATCACAAAGACCTCTTTTCTAAAATCTCCTTCGATAATAATTAACGTTTCAAAAGCCCGCCTATTCTTCTCCGTTCCTTGTTTCGCATCCGTATATATATATACCGTATATAACACTCCAAACGAAGGGGTTTTTTTTTATTCCAGTGTCAATAATATAATAAACTTTCTGAAGGAAAAAACACACCTTTTTTGGTTTTCCGGCCTGCCGTATTCTCATTACGCTATTTCTTGTTTTTTTTTTTACACACAGCTCATGTAGTCATCGTTCTATTTTTATTGACTTTTTTATACGTTCCGTTAGGTTTTCTCTGCTGCAGACTAGTGTCCAGTTCAATCGGCGTCCCGTTACCGAGATCCGTTTAAAAAAAAAAAATCCTCGATTCGTTCTCGGCTATTAGTATTATTGCCATTACACGGCACGTCGTCGGGTCGGCGGCATAAATCTCATCACGTCTATCGTCAACGACAATAATAATTTAAAAATATTGGAACCGATCGCTCACGTTATTACCGAGTGAATTTTTTTTATATATATAGAGAATATTTCTTCTATTCCGGTCGAGACGAGATTTAGAAAAAAAAAAATTTTTTTTTTCTTATCTCGCTCATTATATATCGGTCACACCGTCGTCGTCGTTTACATTTTGTATATTTTTACGTTATTATATTATATAGCACACGTATAGAACAACAACGACAATTGTACGACCGGACTAGACACTGCAGTGTGTATTCCTGTTATACCTAATAATATATTATTGTTTGTCTGTGTACGCGGAAAGAATCCGAAATTAATCGCGATCGAGCGATATTGAACGACGACCGGTCGGCATATAAAAAAAAAAATTTAATACGCGCGCGCCATTACGTCGGTGGGATTCGATGCGATCGGCGATATCGCGTCGTGTCGATACAACGTTCGATTGTGTTCGACGCGGTTATCCTTATTACATACGAAATTATCCTGCAGTGGTCAATGCTTGTTTTTTTTTAAAAAAGTGACTCAGAATCCTCTCCTCTCTTAACTTCTCCTCTTCGCCACCGTTCTTTAACTTCCCATCCCTATAAATCTGCCCTCCCCTGACTTATCATCTTCGTCCCCTCGCCACCATTCTATCATACTTTATCTTCTTAACTCCCCTTTCCCGCGTCCGCGAACAGAGTGATTATTTAGATTAACACGTTTAAAATATGGAGAAATGAAAAATTTGTTATCAAATTCAAAAAATTTCGGTGTCTCGACTGCGGGTGAAACGTTGAAATCCTAAATATTTTCTGCACTTTCGCGGTACAGTTCTCTCAAAAACCAAAAAAAAATAAAAAATTCGTTGCGAAAACGGAAGAAAAACAAAAAGTCTCGTATTATTACTACGCGATAGTCCGCGCGCGGCGGCGGCAATGCGTTTCTGTTCGTAAAAACATGCTACGGGGAAGAGGAAGAAGGAAAAAAAGAAACAACGTCAACAACCGATTAATGAAATAACGCGGTAATAATAATAATATAAAAAAAAACACTAACGCGCTAGAAGATGTAATAAAATATCGTCGGCAGTGCGCACACGGTTTTTAATCGGTCGAAATTAAAAAAAAAACCGTAGAGGCGGCGGTTGCGTAACGATAAAATTCCGCGGACGTTAAACTCGGAAGAATATGAACGTAAACGCGTTAGAAATACGAGGGCGTTTATTATTTTTATTTCTATTTTATATACACGACGTATACAATAACGAAAACGTTCTAAAAGTAAAGTAAGAGTATTGATATGAACGCGTTAAAGCTTTCGTGGATTGTTGATTTATTCAGAATATTTTCAGGTTCATCCGTGTCTTCAGTTTTTGGCTGACGTTTCGGACTTATTGCAGAGTCCATCTATGTAGAGCGATAGTTACTGGTCCGAGGTTGTACCTATACTACGGTATAGTTTTGATTTTAATAATGATTTTAGTATGGGCGGAGCCGAACGTTTGCACGTTTGCTTTTGAATTTCTGTACGTTATTAGTCGTTTGTCTAACAATCTATAAGATAGGCTACGCACTCACATTTTAGACACGAAATACATTACGATATTTCCCGTACAATAACGTAGCCATTTTTTTTTTTTTTTAAATATCTTTTATTAAGTCACAAGCATAGATAAGAAATATATGGATAGGCTACTGGCATAGTGAATGTGCATGGGATAGCGGACCATTTTAAAAAAGAGAGAAAACACTATTAAAATGGTTCTCTTTCTCGTACGGGGCATATTTTAAGGTCACAATCTCGGACCAGTAACTATCGCTCTGAAGATGGACTCTGCAATAAGTCCGAAACGTCAGCCAAAAACTGAAGACGTGGATAAATCTGGAAATATTCCGAATAAAGTAAGAGTACCTGATAATAACGCGTCGTGAAAACCCGGCTACATTTTTCACAAATCAAGCGAACGAAGAGATTTAATTTTATTTGAGACGAACGCTAGTTGTCTCCGTTTCATAGGCGTTTCATAGCGTTCGTCCGCAGCGGCAGCCTAGCTGAAGACCAGGCGCTGATCTTAATAAACCGAAAAAAGCCCCTTAAAAACCGATGTCGTACTTTTTAAAGGGGGGGATAAGCCCCACCAACGATCCTGCAACAGTCTCGCATGATATTCGTAAAGTGGTTGTATCGGTTAGTTTACACATTACACTGCATTTTTAAGATGTCATCCGTAAACCTTCGTCGCTCCTGACCGAGTAGACGTTTGACAACGAAACTGAATCGCACTTTGCGTGCGGTCTGATGAGTTGGCGGGTAAGACGATTGACCGGCGCGCGAACTAGAATTTGTTGACGACCACGTTCGACCTTGGAACAATTCCATGCGTTTTATACGAATTTTTTACCGCGTGACTCATGTATGCGTACGCACACTCTCTAGAAAGTCACCAATTGTTTCTACGCGCTTATATTCGATCGAATTTTTTCACGAAATTCAGATGCCGTTTCGTCTGTTATAGAAATCGTGTCGATCGTCGACCCACACATTGACATCACGCGACCTACTATTTAAAAATCTTTAGTGCTTTATTCGAATATGTACTGTATACAGATCGGCTTCCGATTTTCAGACGCTTCCCGCGAGAAAATTCCGGAAAAAAACGGTTTTAATTTTCCAAGGAGCTAAGACGAGTGATTTTTTTATACGCAGGCGACTTTTCACTCGAACGGATGAAAACGTCGAGAAAACATCAACGAGCAGTTCGTCGGCGGATTAAACGGTAGACGTGCCCGTCATAGATTGAGTCCACTTGTATTGATCCCGAAAATCTCGTAATGAGACGCGTCGCGAGCAAAATGTATGCACCCTGAAATTGTGTCTTGTTGTTTGACGATGGAAAATTCAATCGCAAAACCGCTAGCCCGGAGTCAGAAAAAATAATGTCTCACCCGGCACGATGAAACCGATTGAATGTAACGAACCGGTGGATGGGATTAATGGATAGTTTTCAATAACGCTAATTTTTTTTTTTTTTTACGTTAAAATTTCGATTATTTTTCGGTTCACTCTGTCTCGAAAAATATCTGAAACGAGGGAAAGACTTCTCGTTTATAAAAAGCGTAAAGCAGGATGTGTTGAAACGGAATTCTATTTACGTATGTGAAACGCGAGGCCTCGGCGAGTAAATCGCGCAGACGACCGAGACATCTCGTCGCGTACGTCTCGGGGAGGAAAAAAACATTTTATACATAAAAAAAAAAAAATCGACAACACAATAAGTTATGCCGGTCCCGGAGGAGTCCGCCGCCGTCTGTTCGCCGTCACGGGGGCACCGTCCGTACAATAATTATACGCGACGACAAACAATATAAATACTACAATCGAAACAATGTGATAATTGGTGATGCTGCACACGTATATATATATACGTGTTTCTATACCGGAGGCGATCTAATTGCGCGAGTACTCGGTCTGAGAATTCCGCGCCGCGATGAGGATCGTTATTGAAGCTGCATCAGCAGCAGCAACAGCCGCGTGCGAATTTTCTCGCATCGTTATAATACACGTTATATTCTCGTTCTTTTTATCATCATCGGCACACCGACGCGATTATTGTTTTCTCTCTTGTATTTAACTATACACATTTACGTTTTATACGCCACATCACAGCCTCCCGGGCTCACAAGGACGCAGTCCGTTATCGTCGGCTATTGTGCCATGTAAATTACTATGGTTTCATTCTCGCGCAGCAGCGTGTGAGTGCGGCGGCCGTACGATTCAATAATAATTAATTGACGCGGATCGTCGCCGCCGACTTGTGCGTAAACACCCCTGCAGTGGCGTAAGAATAAAAATCACTTCAAACTTCAAAGCGTATATACTTTGCTCAAATAATTTTCAAAAAAAAAAAAAGATGTTGTGGATGTCCGCTTAATTACTCTCAGATAATAGAGTGTTTAGAGTTTTGTTGTTACTATATGAATTCGTGCAGTGGCGTATACATGATTTTTCAATAGGGGGGGATCAGGGCCGGGTTTAGGTATGTGGTGGCCTATGGGCGGAATTATGCCTATGGGCCTAAGTAAGGAACCTTATAAAAACCCTTATAAAAAAAAAAGATCATGGGGGATCTGACCCCCACACCCCCCTTGTATACGCCCCTGAATTCGTGATGAATCGCGTTTGCGTTCAATAAAACGATTTCGAACGGAATCGATATTAAAGTTATTAAAGTATATTAAAGTTATCGATATTTGTCGGAATAGATATTAAAGTGGCGATAAAAAAAAAAAAATTGTGACTGTTAGGATTAATCCGAGTAACGTATAGGACGCACGTCGTACAAAAATTGTCAGCCCTTTAAATTACTCTTTTTGTACACTCTCAAATAGGTAATTGCAATAAATGGCCATGGATTAAAAGGAAATTTTTGAAATTTCTTTTTTTTTTACGTTTATACAGCGCAAATATATTTCGAGACACCGGGACAGTCAGATTTCGGCAGTCTTTTTTCGTGCCGCGTTTATTGAGAAAATAACTCTTATATAATATATACAGATAAGCCGCAGCCCAAAGTCTAAGAAAGTTTTTTTTTCTCAGAGCAGTCATTCAAACCAGAAGCGAACGCAGTTTAGGGGTTTTTTGGGGGTTCGAACCCTCTCCGAAACGAAAAATTGAGAGTAGAGCATGTATGTAAGAGTATATACAGTACTTAATAATTTTACATTTTTCAAACCCCCACTCGAAATTTTTTCCCGCGTTCGCCCCTGAATTTCAAACGTTGTTTTTTCACCACTTTATAGAGCCGCCATAAAAACGATCATCAACGATGACCGTACGCTCCAAGACACGATATTTTATAGTTCCGGGTGTATACAATAGGTACAATAATGCGGTTCGTTTAACCTACTCCAAATGCACGGGTTTAGAAAACCGACTATATAGTACAGATTCGCCCGAAAAACATATTACTGTATACAGTCCTTATTTAGGCCCGTTTCCGAAATTCCGAGCAGATACTATTATTATAATATATTTTCAGCTGTATATTAAACGTCCGCGCGTGTAATTTGTATGCCCGTCGGAATCGGCTTAGTTTATGCGTATATGTATAATGTGAGAACGCCAAAAACAACGACGAATCGTGTCCGGACGACCACCACCACCATTGCTCGCAGCAAAAAATATCGCGATGGTTTTTTTTATTATTATTATTATTTTGTGGGGAGGAGGGAATATCCTATATATTATACGCGAGATTAGAAATGCGCCCGACATAGCCGCCGCCGCCGCCGCCGCGGGATATGTACAGCTATTTATATAAATATAGAATCGGCATTCCGAGCAGAATACCATTAATAAAACGAAAGAAAAAAGAAAAAAAAAATTGTACACATAATAATCGGGACGACGACGTGCTGTACAGGTGGTCGTCACTGCCAATAAATATAATATAAACACTGCGTTCTCGTGGAAAGAAAGAGAAAAAAAAAGAGGATTTTATATTATACATATACGTACGCCTACGAGCAGCAGAGAAGTACACGCGTCTGTGTGTAATATCGACGACTTGAGTATAGTGGGCCGAAGCGGTTATGGTGCCGGCACAGTCCGTTTTTTCAGTTGTTATTATTACGCATATTAATATACGCGAGGCCGTCTTGCAGACGTTTCTGTCCTTCCGTTATACTCGCTGCCAGTGGCGTGCCCAGGAATTTTCAATGGGGGAGATGTTATAAGTAAATAGTAATAATACATTTTAAATTTTAATGAATTGTCATGGTAATACCAAAAACTCAAATGTTTATGTTTCAAGCCAGAGGCGGACTGAGAAGGGTCCAGTCAACTATTCTACTCATTAAATCGACCAAAATACACGGGTTCGCGATATTCACCTTTTTTCAGATAAAAAAAAAAAATCACATATTACTTGACATTATCTATTAGGAGAAAAATGTCGGAATCGTAACATTTTCATACAACGAATAACAAATGAACAACCTTTAATAATATGCCAAATACAATATACGTCTTATATTTAAAATAAATACAATATGTATTTTGTATTGCTTTGAACAACACAGGACCTAATATTTCTTTATTTTATTAAACTTAAATAATAATAATAATAAAAATGGTCATACGAATATCGGCCCTATGGGGCTTAATATATTATCGGTCCACTGTTCTGTAGCATAGTAGCACAGTGGCCCAGTCCGTCTCCGTTTCAAACTCTCCAAAATCGTTTCTAACTTATAATCGTGTACATATGTAAATTGTTCTATAATTAAAATTAATTTAAATTATAACACACTAATACCAAGTTGTTCGATTAATATAACATACGTTATGTATAGTGAATGTTTATTGTCATAATAGTGATAACTTTTTGCTAATAACTAATGAAAAGTATTAAGTAACGACTCTAAAACTGCAGCTCTTATAACTAATAAGTTGTTTTCTGTAGGTCGGCAAAAAAGACAATGGGGGATATAACCCCTAACCTCCCCCTCTGAGCACGCCACTGCTCGCTGCAACTTCGGATAAATCTTCGTAAACCGTACGAATACACGAGTACACGCGACGTCTTATTACGAACAATCAGTGGAGTGTTTACGAGGGGACATCAGGGAGATATATCTCCAACCTTGCAGGATTTTATTTTAACGTTTTATATTATACGTTTTCCTTTTATCACTTTATCAGTAGGCATTTTCATTGGAAAACATCGCTGTACAGGACGTCTGTTCGATTCCTGAACTCGAGCGTTTTCACGTTTAAAATGATTAAAAACACATTCGAGAAACTATCTGTATGAAGCAGGTATTTTGTGTTTTAATCGTGACACTTACTCGTCATGAAATATATTTGTTTGTATTTAATAATCGATTTTAAATTTTGGAGTACGTTGAATGCGCTCGCAACGCTCATCCGTAACGTTAAATCGGACGTCGAGGAAATATTCGAATCCAGAAAAAAAAAAAACATGTACAAGACTAGAGTTTGTTTTCTAAACGATGTAAATTTATTGTAAATGTTTATGAAAATTAAAGGTTTATGTACAGACATTAAAAACCGATAGTACCTACTATACCTATGTGTTTCGAGTGGAGGAAAAAAACGTTCGTCTCCCCCCGTTCAAATGTGTCTTAAATACGCCATTGCAGTATACGAAAATGTATATCGCGTGCCGGATTCGAGAATTTAAAACGGAGGCTGGACGACGAAAAAAGTTATTTTTCATGACATTTAACCGGGCGAGTTAATTATTTTAGTTACTTTTTTCTTTTCGCGATCGGTTTAAAACCGCGGTGGGTCATTTATATAATTTACAAAAAAAAACCGCGAAAAATTGAATGTATCGTATACGATTATTTTTTCATTTTTTTTTTTCTGACTCGTGTTTAACTCATTTTTAGTAATACGTTTTCGTTAAATTCGTTTAACTTTTAAAAAATATTAGTTTTAAAAAAAAAAATGTTTGTACTACGCCTTTTTCACATCATCACGCGATGCGGTCAGGGCCGTATTTAAAGGGGGGCAAGTGTACCTTGTCGCCCGGGGCGGCAAATTTTTTAGTTATTAAGGGGGCGGTAAATTTTTATAGACATAATACATGGTGTGTTAACAAAAAAAAAAAAATTATAAAGCATAATTTTTTTAACGTAAAAATTGTGTTGCCCCGGGGCTCGAAAAATGTAAACACTGCAGCTCTGGATGCGGTTTTCAACTGTATAATTATTTAAGAAATATTTATTCATTATTATCGGTCAAAAGAAAACAAAATGATATCGTATACAGCGCGTTTTTTTTTTTTTTAAACGGTTTTTTTTCCACGGGGCAGTTTTAAGACGATAAACGCATTTGTTTTCTGTATAAGAACCGTTTAAATCGCGGAGTCTCTTACATAAGCGGCTTATTATCGAAATCGCCCACGCGCGCGAGTTAAACGATTCGCGGCGCGTCATACGAAATATAAATACTATTAAATATTATACGATGTATATATATATATATATATCGGATTATTTTAAACTGAAACGTCTGAAACATTATATATATATATACGTGTATTATTTATAGTAACAAAATTCGTTTCGGGATATTATATTATGCGCGTATTTTTGTTTTTATATAAAATAGACACGCGCGAATGCGTATATGTATCCGCGCGCGCACAGGTCACGCGGATTATGTAAATTCGTATATATATATATATTTATTTATACACACACATAATATGCAGATGAAGTCGTTTCGGACGATTAAAATTAATTGCGATCGGTTCGTGTATTATAACGTTGAGCGCGCGTCAAAATGTAGCGGATATTTTAAGATATTTTCGTGTAACGGCCCGGGAATATATGTGTTATCGAAATGTTAAACATTAAAAAAAAAATAATAATCTTCGTCCGTCGGACGTTCGGAATTCGTATAATGAAGTCGTTTCCTAGTTGCAGAATAGTTTTAATAATATATACGCAGGCATATAAATAATCGTCGGTCGGATATAAATATATAATATATTAATCGGTTATAGCGCGGTGAGAAAATCGAAAAACACACGGCTCTATTGCAGTATATAATAATATTATGTCGTTATAAAATATTGTTTTTAAGTGGCTCGCGCGCGCGTATACGGGGAATAAGAAAAAAAAAATACTATTGATGTGTTGTTGTTGCTCGAACACTCGCATATTAAATATACGAGTTATTCGACAGAAAACGTCGTGTTTTTTTTTTTTCTTATCGCGAGACAGCGATAATATTATATCGAATAATTAATTCTCCGATAAAACGTGTACGTTTTCAATGGCAGCACCGCTTCACCGCTTGTCGTGAGCTCCAAGACTCGGGAAACATTCATCGAATTTATATTAAAAAAAATTCCCGTAATTTCTCAAAAAAAAAAATTTCGTCCAAATAAAATCACAGGAATACGCTGTTGAAAAACGGAATGTGCGAAAAACTTTCGAAAAAATAAAAATTATTTTCTATTTCCCTTTGTATATAATATCATTGATTAAATATACATAGATAGCTCACGTTAATGCGCGAAATGGAAACACATAAATTTAAAATAGCAAAATCTAACACAATAGGTGGCGTGTAGTGTAACGATTAAATAATAATTATTGAAAATTGAAATTATTGTTTGTCGTTTACGATCTTTTAATTTCACTTCTATTTCTCCCATCCTTGCTGATTGCGCTTCCCAGGTATGTAAATTCATCCACTTGTTCTATTATTTGGTTTCGTATCTTTATCTGTATTCTTGTACTATTTTCCCTTTCGCATACCAGCACTTTTGTTTTCTTCACATTTATTCTCATTTCTAACTCCTTTTTTAATGTTTCATCCATAGTTTTAATTAGTTGAACCAGATCTTCCTTGCTTTCAGCAATTAAAGCTATGTCATCGGCAAAACGCAGCATACTTATTTTTTGTCCGTTAATCTTTATTCCTAGATTAGTATTTTCCTTTATCATATCTATTGCTTCTTGAATATATGCGTTGAATATAATTGGGGATAATGTGCAACCTTGTCTAACTCCTCTGTTTATTTTTGCTTCTTCTACCTCATCTTGTATCCTTATAACTGCTAATTCATCCTTGTAAAGGTTATACAGAAGTTTTCTATCTGCGTATTTAATCCCCAATCGTTGCATCATGCTAAACATGACCTTCCAGTTCACATTATCAAATGCTTTTTCGATATCCACAAAAGCTATAAATGTTTGTTTGTCTTTCCTAATCCTTTTTTGAATGATTATCCTTAACGCCAATATTGCTTCCCTCGTTCCCATATTCTTTCTGAACCCAAATTGATCTTCCGTCAAAGATTGTTCTATTTTATCTTCAATACGTTTGAATACAATCTTTGTTAATATCTTAGAGGCATGGGATAGCAGACTAATGGTACGGTATTCTTCACATTTCTTTGCTGCTGTTTTCTTTGGGATGGGGATAATTAGGCTCTTTACGTAATCTTCAGGCAATTCACTAGTTTCGTATATGACTTTGATAATTTGAAATAACTCCCTTTTAACTTTTTCTCCCGACTCCTTCCAAAGCTCCGCTTGTATTCCATCAATTCCTGCTGCTTTTTTATTTTTTAGATTCCGCAAAGCTTTGTCGAACTCTTCTCTCATAACTGGGTCTATTATATTATCTTATTATTATTATATCTATTATATCGTTTACGATATTTCGATAATAAATATACGGGTTTGTCAGGTTTGGACTTTGAACATTATTCTGAGTAAAAATAATCTGAGATAAGAAAAATATTAAATATTGTTATAACACAGATTAGATGAATACAGATGGATCACTCGCGATGTAAACAAAAAAAATTACGTCATTCGAATCCCCCCTATATCAGTGTGACCGCATGGTAGCACAATATATTTACCTAAAATTTAAACATTACTCCCATGAGGTAATCTATTTGTGTTGTTTACATAGTGATTCTGGTTCGGCGATCGTGTCGTATAATGTCTCATGTTAAATATACTCGTTTTATACACACAGTTGAAAAAAAATCTGTGCTTAATCTGCGTTAAATTTTTACCGACACGTGATAACCATTATTATGATAACATTATTTGAGATAATAAAGAAATTGTACTATAATCACAGATTAGATGAATTCATCTAATCTGTGCTATAATATTGTAAAATACCAACACAATAATTTATATCGTCGTGTGTGCCTACATTGATATGCGGGGGACCAATCAGAAGAGCGTATTTGCAATTCTTTTGTTCTCGGGCCGAGTGATCCATCTGTATTCATCTAATCTGTGGTTATAATATCTAATGTTTGGATTTATTTTATACTTTTATGGGTTTACGGTTTATCACTTATCATTTATCACAATAGTATAATAATAATACATAGAGTAATATTATTCTATGGTGATAGTACAGAATTTTATTCTGTAGTGATAATTTAGATATCAGCTGATATTACAACACCTAGCGCATTCTAATTTCGAGTTCCCTCATCATTATTTTTGGGCTCCCATTTTCTCGATTTTTCGTATCTCATTTTTAGCATTACGTAGGCCGTCTATGTATATTTAATCAATGATAATATTATCGTATTATCGACTCGTGACGAAAAAAAAGAAAATCGCTCTGTACTAAATTACGAATTGCGCGGTATTACGCGCGTTTTAGACGGTATACTGTACTCCGTTCCAAATAAGATGAATTGTGCGCGAACGACCGGACTACGTTCGTTTCGGATCGGAACAGATCGCGTGCCGTCGTCGCTCGACGTGCGGCTCGTTAGCCACGCCCCCGTACCAATGAGCCAACACGTATCATCTCGTTCGGAATAGAGTACCTATAATTTAATGTGCAGTGATCGGTATGAGGATTTTTTTAGAAAAACGAAAATCGCACACTATTTCCGATAACGGCGAAACCGTAATTAACGCGCGACGAAAACGAAAAGAATTTCTTGCCGGGGCCGAGGCGATAACAAATTATTTACAATATCTCCAAACGCCTATCCTGTACGTCATCAAACTGCGGCCACTCTTTTACTGCAGCGAGTGCCTGCAGTGCACAAATCGCTCGCGCTGTGTACACGTGTTTGGCCCCCAAAAACAACAACGACAACAACAACGACAACGTTAAAAGAATAATACCGAAGAAATACAAACGAGAATTTATAGAGA
The DNA here is from genome assembly GCA_032441835.1 of Slavum lentiscoides. NCBI lineage: Eukaryota > Metazoa > Arthropoda > Insecta > Hemiptera > Aphididae > Slavum > Slavum lentiscoides. The sequence continues at coordinate 1,570,621 of CM063709.1, forward strand.
GAGAGAGAGAGAAAATGAACGCAACAGGCTGTGGTCGCGACCGCTGTTACGTGTGGCTAAAAGAGTTGGCGGCTAACGGACACCTCCCAAATAGCAGAGGTTTTTTTTTTGGGGGCAGGGGAACTGGGACATTTTCGCTACTTTTTTATGAGGAACTCTCCGAATAGCGGACACCTGTATTAATATTAATTTAAAAACAATGTCAAAACGGAGGTGGCAAAACGGTTTAACAACAACGAACTCGTTCGCAACAATCTCGTTAACGAACGATGAGATTGTGATGAAAATATCAGTGCGTTGAATGCCAATATTTCGTCTGTTTTTTTCGGTTAACGCAATTAGTTTTCGATGCGGCATGCGAGAGAGCGAAGGAGCTTCGCGAAAAAAAAATCGAAATTCTCGACTGTTCCGTCAAAACAACGGAAACGCAGGAGTTCGCGGTGTAGGTACTTACTTGCAGAAAACTTTCACCCTTTATGAAACATTTACTCACTCCGAATAGCGGGAAAATTTTCGGTGATCGAGAGCGTCCGTCACTCAGAGGTTTCACTGTGTATTTCAGAGGCGGACTGAAATCTCTGAAACTCGGCCTCGTATATTATTATAGCGCGACAAAAATATTAACACCCGCAGACGACGTATATATACAACGCGCGTTTTTATTTTAATCCAATTTTTATTCCGTAATATTTTACTAGAAAGAATAGAACTCCCCACCACCCGAAAAAACCTCGGTAAAACGCAAAAAAATACCGCCGCCGCAAAAAAAACCGAAGAATTTCTTTGTTAGAACGTGCTCGAAACACGCATCTCGTCAAAGCGTCCATATCGTGTCGAGCTTTCTAGAGATGAAAAAAAAGTTAAAAATGCGAATGCGTCGAAATCCGAGTATTGTTTATAAGGATACCGTACGTATAGTCGGGTATTACCATTGATTTTATAATACTTTTGTATATTATACAAATCAATGGTATTATTATACATATATATATGTATACGATTAGTAGTGTATCGGGCCCATCTGCACGTCTCGTCCGTGGGAATGTAACGTTTATGTAGGAAGAAAAAAAAATTTATATATTTAAATTTTTTTTACGTTTTCTATATAGCGCAAATAACACGACTCGCTTAATAATATTTATTATTATTATTATTATAATATAAGTGTCGAAAAACCGATAAAAGAATAAAAACACATTCGATAATCCGGGTGGGGGGGGGAAACGTGATCCGAATAATAAACGGCGTTTCCAGATAAAAATACGACGAATTATAATATATGCGTACGTATATTATAATATATATAGTATAGATCGATATATGTAGGAAAAAACACATTTTTTTTTTTTTTTATTCATTTATTTCTTATAACACATAAAATACGGTTTGGCAGAGATTTAAACGCTACGGTTTTGGCACATAATCATCGCTTATATATTCGTATATATATATATATATATATATGTGTCGGTGTGACTTCTCACCATCAATCATGCACACACACACACACACACACACACACGACAATAACACATTCTCGTCTCGTTTGTGTGATGTGTGAAACATCGCGTCGTTCTCGTACAGATACACCAGGTATGTAGCAAACGATCTTCTGGATTTTATATATATATAATATAAAATGTGTGTGTGTGTGTGTGTGTGTGTGTGTGTACGATGGGAACCGAAGTAGAAATATATTTTATTATTATTATTATTATTATTATTGCGCGTGTAAAAACGATTCGCGCGTTCTTCAATAAAATATTATTTGTCTGATTTATATAAATATAGGTACCGTATTTAATCGAGTGCGAAAATTACCAGAATATACCAGCTGTGTATTGTACTCTACATATATATATATATATATATATATATAGCGTATAAGGCGATGACAATAATGTATATATATATATGAATAGTAGACGACGGAAAATCGATGCTGAGAAACCTGTTGCACTGCAGATTCGAAATAATTATATATTAACCGCCGCCGGCCGACGGTGCTGACGGTTTTGTTTACGTCGTACCGTTTTTATTATTATTATTATTATTTTTTTTTTTTTATTCGATACGAGTTTTAATCAAAGTGGTCGTTATCCCCGCCCGTTCCCGTAGAATCGCCATCGATTCCACGACGTTAGTAAGACTCTGAAGCGCGTGAGTCATTGAAATAACAGTGAAAATAATGCGCGACACTACACGATTCACCTGTGGGCTGTGGGTGGAAGTCTAAAGCGTTAATTTATAGGTCTGTTTACGGTTGGAAACGAAATTTTATCTAGAACGCGCGAAATCGTCAACGGTATAGCTGCAAAAACTATAGAAAACCGTAGGATTACGTGCGCAACGCAGAAGCGTCGAGAAAACTATATACGGTTTGTTTGTATACGACCGTCACGAGTCGAGCGGGACAAGATATCAGACGAACTCGGCCAAGGCGTGATGTGTTTTGACTGAATATAATAATCAGCGCTATTTGTCCGGGAGAGGAGATCGATGTGAAGAGAAGATCGTGTAACAACAACCCGGACTCGGAGCAAGGGACAATTCGACGCTTTTATGGGACGCGTTAGTAAGACTTTGGATCGGTACAAGGAAACACGGGCAGACAACGCTCACCCTGGAGGGAGTCGTGCATTAAGGATCATCGTAGCAGACAAAGACGCTAATCCGATAAGAAGGACGATGCTGTGGTAGTTTCATCGTGGTTTATCGTGTGTACGTAGAGGACGCGGATAAGAAATAAATAAATTTTAGACATCGGCATGTGGGCCGAAAACCGAACTGAAGTTTTTCTTTTTTTTTTACAAACTGTATGCAATGTTGATATTTTGTCAAATAAACGATGGTGGCTGGTAGAAACGGTCACACGCACCTCTGCAGGTACGCTCACAGTCCTCGATTTAAAATGTAAAAAAAATATAGCTGCATCGATTCGAATATAATATATTTTATTATACACGACGTTGCTGCGAACGCCGCCGGCCGGATGCTGTCGGTTTTGTTTACGTTTTGCTTGTTTTTTATTTTTCTATTTTTTATTTTTCTACGTTCGATACGGGTTTTTAATCAAAGCGGTCGTTTCCCCCTACTCCGACTGAACTTCCAGCGAACGGCGCGTTACTCCCGTTTTATATATTCTTCGAAGACGCGCAGTTTTTTATGTGGTTACACGCGCATACGCATATCCTCTACGAATTACTAAACATTTATGGATTGCATTCGTTCAACTTACGGCCAATTAAAAAAAATAAAATCCGCATTTATCACGCGTATACATACAAGGAGATTCTATCGAGGAGATCGGAAACGGTGTTCTGTTCTATATATAGACTTAAATGCTGGGCGAAAATTCGACCTCTTCGTGAGAATTTCAATCTGAAAATAAGTTTGAACACACGAGCCTCTTTTTTTTTAGTTATGTTACTGTAAAAAACGAAACAATTCGTTGAAAAATCTACTCTCACAATAATCTATATAGGAAAAAAGCTGATTGTGTAACGAGTTCAATTATTTTGTCAGAATCGAATTTTATTCATTCTATAACGGGTGATCGAATTTTTGTCTATAATAGCTTTCTTTCCGGGGGTCTCTTTCGAACCGTGCAACGTACTACACTTGATTTCTCTGCGGACTTCTCGAATTTTTTTAATTCTATTTCTCGTACAATTTTATTATAAATATATGTTTTTACAATTTTCTTAATAACAAAAAAAGAAAGAAAGTTAATTAGGGTAGTTAATCGTGACAGAAAAAAAAATATTGTGTATCAATTTATGTTTTAATTTCGTTTATAAACCCAGTTTCGGCTTGATATAAATATCCTTTTTTTGTGTTATATAAAAATTATTCTGCTACAATCCTATAATAATTGAAAAACAAAAGATATAGTATTCCTACAATATGTAAAACAATTAGAATAATATTCGAATATAACAAAAAAAAAATTTTAACGCTTTTATTTATAAACGAAATTATACGAATACTTTACCAAAATCGGTAAAGTAATAAAGTAAGTAATGTGGATTAGTAAATAAGTAAGTAAAGTATAGATAGGTAGGTAATAATTATATTACATATGGTCAAGCGTGTATTATAATAATAATAATAATAAAACGGTTCGTATATATTAGTTCGTAAATAGTCAGTTTTTAAAACTATACGTATCGCGTGAAAATTAACGATAATTAAAACATTTTTTTTTTTTCTAAAACATTTTTCTATAGCAAAAAAATAAAAATAAAAAATTGTCGTTTAAGGAATGTATAGAAAAAAAAAAGGGAAAAATTCGGTAAAAAACGCCACAGAGGGATTGAATACGTTTAAAAAAAAAATAAAAATCGCTGCAGGAATACAGAAATATATAAATGTACAAAAAAATATTTATATAGGAATGCCTGTGATTCAATGTATTTATATGATTCGGTGTGCTCTTTAATGTCGTCGACTGCGAGATTTCGTAACGCGACGACGACCCGTTATATATTTCGGGAGTTTTATTATTATTATTATTATACTCGTAATTTTTTTTTCTATTTTCTACTTTTTTTTTTTTTTACGACTGTTATATGACCGGTGGTCGTTCGGTCAGCGGCGAACGGCCTTGTTTTTTAAGCATCCGAAAATGTGTATAAAAAAAAAATAATCCTTCTCTCTATATACGAACGAGAATATGATTTGCATTAAAACGCGTGCGCAAACGTGCTGCACAGATCTGTCACAAATATTACTCCACGAAAACCGTATATAATACAAGAGACGCGTGAAAAGCAGAAAAAATATATACGCGCACTAGTTCTAAGGGTGATAGGAAAAATAAAACTATAGAAAAACTACACTGAAAAAATATAAAACATTCTCGCGTACAGTTTTCATATTATTATTGTTCTTTACGCGCTGATGAATAAAATAAAATTATTATGAGTCGTAAAAAAAAATCATTATAGTAAAAGAAAACTAACTGTGTATTCGACGTTATAATGTTTTAAAGCGCGATTTCTTTACATACGAGTTTAAAACGCGGCACCGATCGAAGCCCGTGTAAAGGATTTCATCGTGACGAAATATTAACCCGATATGGAGTCGAGTTTATTCGAGAACATTTAAAAAAAAAAAAAAAATATATATATCGTCTCGTGTCTCTGTTTATGGTCCAGTGTACAACGGTAAAAATATGGTATAACCTCCGAATCCTATCAAGAAGCATTTTTTGAGAAAACCCTATAGAATATTTTTTGCTTAGAATATGTTCCGCTAAAAATTTCTGAGATTATTTTCAACATTTTAAATACCACCACCGAGTTGGAGTGGTATCCACCCCTAAGGTAAATGCGCACATTTGGATAGGGTAGGGTTTGCTTTTTAAGGTATCACCTATTTACAGTTAAAATTTCAAGTAAATTGATGCTTCTTTATGGAAATCGGAGCCAAAAACCGTCATACACTGGACTATTATAACCTATGCAGTTGTCTGTTTAAGATCAGATTTTCGTTAAATCGACTCGGTAAATACAAAATTTAATTAATTATTTTTTTTTTGTCAACAATTTATTACCCGTTATCGTTTCAAATGAAATGTATACGGCGCGTATAGACAAAAAATATAACGCGTATAGAAATTTTTTTTTTTAATATATTATCCGCAGTTCTCTAGAACTGTCTAAAAACGCGGCGACGTTAGTTAAAAAGTAAATTTTTGTTTTGTTTTTTAGTTTAAATTTACGCGGTATTGACATTTTTTACAGTTAGTTCTCCGACGCGCTGGAGTCGAATATTTTTTTTTTACAAAAGTTCGAAATGTATAACAAACGCGTTTGACGAAATATTAAAACGTCTATATATTGTCAAATGCAGCAAGTATATTATACCCATAAACGATTCGTGCACTAAATTCAAAGGTAATAAATATGTAGTACTTTTTTATTTTTCTAAAATAATTTTACGCTAAAATGCCCTTTTAAAATTTTTTTTTTTAGTAAAATATTTAATTGAACTTTTTTTTTTTTTTGAACTCAAACTGACCTTTGAATTTGTATACGCGAATCGCGTAAGTGTGTTATTGTTCGACGCAAAAACAAATTTTCGTTATTTATTAATAAATAAAATAAGAACGACACCGAGGATAAATCGTACCTATAAATAAAATTCTTACCTTAAGCAAAAAAAAAAAATATATTTTTATATATCAAATTAATTATTATTATTATTATTAGCGATAATTAATACGGGGGTTTTTTTTTTTGAGCTCAAATTGTATTTATTCGATAGACTCGATAAACTTTAATCGCTAGTCCACGCGTACTAATTGATAAATACATATCACGCGTATTTTATATAAAACAGTAAAACCTATATCGATAATATGTATAATCAATCGATCAAGCGGTAAAGGATTGTAAAATGAAATATCTGGTTTACCGTCATCGTGTCTGTGACGGATTTCACGTCGAAATAAGGAAATATTCGATAGTTTTTATTAGAAACGTCGTGTTATTTACATATACATATATGAAATTAAATTAGCTAAAAAATAGCGTGTATGAACAGGAGATATACTATGCAACGCTTATGACATAAAATTATAATTAATGAAGTAATTACTGCATGATATCTAAATGTGTGTGTGTGTGTGTTTAAAATAACGACATAAACAGTGTTTTTTTTTTTGCCAGAAGTTCTTGAAGACTAGAGTTAGTTTTTTTTTTTTTTGCTACACTACGTGTCGTGTATAACTACTATATGCTAATTTAAAATCGGTCGGTCCGGTTAATTTGTCATAATAATACGCGTGTCCTGCAGCCGTATAACCTTTATACGCGCGCGTGTTACGTGAAAACAAACTGTCAAAACCTTAAAAAAAAAAAATACGAACCGTTTTAAATTTATTTTTTATTTTTACGTCGATTATATGCGAATGTTGCGTTTTCCAGTTGTCTTATCAATAATAATATTATAACCGCGTACGGTTTTGTCCAAACACCCTAAAAGACGGAAATCGAAACAAACAAAAAAAATATTCTTAAAAACGTAACGATCTGAAATGCGTATAATTTGTGTGTCCGACAACGAATTCTTATGATTTAGTCGATTTGTCGACTAAAATTATATATAGTGAACCGAATTTTTTTTCCAACCGAGTCGATGAAAAATTCGATTATTTAATATATATATATTTAAAAGTCGATTTTTGGCTTTAAAACACAATTTGATTTTAACGTTAATTACAGTCGCCCCCCCGAATAAGGATCCGACACTTGTTTATTCATTTTTGGCGGATAAAACCGATTACGATAATCCAAGGATTATTTCGCGGGACGGTTTTGCGACAGACGCAGTGAACGCGGTTAGGACGGGTCGCGTAGGCGAGAAACGTATACATAGGAAATCGTACGGGCGTTTTACTCACTCTTGGAGGCTGCGGCGGCGGCGACGGAGGACGGTTTGACGACGGGCACCTTTTTCTTGGACTCGAACTGCGCCGGGACGGACGGTTTTTTCGTTTTGGTCGGCGACGCGGACGCCGAAGACTTGGACTTGGCCGGCACGGCCGCGGCGGGCTTTGTCGCTGCGGGCCGGACCGGCAAGTGCTGGTTGTCGGCGAACCGGACCAGTCCTCTGTCGGGCCGTCGGTGCGGCCGGTCCTCGGACGACGACGTCGCGTGCAGCACCGCGGTCGCCAGGACGATCAAGTGCAACAGCTGCAGTCGGTTCGCGGGCATTTTCGCGGCCGTCGCTGCCGTGTACGGTGTTGTGGGTATGCGGGAGCCGTGCAGTACAGTCGTGGAACGGGTGCAGTGATCGCGGCAATCGTGTGTTGGCGAGTGTTTTGCGAGCCGGCGGACGACGATTCGTGCGGTCGCATATATATATACCCCGACCGATACGATTCGATATAGTGGTCCAGTGTCACGGTCGCGGATGCGTTTTTATATTTATACGTCGCGCGGCGGTGGCGGCGGCGGCGGTGGCGGCGGTGGTGGCCACACGGCCACTCGGTCCGTCCGCGGTCCGCCCCACCCGGCCGTGACCTAAACCTTGTCGGCCGTTTGGCGCACCGTCTCGCTCCGCCCCCACCCGCCGCGCGCCGCTCCCGCCCCTAATGCACGCGCTCGCGTACTAATTACGTGACGACAACGGTGACCGCGGCCGCGGCGGCGGCGGCATTTTAGCGCGTACGGAAGATCGTACGATCCGATTAGAAATATTTATCTTCTATATTATTTATTATTATATATATATATATATATATATATATATAAAGAGACAGCGTTTGTTTGTATGTTCGCAAAAATCTCAAAAACTACTGAACCGATTTTGAAATTTCTTTCACCGGTAGAAAGTTTACATTATTCCCGAGGCTACATTTTGGTCGCGAAAAAATGCTTAAAGTGATAGCCAATACGGAAATTTTGGGATTCTAGGCGTTAAGTATAGTTACCACGGTGACAAGTTACCACGGTACAATCTATAAATATTTTGGGATATATAGAAGTGTTGTAGGAAGATATATATTTCAATAAAAATATTTCAAACATTTTATACAACGCGGGCGAAGCCGCGCCGAGGGATGCTAGTATTATATTATTATTATTATTATTATTATCATTATCATTATTATTATCATTATTATTATCATTATTATCATTATTATCATTATTATCATTATTATCATTATTATCATTATTATTATTATTATTATTATTATTAAAATGAATTATTTAAAAAAATGGATATCTCGTGTTTTATATATATTAATTTAATACATAAAAATAATAAACGTATATATGCAAAGGACATATACTTGCGATTCGTTGAATTACGAAAAAAAAAATTCCACCGGAGATCAGTAAAAACGTCTATATTAAAAATCAAAATTTTTCCACATTTTTTTTCTTTTATTGATTTTAAATAGGTATACCTGTACCTAATACACGCATTTCAATTTACATATAATATCAAAGTTGCAGACTATCTAAACGGATATTTTTCATAATCGCCATTTCTGAAAAGTCCTCTGTATGTGTGTTTTCTTCGAATTTTTATATTCCTATTCTGTATTTCATAACTCTCAAAGTCCGTGTAAAATCATGACCGTTCCAGAAGTATTTATTATCCATATACTTAACCGAACAAACATACAATATACTGCAGCAACAAAACTCACTATAGGAGTACAATATATAGGAGAGATTTCATTCATAATTTTTACAAAGATAACCATGTTAATTTACAAAAAATTTGAGTTCTTTCAATCTTTGCGTTGCTCGACCTACCATTTAAAAAAAAATGATTCCGCTTGGAATCTATAACCCCGCGTTTGGACGCAAAGCCGAATTCCATTCATTTGAATCCCCGCAAAACGATAGTATGGATTTTAAGAAAATCCTCGAGAAACGTTATGGGAAAGAGCGGACGACGGTGGAGTCACTTTGCCATTACTCAGAGATTTTCGAAGATGCCTCGGAAGCGACCTATCCACCGAGACGTTATTGACCATCGAGAAAATGACAATAGACGCGATGCGGTGCGGTAATAATGGATGGTAGCTTTGTTCCGTAAGATTTTTATTTATGTTTCGATTAAAAAAAAATATATTCTTCAGCAGTTTCGGGGCTCATTTCATAGGCGGAAATAAGGGGGGCTTAGGGGGGCTAAGCCCCCCAAATATCTTATAATTTGTATGTATTTTGGATATTTGACTGATTATGACTGATGTTAAAAATGTTAGCCCCCAGAAAATTTAATAGATTTCCGCCTATGGCTCATTTGTAAATTGTATTACCGTCGCAATGAACTATTTCCGGCAATAATCATAGATAACTAAAAAAAATATTCCCGAGTATTTTTATACGTACTTTTCCAAAACTCGCCAGATCTCATCGTGTTCCAAATGTAGCAAAAACCAAAATTTATCTAAAAAAATTTTTTTACGTTTATAAAAAATTTAATCGATTTTCTTCTCGTACAGGTAATTATTATCGGTTTATTAGCAACGTTCACGATATTCTTAGACCCACTATATACGTCTCCAAATGCGTAACAGTTTTTTTTTACGTTTTCTGCAGGTTTTACATTGCTGATAATGGTTATAGTGAGTTTTGGAATCCATTGACTCTATATTTAGCTTAATAATAATAATAACAATAAAATTTGCCCCTCCCCGAACTTTATAATACCGGACACGGTCCTGACCTAACCCAACCGGACCTGTGCGTATAAAATGTCCTATATTTATCGGTATATATTGGTTAGGTCGAGGGGCAGTGGCAACAGTGAGAGAGAGAGAGAGAGAGAAAACGTGTATATTTATATTGTCTAGCCTATAGGAGTCGATGCATATGTATAGATACATATATATATGCATATAAATTACACGTATATAACAGGAACGACTATACAACGCGTGAATTGAATGAGGACTCGAAAAATGTCAAAAATACTAATAAAATAAAACCTATCCGTATGTAGTACAACCACAACCGAAATCGATGTGAAACAATATAAACACGCAGCCGGTCACAACGACATTATATATTATGTATGTAATCATTATATTATATGTACACGTGTAGCGCCGCCTGTCGTGCGTGTATACCGTGTTCGACGTCTTGGCGATACACAAATACGGGACAACGCGTATTAGTACGCGCGTATTGTTATAATTATTTGGATTTAATGGCCGGCGCGCGACCGAAATATATTATTATAACCGCGTGTATTGTTATAATATGTGCGTCTATTGTTATATATCCCTGCAACATCAGCAGCAGCAGCAGCACTCGTCCGCGATATGTGACATTGTTAAATCGCGCGTATATTATGCGACTGGTTAGTGTTGGTAAGTCTCGTTTAACCGCTTAGCGCGAAATCGTTTTTTTTTTTTTGTTTCGCCAACCGATTAAAAACGAAACGCGACGGTATTCTAATTTTTTTTTTTTTTTTATACACTCCATTATAGGGATACGAGCATTTTCATAAATATGAAAACGCAATGATATTATTATAATACAGCGCATGGGCTTACTCACGGGGGGGAGTTCATTGGGTTTAAACCACCCCTAACCTAATCTAACCTCCCCCCACTGGCCGTAATTTTTTTTCTGCAACCAATTCGTATTACACTTGTAAGAGATATGAATTATGAATATTCATCGTCTTATCGTATGTTTTATATTTACAATCTTATTTTATAACATTATAATAGAACAGTGGAGTCCGAAGTCCAAAACAGAATTTTTTTTCTTTGGAGGAAAAAATAACGCGTATTATTTCTTCCAATGACGCATTCTGCGAGTCCGTTTTACCGTCTATAAATACCCGGCACGAGTGACGCTTAAAATGCGTTTTCGTTATTATTATATAGTTGTTACCTGTTACTAGAACGTTATTAAAAGTAGACCCGCGGCTCAATGGACTTCCAGTGTTAGCGATACGCGGAGGAGTTCCATTAACAGCTGAGTAAGTGGTAGATGATTTGGCAAAAAAGCCGAGAAAATCAGATTTTGTATTACAAAAAAAAAAAAATTCTATTGAATATCGTATTATTATTATTATTTTTTTTTATATTGAAATTATTAAAAATAATATTAAATGTCATAATCAGGGGGGTGGTGGGCCCAGAGCCACCCACATATTTTTCTAGAAATTCCTGAGAAATAACTGTGAGAAACTATACGTTCTTTGTTAAAAATTAATTGTTAGCCGTTTTGTAACCGCGGTAATCGAAATTTTTCAAACCATGCCTACACTACTTTTTGCGTACAGGCAACTCTAAAAATCAAAATCTAACCGCATGGCGATTGGATAAGTTCTCTCAGAGATTGAAGATGAACAAAACCTTTCCCGAATTTTCCAATTTTCCCGGTGACTTTTCCAATTTTTCTTTTCTTAAAACCTATTATTTCGGACTATTACGAACGTTAAAAAAAAAAAAATTAGCCAAATCGGTCCAGCCGTTCTTTAAGTTCTCAATAAAAAAAAAAAATGATCGTTTATTTTCGAATATATTCCTAAGTTATTTCTAAAATAAACGGATCGACTGAAATAATATTTTCTTTACGCGTTATTTCGGGCAGACGAAAAAGAAAAATCGTCTTTTTTCTCCCCTTACCGTAGAAATCTGTCGATTAACGTTTAAAATTTCAAAAATATTACACATTACAGGATTAAAATCGGGTTAAAAGCAGCGTTTTTTTTTTAATTTCTAAATACGGTCCGCTCACGTTTATGAATAAACTATACGTGGTCGGCACGGAATTTCTTAATATTTTTATATGTTTCTCGATAGATTTTTTTTTTCTCTTCTTCAGACGTTTTCCGTCCCGTTTCTATGAATATATTACGCGCGTGTTACTATATTATACTATACGCTCGTCTTCGTTATAATACGGTACCTGTGGTTTTTATTATTATTACTATCATTTTTTTTTCATAAAATAGCCGCCGCGCATTTTCGGTTCGTTTACTATAATTTGTAAACCGACCACATTCGAAGCAAGAAAATGCGTACGTACGTATATATAGTAATAGTTCAGACAAGCCATCTGCAGCGGCCATAATATATAGAAAGATAATATTACGTTGCATCAATCACGTTCCCTCGCGCAGTATTCATCATCTGCGCTGCAGTATTCCAGAAATACTCCGAAACTAATTAATCGTTATTACGTAAAAAATAACCGCGAAATTTTGAAAAACGGTCGAAATATTATTTCGTATTATAAAATGTACTTGTGAAGACTCGAAACAATACTATCTCCGCGTATATTTCACGACGTCTAATGAAATATTAAACGTTTATATCCTGCGATTGGCGGCAGATTCAGTTCGTGTATTACTTTATTTTTGTAAAACGATTTTTCTACAAAAAAAAACCCCATTTCCCCCATTTTAACTTTAAACTTTAGTTGAGTTTACCGAAAGCAATTTGTTTCTGATTATCGAATTTTAACCGCGACTCGATTATTATTGGAGTAAATCTTTTTCATTCACTCTCCCGTATTTTATAACGTTTGCAGGCGTAATACCTATTGAAAGAAGGCATAATAATGAATTACAAGAGCTATATGGAAGACCAAATATTCTTTCATATACGAGAAGCACAAGGCTTGAATGGTTAGGTCATGTATATGGAGGGCAGATGGTCAAATTATCAAACAAGCACTGGTGTTGGAAATGAGAGGTAAAAGACCTTTAGGCAGATCCAGAACAAGATGGAATCATGAAAGATCTGAATATGCTTCAAGAAGGGGTGACGATAGACATGGAGTACAACAGAGAACGGTGGCGGCTATCCTAGAAAAAACTGGTGTTGCTGAAGATATTTCGAGAGGACCACCCACCGACCGAGGTCCGGTCTATCGTTAATTTTTTTCACAATAATCAGTCATACCTATATAAAATCTTTCTTTACAAAATTGACGACTGCGACAACCACTCTCTACCCTAAGTTTTTAATCTTTTTTTTTACTACTTAACTATGTATTACCCATCTGTTTACAATTTTTTTGCACTAAATATTCTCTACGGATCCAATATTTAAATTTCGTATTAGGTATAACAAAAATTCACTTAATACTCACACAATAAAAACAAATGATACCTTTTTTTAGTTTTAAATATATTCATTTCTTTTGAGAGCATTATAATAATATGATAATTAAATATAAAACGTATATAGCGATATTTAGTCAATAACGATACGTTTTATTTATAAATCTTATATTTACCTAAACATCTATTTATTATAAAATCAATGCTAACATACATAATAAATGACCAAATATGTATTCTTTTAAACCCTTTTTGCTTTTGTTTTCTTCCAAGTTCTATCTTTTAAAATTGAAACAATACTAATTGTCACTAATAAGTCGAGTAATAATAGTTTCTTCGTAAATATTTACGTTGATTACCCGAAATCTACCATCCACCCACCCACCCATTTTATAGGTGTTGCTGAAGCAACACTTCAAGTATACGATAGCCGCCACTGACAGAGAAGAGTGGAATAAGTTTGTGATAGCAGCGTTGGACCTCAATGGTTCCTTAAGCTGTTTATGATGATGATGAACGTGTAGTAATACCTTAACGTGTAAATTGTCGCGCTTTTTTTTTTTTGTTACTTAGGAAATTTCAACTTTAAACCAAATCAACATGACTGAACGTCAGACGCGAAAGCAGGTAGGGGTTTTGGGGGTTTGATCCACTCCGAAACGTCTGAGAAAATTTGAAAGTTAAGCCACGACATATATGTAAGAGTATATTATATAGTATCTAATAATTTCAATTTTTTCAAACCCTCCCCCCTACGAAATTTTTTCCTGCGTTCGCCCCTGCTAAACGTATTAACTACATTAAATTTAATTATGACGAGTTAAAAAAAAAATATTGTCCGGTCTTGATATTTTCGCGCGATTCGACGTGAAACAGGAAATTAAAAATTGTTAAAACAGTCGTGTAGACTTTTATTTTTTCACCGTTTTAACGATTTTCCATGTGATAAACGCTACTCGCGACTATTCTATATGCAGTACGTGGATACGCGTTGCAGTACACGCGCGCACTCGTATATAATTTAAATTGTCGGGGGAAAAAATGAAAATATAAACGAATGTATATATAATATTTCAATTACTGTATTATTTGCACTAAATTGCGGTATTATATTTATTATACACGCGCGCATGTGAAACACGAAGAAAATTTACCGACTTCAGAATAAAAATGTTACGATATTATCGCGGTTTTAACAAGTACATATATTATTATATAAATAAAATATTATAATATTGTATGACATAAGAAGCCCATTAGAATACACCGCGGCACAACTGCAGCAGCAAACGATTTGCATCGGACTTTTTCCCATGGGTTGATGAGAGAAGTCAACGTTATTATTTCGTATGATTTATTTAAGAATTGAAATATATTTAAATACGTTAATTATATATACACGTATACGAGCAGTTCATAATACCTATATATTATATATGCGTATATTTCGCTACGTTTTTTAAAATAATTGTAAATTTTCGATTGTTTTTAGCCTAATCACCGCGTATATACAGATAAATATACACGTACATATATTTGTATATTTCTTATTACAAGTATAAATTATAAACAAGAGTTTGGAACGGTATGATGGACTAAAAAAAAAAAAATTTTAAATGCGTATTGCGTACATGCGCTAGGTTGGGTTAGGTTATATAATTACGTTTTTTTTTTTTTGCTCTTTGTTGATAACATTATAGTAAGGTAATTATTTTATATAGAGAGAGGAAAAAAGGCAAAAAAATAAAGAGTTTACGAATACAAATATATAAAAAAAAACTAAATTAGGAATTATTATTATATATGAAATTAATGATTAGATAAATAACAATACGGAAAGGAAACGTAGAGAGGATGAACGTGAAAAAAGACGGTGTCTGACAGAAAGGAGAGAGAAAGACAGTTAAAAAACATATATGTATATGTGGTCGAGGTCACCGAATGCCTCTCCGTGGTGTAGGGGACGTAAATGGGATGGATTTAAAGAAAGAAGGAAAAGAGTGACGGGGAAGTGAGCTGTGTCTTAAATGCGTTTAAGGCATTAATAAGAATTAGGAATATCGAGACCTAGGTACCACGGATCTAAGTAGAGATGGTGGGACAAACAGTTCTATGCCAAGATGCGTAATTGAAAGGGAGGAAGGACCATTCGGATTCTCGGGATTTGTGTATAAGAGTTTGCGGTGAATGGGAAAGAGATCTGAAGCTGGAATTTTACAAGAAGAAAATCGGAAAGGGTCCATAATTATAAGTAAGTTTAGTGTTTTTAATAAATAATTATTTTTAAAACGCTCATTTTAATAATAGAAAAAAAATTTTTTTTTTCATTCGCTGTTTTCGACCGATACCGCGGTGCGGGCATGTGTGTCGTATATGTCACACATGCGCGTACATTGATTGTGAATAAATGTAAACTGGTTTCGCGCGGTTTCTGTATCGCTCGATATAATAGTTAAATAGAATTACATATGGATGCAGGAAGTTTTTCGGTCGCGCGTTAACTATATATATATAAATAATATTCAACTGGAATATTTATGTCTTTAATATATTCAGATAAAATCTAATTTATTCCGTCTGTATAATTATGTTTTTATTTTGAAAATTCTCCGCCATTCCACATTTTTACACGCGTCAAAATATCACAAGACGCGCGTCGAGCTTTACATTAGCGGCCGCACGCCGGGCGTATATTATAATAATTCCAATTGCGTGCGAACACAACGAAATATTCACAAAACTCCATTCCGAGAAGGCGTCACACGGTGATATTATTATTATTATTATTATTATTTTTATATATTTTTTCTGTCTGATGGTCTTCTATATAATATTATGTTGATATACGCGCGGCATCGTTTATAATAATAATAATAATAATCGTTCTCCTGCAAACGTATCGCGCGTTCTGTGAACACAACGACGCGGCGAGAAACGAATCAGCGCGGGAGCAACGACTGCGGCTGTACTATCGTATATAAATAAAAAGCGTAATATATTTTAATTAAAAAAAAAAAACGTTTTCCGAGTGCATTTTGACGCGATATACGTAATATTATAATATTTTCCAGTGTTTGAAATATCATGTATATCATAATATCATATATTTATGTGCGCGCGCTTATTATAACTGGTTATATATATATATATCGATCTCAGATGCATATACAGATAAATGTAGACATTACGAGTCTCGTGCAAAGCGAATTCGAACGAAAGTTTCGAAATACGTACAAAAAAAGTATATGTATATATTCGAATACTACAACAAGGTGCGGCGGAGCCGACTGACAAGTTTAATGGGGTCGTTAGTCTGAGATAGATAAAACGTAGGCCTATTCGTTGTGATCTATTTCGGAATCCACGCGGTTATACCGTTTTTAGTCGTTATCATGGTCTGGACATCGAGGTCTTGTTGTGCGCGCGTATTATTACGAAAATAAACATTCTATGATCGCTACGCAGTGGGCTTTTCGTCTACACTTCGGAATTCCAAGCGCTGAATCTCTGGCCTTTATGCTGACTCTATTATATTTCGGATTCGATAATTGGAAGAGACTGGAAGTAGTGTAAGCGAACGCGAAGAACGGTAAGAACCCCGAAAATGTGCAGTTGGTTAGAGAGACAGTCGAGCGGTCACCAAGACGGTCTGCCCGGAAGCACGCGGTAGCTTTGAGAACTCAGACTGCTCTTTGAGGAGAATTCTTCGTGAACACTGGTCATTCCGTCCCTATAAATTAACGCTTGTCCAACCGAATCTCTGTCAGGAAATTTGCTTCAGCAAATCCTTCCGACAGTAGCTTTTTTTTCTCTAGTGACGGCCGACGAGACCTATTTTCATCTCTCTGGAACGGTAAACGAACAACATTTTCGAAACTAGGCTAAAATAACCCACGGAAGCTCTACGAAAGTCCACTGCACTCTTCTAAAGTGACAGTATGGTGTGCTGTGTCCCAATTTGTGGTGATCGGACCGTACTTTATTGAGGAGAAGAACAGGACCGTCACTGTCACTTCCACTCGTTATGTTCTGATGTTGAAAACTTATCTGTAGCACAAGTTGGAGGAAATGGCTGAAGAACATGACTTGAGAGACGTATGGTTTCAATAAGACTGGGCTA
Organism: Slavum lentiscoides; assembly: GCA_032441835.1. Lineage (NCBI taxonomy): Eukaryota > Metazoa > Arthropoda > Insecta > Hemiptera > Aphididae > Slavum > Slavum lentiscoides. The sequence continues at coordinate 1,588,295 of CM063709.1, forward strand.
CAGCGCACACAGCTCGAATTTCGCTTGCTGTTTTGCGACAAATGTTCCCTAGACTGTTGGTCTCTCTGAGGGGTGACGTAGGTTGGTCGGCGCATTCCCCTGATTTAATCATGTGCGATTTTTTTTCCAGGGCTTTGTTAAAGATAAGGTTTTCAAACATCGCCTCCATACCATAGAAGAGAATCACTGAAGAAACCATGCGGCCATACCGTTCAGTGTTATATTTAAACTGTTCATCGTCTTTGTTCTGGTGAACAAGCCGGAATAACGCGTTTGCATTAAATTTTGTGTCGAACTTGGGGGATTGGTGTACTGAAACTTTGAAACGATTAAAACAGCATTTGAAGGTGAAGCGGTGAGCCGGTCGAAAACAATTGAAAAAGATTATTGAAACGACCAATTCTAGAAACGATGAATGAGACAATAACATTTTTTGAGAACACTGCATATGGATTATGGATCAAACGATTTAACTGATTTCTACAATAAACGAAAAATTTTTTAATCGAAATCAAGCGAGTTATAGGGCGACACCCTGTACTCATCTGAGTTAAAGTCTTTTGGCTTTTTTTTGTTACTAAAAATCAAAACGCGCCTCAAAAAGACAAAGGTTTGATGACATTGAAACACTATATGAAGACGAATACGGTAAATCAGCACAAACGACTAGACACAAGGTTGAAGGTTTCCAGCAAGTATTGCTTTAAAAAGTGGCAGAGGAGCCGTTGGAACGAGTGCACACGTAGTGAATATTATGACTGGGGAGAATGTAGTGTTGAAAAATGTATTTGTCGTTTTGATAATAAAATAAATCGCTATATTTTTTCACCGCACCTCGTAACGTTTTATAATATATTTAATATCTTAATAAAAGTAGCTTAAAAAAACAACTGACATATGATTATACTCGTATTTTTTTAGTTGCTACACAAACTTCGGTATAACTCTAAACCTATCTAAATACACCGGGCCTATCATCTAAATAAGCGTACGATTTACCCCGAACAATATTGAGCAATACAGCTAATGCACATTTTACATATACAAACAGACAGAATCCGTGCGAGTATACAGCAGCGACTAACGTCGAGATTGCGTAATATAAATTGTATAAAGAAAATCTTTTAGCTGATGGACCACACCGTACATATGAAATAAACGTACCGGCTCAATTTATAATAATTTTATCTATTAAATCCGAATAACGTTCCGCAATAACATTAATTTATAATTATTTGACGTAGACAAAAACTAAATATACAGACATTAAAAAAAAGTAATGAATAACACGCGTACGCATTGATTTCGGTTTTAATTGGTTTAGATGAATAAAAATAAAAATACCAAAACGACACGATGAATGTTAAACTAATAAATTATGGAAATTATATTCGTGTATAGGTATACATTTGCTATCAACAAGAATGTTTTTAACGTTTATACGTTCTTACCCTAAATCAAAAATACTCGCTATATAGTAGATACGATATTTAAATGCGCGAACAAAATATACGTATATAGTAAAACGAGTTTTTTGTACGGAGGAAGCAAATTTATATAAAAACTACCGCGATACTGTTTTCCCAAATGTTTTTACTGTAACACACCTGCATATATATATATATATAGGAATATATTCCAATGACAAATCTAAGCCAAAAATATTTTAATGTATTTTTAAATGCGTTAAAAATATATATATATATATATAAAAAAAAAAAATACTGGTTATACGTTACGCCGTTATACGCAACCCTGTTTTTAATAATATATATTATAATCCCGCACTATGGCGGAGACCATTATTTTGACATTTTTTTTTTTTATATACACTGTTAATTTTATTCTTTTTCTTCTTAAAATTTCTTTTTGATTCAATGTATTTTAGTTATTATGTAGTAAACGTTAATAATAATTAATAACGTTATAGGAATTTAAACTAAATTTGCTTTTAAAAAGTCATATAAAAAACAGAATATATTATATATTTTTACGAATTTTTTTCTTTTAATATGTCCTATAATAGACATAAAACGAGAAAAAAGAAATTGTATGGATCGAGGAAAAAATAATCAACGAAATAAATGCGTATTTATAATAAACGCAGACATTGCAATGCCATGGCGATTGCTTTTATTGGTTATAAAGTGCGGAATACGTATGTTAAAGATTGAAAATCAATTGATAAAATTACTTTTATTAAAGGAGTCTTAAAAGGCACTGAAAACCAAAAAAAAGCAATAAAATCCCGAAATATCAAAAAAAATGTGCATATATTTATTTTATAAAAATTGTCTTGGATAACACGTTTATCGTCTTACACAATATTGAAAAAAACAACGCTCTCAATAATCGTACTCTAGTTATAACAAATAAATTATAAATATAGGTTTAAAGTGAGAATTCTGTAAGTAAACATGCCTTAAAATCAAAATAATATTACAATGTTTAGCTGCATCAGAATCGCCTGTCGAAAAAAAAAAAGAATTTTCCGAATTGCGCGCTTGTTTAAATAAAAATACTCGAATACCACACGTTAGCAATAGTTGCAAGGACGATTACAAATTGCTTATTTCGAAAAAGTACGAAAGATAATCTCTGTTTGAAATACTTTTTCTTAGTCTAAAGAATTCTACCAAATTTCAATTCGACATTTGATCTCTTTTGATTTATCCCCGTTATCCATGTTCCAAGACATTTGTACGAATATATAGTCTTTCTATTTTGGAGTTGTTTTGGGGTTTTACTTGAAAATCATATATATAAATATCAAAAAAAATTACAAAATACTAAAAATTAGCGAAAAATCGTAGAAATCTATACTGGTTCGCGATTATTGCATATAAATTAAACACTGACGAATGCGTGATATTAATACATTATTCCATGATCGCTTGTTCGTCTCGGAAAGACTCTCTTAGGGTATTCGGACATTTTTTGATGTGTATACATCTATTACGGCGGTATGAGGGTAAATGTCGGGAAATGGGACGGAAATGTGTAAGCTGTTGTCACGACAAATAATAATAATAATATTTATTATCGAAATTACTTTGAATAAAGATACCAATATTCACAAATCCCAATCACAATTCCGTTTTATTTTTCACCGATCGCTCGACGTTTACACATCAATGTCTCGAGTACTAGCAAATTCGTTTTTTTTTTTTAAAAAATATTAAAATTTTTTTTTTTGTGAAATTATTTGAAATTTAGATTATTCTACGTCTGTACAATTATTATTTACTCGTAATTCGTATACGAAACGTAAATCATTAACAAAGCGAACGGCTTGAAAATATTATATTTCATTTATGTTTTTTCTCGATATCGTTATAATCGCGGCGTACAGGCGGCACGACGAAACAATGACCCGGCCTTGGTCGCGAACCCGTTGAAAATAACAGTAGGTATATATATATATATATATATATATATATATATATAGTTTATTTATAGGCGCACAAACAAAACAAAAAGCGTGTGTTTATGTAACATGTGAGACGACCAGACAGCAAGTGTATAATAATATATTATATAAAAAAAGAAGAATTAAAAAAAAAAAAAAAAATAGATTCATTTCGCCGATAGACGAACACGGTCGGTCATTAAATGTATTTTATTGCGCGGATGTGACGTGTATTTTTTTTTTTTTAATAATAATAACTATAATAACTAGTATAACCGAGACAGATGGACATTTATCGAGTCTAATGTTGTTCAAATTAAACTACTATATTAACGCGTTATATATATTTTTTTTTAATCGACTTTTAACATAATATAAATCGACGAATATATATATATATTTTTTAAATTTCATATTAACTCTATTTATAAAAAATATAAATATCAAGTCGAATTTTGTTTAAATGCACGTTTTATAGAATGCGGTTTTTACTTTTTTTTTTGCGTAGGCAAAAGTCATAGGAGACTATCGTGCGTGTATATTATATATTATCGATATAAATATATAATATAAAGATTTTTTTTCCTATAAACTATTTCGAATTACCATCGTACTAACGTATTATTTGAATGTTTTCATTAAATTTAACATAAAAAAAAATAAAATTTAAGACATTTAATATGTTAAAAATCTAAAAAAAAAAATGTTTATCGCTAAATTTTAATTGTTAAATTTTTTTCTTTTTCGAAGTCTATTTTTAACATTTAAATTTAAAGGTAAAAAATGTTTGTAATAGGGAAATTTCAATAGAATATATACTGACGTTGGAAATTTTTAACTCGAAAAACCGTCTCCGTTATTCTCTAATGGAGATGTTAGTAATTCTATATATATATAGATTTTTACAGAACTAAAATCGGACCAGCCAAAGTCTCACAATTCTGTCAGAGACGTAATCCAATAATGTTGATTTATTACCGATTCAGAACCGTTTTAAAATGGATATCACGTGGAAATTAATAACAGAAAATTGAGAAGCAAACGTGGTGTTATAAAAGTGTAACGGACATAAAAAAAAAGTAGAACAGCGCATGCAAAACAAGTTTTTTATAAAAACAAAAACGTTTTTACCACAAACGCAGTGAGTTTATACGTCTATAAGAGAGTAAACTTATTATAAAATTTGCGGATCCGGAACGAGGAATAATACTTAAGGCGGAAAAAGATAAAACCGAAGCCTTTGAAATACACGCTAGGATGGAGACGACCATCGAGAATTTCACAAACAGAAAGAATAATGGGTTTCCAGAGAATGGACTAAAAGCAGTCGCAATGCGAATCGCGCGGTTAGGGAGAGGCCAGAAAGAAATGGATTTTCGATACGGAATAAGGCTTAGACATGTCGATACAGCAATAATCCAAGGACGAACGGATGGCAAGGATCCAACCTAACCCGCAAGGACGCTTTTTATGAAGTAAATGACGGAAGACACCGAAGTAAACGGAGATCAAAACAGCTGTATAAGTGAAATACAAGGAGAAATAAAGAAGAACATCGATGATTTAACCGATATTGGGATCGAAAAAAAATTCGTATCTAATGCAACATGCAATACGTACCGCATCATTATGAGACCACCTATAACCTAACCTAAAAAACGTTTGAATATTAATGTGAACAAATTTAATAAAAAAAAAACTAGGAACAATGATTATAATATTGTGTAGTCATGGATAATATAATAATTATGGTGAGTACAAACCGTGTAACAAATTTTTAATTTAACCTGAAATTTCGGGGCGATTTCGGATGAACCGTGACACAAGCTGGTGGTGCCCTGCCCACTGCCGTGTATTTAATATTATATAATTAATTATTTGCAAATACGATCGTGAAATAAAAGTATTGCGACTTTTTTAACCTTATAACCCATTCGGTTTCATGTATACTCGGTGCGCGAGTTGTATACGTATTGAAAATTTACTCTGTAAACCAGACTGTAAAATATTAAAAGTAACAATTCAATACAAATTATATATGAGTTTACATTTGAGTCACATTTTTCGAATAATGCACATATACGAGTATATGCGTGCGTGCACAATTTTTTATATTTCGAAATAACACCGTATATAAAAATTGTTGTAATTATTGGCTCTCCCGTTAAAGTGCTTTGGATCCGCCTATGATCGAATATAAAATCGAATATAAATAACGTAAACATAAAATTATATTTCAAATGTACAAAAATGTTTGAACGCGATTGTACTATAAAAGAAAAATTATAAAAAAAAATTTTCTCACTCGTTTTATTCGATCAAATAAAAGTATTTTTAATAAATATTACCGTACGTTCTTCGAAATTATCATATATTCTTAGTAATCTCGCATAATGTTGTCCATTCGTAATAGTAATAATTATAAATAGTTTTTTTCGTACACCGTATTGAGTAGAAGTCAATAATGTATAAGCAATAGAAGATTATATATTTCGATTAAAATATATAATATGCGAGTAGGAAAAAACGCGTTTAAAAATATATATAATATATTATTTAATAAAAATAATTTACGAATAAATCGAATATTTTAAACATTATTATATTTTATATACGGTACTATTGCAACACCGTGTAGAATAAATGCAATTTATTACATACTTAACGTCTATACGCATTATGTATATATTATACCTATATATGCTTTTATCTATACGAGTGTCATCGTACTTGGCGATGCTTTCAGAGAATTATATATTATATACAAAGCCGAAATTAATTTAACGCGTTTTCATTCTGGCAATCTGCAGGTCTCGCGTGTAAAAGCAGTCGAAAACACGGCAACTCGATTTCAAATTCAATTTTTAACCGTACACTATAACTAAATAGATTTTTTTTTTTCTTTCGTATATAATTTATTTCGATTTTATGTATAGAAGTGCGTATATATATATATAAATATTTCGCAGACGAAATACAAATAATATGCCGATGATATTATATTACGTAGAAGTAAATAATTTCTTTATTTAATACACTCGATACAGTACTATATTACGTACGTACGAGCTCTATAATTTCAAATAATTTATAACAAAATGGCATGTGAAAATTGACGGTCAGATTGTCGGGTATACACATATTTGCAGATATACATGCAAGTAATGTGTACATAAAAAAATTTGAAGAAAAAAAAAGCGCGAGCCTTGAAACCGAATTAAAAATTTTCGGTTTTCCATTACGATTTCAATCGTTTCGGTTTTACATATATAGAGTACAGAATTGATTTTAAACGTTTGATTTCGAAATTTAATATAACGGGGTTTATGCACTTTTAAATACCTATAATTTCACGCATATATGTAAAACTACAACTGTCTTCGATTTCGATACTTGGGCTTAGTTTAAAGACGATAGATAAATCAAAATCATATTAATTAACTTTTTTTCGGATTTATAAAAATAAAAAAACGGGCGACGAACAGCAAACGCTATGTGAATGTCGATTCGAGTGGAATAGCATGTGAAACACAGTTTTTTTTTGTATTTTTTTTTCGAAATGTAGCACATTATAAGACATTATAAGGCCGTAATAAATTTTCAAAAAAGAAAAATCACGTGTCCGAAACGGATATGTCGAAAATATAGAAAAGCGGACATTTTTCAGTGATTTTTTTTTCTGTAAGAAAACTATTTAGAAATCATCGTGTCAATTTACCAACGTGTACGATTATTGTTATCGGATATATATATATATAGAATAACGCAAGTAAAGATCACGAAAAATCGTTCAAAGACAATCAATGAAATTAATACATCGTCGTTAAATCGAAATATATTCAATACGCAATTTACTCTGCAAAAGCCCTCCCCCCAATAAAAAATAATAATAGTACTTTGAGTTTAATAAATGATAGAAACTTGACCAATAATTTTTTTTGTTTTGTACAATTTAAAGTATATATATATATATATATACAGTCGACTCTTGATAATTCGAAGTTGGCGGGACTGTTGAAAAATTTCGAATTACCGAGAGTTCGAATTGCTGAGTAGTTCGAAATATCGAGAGCGCAAAAAAAAAATTCGAATTACTGAGACTTAAGAAAAAAATTTTATTTTTTATTATTGTACATAATTAATAAATGTGTCAGCAAATTAGGCGGTATTACAGTTATTTATTGCCTTTAAAATGTAAATGTTTTTTCCGAAATCGTCAAAGACTTGTATTTTTTAAAAATTAGACGTACTCATCACGAGAACTTTACTTTAAAACCAACCAAACGAAACTAAAATAAAACTACATTCGGCTCTCGACGAGTTAAATTACGATAAGAGACGGTTAAGAAATAAAACGATAAAGTTCTCACGATAATAATTCTATAGTTATCAAAAATAATAAGCTACATTTCTACAAGATTGTATAGTAAATTATTAACGAAAAGATTATAAGAAATACATTTGGTACTTCGAACTACGAGCGTTGAACGGATGAAACTCCGAATTGTCACGTGTTAATTTCGAATTACCGAGTGTACTTAAAATGCATTGTTTTTATTCCAATTACCGCGTGATTTTCAAGGGACCGAGCATTCACTTCGAATTACCGAAGGTTTCGAATTATTGAAGGTCTGAATTATCGAGAGTCGACTGTATATAGAACTATAGCTGAATTACCCGGATCCGCAATTTCGAACGAAAATGTAATTATTTATATTTTTCAAAATAATTATTGTTTAAAAATGATTCTATGCACATATTACAATAATTATGACACAAATATAAATGCCTATACGAATTTTTATTTTAATATTCGAAAAACTCACGCATGATTTTTAGATGAATTTGTCGATACCGCTAATTTTTTTTTTTACAATTGTAACGTATCCACCCTTATTATCATTTAAAGTTCCACTACCGCGATTTGTATATAGGAGTGATTTAGAAAATTCTCCTGCGTGCGGTGCGTGTCTCCCGCGGTTAATAAGACGCGTATATATTTATAGTAAAACATTTAAATACAATACACATCCATTCCCCTCCTCAGACGAAAAATGAATAAATGGGCGACGTGGAGACACTCGGAGAAGTATTTGGAACGAATCTGTAGATAAAAAAAAAAAAAATGGTAAAAAAGTTCAATAGTGTCAAACATAAAAAAAATCCTGTTCTTTGATATGTGTACAATATAGAATTACGCGATAACTGCGTTTTGTGTGAAATACGAGCTACACGCTATACAGAGTATTCGTATAACGTATTTTTTTATAATCGATTCGATCGTTATTTGTGCCGACGACTCGCCGCGGTGATGATGTCAACGGAAATCGTCCATCTTTATAGGAATAAAAACCCGTTTGTCTTCCTGGTCCGATCGCAATTTGTATGATATACGAGTGTAATATAGGGTTCAGCCGGTAACAGATTATAAATAAATAAATAATATAAACGTATTTCGTACAACACAAACCTCGTATATACGCGCGCGTTAATTTCCTAAAAAAATTCGCTCGAGCGGGTTTGAAGAAAATATTTCTGAAGTGTCATCGACGCTCATGTATTTCGTGTATACGTTTTTAATTTTTTTTCTCATATTCAATCGCGGTTTAGTATGTATATATTTTTTATTATTATTGATTTATTAATTTTTTTAGACGTATGTATACGGGTATATTATTTGTACTGGATGATAAAGCACGTTTATAATAATTCATATATATATAGAGAAATATTATCTAATATATTTCCGTATGCACACCGCGTATTATATTACTCGAACGTATTATATTATAATAATTATATATTCAATAAAAACATTAAAATCGATCATTTTTTTTTTTTAAATCCGGTTCTATATTATATCGTCTTGTCGAATCGAACAGCTGTTTAAAGTTCGTGAATAGCTGCGGTATTTAAAACCAGGGGCGTCATTTGGCGGGAGGGGCAGGGTGTGCGGTTGCACCCCTTACTTTTTAATACAGTCGCAATTGGCCTGCTTTGCTAATGGTACTCATAATGTTGAAAAAGAAGAAGTTAACAATATCGATCTAGAAAAACCTGGAAATGTATTTGTTTTACGCTTAAGAATTGCCGGTATCCGCTTATTTAAAATACAATTTTTTTTTTTTAGAGCTTTATGCTTGTACAAGTTTTAAATTTAAAATATTTTTATACGGCCTGGTGAAATTTCAAAATGGCCTGCTTGAAACTTCGCACACCCGAAAAAAAAACTGAAACGACGCCCCTGTTTAAAATAACAGACGCTCGTTCGTATACAAAAATCTAGTTATTCCGTATAATTATTAAAAAAATAACTATATTATCGCGGAATTTGTTTTGGGAATTTCGGAATTGTTCACACTATATAATAGTGCGCTTGTACGATACAACACACGCATTTTTTTTTTTTTTTTATAAATAATTTTAGCGCCAGATTCGGGCAGGCCGATTTTCGTTTAAGTGATTCGTCAAACCGCCGGGCTTGAAACCGCGGTTTCGAATTGGGTTTTAAATAACCGACGGTGAATATAGTCGGTTCGAAATCAATACACCCAAATCGACATCGAAATATCGATATTGATAATTTAAAACTTCTGGAAATAAATATTGGTAAGCGTGAAAAAACGAAAAGCTTGAAATCGAAAAAAAATTTTTTTTGGTGGCCGAGTGGGTATAACTCCGACGGTCACCACTATATAATGCTATAAATATGAAAAAAAAATATTTGAAACCGAAATCGCCAAACGAAAATCGGTATTCGAAATTTAATATCAAAAACCTATAAAATTCCTGATAAACCGACATATTCAGAAAAGTCCAAAACCGGTATTAACGTTTGAAATCGAAATTATAGCAACGTCTTTAAAATTAATTTTTAACCGATTAATTTTAAAACCGAAATAATTAAAAACCGATGATCGGCGGGAAAGAAAGTAGAAAAATCGTGATATTCGGCCGACTCGGAGCTATTTGAATTTTAAACGTCTGAAATAAAGAAATTTAAACCGTTCGTATTCGCTCGTCTCTCTGTGGATTATTAGATTAAAAAAAAATGTATTAATTATATAGGAGTTAACGTAATTTTTTGCGTACCAAAAGCTGAAAATTGTTATTTTTAATAATTTTAATTAAATATAAACGCTATAACACAACCCTAGTAATATAAACCCTCATCCGAACTCTATTATTTAATGAAATTCACATTTTAAATAGCAATATAATAATCGCATAATATGCGTACCTCATCATAGACCTATAGAACTATATACTCTAAAGAAGAGAGAATCGAGAGATGGAGGAAAAAGATAGGAAACGAAACAGCGTGGATAATACCAACAGAAGACCTAGCACCTGGACACAATAATAAATGGGTAAGCTTAAATATGGAGAAGCTTAAACCGCCTACGAACCAAAGTGGGACAATGTAAAACCAACCTAAAAAAATGCGACTACTTAGAAGCATCATCAGCGCTGTGTGAGTGTGGTAAAGAACAAACAATGGACCATCGTCTACTGAAATGTAGCAAATGTCCAATCACACGTAATGACAAGGACCTTATAGAAGCAAACCAGAACGCAATAAATATGGCCCAGTACTGGTCAAATGACTTATGACAAGTTGGATAACAGAGACTGAAACTACCAAAGCAACTAAGAGTTACCAATATATATTCATGTGTTATTTAAAATTTTAACCTAATGTTATACCCTTTTTTACTTGTTTATTATTTATTCTATTGTATGTTATAACTGTGCAGCTGCTGCCTAACACGAAATAATAATAATAGACCTATAAAACATTGAAACCGACATATGTGCGAGAGAGACGGCCTCTGAATTGACTTTTTCAAAGACGTTCTATATAATTTTATAATACTCTTTGACAATAATATGTTATTGTAAGATATCGCCTTGTGCGTTATCGTTGCTACCCGCTACGGGTTTTGATAGCAAGTTGTTATGGATACGCGGTAGTGTGTAGCGAGTCGTCCGTTCTCGCGCTTTTTTTCCGCGTACACGTCCGAGAATTGTGATTCAAATAACGGTTGTATTTATGCGAATTTACACGTGCAATTATTTATTCGACATTTTACATTGGCGACGAAAATAATTTCTATGTAAACATGCCGTACTTGGCCTTTTTTTAGGCTAAATTGTATAGTATTTGTTCAATGCTGACATCCATTTCTCACAAAGTGTTATATCTTTTGGAAACCCATAATTTTAAAAGTAGAATAAGTAAAATAAATATTAATCATAATGTTTTTAAACAGAAGAAAAGTTGAATTATTGTAAATTATACCAAAGCCAAAAAGCGTAAAAACAACAGACCGATAATAACATTCAGGCCCCCCACATGATTTTTTCAACTACGGTACTGTAAATAAATCCGGGCCCTCATTGTATATTGATATGTATAATCACCTAATAATTATAAATTATTCTAACATTTAATTTTTTATTTTTACAAAAATTACCTAAAATATGGGTTACACGGCTTCTTTTGCTGTTATACACCTCTATAAAATATCAGTTATTTTAGTTTAAAACACAAGTACATTAATTTACTACAGTTTAATATAAAAATCAACATTTTTAAAAAAGTATTTATGTATAATGAAATACAATGTAAATTATTCAAAATTAAAAATAGCGTTTGTACATACAAAAATACAATTGTATTGTACATGTACATTTTGTGGGAATACCCGAATACGAATACCTATTGACAAAATTAAATATATAAAAACCCATAATTATCTCATTTTCGACCAGCAAAAATAGTACTAATATAGGACAGGCGACACAACATTAATATTTCTATAGCAGCGGACTAATTGCTCTTATCTTCCAGGATTTATTTCCCTATTATTTTTTCCAAGAAATGCTCGCGACGCACGCACCACCCGCCTACACATTTTATTACAAAAAATGATGTAGTAAGATATCAAATTATTTATATACCAATATTGTATAAAGATATGGTGACTAGGGTGGCATGACTCATATGTCTCATTTTATTTTTCTAATTTAAATTAATAATATGTATAGGTATATTATGTTTTTTCCCCGGGCCCCCAAGAGAGCCCGGGCCCCGGGACCATAGTACTCACTGACCTCCCCTTTGTGGGGGCCCTGATAACATTTACAATAGTTACAACGATGAACTGCAAATACGTCCGCCTTATCAATATTAATTTATTATCGTAGTTATTGTCAAGGAGTGTTATGAAATTGTTTAAAATCTCTTTGGAAAAGTCAATTCAGAGGCTGTCTCTCTCGCGCATATGTTGGCTTCAATCAGAGGCGTACTCAGAAATTTTCAATGGGGGAGGGGGTTGAAAATTTTGTTGACATAAAACTGAAAATAGATTGTAAAAAAAATATTTGTATATTTTCATCCCTTCTTAAAAAATTTTTTTTTAGAAAATTGCTCCTGTGAATTATATTATTTATATGCACGAACGCACAAAACTACATCGGTTAGTGAGGTCATGGGGGGGGGGTTCAAACCCCACGAACCCCGCTCCCTTGAGTACGCTCCTGGCTCCAATACATTTTACTAATGCACGGTCTATATATTATAGGTCTATGGCGTACCTACATTATATTATACTGTAATAATATTCCTCGTATGTACGCTGATAATAACATTTATATAAGTTTAAATATTTTTTTTAAGTACATTCAATTTCGTAATATCGTACGAAAATAAGATTATAATATTATTAAAAAAAAAAAAAAATGTGTACGTATTTCAAATAATATCGTATTTCGTAACATCATATTATTCGATTATTATTTTTTTCATTGGATTAATTGATAAACGAGAGTTTACGGTGCGGTGTAGTGGACTATACAGATCCTGCACACGTATATGGTACCTATATAATATTGTACTTGTAATTAAAACTTAAAGAGGTGGTGCCTATATATAGTATTGTAATTAAAAATTCTAATCATATAAACTGTATAATAAATAATAATTACACTGCAGTTCGTAAAACTGTATAATGGAGATTATTACGTTATGTTATACTTTTATAGAAAATATAAATTGATTAGATAATAATAATATATGTATATATATATATATATATATATATATATATATATATAGTTTCGAAATATTTTATTTATTTTTATTTTATAATATTTTTTTGCGTTTTCGATCAATACGCGCGCATATTATATTCTCGATGAACGGGAAATCGAATTGGGTATAGTGTGTACGCGGATATTATTGCGAATTAATAACGAATTTCGATTATTTCCATATAATTTATTATTTATACACACCCGAGATTTATCGTATTCGTCATTAAATATTCACGAATCATTTTTAAATACGTCACCTGTACGTACAAATTCTTGGAATCCTATATGTTGTAATCACACACAAACGCGTTTCATACTCTATAACTTATGAGTAAATACAGAATAAACTATTGAAATGTATGTACCGATATTTAAATAATTATAACAAAGATATGAAATCGACAAGATAAAGACGAGAACAGTTTCTTTTTCAAACTATATATAAGTAGTTAGAAATTAATTGACTATTACGTCTTCACCATAGTTAATGCTAAAAGTTAAAACCGGATTTTATATAGTTAAACGATCGTTTAAACAAAAATTTTTCCTATTTCATATGCGAAAATCTATAGTCGGATATATTATGATTTTATGACGTACGTTCCAGCTGCGTTTCAGTAACAAATTTTACTGTAATTATTGTATTTTATTTCGATTTTTTCAGTGATTTTCTATTAATAAAAAAAAAATTTCAAAAATCGCAAAAAAAAAACTCCAAAATTTATCGATATATATATATTTATTCGTATATATATTATATATGTATATGGTATAATATAATGTGTATATAGAGTATAATGAGTTTTCAATAATAAAAAAAAAGAAACCCAATAAAAATCATTAGTCAGATGATCAACTGTTCCACACATTCGATATGAGAGTATATAAAACGATATTCTAGACCAGCGTTTCTCAAATTGTGGGTCGCGACCCACTGGTGGGCCGTGAGTCAGTTTTTGGTGGGTCGCGAACAATTTTTCGAATTATATAGACTCCAAGAAATTTATAATAAATAACAAAAGTATAATAAACAAATTTTGTTTTTTTTTATATAACTATACTTTTTGAAAAGTGAAACCACGTGGGTCGCAAAAGATTTTTGGGGGAAAATTCGGGTCACGGTCCTAAAAAGATTGAGAACCACTGTTCTAGACACATTGCAAAAATAATTGAAAATAATCGCTGCGGATAATAATGACATCCTGCAGCAATGACCGACAACGCGCGTCAAATAATAACACCTGATGTAGAAATACAAATAATATTTCGACAATTTTTTTTCTTCTTTTTTGCTTACTTTTATTTCGAACAAATTATTTTTAACTTTGATTTCTCTAAAATCAAAAAAAAAAAAAATTAATAATTACACGCGTTTAAGGACGTTTATTTTTTTGCACCGAACGCGTCGATACGAAACGCGACGAATTTTCGTCGCCCAATTTAAAAACGATTATTCGACGTTCATCCTTGACGTATAAAAATGCAAAAAAAAAAAAAAACTTTTAAAAATTATCGGTTATGTTATTAAAAAAAAAATAATAATAATAATAAATGCGGTAAATCATAATTTTATTGTGATATACAATAAACTTTTCATATTATACTGCACCTATATATACGCATACAAAACGACCGGCTCGTCGCAACGCGTATACGATAATATTCAGCTACCATATAACGTTATATAATTTTTCAGACTAGTATTTTTTTTTCCCCTTTAATAACGACGTTTTTATACGGTTATAACGACGCGCGCATTATGATTATATAATCAAAGTACTATTTTTTTTTTCTTTCCTACTGATGAGCACCGCGCTGCTGTTGTTATTATTGCGATTAGCTATAGGCCTCGAACGAAAGCTCGATTATTATTATTATTATTTTTTTGTCGCTCGAAAACCACGGACGAGGTGAAAAAAAAAATAGGAACGATACAAGTTTTTTCAGTTCTTTGGAAATTGACAGTAATTTTTCGGATTCTGACCTCTATAAAAAACAAAAAACAAAAAAAAAATAATAATTATACTTTTCACACGCCGCCGCCGAGCGCGTATACTCTAATTGTGCCTTGTGAAAATACAGTAAATCATCGTGTACTGCAGAAGATCGCTGATGACGGTAAAACGTTCTGTAATCGAATAATAATAATAATAATAAAACAAATTATGTGCGGCTAATAATATTAAAAAATTCAAGTGTACAAATATATAATATAGCTGTGTATATACCAGAATAAATTATTGTTTATATATTATATACGCCCGGCGTGACGGAGGTGCCAACGCGATTATATTACTACGTATATATATATACGCGTGTTGATGACACTCGATGATGATGATGATCTACACGCGGGAACACGACCTGTATATAGTTGGACGTTCGAAATAATAACAAATATGCCGCCTTGTAATTCGTATTTTGGCTCGTCTATGCGTGTTTAGGTGGACCTAAATAATGTCGGCACGAGACGACACACTTACGTGCTTTTAATTAATATTTATTATTTTATTTGATTTTTGGTATTCGGACGTCGCATCGTATCGGAGTCCAGTCGCTGCACGTGAAAGTTTGTCGGATTCGTATATAATAGGCGAAGTGCTGCAGAGTGAACGAACTACACCGCGGCCACGTGTGTATACGGGTTGAATTAATTTTTTTTTTTATATATATACACATATGCCGAGCCAGCGATTATTATCAGCCGAGATTTTATTATAATATACAATATAACGTTTATTTTCGGGCTATTATAATAAACTTTATAATATTATCACTATAGAGAGAATTGTTTTCGAAATTATTAATTCGGCGCTCGGAAAGTTATTCCTTTTCGAAAAGGCGTATTAGTTCGCGTTCCTTTTGCGCTGAAAACTGTTTCCTTTCCTGCAGCTCCTATTATTCCCTTCCCAAAAAAGAAACATTTCTCGTTATATTCGTAAAAAAAAATTGAATTTTTTTTTTTTTATTAAAAATACGCGAAGATAAAATAAAAATCGACGCATTCTATTTTAAGTACACACACGCCTTCTTTTTTTTTTTTTTTAGAAGATTATCCATATTTATAGATAGTGATAATAATAATAATATTTAATTATTATTAGTAGTCGATGGATGGTTCGACAATTCATATAGAATGCAAACACTCAATAATAATACACTCATCGCATCGCCGGTGACAAGAGCGTATAATATGAATATTGAGATAGTACCTATATATATACGATTATCCATGTGTTAGATTTTCAATCGTGTGGGTGGGATGCAAAACGAATGATTTTTTTTTTTTAATCTGTTTTATATAATTTATAACGTATAATTTGTATTATTTTATTTTTATTTTTTGTAAATATTAGTCTTAAATAATCAAATTACAATATATTTTCCATATACGTATATGTCTTTAATATACTTGAATGATTTATTATTACTCATATGCGCCAATACCAACGGTATCGAGGATCGTCAACAAATCCGTTCAATATATTTCTTGCTAGCTTTTCTTCCTCCCCCGATAATTATTCTTATACGGCTTACTATTATAAATTTTCAAATTAAATGAAAAAACCGACGATTTGGTTGATAAGTTTTGTCAGTACGATTTATATATATTAAAAGATATTGTACACTATTTTTTGCATCCCGCTTTTAATTTTGCAATTTTTCAAGAAAATTAAGAAAAAAAATATAATATATTTTTTGATAAAATTTGTAGATTCGTCTTTATTATTATTATTATTATTATTATTATTATTATTATTATTATTATTTCTTCTTTTAATATAAATTATAATTTACTCGTTTACAGCAGCGTATTATATAGAAGATTCGCCGAATCTTTCTTGGCACGAGTCCCAGAGAGTTCAATGATATTTATTATCTGTTAATATGCGCGTTTTTATGTTTTCATATAATTTTTTTTTCTTGAAACCAAATTTATTTTTATTGGTAAAAAGTTGAAGTTATGTATAAATTAAGAATATTTCGGCTTGGAAATACAGTCGATGACGTCAATTAACGTAATATACGAAATGAATTAATGTGCATTAATGCATCGTATTATCATTTTTTTTTTTTTGCTTTTACATTACACAGCAAGGAACGGAATTTTTTTTTGAAAATTTAAAAAAATTTGTTATAAACCGAAAAATTTAAAAACGAAAAAAAAACAAATTAAATCGTAAGTGCGTAATAAGTTAAATATTTTGTAAAACGAATGAATTAGAAAAAAAAAATTATGATAGACAGGTATAACAAAAAGTAGGTAATAACGATTATTATTGATTATTTTGCTATTTATTTTAATTTCTATAGGAATTATAGTATATATAATATGTTCTAAATACGTCTTATGAAATTTGAATGATTTAGACGGTTAACTGTAAACTGTTTAATAATATTTATATGAATCATTTGAAGTATCTATCTATATTTTCTCGGTGAGCTAATTTTCAAGTATATATTTTGTTTTACATTAGATTTTTTTAATTTAATTTAAAATTGGGGAAAAATAACGTTTCAAAAATGACGTAAAGCGTTAAACGTAAACGGATATATATATATATAATAATAATAGGTTTTATAAACTTTGAATGATGACGTAATTTCCAATAATATTAAATTATTTTAACTAATCAGTAGAAATTAAAAGAATATTTATATTTATAAATATATATATATATATATAAAGCTCCTCCCTATTTTCTGTTATATTATTGCTGTTATACTTTTTAAACTGTTTAAATTGAAAAAAAAAAAGTCAAACAAAAATAAAATCGTTTCTAACGTGTATTAATGCGTAATAGATAAAAATGATTTTTATTTTAATGATTTGAGAATTTATATATTATATTATTTTTCGAATATAAATTTTGTTATATAAACACTATATACGCGTTATATGCGTATATTATGGATAACTATATGCGGATAAAGAAAAAAAAAGGGGTTTTTTCGCGGTGTTTTATTATATAAAACTCTTTATGGATTTAACGGTAAACGACCGTATAAAACGAATAAATTTTGAAATTCTTATAAAATAAAAAAAAAAGGATTGTCTATTATACTGCGTATACAAAACTAGAATAACGGCATTCCATTAAAGTATACAACGACAATCCGCGACCACTTATATACGTACCTATATATTACATTATATATATATTTCGAAAAAAAAAAAAATTGTGTACCTATACGACATTCTTCGATTTTGAACTAAACGGTCGTTTATTGAAATTATATATATATGCAAGCAGTCAACGTGCATGCGGTTTCACACCGAATGACAAAACGAACATAATATATATTCGGTGTCGTCGCGATTGAAACGAATTAAATAAATCATCTGCAGCAGATATAATAAGCTGTTTATGTAATATATATAGTATCGAATCGAATTTATTCGCATTTCCAGCAGGTGATGCAGGTTTACTTGTATAAAATTAAAACCCGGTATTATATATATTTCTTTGAAAAAAAATAAACATTGGCTATAGGTTCATATAATAATATGTGCGACAGACAATAACGATCGAAATGACGAGACGACAATATAATATATTGTATATTTTACTAATATCTGCGATTATGTTATACGTATAGTGTCGGAATAAGTGTAGAATGTGTCCTGCAATAACGCTGAATATTTTTATTTTTTAATATACTTTATCGGGGTCATTTATTTATTTTTTTTTTTTTGAAGATTTACGAGACCCTGAGAAAAATTATTCGCGAAATATGTATGAATTATATACATTGACATTAATAATAAAAAACAAATTTGTCACCGTTCTTTTAATGTAGCGTGTTTAATATTAAAAACGTTTGCCGCAATGCGCGCAATATATATGTAGATATACGTTTTATTCTCGAGAGGCCAATGAAGTAGGTAATGTAAGCAAAAACACTAAATTTATGTACGTATATTTAATATTGTTAGACGTTAATTTTTATAACACACTTATAACAAGTGTGAAAGTTGTTACTGTTACCGTTCTTTTTTTTTTTATCATTTATTATACATTTCAAACGCTTATTTTCCAATATATTTATATTAATTATACTTATTAATAATATAATTAAATTATATACGTATATATTAAATGTGTCGTGGCTTATTATATATACAATTATTTCACTAATATTTAACAATACCATATTCGTCGTTTTCTGAAAATCAATAATTACAACGTTTATTTTAATACAATTTAGTAAAAACAAGAAAATACTTAAATATTAATACTGGTAATTATTAAGAATAACAAATTTATATAAAAATAAATATAATATCTATATATATTAAATATAGCCAAGGAGTATAACGAAATTTAAAAAAAAATAAAAATATAGATTTGTTGATATAACACTTATTCATTACCCGCGGTTTCGACTAAATATCATCGTTATAAGTACATAAATATGTGGCGAATAAGAAAACACTGCAACAACATGCAGAAGTATAGAAAATAAAAAAGGAACAAGAATACATTAGAGAAAATCATAAACATTACAATAAAAATATAGAGTCAAAAAACAAATTAATCAATACATAATAATGAATAAATAAATATAAAAGCGAATAAATCGTGTATATATATATATATGCGAATACAAATTTTAACAAAAATTATGTTACGTTATATTTAATATTATATAATGTTTTTTTTAATCTGTATATTTAATATATATTATTAAATGTATTATTGTTTTTAACTTCTTTTTTCTATATAAGTAAATAATTTTTTAAAACTGAATTATTATATATCTATAAATACTTTTCTGTGTGTTTAAAATAGCTAAATCGTTTAATTTATATCAATATATAGTATAATAAACGCGATTAAAAAAAAAAACCATTTCAAGTCGTCTGACTGTCGAAGACTCTAAAAAAAAAAAAAAAAAAAAAAATTTTAAATTCGGATAAATCGAACCGAGAAGCAATAACGCGTATTGATAATTATACCTATATTATTATTACTTATTACTTGCCGAGTATTATTATATAAATTAAATATGTTGATAATTTCTTATGTATATTTAAACTATACAACAGATAATAGGCGGGTTGGCGAAACATTTCTGCGGTACAATACGATGTTATACGCGCGCGGGCATAGGCCACACAACGTGCGCGCTTTATAACATTACCACTACAGAATAGAAACCGGATGAAAAAAAATTCGCCATTTACGAAGGCGAGCGCGCGCGTGCATTGATTTATACGGTTAGCGGTGATCGCGGACAGAGTCAAATTATACGATGCAACCCAGAAATTATTATTATTATAATATATAACAACGATAACTAATTCATATATACCTACACATCACTCGTGTGTATAAAAATATATCGATAAATTATATATTGCGTATACGCATCTATATACGTATAAAATAATAATAATATTAAAAAATAATAATAATAATAAAAAAAAAATAAAACACTATATGAAAAAAGGTTTGGAGAATCGAGTGCTCGCATATAACACACAGAGTGTTCACGGTATAAATAGATATAGTATTATTGAATTTCTCAGTGACGGATAACTTTAGATTGCAGGAACGGTGTACTTTTTTTTTGTGGGGGAGGAGGGAAAAGGATTGAAAATACATATTTCTCGTGAATTAACAAATATATATATATATGTGCGCGCACGCCATGCACAACCAAAACTGAAAAATTATTATTTAAAAAAAAAAACACTTAACAAACTCCTATTAAAAATCATCCAAATCCATGTATTTATACTATATTATTTATATATATATATATTATTTACACTATATTAATATTATATTTATTAAACTAACAAATACGAATATTATATATTTTCGTTCGAAATCGATTTTCGAATTTTCGACCACAGTTTACTGCAGGACTAAAAAAAAAAAATAATAATAATTCGATTTATCCGGAGTTAAAAATATAGGCGTTGGCTGTTAAAAAAAAAAAATGCGCGTTTAAAAGAAAACCCCTCTGTTCTCAAATCAATTTTTGCATTATTTTTGTACATTATAATAATACAAGGTAAATATTTCAAAACTGGTGGAGACATAGCGTTCAAAAATATTGGTATAAAAAAAAGAAAAAAAAGATGGGGCCCCGGCCGCATTGAGGCCTATAGCGGCCATGGCCAGGCCGACCTTGTATACAGGTATATATATATATATATATATATATATATATTTTCATTTAAACCGCGGCTACTTATAATATTATATAGTTTAATTTTTTTTTTTTTTTTTACATTCCTTAGTCTACCAGCAATTGAATCGGTCATTTCAAAAAAACATAAGTCATCAAATTGAAATTTTATACAAACCACAAATAACTTCATAACTCCAGAAATTTAAGTTTTTTTGTACTTTTACCTCTTTACACATTTATTTTTAAGGTTTATGACATTCATAATTTGTGGTTTTAAATTAAGAGCCGTTCAATTATTAAAACGTTTTTTTTTTTTATATGTATAATTTTATTCTATTCGAGTCGTATATATAATATTATTATTATATGGCGCGTTGCAGTATACTCGCGTAGGTATTTTTGTAAATAAATTTTTTCGTTTAACTTTGGTCGATTTCAATGCGTTCTCCGCAAAAACAAAAAAAAAACCGTCCATAATATAAATAATAACGCGTACCTATGTATTATAGTTACAGAAATCGCGCAGCGCTGTTGAATCGAGACGCGTACCTATACAGTGTTTTTTATTATCGTGCCCGGGAGATAGACATCGATATAAATTTATGAATATTTATTAGATTTTTATAGAGTATATATATACCACTAACTACACCACCAGCAACTATTAGACGTAAGTCTATCTTTGACTATATTTCACTAAAATAATATAAAATTTATTTGACTTATGTTGTTTTTGAAATGACCGATTCAATTATTAAAACGTTTTTTTTTTTTATATGTATAATTTTTATTCTATTCGAGTCGTATATATAATATTATTATTATATGGCGCGTTGCAGTATACTCGCGTAGGTATACATAAATTATAAGCGCATATACGGCAACAGAACGCAGAAAGGTCGTTTAACTTTGGTCGATTTCAATGCGTTCTCCGCAAAAACAAAAAAAAAAAAAAACCGTCCATAATATAAATAATAACGCGTACCTATGTATTATAGTTACAGAAATCGCGCAGCGCTGTTGAATCGAGACGCGTACCTATACAGTGTTTTTTTATTATCGTGCCCGGGAGATAGACATCGATATAAATTTATGAATATTTATTAGATTTTTATAGAGTATATATATATATATATATACAGAATGATAAAAATTATAAGGTGTAAAAAAAACTGTCACAGCAGTAGTACGAAATATAAGACGAATCGGTTCAACTCGATAAAAATATTGTTTTTATTTTATGAATAAAAATAACAAGAATAAATATCGTGATATCTTCGTAATTTTTATTATCCGAGAATTCGATATTTTTTTTTTTTACCGTCGGGTGAAAAATAAATTTTTTTTTTTCCGTGGGCATCGCCACTGAACGTATACTGCTCATAATAACCACGAATTTTTTCGTTATATATAGTAAACACAACTATCAATCAAATACGTATACGTGCGGATAATTCGATCCGCACTATATAATCAGCTCATCTATAATGGACATCGGAATAAAAATAGTTTATAAATAAATTATAATAAAACGCGCGAAGGCAATAATAATAAAATATATTTATAGTATAATTTTTTTTTTTTTTTTTTTTTTTTGCGCGCGCCAACGATTTAAATTGTTATATATTTTTATATAAACGCATAATATAGTAATGAATATTACTGGGAAATAAATAACTATAGTTTAATCGCTACTATACATAAATAATTCATCAACAATTTGACAGAGTATCCCCGCACGTTACAATAAATCGTGACAGTATAATAACAGACACAACTTTATGCAGTTTTTCTTTTTTTATTATATAATATCTTAAAACTCGGCTAAATATAGCTTTTTATGAAAAAAACCTAATATTTTATATTTTAAAATATATTACGCGCCTATCTAAATATACTAAAGTGATAAAATATTATTAATGGTAAAATAATTCTGCCAGTGGCGTGCTCAGGGGGAGGGGGAGGTTAAGGGTTATATCCCCTCCCCCCCATTGTCTTTTTTACCGACCTACAGAAAACAACTTATTAGTTATAAGAGCCGTTTTAGAGTCATTACTTAATACTTTTTATTAGTTATTAGCAAAAAGTTATTACTTATGACAATAAACATTTACTATACATAACGTATGTTATGCGTTAATTGAACAACTTGGTATTAGTGTGTTACAATTTAAATTCATTTGAATTATAGAACAATAATTTACAGATGTACACAATTTTAAGCTAGAAACGATTTTCGAGAGCTTGAAACATAAACATTTGAGTTTTTGGTATTACCATAATACGATTTTATATATATTTTACATATTCTACAAATATTACGTGTTTGGTAGAATTGTATGTGTTATAGCGATAAGACTTGTCTCTCCCCTCACCCTTTACCTTCATACACTTGCACCTACCCCACCATCTTCTTATCATGATCTTCCCATTCCCCCCAAACAGAGGGACAGTAGTAATTGAGATCAAGATGTTTAAAACGGGAATGAATGTTGAATATAAAACGTAGGTATACCTCACTTTGTATAAACTCTTTTTTAATGTTAAGTACAAATAAAAAAATGTATATTTATAATATATTATAATTAATACTTAATACAATTATACAATTTCTTTTCTTCTTCCTTTTTTTTTTTTCATCGATGAGCGTCTTCAAGGTTATGTTTTTTCTTCTAAATTTCACAAGCTTCTTTTTAAATGTACCTTTGAACCATTCGCCTATTATGTGATGGTATCAATATGTTTGCTTCCAAATTGTTATCAAAATTAAAAAGAAACCAAATGTGAATTTTAACATATTGTTGTATCCTCGATCAAAATAATAAATGTTACAATGACTGAATTATTTTAGATCACCGCGAGTAAAATCTTCAAATATCGTTATTATACAATTTACAACTATACGCATTTCTTAAATCAGAGCTGCGCGTTTTCTACTTGGGATTACGCAAAACGCGTTCAAACGCACGTCAAAATAAGCACCGGTTCAATATTTGAACTCGTAATTAAATCCGGTTTGTCACTACATACAACCTGTGTAATTACAAACGGTTTCTACCGAGTATATATATATATATGTAATAATTAAAGTAAAATAGGTAACGCAGACTCCGTGTCCTACTCATATCGCAATATTTATATAGTGAAGACAAGTGATCAGAAGAATCGAATACAGCCACAACGCAATACATGGAACGAGTCTGTGTCGTCCGGTCGTCTTCTGCTGCACAGATTGCGCAGTCAATCATCGTGTCACTGCGCACATATTTTACTGTCGTCTGCTCGTCTGTATATATTTTTTTTTACACACACACAAACGACTCAATAACTTACGTATATTTGCTATATTTTTTCCAACCTCCCCCTCCTCCCGCGTCAATTTCCTAGTATAAAATATGTCCCGTATATTTATAATTAGAACGATTTTTTTCACCGTATTTCGCGTAAAAATATTAAAAATATATATATACGTAGGTACCTAGCTGGTAATGCGATTTTTCAGATATTATATGCGCAAATATTACAGCCGATTCTAATAATGTCCGAGTTCTCAGTTTCAAGATAAATTCGCTCAAAGGATCTGCGCTATTATTGCAGTTATTTTAATTCATATACAAAATAGGAAATGAGTGTAGTATAGATGAGAATGCTTAGATGGACGAGTGGGGCGACAAGAGAGGATAGGATAAGAAATGAACATGTGAGATGAAGCGTATAGGAGTAGCGTCGATCGCGGAGAAGATGAGAGAGAATAGACTTGGATGGTTTGGTCATGTTATGAGAAGAAAAGATTCGGAAGCGGTAAGAACGGTTATGGAAATGAATGTTGAAGAAAGAAGAGGAAGACCGAAGAAGAAGTGGTTGAATGTGATATGAAGACTGTTGGTGTGTGCGTGGAAGATGTGGGAGATGGGGTCAAGTGGAGGTTTAGGACAAAGGTGGTCAACCCCATATAGTTGGGATGGAAGCGAGGAAGAAGATATTGTATAAAATATATAGTTAAGCTTATTTCAACTGTATACGACCATTAGTCATTACTCGTCGATACTCGTTTTAGACACTCAACGGGAGGGGGGAGGGAATGAATTCGGGGAAGTTGTAACTCCCGAAATTGCAGATCAGGATATAAAATGTATTGTATAGTGGCGTACAACTGTGTGCGGTTATAACGGTTATAATAATACAATAATAACAGTACAACACATATGATACGTGTGCGGTTTTCGCACAATTCAGTGCGGTTTTGGGTACGGACAATGCCAGAAATGATATACAAAGATGTGCGAGACGGCTGCTGTATAATGTATGATATTATCAGAGGCGTAGATGTGCAATATGAATGGCAGGAGTTCAATTACCGCTATTGAAAGTATACCTCGAAGCGTCTCGGAAAGGGGATTTTTGAAAACATTGCGAGATACCAAAGGGCGATTATAAACCTTTACTTTGCTACATTCGGTCATTTTTCCGTTAAGTCTCGATTCTTCCCCATTTTGCACGTGTCATTCCCCTTCGGAACCTGCGAAAGGGGAGGATTTTATTCATATTTTTTTATCATTGTCCTAGATTATTTCCCCTCAGGGCTTCCTTTCTTTTTTTTGCATGCCAACAGTATTGATATAGTATAACTCCCCTCATGATATTTTTAATATTCGTCTTGACCGCCTTGTCCTTCCGTTATAATACTAACTTTATTTATTCATTCACTTCTTCTGGTTTCTACATTTAAATTTCTCTTCCTTATTATTTAACATTAATTTTTTTCTATTTTGAATGTTTATCAACGTAGCGGATTCGAACCCCAAAACCTCTTCCTTACTCCCTGTACTCCTATATGCATAAAATATATAAAGATGCAAACAATGCGAAAAGTTCCTGCCCGTTTTAAATTTTTGATTTATTTACAAATATTATTATACAATTTTATAAATTTCACGTAAAATGTATCGTCTTCTTCTCTTCGTTTCTCAGTTTAGGTTCTGAGCGAAGCGACGGAGCTACACTGGTTTTACAATGATGTCTATATAAATTTTGAAACCCAACAGTTAAGTTGTTACGATCAGGAGCCACTTTTCAGTCGTGCACATGTAACTTTTGAAATATTCTGAAAACAAAATGTTCATATCTCCGTTTTGCGGGGTTATTATTTTCTTTCAAATAGTCTTCCTTCGACTATACCTCATGGCTAGAAATGCTAATGGCAAGTATATGGCATAAGATTTTACACAATCAAATTAATTTTAACATTTTGTTAAATACAAAATTATACTGGAAACCCAAATCCCTCCGTCATTACATCACTGAAGTCTAACGAGTATATCGAACACATACTAAATAAATTGTCAATGTATTTACAAACAGGCAAAATCAAATGTAGACAGCGCATAATATGGTCTACAGACGAATCGTCGGTAGATTGTATGCAACATTTGTGTGTAAAAAACTATGTCCGTAACTATAACCGAATGTGTTCATTTCAATATACACAATATTTTCGTATACCCAAGTCATGGGAAGGAAGTAAAAAAAAAAAAAGAACGAAATAAAAATAAATTCAAATTAAGTCAACAACATGGTATAATTTTATGTATTGTTTAAAAGTAATAATAATCAATAATTATAATAATAAATAATAATATAATAACTTATATTATATAGTAACATTTTTTAAATTACATAAATTTAGCGCAGAGGAAAGGATATAATTTATTATTATTATTATTTTTTTTTTGTAGTGTGAAGCGAATGGATATATTACATTATTATATGGGATCGAATATGTCTTTTCATCGTTATATATTTTGTACAAAAAACTCGATTTATATAAATGTCAACAAAAAATTATTATTTTTATTATTATTTTTTTAAACATATATTTGCTTTTCTTTTTATTGTCAAAAGTCTCGATCTACGGTAATAAAACACACACACATACGCTCAAAATATCACACGTGACAAACTACACAGAATAAAAACAAAATTAATAAAAAAAAAAAAAGAAATCACAGAAGACACGATAATAAACCAGTACTAGGTACATTATTCATTATTAATATTGTACCGCAGACAGCTAAAATATCATTTATCAATTATTATGACTTTTTACAATTTTTTTTTCTTTTTTTTTTTTTTATGAATATATTTGATTATTCAGAATAATAATAATAATAATATCGAGTTTAAACCTATGTTTCCTATTATTATCGGTATAATAAATCTAATTTATACTATTGTTACACTATCCAATTATTGAAATATATAAATATCAATAGCTCAAAAATAATAGTATAGTATAAATAAATTGGTTAATAATTATTTTTCGATTGTGTTTTTTTCTTTCTATGAAGAGATATATATATATATATATATATATATATATATATATTATAAATATCTCTAAAAAATATACGACAATAAGATGTATATAATAATACTGAAATGAATTAGCTATAATATTGTTATAAGTTATTAATTAAAAGGACGCCATACCCTATTTATGGTTTATGTCCATTTAACGGTACTACGTAGTAAAATCCACGGTACGTATTTCTTATAAAATGTTCATGCACATATGTTTATTAAACAAATTCCTAAAACTCTTGTAACACATTTGTTTGTAAACAATATTTTGCCTAAGAAAATATTCCCCTCAAATTCGGTGAACAGTAATAAAAGTGTTTAAACGTTAAATTCAATTTAAATTCCGTGGACTTTACTGCCGTCTGTTCGACAGACACATAAACAACGGACATAGATGTGACGTCCTCTTAACGTGAAATCTAGCTTTTCTACACTCTAGAAGGGGTAGGGAGGGATGACAATTACTAAATGAATTAAATCTCAACGCTTAATAATGAGTTTTTTTTTTTTTGTCTTTTATTATTATTATTATTAATATTATTGCCGGCTGTAAATAGTTGGTAAATAGCTCTATCATCAAACAACATGTAACAATAAAAATAAATATTATACTATGTATGTGCATTATCATTGCACATTTTCAATGGTTACGATTAACATTTTTACTAAATATTATTACAATTAATGTGGTGGTGTCTTTGAAAATAATATTATTAATTCCCTAATATTTTACTAGTAAAAATACGAAGTATAAGGTTCAATGAATTTCTCAATAATACACAATAGTTTATAATTTAAACATGAAAAAAAAAATAACCATAAGAAATAGTTTTGTTTTTCTTTTTCAAAGCAAATTTCTACTACAATGTTTGACTAGTGCTGTTTATTATATTTTAGCAAATCTCCGCAGGAGTTTACAATAGTGATAAAAATCCTAATCGCGCATAGATCCTTAATGATACCTGTCCGGCAACTGTCTGACTTTCATCGAACCGTCTGCTCCACATGAAAACAATCTTGCGGACGAATCTACTTGTAGTTGCGTGACCCCTTGCCCAATATGTTTGAAAAAACTTCCGCGAGCGTGTTCGGCCGGGAAAGTGTACATCACTTGGTGTGTAGACAAATTCCAAATCTGCAAAAAAAAAATATATATATATATATATATAATATAGGTAGTAAAAATACACACACACACACACACACACACACACACACACACACACACACACACTAGTTCCTTACTTTGATTTCTCCATCACCCGATCCAGTGCAATAAAACTGTTCGTGTGGATCGATCGTCATACACTTGAGACACGAATCGTGACCCAAGTAACGATGTTTTATTGAACCGCTACCTCCGCGCACGTCGAATATGCATATATCACCTTTCCGTCCACCGGTTACGATTACCTGATGCTGCGGAGCGAATCCTATGCACGTCGCTCCTTGCTCATGACACATAAACGCTGCGTACAAAATAAACAGTGACGTTTGAGTTTTTAAAAAAAATTCTCGATTGATTTTTTAAAATTACCCGTGACTTGTGATTTTTTATGAGGTAACAGTGTATCCCACAGAGCGACGTTTCTGTTTTCTGATGAATGACCGGTCGTAGCGATGAGACTGCACGAACCGAGGAACACAAAGTCACTGGTAACTTTATTATGGCATTGGAATGTCTTCAAGACGTTAAGAAAAACAAAAATACGGAACGCATTAATCAATAAGAACAAGAGAACAGCCGTCGTTCACCTGATAATATCAAACTCACATAAAATGGCCTGTAGCTGGCTGATGTGAGGCCGACATTAAACAGAGATAAGTTTCCATCGCCGTCGGCCACGCCAAATTTATTACCGTGTTGGGAGAATCGCACTCTCGTGACTTTTGCGAATGTACCAGCTGGACGGGGTTCAGCCACTGCTTGCGGATGACCCCATTCCCAAATATGTACCGATCCGTCTTGTGAGCCCGTCAGATCTAACCAAAATAATAAACGATACATTAAATGTTTCAATAGTTCTAAATGCTTATTAAAAAAAATAAATAAAATAATTGTACAATGATTTACTAACACACAGGTAACAATGGATGTGGACATATTCTCCGAATGTTATCCACGCGATGTTTCATCACCTAAAATGTAAAAATAAGAGAACAAAAAAACACCAAAACAAAATTATATTGAATACGACACGGTACGAGATGTAAAATGTACATTCAAATTTTTATGGTTAATGATTTTTTTTTTACAATGTGTATGTACAAATGTTGATGAATTTTTGTTTACTTAAACGTACGACAAACAGGTATTTAGCTATACAGTTCTAGAAATATATTATATACGTTGTTGATTGTAACATTTCAAGCATCATCAAGCGACACACAAAAATCTTGTCTATTCTACATAAAAACAGAAATAAAATTTAGGAAAAAACTACAAATTAAAATAATAATTATAAAAACCAAAAATAACAGCGACTCTTACAATCGCTCGTATTATGATTATATCGAAGCTCTAAAATGCGCATATATAAATATATGTATATAAAATCATAACAAAGGAAACACTCAAATTTTTTAAATCGATTTAAAATATTTCATCAAATTTAACGCACCGGTCTGAGCAGGAGTCGACTGCGGTCACAAACAAACTGACAGAAACGTGGGTCGTGACAACCGGGGAAATTCAGTCCCTTCATCTGACAGCAATGTGACACACAATAATAATGACAATTTTTTTTAAATATAAAAAAAACAATTGATGTACATTGTTAAAGCATTTATGTTCATATACGGTAATTATGAAATTAACAATGCTTTAGAGATTATAAAGCCTTGGGGATTGTAAAAACAAACAAACAAAACAGGCGTACACCATTCTACACAGAGAACATTAATAAATTATTATAATATATAATATATAATACATACATACATACATACATACATACATATATATATATATATATATATATATATATATATATAATTATATAATATATATTATATATTATACTTATATACAGTGTTTATAGTAAGTATGAATAATAATGCAAGTATAATTGGAAGAATACAATACAAAAAGATTTATGTTGGTGTAAGATCAGTGACGTCTCTTGATTAGATTATTAAACGGAGGAGAGCAAAATATGTAAATAAATACTACAAGTGGTAATTGTTTTTTTTAAAAAAAACAATTTGTAAGCGTTTGTCCAAAATTTCGAAAAGCTCTTAAACAATTGGGAAGCTTAAAAGTACACAAAAGCTATGTATTCTGGCACCTTTGAAGATTTAGAAATAATAAAATATGATTATTATTAATTTTTTTTTTTATACAGATAATAGATCAAATATATTGTATACAGAAGAAAAACACGATAGATGGTAGTGTAAGCCCACGCTCGCAGCAATTAATAGCCTCTTACCGACATAATATTTTTTGAGCTTTTTATCACTCTTGTTCCTCCGTCGCCGTAACCTTGTGTGCTCTTTTGTTGTACCTTATCACATAGAAAACAAAACATTCACGTACAGCACATAACGCTTTTGAGTTCACAATTACTACAATTTTATTTTACTCTAGACCCATTAACAACCAAATGGAGTGTTGTCCACATAGTTGAAATTACAACGTTTAGAGCTAAAGCATAATATCGAAAACATACCACAGATGCGCCACGTCCAGTCTGGCCCGCTATACCGGTCACGCTGGGACTTGTCGGTAGCGGATTGATGATAACCGTACCGGGAGACGTTTGCAGAGGACGGTCAATGGAAGTTTGAATTACCAAGAAGCTAGACGGTTGATGCTCATGATCTCTGTTTGTACAAATTGCAGAAAAGCGACAATACGTTATTATTTATTATTTTAAGAAGACGTATAAAGTGTAATATTGACTGACCGAGAGAGATTAACGAGATCAAATTCACATTCGTCTTCTAACCAAGAAGGTGATTCGAGTAACAATGATATATCCATTTCTTGTATCTCGCGAGGCGTTGCTAATGCGAGAAGGCTACTGTTAGCCTGTAACAATAATGGAAACCGATTTATTAAAAGTATTCGGAAGGCGATAGCCTTAAAAAACAAAATGAATACCAAATTGAGGCAAAAAGCTGATATCGAGTCTTGTTCTTTATGGATAATTCGTACGGGATCGGGCAAATGTGAACTGGGCGTCTCACTCCCAGAACAAGATTTGACTTCCTGACTCATTGTTGGTAATGTGGAAATTCCAGCGGCTCGTGGTTGACGACTAAATATGCTACGAATGAACAGATCTTGTACAAGCTCTTGGCGAACTAAATAGTTCCATAAACGTCGAGCCGGTGCTGCTGTACTGTGCCGTGGGCTGAACAGAAAAAATAAAAACGAAATTACGAACGTGACAATTCAATATGTTTCACACAAACTTACTGGAATGGAGTGTTTGTTTTGTCCAACAGTGTTCTGTATTTATTGATTGGAGGGCCTGTGGTGGCTTGTTCCACAAAGCAGCCTGGTATGTAATCGATGGGCGGAGGACCCTTGGATTCTAATTCTTCTTTTAATATCTCTTGCCACTGACCGACCACTCGGAGTATGCCATGTATCAATGGACTGCTAACTGGTAATTCTGTACACAGAATCACATATATTGTTTAAGAATATTATTGTTTAAAAATTAAAGGTTTTTGGAAATAAAAAAAAAAAAAAACCAATGGAAATAATTTAAAATACTTACAACTCAGAAGTTATATTATATCACGAGTTGTAATGTATTACTTAGTAATTATTCCTCAAATAATTATTAATAGTCTTTTTTTCTTTTTCGTTTTACCTTGGAGATCAATGGCCGCGACCGTGAGGAATCCATGTAACTGCTCCTGTACCAACTGCATTATGGCCAATCGCATTACCATCCAGGCGTAGCTGTAAGGGTTTGAATGTTCTGTGTTCTCAGATTTAGTAGTTTTGCTTTTGTTATCTTGGGTATTGTCGAAAACGTCACAATCTTCGTCTTCGTCTTCTGATAAGTCTGATACAGCACTATCGGCTGAATCGTAATCAACGTCTTGTACTTCGGTCGCTAGACTCGGCTAAATACAAAATAAATAAATAAGAAAATATTGGGCAACACCAATTTGGAAATATCAATGTTTTCTTACTTTGTTCAAAAAATATGATATCATAGACATTTCCGGAGGTACGAAATGCTCCCTGTAAGTGGGCTTATCTTCTTTTATACTAGGTGTACCAGGAGAACCGACAAACTGTCCGAGCAATTTCATATTCAATCGTACTTTCTGTTTAGTCAAGCTCGTTACAGCCATCCATACACCTGTTTCACTGGTTGTACTGTTTTCTCGTTCCAAGCTATTAGGCTAAACACGTATTTTTATTTACTTATTTTTAATAAATACAACTCTCATTAATTAAGTTTATTAATATTGTAATGTTTTATTTACTCGACTTTTTGGAGCCGTTGGTGCAACTTTCAATAGTTTTTTTACACCGCCTCCGAAAAGGGCGCTCCATGTGGCTTCGGAAAATTTCTGTCCTACTAACCGATATAATATGTGACAATCACACGTGGCAAATGCGTACACTAATAATCCCATATAGGTGGCAACGAACGCTTCACACAATAATGTATTCAACTTGGGCGCATCCTCGTCTTTTTCATGTGCTAATAACGCACGCAAGCTCGACACTCCGGGCCACTTCGATGGTGACGTGGTCACTTTGATCGGTTCATCCACACTGTAACGCCGTTTCCTATTTTTCGCTGCAATCAGGTGACTACAGTAAGTTGGATTGTCTGAGCCCGATTGATAACTCTCGCTGGTGTCGCTGTCACAGAGTGATTGATAAAAACAGGCAGACAGTGCAACGGACAGATCTCTCAAGACAAATAAATCGCTAAGATCCATTCGCGTCAACAGAGGTGGGCATCGTATATCAATAATAGTTTGCAACATGTCGTGTGCTTGAGCCTGAAATATTAAACGAGTGTTGTTATAACGTTAAAGTATTAATATATTTTTAAACAAAATTTTTATATAGTTTTATATTAGACAAATACAAAATGAAGGAACAAGTTTCGAGAATTAATCCAATTAATGGAGAGATCTGTGCAAGTAGTTCGAAGAGAACTCTGGGACACGAAAAAAGAAACAGCACAGCGAGAACAAAATGAAATGCAAAAATGTATACTTCCATTAACTAAATTAAATAAGTCCTAATCCATTTATCCTGTTAAGACTAGATTGAATGATTTACTTGTAGGTATCTGACAGGATCCGCTATCACTGTCTTGTTGCACGCAACGCTCGCAGACAGTAACGGCAGAGTAGTGGGGAATGGCAGTGGTGACAGCAACTGCTGTTGAGTTTTTTCCTGTTGTAATTCTTGCAACAAGAGAACCAGTTCCATTCGTACTGATGCCAAACCGCCACCTCCAGCGCCATGCAAACTGCAATAGCTGAGCAATGTTCTTAAAAGCGTTTCGTTTTCTGTGTCAAATTAAATAAAAAATAAATTTTTAAAATTTTTTTACTAGATTATATAAAAATCTCAGCATACCCTTGAGCCATTTTTTTCTTCTGGCTGCCC
Source organism: Slavum lentiscoides (assembly GCA_032441835.1). Taxonomy (NCBI): domain Eukaryota; kingdom Metazoa; phylum Arthropoda; class Insecta; order Hemiptera; family Aphididae; genus Slavum; species Slavum lentiscoides. Next base: position 1,622,908 of record CM063709.1, read on the forward strand.
TTTGAACCTTTGCTTCGAAGTCAATCTTTTCAGCGAGTAGTATGTCGTGCAATGTTGGTTTCTCTACAGAATTCTTTAGTGTAGGAGTTGATGAAAACTCTCTATTGTCCAGAACTGATGTTTCCAAGCCTCCCTCATCTAGATCAGAAAAAAAAAAAATAATAATAATAAACTCATTTATAAAAGATAACATTAAAACTAGTTTAATAGAATGTATAAAATTAAATTTATAGAAAAAAAAAAGTAACATTCGACGGATGTCAGCAAGTCAGCCAGTTTTTATTTAATCCAATACGAATAGACCAGAAGTAAAAAATTTATTAGTATGTAGGTACACCACTCACATTGTACAACCAATGAGTCTTTGGAGCTGTAGTTGCACAAATGTCTGAGAGCGTCCACTTCTCTTTCAAGCCACAGGTACAGATGGTACCTCAGCTCCCCGCCATCCACCTCATAACCGGTGGCTAGCGTGGACAGTTCCTCCATTAGTATCTTTAGACATGCGACGAACTTCAACTGTTGTGCCATCACGTCCAGATTGCACGCTTTTGAATCGGCCGACTTGGATTTGCAGTCGCTATCCGCGGATTCTTGTTTGACAATGGTCTTTCGCGGTTCTTCCTGTACCGCAGCTACCACATTGTTACCATCGTCGTCATCGTCTTCTTCGTCACTCCATTGCAGCACCAGCTCATCCTTGGGCTTCGTCGATACCGGCGCGGACCAGTCCATCTCTTCGGTAACTTGTTGCATCACATATGGGTTGACCGCTTCCGTTACCATCGCGGGTTTCCGTACGACTTCATCTTCGTTGTGCATCATCAGGATACCGGTATCGATACGGATGTCGCGATTTCTCGTGGGCGTGCTCACCAAGCCTAAACGAAAAATAAATAAGTAAAATCGTAACACTTAAATGATAAAAACAAAACTTTAATTTCGGACGTTGTCAATATTATATTACATTACGAGTATGTAAAAAAGTACGATTTATTTTTCGGACGGGCAAAGTTAATGAAAAAATTGATTATTAAATAAATAATATTAATATAAACCTCGTGTTAAATTTTCAGACCTTTGATTCAAAAAGTTAAAATTGTATTAATTTTTAAACGTAAAAGGAAAAAAAAAATTATGAAATTTTCAAAATGCCACGTTTAGCAAATAATCAAAGATTAGTCTTATAAAATAAGATAAAAAGTGTTCAAAAGTTTATTACTCATCGAACATTACTAATGTATAAAATACATTTTTGACGATTCGATTGTACGTAGTTTTTCGAATTTCAAACTTTTAAACACTTAAAAAAAAAAAAAAATAATACGATATTAGACATTTTTTTACTGCCGCAGTTTGAATTTCTATATATTATAAACTTTGTTGTATTACATTTGCAGGGTTTCGGTCGTAAAATTGAAAATCGTATTAATTTTTAAGCTAGAAATAATTGTAAATATTTTTTTATATAGTTATTTATTAATTATATTTTTATTGTGTATTTAACCTCGAAATTGATCGAATATTTTCAAAACAATTTTTTTTTTGCAAGTAAATTATTAAAATAACTGCTAAAAATGTCAAGCGTTTTGAAATATTATTTTTGGATTAACGATGAAAAAAAAGTACGAAATTCGGTTTGGTTAAAATCGTTTGCGTCGAACGTTTTACCGGATATTTTTCCGTAATTTTTCGGTAGTTTCCTTTGCGCTTAAGAAAACAATTGAGAAAATCGAAAAAACATGTCAAACTGCAAAGTACCAACTTCAGATACGACTTTTTTAAAGCGTTCTATAGACAAAAACAAAAAAATAATTGTATAAAACCTACACGTAAGTTCGCTTTGCGATCAGAACGTCTCAAATAAAAAAAAAAAAAATCGAAATTAAAATTTTTTTTTTATTTGTCTAATAACAGGTGGGGTACAGTAAAATTCAGACGGGGGCACTTGCCCCAATTCCGCCCTACCTTCGTACACTGAAAAAAACCGCGGAATATTCAGCAATAAACGCGAACAGTTATCGTCGGTCGGTTGATGCCTTGTGCTATCTACTATTTAAAAAATATAAATTAAAAGTAAAAAAAAAACTATTTTAAAAACGAGTTTTTATTAAAATGCGCAAAAAAAGGAAAAATAAACCAATGAGTGCATGAAATCCACGATTTTGTGTAAACCCCATACCCAACGAAATGGTTGAAGAACATGACTGCTCTATAGAAGTGTCATCAGCAAAATATGATAGACACGTACTATCTACAATCAGTATGACTATGTTCTTATGCGATTTAAAAACTTGTCGCGAGGTTTATTTTAAGGGGTACGTTAAGGAAATTACGCGACAACCTTTTAAATCACATAAGAACATAGTCATAATGATTACAGATAGTACGTGTCTACCTATCACACTTTTGCTGATGAAATTTTTGTAGAGAAGTCATATTCAACCCTTTTGTTGGTTTGGGGTTTACACAAATTATGGATATTTATTTTTTCCTTTTTTGCGCATTTTAATAAAAGCTTGTTTTTTTAAATAGTTTTTTTTTTACTTTTAATTTATTTACACATTTTTAGTTTTATATTTGTTCGTTCGCTTGGTGCCAATAAGAAGCTCGCAAGATGCGCAGCGAATCACCGATTAAAATTACTTAGATTAATTAATTTCTGTCGTTTTAGTGTAATGTCATTCAGCACTGAACAATCATGTAAAATTTCTAATTCCTAAGTTTGGAGGAAGTGTTTCAAATTTGGCTATAGCAAGATTTAAACTAAACATACAAACACGTGAAGTTAAATAAAATCTTGTAAAAATATATTCGGTCGATTTCCCCATACCAGGTTTTCTGTCCCACCACTGGCACTTCCTACAGGACGATTACTCCACGGGAAGGGCGGCGTTTTATTCCGCGTAAAAATAAGTTTTTTTTCTTCTAAACTTAAGTTCGTATTTGATCTATTTATAAACACACGAGTTACAAAACGGATGACAATAATATTGTGCTGTGCGCGTTCGAGCGGAGTCGTCATTTTTTACACTATATATATAACAAATGATATAAATAAACTCAAAAATTTAAATTTAAAACTCTTGAAAGTTACTTTGGAGGTGGTGGGTAGGATTTAGAAAATTAAAACCAATATTTAATAAATGTATCGGCGATTTGTGTTCCACTCTCGAATACAGAAAAAAAAATGTTTTCAAATTCTTTTGCAGGATATAATTCAAATTGCCTTATATACTTAAACGCGTGTCTTATTAGACCTGAAACGAAGTGTCGGCAGGAGAGATTCGTAATATTTTAACAATTTTTTTTTCTAAAGAACCACACGAAATATATATAAATAATAGACAATAATACGCACGGCAAAAAGTGTTCGAATAAAATCGACGTTTTAAAAAAATATAGTCACCGAATCGTTTTTTTTTTTTAAAAAAAACGATATAAGTATTATAGTATTTACTAAAAACTTAATACGTATATACGAGTATGTATGAAAATAAAATTTTTGTAAATTGTACTATTTTTTTAAAAAATATTTTATTTGTGAATTTTGTAATTTTCGAAAATATTTACCAAACACACCTGTAGTATATACTCGTATATACATAAATACGCCCAAAGGCTTTATTAGAGACGAAATAAATATTTAATATGAACTTATAATTACATATACCTGTAACAATTACAAATTAACGGCGTTTTTAAAGGGAGAGCCGCCCCTTTCCAATACCTCGGAACTTTTCTTCCCAAATGATCTTCAAAACTTATGAACTGTTATTTTTTTTCATAATGATTTAGGTTTTGGTACACATATTATACACATTTTTTATTACTGATCCGGTAATTACGGTAGGTACTTAAATATTACAGCGTTGTATAAGCACTGCAAAACGCGTTGTGAATATACAAATTCTAGACATTTTATATAGTGCACATATTATTTTGGAGTTCCGTACAATACAAAATATCAAAAATTTGAATAATTTAAATTTAAAAAAAGTAGAAAGAAAATTCATAGAAAAAAAATGCAATATCGGGTGGATTTAATTACAATAAAAAAACAGTATTTTTATAAAACAATTTACTATTTACGAATATTTTAAATACTTAAGAGGGTGCGTAATTTGCTACAAATTGTTAAATGTCCCTTCTTCTAATCACACTATAGTGATAGTGTAACACAGCTGTGTAATCGCCAATTGAAAATCAAAAGTTTATGGTATAAGAAGTGAGAATATAATTTTGTAAATACAATGTACGTATATAAACGATTTAAAGCGTATTTTTTCACATTTTTATTTTTTATTTAAAATGCAATTAAAGGTTTTCTTGTCTACACATAAACACCGCGTTATATATCGAGCGCGCACGATAATTAGTTGGAATGAGTTGTTTTTTCATTTATGTAGGTACCTTCTAATTTCGAAAATTAATTAATTTGAAAGTATAATAATTGGTAACTATAAAACCGGTAAGTATACATAACAATATGTAATATATACGGAGAAAAATCTTAATTTTATTTCGTATACAGGGTGTTTCAAAAAGAAGAAAAAGCGCAGTTTATGGCAATAAATAATAACGTCTTACTTTTAATAGTGTGTATACATATATATATATATATTTTTTTTTTTTGTTATTTTACACGTGTTGAATATACACTAATAAAATTATAAAGGTTATAAGAAACGGAATATTTTTTTATAAAAAATATGTAATTACACACTACGGTGCAGAGACTGTGCTTCACACACATAAAGCACCATCTGAACGAGAGCGTAATTCTACACCAATCTACGTCACATATTTCTTTAGTATTAATTTTGGCCAAAAGTGTAAAATGAGGCAAATGATTTCTACAGTACATAGCATTCGACGCTAATTAATATAAGATTTTTTTTCTTAGATTTTGATAATATTATTAAGTTTGACATCAGTTAAACATTTTTATAATAATTATTTTAAAAAAAATTGTCAAAATATTTATAAACATTTCATATTTACGACACGTATGTGTATATGAAATTAGGGTAGAATTTTGCACCAGTCTGTGCGGTGATTTTGATTTTGAACGTATTATAATTACGTGTAATCTTAAAACGATTAGGAAACAAAATTTTCAACTCTTAAATACACCAAATTTACTCGTGTTATGGATTTGAATAGAAAAAATGATTTTACGCGAAAATCTTCGATTTCACGCACCAACATTTGAAATTTAAACACTTAAAAAAATTAAAATTTTTTAATTAAGCACGAAATTAATCGACTGAAACAAATGTTTAAATGTTCGTTTATAATATTAAAATAAATAACTGGTAAAAATGCTTACTTTCCTTATAAAACGTAATAACATAGGTATATGATATATTTATTATATTACACGAGTAACCTTAGTTTTTTGCACTCTGTATATATATAACGAAAAATCTATGCGTGTAGAAATTTAATGACCTAATAGATAATTATACCTATTTAAAATCAATTAAAACATATACAGAAAATTACATATATATTGATTTTTATAATTTTCGGCTAATTAAATACATACATTATACATAATATATATATATATTATTATTATTCGTGAAATTTTAGATTTCCAAACCACGCGTCCCGAACGATTGATCATGAATATATGTGTATATAAATTTAACATTATTAAGGTAAATTAAATTATTATTAAACAGAAAATTAATTTTCAACGTTTTTTTCAAAAAAATTATAGCGAAAACAACGCTTATCTATATAATATAGACTAATATGGACAAGAAGAAAATAAAATCAAACAAGGACAATAAGCGGCTCATTTATAAGATTAAAAGTATTCGAGTATATTTTCCTATAAATATTTTTAAAAATATACATTTAAATACGTATTCTAAATAATGTCTTTTTTTTTTGTATTTTTATTTTTGCCACGAAATATTTTTTGTAAAATGTAAAAAAAAAGGACAAATAATACAATCATCTGTCCGAAAATAATTAGAACATTGATGAAAACATAAGAATAACTATACAATATTTTGACAGACAATAGTCATCCTCGTTATTATTATATATTATGTATATATAATAGCTAAATAATACTTACATGTGTAATGAACGATTTCCGTTTTACAATAAATAACATTTTTAATTACGAGTAAATATATGAGTTGCAATTAATTGGTGAAATCCTGTTCTTTTCATATGAACTGCATGTCCAGATAGTGAAATGTAACGAAATTACGCTGTGAATATGCGGACATACAGTTCACGAAACGGACAAATTCACTACCTACTACACTATTTGTGTGATTATTAATTCATAATCTGGACATTTATTTTATGAAATAATATACGTATTTCAATAGATTGACTATAAATAAACAAAATTGTATATACCAAGTAAATTGATGCGGTTTAAGTGGTAACTGTTTAAATAAATCAACAAAATCATTAATTGTGACTACTGACCTGCAATTATATAGTAAACAAAAGTACATTGCTCTCTCTACGTGATATACACAGAACTTCGTTCGACGAATTTCACTTGACAAAAAGTATAATACCATCGCGTACTCATATATTTGTAAACATTGTATTATTACAGAAATATGCAAACAACACGCGTTGACGAATTAAAACAAATATAATGTAATACGGATGCAATAGTTTTGAATTTATTTAATTGACAAATCGATTGAAATACATATTATTTCGCAAAATGGATGTCCATATTATGAAATAAATTACACAATGCGGACGACGACCTATCCATTTCATGAAAAGTTATCCAGATTACGGAATTTAATTAATAAATTACGTAAAGTGGAAAAGAACGGTTTCACTAATTAACCGTTCTTATATATTTGGAAGTAAAAAAAAAAAAAAACTCTACAAATATCGCCAATATAAAAACACAAATTGTTTGACATCATTCATCAAAAATAACGTAAAGTATACTTTTTTATCTCTATTCATTGAAATACATATATTATCCGAATATTTTTCAAAGGTATTGTTTACAATATACGTGTACGTGTATACGTGACATGAATATGTACACACTTTTCGAATCTGTAATCAAATTTTAAACTACAATGTGTCAATGTACGTATTATAGTAAAGTATACGGAAAATCGGTAAAACGTATTTTGTTTGCGGCTCTATATATATAAATGTGTAGACGATGATTTAACAGTTAAAAATTCAGATTTGATTAAATCCTAATATATTAATTATTGAAACATTTTAATGTATTTCTTTTTAAAAATTATTCTCATAAGCAAGAACGATTTTACAAACATATTATAACCCGATATAGATAAAAGTCTGTGGCTGATTAAGTGTATATATATGTAATGACGATTATAATGTCTATGACATTAGAACTATAATAGAGAAAAAGAAATATTTAAAGATGACGTGTTTAATACACGTATAAATATACTTATAAACGTGTTTATATTATATATAGTCGTATACTTATAGTGTGACACTGTCACGTTTCAATATGGTTCCCTTTGGGAATAAACGTGCTTGGGAGAAATTCTTTTTATAGAAGTATTGAAAATAAAAATAGAGCTGTAAATTGAATGTACTAAAAAAAAATACATTTAAAAATCAAGTAAATACGTTTTAAGCTATACAAATGCGCTTAAAATCTAAAAAAAAAACATGTAATATTTAAAAAAAATAAAAAAAACGATTACAGATTACTCGTAATAGATTTTTATGCACAATAATTATACAGCGAAGGTTGTAAAATTTTAAAAAACATTTTTTTTTTTAATAATAATTATAAGTGCACAAAATGTATGTAAAATAATTTTTTATAGACGGATACTGATAAAAAAATAAACATTTTAAAATGCAACGAAGGAGGAAAAATTGACCTGAAAAAACAAGAATAAATGACCGAAAAATTGAAAACTTTTGAATTTGAGTACAATAACTGATATTATATAATACGAACTTTATGTACTAATAACAATAAAGCAATACGAAAATACTACATTTGCTTCAAATTTACAGCTCTGATAATTATTAAAAAATTCGATTACTCGCAAAAAACAGTATTCAAAATACTTAAAGAATACTTATATTAGTGAATAATAAAACAGTAAAAACAAATAAACAAAACAACAAAAAGGATACGTGAAATATATATATATATATATATTATGTAATTACATAATAATCAGTCCAAAGAGTATATTATATGAAAAACAAAGAAATACGCACTATAAGAGTTGCTGTATTAAATTTATTTATTTACTATACCGACCGGTTTCGACTAAAAGTTATCGTCGTGTATCAAGCGGGAAAAAAATATAACCTATACATTGACTAAATATTTACGTATACTGCGGTAAATATAATGTATATTCTTTTGTATAAAGGAAAAATTTATATATTGATGATTTAAATAAAATAGAATAAATATAAGGACAATAAAAAAAAAAAAAAAAAAATTCAAATAATATACGAAATATTCGATAATTATGGTGTTAAAGAAACTTAATTTATGACGAGTACCTACTAATAATAGACATACCACTTCATTAAATAATTGAAAAAAAATGATTTTCATCGTAAACAAATTTATTTTAGAACGATTATTATTAAAATAATTTATAATAACAATATTGATTTCAACATTGTTCAATAAAATCGATATAATTTTTATTATAAACTTTTACTAAAACTTAAATACTCGACGAATAAAAATTATTGACCGTATAACTAATTTTATTGTGTACATAGTAATGAAACAGTAAACTCCATCATCACTAAATATTCAATATGAAGTTTTCATCGTTCAGAAATCTATATATATGTACACAAAGTACGACTAGAATACAGATTTTAAATAATAATAATAATAATAATAGTGCGAAAATAGTGAACAAACATAGCTGCCCTTCGAGTATATTTTATACGTGTAAACAACAACATAATATTATCATATAATTAATATATGTACACGTTATTACATAAATTTCATTCGATGCCACGAAAACTTCTAACAAAATAATTAACACTATATATTTATCACCCGACGAATGTATCTATATGAGAATATTATAATAAAATTGTGACTCCGCTAAGACACCGACAATACGAGTAGAAATTCGGCAAATAAAACTTGTCAATTTCGTTATAAATTTTATATACGCAATACGCACATTAATACCGTCTGCAGTAATTTACGAGCACGCCGTCTGCACAAATTCGAAGACGTAATGGGGAGTTTTTTTTTTCATTAAATCAGTGTATAATATAGTTTTGGAAATGAGAGAACTATTAAAATAATCGTTTGTCGTGTACACTGCAGTGCGAAACAGCGGTTTTCCTTAAATACGTATGTAAGTCGACCGTTACATAATAACGTACGCGTACTTACATACAATTAAAACTATTAAAATTGAATAATAATCGACGTAACCAGTCAAGGTTATTATTATACAAAACTATTACGGCGAAACCTATGATTTTCCCGAATTTCGTATAGCACTGCAAATACATAATAATTCTAAAAATAACCATTATATTATTTTAACGAATGAATATGCATATAAATACGGTCATTTGTTATTATTACGATAACCGGTTATAATACGTATTATTTATCGTACAACGATAATAATAATAATAATAATAATAATAATAATAATAATAATAATAATAATAATATTATTATTATTATTATCAGTTCCGTAAGTGCTCGCCCGTGCGATTATTATATTATATAAACTAGTTCCCGCGATAATCGTCGTCGCTGACGCACAAAATGAGCGCGCCGTAATTTTATTTGATAAAAAGCAAAAACGACGTTAAAATAAATGAAAAAATTTTTTTACAATATTATTTGACGTATCTACTTATTTCCCGAACTTACAAACATATATTTCATCGGTATATCGCTGCACAAATTGTAATAGTATATAATAGACGTACGTATAATCTGAATATTATATATAATTAACCGACAAATGACTAGATAAACTTGTTCTAGGCAATGTGTTTATGACTGTTTTTTTTTTAAGAACGAGAAAATACGCGTTTTTTAAATAATTTTTTTTTTGTACGACTGAAAATAACCATTTTGTTTGTTAAATTGAATTCTCTGTAAAAATTAAGGGGCAAACGGTTATTTTTTTTTTAATATACAACATTTCCGAATTTCTGATGAAATGTGCATACGAACAGGCAATAGCGTATATACATTGATATTTTTTTATCATTTTAAATTAACAAAATGGCTATTTCGAATATTGTAAAAAAAAAAGTAAAATACCGTATTTTATAACTAAATAATTGTAGTATTTGTCAAGTAGTTCTGTTATGTCCTGTTTATACTTGTATATTCAGTAACGTGGACATTGTACGGCAACGTCGTAAAAAAAAAAAAAAAAAATTATTTTATATATAAAAACTCGATTATCGCGTACACAGATTATAAATTATAGAGTTAAGATCTGTATATTTGTTAAAATATATATATAAAAAAAACGACATTACCTAAATTATATAATAAAATACAAAACGTTGTATAAATTGGTCTGACGTTTTATTTTTATGGGGTTTTTTTAGCGATTCGTCACCACAATATTTTGCTAAAAAATTTTCGACAGATTTCGAGAAAACGAAAAAATATCAAATTCAAATTTTTTTTACAAATCAGTATATCATCGCCGTAGATTTATACAGGATGAAAATTTGCAAAACATTAGAAATATTTTTCGAATATATTTTAGTAACCATTTTTTTTTTTTAAATACGTAAGAAATATTGTAAATTTTCTTTTTTCCGGACATATTTGAACGTTTTCAGTACACATAAATCCTAATACTTAATATTCTGCACAACGCCGAATAACCGCTATCACGAATCACGATCGTAGGATCGATATATGTATAGAGAACAGAGAAAAACATTTTCGGATAAAACAATTTATCTTTAAACTATATACGTCGTGATATAAAGACATAGTTTTAAGTTGATAAAAAAAAAATGTTATTACTTTTTAATTCTTTAAAATACTGCTCACTATTTTTTTTAGTGAAATTCGATTATTTTTTAAAGAGTATATACTGTACAAATGGCTTTCAATTAGATACTAAAATAAGTAAAGACGTCGTAAATCATTTATTACGAAAATATGTGATTTTATTCTAACCAATATTCGCCACGGAACTATACGCGTTAGTGATTGATGAAGTATATTATAAATTATGTAATAGTATACCTTATAATATAATATACGCTCGCGTATTTCGAGGACAGAAAATTTAAACACTAATGATGAGACACATATTATACGATATTCTTTTAGACAGCAAATGACGGTTTCCAGAACTCGGTTTACATGTACAAATATTATAATATTACTTCAAAAAAAAAAAAACAACCATATATTATATACTTATTACAGTCTCAAACCGAGGTAAATTTTTCTATATCGTGTACACTTATTTTTATCTGTTCACACACACACACACACACACATTATACGGTTTTACATAACAACAATTGCTATTGCCTATTGTTATTGCGTACAATAAAATATTTCATTATATTAGTTCAAGTCGTGGCGTACGTTAACATTTATTATAATATTTGGTACAGCGTTCGACCTGCATTATTATTAATACTTGTATTTATTTCTCGAACGTTTAAAATATTATATTCCTTCCTCTTATTCGATTAATTTTATTCGTATATTTTAACACCGACTATAGAAACGCGCATAACAACGTCTATCGCTGATTTCGAGAAAAATTGATGCGCACGCGCGCAAAACAAGTGCACTGTTATTCGCATTAAATTTATAATTATCTTGTACGAGTATAATACTTTAAACACATTAATGGTCATTGTTTTTTTTTTTTTATATAATAGTAAAAACATTTGAATGTTTAAATTGTAAACAATTTTTAGATTCTGAGCGAAGCGAGGGATCTAGTGGTTTTACAATGATGGTTTCTTTTTCTATCCTGTGTACAGATTTTCGACCATAAGGAGTGCTCCGATCTCTTCGGTCACAAAATTCACTCAATTTTTCGATTTTCTCAATAGTTTTTTGAGACGCGACGCGATAACTTACCGAAAAATCACGAAAAACCGCTAAAAATGGGATTTCGTCAATATCACGTATAGTTTTTTCGCTATAATTTCGAAAATAATCATTCTATTGTCTTGAAATTTTCAACAAAATTGTATCTTTGTACAGTACAACTTCAAACATATTTTTAAAAAGTTTCATTGAAATTTAGGCTATTTATAACTATTTTTAGATTTTGCGGTTTTTCATTCATAAAACAGTTAATTTTGAGTTTTTTCACTTGAAATTTGGACACAACGTCAGACATAATATATTACTTTAATTTTGTACCAAAAATAGACAAAGTGTATTACACCGAAGCACCGCTCAGAATCGTTTTATCGAATGCAATGATTTATGATTGCTTTCAAATTTATAATAAAAAACAAAAGTCTAAAATCTTTATCCAAGTAATTCACTTAAGCGATATCCACTCGCTACCTTTTTTATTTCGTTTATTCGTGCAGGGAGACGCGATTAATTTTTTTAATTTTTGGGACGCATATGAACCGAAAAGAAAAAAAAAGTTTGGGAACCGCTGCTATATATATACTATAAGTAGATCCTAATAATATACTACACCCAAACAAATCTTTTTTTTTTAATACTTGTGCGTATAACCCGCGCTTATATACAGCAGGTTGTAAGAATTTTTTTGTTTTTTAAATACATTTTTCAAATTTAATACCGCACTTAAATCGTACTGGCAGGCACACATGTATATGTTATACGTCAGCAGGACGTATCGCGCAAGACCAGTTTTTTTTCAAGGACAACGTATATAAATATAAACACACACGCACGCACATACAGAAGAGACATGTAAAGATAGTGCGTATACAGAGCTGCGGACGACGCCGCAGACTTCCACCGGAGATAGAGGTGGTGTACGTAGTCACTCGAACGAGGTCGTACGGTAAACAAGCAGCGCCGCAGTCACTCTCTTCTATACGTTATAAAATAACCTGTGTGTAGGTATAAGGACGCGGACGATTATGTGTAGTATGCTCGATAATAATAATAATAATAATAGTATATTTTAAATCGTTAAAAAAAAAAAAGAAATAATAAATAGATTTAGCTCGCTCTGCTCGGAATCCAAAAGAAATATTAAGCGCGCCCGAGCGTATATACACGGCCGACAAGCGTATAGGTAGACATTAAAAAGAGGAAATTTTCGCGAACAGAATGGACACTCTGAGGAAATACTATAAGATCACGGCGGAACAAGAGTACGAGAAAAATCCGAAATTACAAGCGGCCGACGTACAAGAACTGTTGAAATGGAGTGACGAGAACATCGACGTGCACGGGAAAATGATCGGTCAGTATCACCGTGTACTATATTCTGAATAATATATATTTATATTTTAACAATACGATTTATTTCTATACTATTTTCGAAAAAAAAGTTCCAATATTCGAAAAGAAAAAAAAAAAAGACCAATTTTATATACGATATAGAATTATACAGTATATAATATGTACTGCGGGAGGTTAAGACAAGGTCGGCCATACGCAAATCAAACGTATTTTATATATATAAAGTTTTAACTGAACAGCCGACCATATCGTACACATATATATATAAATAATTTAAATTTTTAAGTATAGTCCGATGACACGAAGAACGTCAAAATCGATAAACCCGCGATCGGCATACAGAGCGTTTAATTTTTGTATTATAAATCGTGTGGTGTTTTTTCTTTTAGGTTTTAGTCGCGCTTTAGGCTAAAAAAAAAAAAAACGCGTAAACGGATGCAAAATTATATATTTTTGTCCGAACATTTTCTAAAAACGATAAATTCGAACATTTTTTTTTTTCTTTTTCAAACGCCCATTTTCTATTCGACTCGAGTACCTACTACATATTATACGCGAACGTATTATTTAAAATACAGGAAACCGGACTTGATTTTCCGCGAACATTATAATAACGCGTACTTCAAGGGGTGGACAAGAAATACGGTGTATACGAAAACCGTCACAACGCCGCAATGTTTTTTTTTCCCCCTTTAATTCTGAATAAATCGAAAATCGTTTGATATTATTCAATTCAAAAATCTTATTTTTTTTATGTGTTTTTATTTTTGTTTTGTTTCTCGTTTCACTCAGACTTACAAATCATCATGTTCTTGCACGCTTGCGACTACGACAAAGAGTACGCGAAAAAAGTCATGCGTCAGTGTTACACGCTAAGAGCGAAGAAATGCACTCCGTACTTTTCCGCCCGGGACCCGGCACATCCTTTCAATCAGAAACAATTGGACGTCGTGTAAGCGAGGCGCACCACATAACATTTTTGTATTTTACACGGAGGGAGGGAGTACTCGCACGAGTCGACGTACTTAGATGCGCATTTTTTTGTTTTTTTTTTTTGGATTTGTGCGCGAAAAATCGAAAAAAAAAACGTTTTTGTTTCTCTCGCGTGATTTTTTCGTAAACGAACGCGTTTGCGTCGAGAAACGGACACTGTTTCGGTAACATTATAAAATATACGAGTATATATTATATAGTATTGTAATGTCGACAGAAAAACACACTTGTAGAAAACCGCTCGAGATCAGGCGGATTTATTTTTTTTCCACATAATAAATATACGTATTTTTAAAAACAACGCATAGGTGTTATACTGCAATATCGTTAGCGCGACGTTTGATTTTAATTTGAATAATAATAAAGTAATTTTTACATTTTTTTTCCTTCTCCGAATAACTCACTATTTCGAAATGGTTCGTCAACTGCCTCAACGAAATATTTGTATTGAACGTCACGTATAATATTACACATATATTAATAGTGAAATCGTCTTTTTTTTTTTTTTGCGAAAATTCGTCCATTATTCATGAAACGGAAAACAGGTTTTTGTTTATTTATTTTTGGTAAACACTGCGGAAAACAATCGAATTTTATCGAACAGAATAAAAAATAAAAAAAAACACTGTTTTTCGTGAAACGGTATGAACCGACTAAAATGTTTTTTTTTCCTTCATAAAACCGCCGTTTTACCGTTAAAATCACGTTCTATTTGTTACATATTTTATCGAACATAATTAAGTGCATATATTACCGTTACAAATTAATAGAAACGTCTGATAATTAAAATCATTTTATATCTTACGATCGTCGTCCCGAATATAAACGTACAGTGGAAAACGTTTGCACGTGTAATATTAAACAGTTTTAACGGATTGTCATCGGTATGTATTCTTACGGTATATAAACGCGAGGATTATTCGTCAATTATTCTGTTACGAAGAAAAAGACCGTTTCGATTTTATGAAATGGACAATTTTTTTTTTTTTGTTTTTCACGGAAAGAACCGATTTCGCTGTCTAATATTATATAATAAGTAAATTAACAAAACGGGTATTTAAAATATAAATAAATGATTTACAATCGAAAACGTTATTAAATTTTACTTATTATTACGTTTTGTGCGCAGTAACATAAACATAATTCCCGACAATAACACCAACTACAGTTACATATGGTCGCAATTGAAAATCGTCGACGCCTCTCAATACTACCCGACGGTGGCCACCAAGTTGACGTTCATGGCCATCGAACTCGATCAAATCGAATGCGGTACAAAGTCGGGCTACAGGATGGTACTCGATTCCAATCACTTCGGCCTAAGTCACGCGCTGCGATATTCGCTGTCTAACGCGAGAAATTTAATGACATACGTACAGGTATATTGTTATATTTCACGTTGAAGTGCACACATGACATTTAATATTTTGTCCGAAATTACATTATTACGTTATCGTGTAGTATAGTAAATGTACTCGAACGCATATGCTCTCTAGAGTATTCAATAAAATATTTTTAATTATAAAAAAAAAAAAATATAAATCGTTTGATTGCTACGTTGGTAGAATCGACAGATTAATGAATAATAAATAAAGTACCGATTGTTAACTAGTGAAAAATAATATAATTACTCCTCAAATGATTGCAAAATTATTGAAGATTCTTTTCAATAAATACGAGTATAATATACAATAGTGTAACAAGAGACTATTTTATGTGTGAATGCTTTGGTTGGGGGGAAAAAATCTAATTTTCGTTGTCGTAACAAATGCCAACAAATACTTTTCTTAGTATTAAGTAATATTTTAAATACTGTCGAATAGTATTTTTTATAACACTGTCATAACGAGAACATTCTCCGCCCTGAACTTATTAAATATGCACGTAAAAAAAAAAAAAATTAATAAATTACATTTTAAAACTAAAGTTTATTATGAAGCGATACTTTTTAAACAGGTATATACATACAAACAAAACGTCTGCTTCAAACGTAATTTTTAAAAACAAAAACTATGTTTAGGCATATTACGTGTCATCAAAAATAATTAAATTGAAAACTTAAGTAATCTCGAAAAATACTTCTTTGGTCCAGAAAAGACAATTCAAGTATTAAAATAATAATAACAAGAAAAAAAAAAAAATGAAATAAAATTTCACATACTCATTAAACCGGAAACACATTTTGGTATGGACTAGATATTTTTTACTTTCTTTGATAAACCAATAAAAAAACGTGAAAGCATATAAATATCTTCCATAATTATAAACATAGTATTATTGTTATTTATTATTATTTTTACAATTATTGTTTTGTATGTTTATATAGGACGGTACGTCTTTCGTGATCGATCAAATATACGTTCTTAACGTGACCACGGGAACCGAAAGGGTATATGCGACAATGAAGCCGTTCATGAGCTCTTCGTTGATAAATAAAGTAAAGTATTATATAATTATGTAATGTATGAAACACTATTTGTTATTTATTTTACATCGAAACTGACGAAATTATTTCAGATTACGATTAAGACGGTTTCGAAAACTCCAGATTTTATAAAAACGCTACCGCAAAATATTGTGCCTAAAGATTACGGCGGCCTTGCACCGGAAATGACCAAAACAAATGGTAAATGATTTTTTAAATTCATTTACGTACCTAAATCAATTTCGTTATAACAATATGATATTTTTCTAACTTGTTTTCTCTCTCGTACAGAACTGTTAAAGCAAAAACTATTGGACAATCGCGAATACTTTTTAGATGAAGAAAAATTCCGAAACGGCAACGTCAAAAACGAAGTAGACATGACAATTTGTGATGAAGACGATAAGGACAACATACATTCCTTTAAAAATTTAAGCATCGATTAACCTATTGTAATTCGTTTTATTATTGTATTATGCGTATATATATATACAGTTTAAAACAATTTTATTATTAAAATGTATGTTTTTACTTTTTTAATTTCATTAAAATTTTCATTGAATTAGTTAAATACCTTTTATATACCACTATAGATCAATTTATATAATGTATTTTATTAGCGGTTTAGTAAGAAAATTCGAAATGTAAAACAATTCAATAAGTACGAAATATCATTATTGTCTTTTTTTAGAAATATCCATGTTTTCAGTTGTATATCTGAATTACGCACACTCTAAAGATGGAACCTACAATGTGTCAGAAAAAGATAAAAATCTATGAAAGCTTTATCAAATTCATAAGTACATGTGTACTAAATAATAGGTATGAGTTTCTTTTTAATAAAATGAGTTTCAAAAATTATATAGTTCTTTGACATGATAAAGAGATGAAAAATTGTTGTTTTTTTTTTTAAGTAAACGCCAAACCAAATTGGATTTGGGTGTATTTTTTTGGAGTTATTAGGCCATAATTGCATTTCCTAAATTTTTTTACAAAAATTGATAATAAATAAAATAAATTAATTTTATTGATAATAAAATCATACTGATATTTTGAACATAGCAATCGATAGGAAATCGTGCTACTTACAACTTGAACAGTAAAACATAATTTTAAAAAAAAAGTACCATCAAGAACAATTTCGCCTTCCAACAACCAAATAAAATTGTTGCAAAGTTTTACCAAAACGACAATTTTTTAATATTCGACATAATAATAAATTTTCAAACAACCTGAACATTTTAAACACATACAACCTATATGTATTTTTAACTGTATACTTTATACACTTTACATATTAGCCTGAAGCTGATGATCTGATATAAAAAAAAACTATATATTACAATTCTGGTATAGATGTACTCACTGTTTGATTGTTCGGTAGATGGATCCATTATTTTACTGGGCAATTTTGATAAAACTTCCAGAGCAAGCGCAGGGCATCCTGCTTTGAAGTGAGCGTGAGCAGTTTTAAAATACAGTTGTCTTTCCAACGGAGAAATTGAATCTTCTAACATTAACTAAAAAATTAAAATTAAAATTAAGCTGCTGAATAACAATTAAATTTTCGAACAGTTACCTGTCGATCTGAAGTTTCTCTGCATCTAGCGTCAGAACCATAGCTAAACCCAGCCAACACTACGGTATGGTTCTTTTTGTCTTGATATGTGGATGCCAAGTAGTGGCGAATCAATAAGGGATGTGTACGAAGGTAAACGTAGAAATTGAATACGTTTGGATTCGCTACATACAGAACACAGACATCAAATAGATTAAAAGGTTAAAGATTAAAGGGTCGAGATAGAATTGTATTATGTTAAACATACCAGCTGACGTTTCTTGTTTTTCCTCATCGTTATACTGTGGATGCATTGTGCCCACGTTCATTTGAACCAAAGTATTTAGGCTTCCAGTGAAGTCTTTGAGTATCCAAAGAGCCATGGAACGCAAAAATGGATCTGGATTAGCCATGGACAACTTTTGATTTTCACCGTTTTGATCACAGCCGAGAATTTCCTGTCATGATTTGTAAAATAATTGAATTAATTCAAACGTATCTACACAATCTCATATTATGAGTTTTGAATTAAATACCTCGTATAAAAGACGTTTAAGACTGGAAGGAGTGGAATCTATTTCACCCTCATATAACCGTGCTATTACCATGGCTAATTGTAAGTCGTCGAGTTTATTTAAACACACCTAAACACACCGGATTTTGTTTCGATGTTATTTATTAGAAATGTATATTCGATTATTAAATCACAATTATTCACCTCAATTGCATCTCTAAGAGCTCCAGCTAAAAGGAAAAATGCGGCGGCATGTTCAAAACGTTGTTTACCCAGTAAAGCAAATGCATTTTTCAATGCTGCTTTGCGCCAACGGTCTTCAGCAAAGTTATTAGAAAAGAACTTAGTCATTCGCTCGTCCCTTTTAGATCTGAACAATCCCCAGACTAAAGACTTCTTTTTCATCGCCAGATAAAATATAGCCGCATCCAAGGGATCCTGGTTTGCCTGATAAGCTGCTTTTGCGATCTACAATACATTTTGTTGTAATCAGTAAAGAAAAACTCGTACATATGTCTTGTAAAGTGTAACGATCAAACATTTACTTTTTCAATACACGTCCTCAGCAAAGTTTGGTTTCTAAGCCACCATCCGACTCCTAATTCTTTCAAAGCCGACCAACGCGGAGTTCCACGTACGTACGAAGGTGTTAATTGTAATAGTTCTTCTTCGCTTTCCGAATGGAATGCCCACGCTATATCCGCCGAACACATACCTCTTTTCTGAAACTGTGTACGCTGTGCTACACCCAGACATCGCAATAAATAATTATAATGTTTCATTGCTAATAGGAATCTAAGACCACAATCGTCCAGTGAATCTAAAAACAAACAAAAAAGTTTAATAATGATACCAAACACGTATTTTATAAATTCAATAAATATTTTTCTTACCTGAACTCACTTCGCCTTCATGTGTGGTAGAACTGTCTTTAGTGAACTGTGTTTTATCAACGAACCTATCGGCAAAATCTGTATTGCACGTAGACACAGTATCGGCCAAAGCTAATAAATGCATTTGATCCAAACTGGATAAACCAGGCAGATGTGTGTGGGTCAATAGACGAGACAAGAGCTGACCTTGTTTTGGCCCAAAATGAGACAGCAGACATTGCTGTTTTTCATTAGAATTCGATAATCTACGCTCACATCTACGGGGACTTTCTGGTTCCGACTCATCATTCAGTATATCATCTAAATTGTCTTCTGACGTAGAAATGTTTCCATTGAACAACTCGTTGTAATCCTTTTCGTCTTCCGCTAATTTAAGCGCAGTACTGGCGTTTTCTTTGTCAGCTGCCAAGAGCGTCCACAAAGGCAAAGGCGGAATAGAAGTGATTTCGGCGTAATCCAACATCAATTCTTCTGGAATGGCTGTTGTGGACCCTCTAGGTTCCATTGGACTTGTAACTGATCAACAATAAATAAATAAAAAAACTAAATAAAAATGTTCACAATAAAAATGTGCAATTTAGTATTACCGACTCCGGCGTAGCTCACAGACAGTGTTCTCGATCTTGACCACCCTCTTTGTCGTGTGAGATTATCTTCTTCAGAGTACGAACAAACAACGGCGCCTTGTCTTACACTACACGTCGTAGAAATACATCTAAAAACAAGAGTAAGAAGGGGGGAGGTTTTAAATTAATTCTTTTGTGTTAAAAAAATAATCAATTTATGACAGCTATACCTAACGAGATGTGCGAGAATAGCTTTAACCCATCGTATTTTTCCGGAATTCAATAATTCCATAAGTTGTTTAGGATGGTATTGAGGAAGAACCGGACATGCTATACGGCTGGCTTCAAAAAGCCCATAATCAGGCATATAAGAATCCATATTACTCGTCGAATCACCATTCTGTATGCCTAACTTCTTTTTCTTCGTTTCAGCAGTCAACATATTTAAATTGATTGAGCTCACACGAGACAAGTGAGGCATGGAGCTTACATTAGCCAGTCTTCTCTGTGATGTTTCCTGCACACACAACACATACACATGTCAAAATGTAAATATTAATTTTACCTATTACGATTTCAACTTGCGTAAACTCACGTGAGCCAGTGTTTTGAGATCTTCGTCCCTTAAATTTCTAGTGTCTTGAAGTTCATCCGATTCTTGATGTACTAACTTACAACACGGCAATGCATTCTTTTGTGTATCTATGTAAGGTATGAATTTAAATAACAAAATGGACTTATAAAACACACTATATAACTTACATGAGTTTGGTTTCCATTGTGAGTACACGTGCATCTCACTGTCCATCCCAACGACTAATATGCCGTCACGAACCCAAGACATTTGCATCGGAAGTGGTGGCAAGCCGTCTGCCGTAGTCAGATCAATTCTTCTAAGTTTCATCCATCTTAAAAGTCAAAGATTTAAATATTTAGTAATAAATCAAAACAATTTTGTATATTTATTATTAATGGATCAATTTTATTGCAATAAGCAAAAACAATAAGAGCTTTTTCACTGCTTATTTCCCTGACTAATTTACACAAAAATTCGAAAATATATATGGAGTTCGAATTTACCTAATTTCATCTACAAAATTAGGAGAAACTAATGATGAAGCTTTTCGAAGAATTGGACGATTCACTGATTGTGACTCTTTCATTGCTTTCATGTTGGCTTGAGCTAAATCACTCGATACTGGCGTAAACAACATTATCTACAAAGTAAAATATATATATATTAATAAATACAAAATAGTAATTGATAATTCATATAAAATTAATCAATAACATTTTATTTACTGACTTGCGCGAAATATCAACTTACCTTACTACCGACAGCAACAGTAAGTATATGAGACCCGTCTTCTTTGGACACCCAATCTAACTGAACAATATGTTTCTGTGTTAACGGACACGTATTCCCATTTTCAATTATAGATTTCCTCAACGACTGAAGAGTACTAAAACTAGGAACAGCCAATAAACCTGAAAAGTTTTTTTGTTTTGATTATTTACACAAGATTCGCAAAATATTTATGTGAAAACCATACCGTGACTACTCTTGACCAAATTGGTTTCGTTTTCTCCATTCCTACCATTACACCTTCCAGATGTTCCATCCAAGTCTTCCGAAGACAAGGCTTTCAAAACTGTAGACTGTAACTTATTCTTCTTGGATGATAATATCGTTTGGTCGTGCAAATATGTCATGTCAACACTAGGATCAATATGAAGTTTGGGCAAATGGATATTCTTCATGTGTATTGTGTCTTCCAGTAACCATTCTGAACCGCCCGTGCTTTCACACTCGTAAATAGCCACGCACAAATTCACATATCTTGATTCTGGATCTTTTTTCGATGGTCGAGTAAACGACTTTCCGTATTTATACGCACATGCAATGCGACCGCTGTACGCTGCACTTATATTTAATGGTTGACCTAAACATAAACCAACATTAATTAAAGTTTTGCGCAAGTATTTTGATAGCAGTTAGCAAACTTTTCTACCTGATATTTCGATCATGGATTTGCGATCTTTTCTTATCATTTCCCATTCAACCCACTGATAATTGGTTTCATCCGCTGTCTTTGAAATTTTACATTTCCAAAACCGTAATGTACTATCCGAACACGCAGTGACAAATACATATGGCGCGAAACAAGCTGGGTAAATGGAAGCAGAACTCAAATGTCCTCCTGCAGGTGATGCATGAATGACATCGACACCATCTGGTAAATTTAATTCTTGTGTACAGATCTAAAATCAAACAACAGAAGTAGTATGAAAAAACATGCACATATCTTGAAGAGATTATTAAAAACAAAAATTAATTTCAACCGATTTACTTTTGTGGTCGATATAGAAACATGAGGGGCAAAAGCTGATAATGTCGGATGGGTCGTTTCTTCACCACCTAAATTTGTTCCACCCATCTTTCCAGAATTGTCCATTTCGTCGTCATCTTGTACTAACTGACTGTCGGGTACATACATCATGCTTTCACTGAAGGCTGTACACAATACAAAAATAAGTAACATCCGAGTGTCTCGAAAACACAATGAAACTTACGATTGCTTTCTGGCTGAGAAGCAATTATCAAACGCCACATATGCACTGTCGTACCCTGAACGGTTCGTTCTAGCACTACTAAATAGAAGGGTTCCTCGAAATCTTCATCTGGTTCTTCACTATCCAAACCAGATATGGCATCTACTAAGCCTCTACCGGACGACCGCTCTCCAGTCATCAACTGTTCTTGGAATACGTGTAAAAATTGAGTATTTTGCCAATCCTAAAATAATAAAATGACGACTACATTTTAGCTCGTGTACATGGAAACTGGTAAAGCAAATATGATATTGATTTACGTGTGTTGCATCTGATATAGCGTCCAATTGGATAATACATCCCGGTCTGGCAGTGGATTGTTGTGAGACAATTTTGATATGATCGTGTAGTGAATTGTGGTTCAAATCATTTTCTGAAGAAACGTCAGTCGATAAGCTCACCATCGAGTCCTATAATATTTATTTTATATCTTTTACATAGAAAAAATTCTGCATTATAAAATTATACAAGAAATCATACAGCAGCTATTCGACTTCGATGCTCTGAACTGGACACTTCGGCTAGCAACGTTCTGGCATCAATAACAGCTTGGTAAACACGTAAACATTCACCATCCGAAGCCACAAAACAGGCACTTGGTGAATTCGATAACGTGCCCAATGTAGTACTAAGAAAAAAAATATATATCACATTAACGTACTATGAAAAAAACAAAAAAAACGCTTACGGTACCTCGGTAATAAAGTAGGTATCCAAGCAACATTTGAAAACGCCGATATCTGAAGGGAATTTATACGAGCGAGTTCTGAAACGCCGCCAGACTTTGAAAGCGGGCCGACCGCATCGACTCTCCATAATATAAGTTCACTACAAAATCCCTATGAAAAAGATAAATAAAATAGTCAATACATGATTTTTTAATTCTTACTCAAGAAATTACACTGTACTTACTGTTGGTGGTTGAGCAGTAGGTGGGTTAGGTGACAATGGGGAGGCAGGAGTTTCTTGATCGGGTAGATTATGATGGGAAGTGGTTAACAATAACGGTAATACCGGATGACAAGTGACGTCATTTACACGGAAACGATGACCAGAAGCACGCGATGCATGACCAATACTCAAGACTTGTGAAAATTTCGATTTGTCAGCAAAAGTCAATTGCCATAAATTAAGAGTTCCATTAGTATGTTTAGTAACCATGGACAGAGTAGGACATGGCGGTGCAGATATTATGTCATTAAATGTTCCCGAATCTTCACCATCGGACGAATTGGGTCTATTGGTTTTTCCGTTTTCATTCAACGATGACTGTTCGACTGATTCGTTCTGATGGTGTAAATCAATGTCGCCAGCTAGAGAATCGCCGTCTTCCTCCAACACTTTAGGAAGACCCGAATCGCCGTAATCTCCATTTACGCCTTAAAAGAAAATTAATGTACACTACGGTCTAAAATATACAAATAATCAACTGACCGTGGACATCACTAGGCGTTCTACTTGGTGCAGCGGCAGCAGTTTTCACTACGTCTCTAAAAGCCAATTGTAGACTCGACCCAGACGTATGATACAAGCATACGTTATGAGACATTGTGGTGGCATCTCCGAGTGGGAAAGCATTGGGTATTCTAGTAGAAAAAGATACTTGCGCCTGTCTGAACGAACCAGGATGGTATTCATCTAACCAATCGACTACCCAAATTAAATAACTTCCGTCGATGGGATGAACAGCAAACAATAAATCAGGGCTGTGGTGCCAGTCACGAAGTAGGCATTCAATTTTGTTATCAAGAGAATCGGCAACTAAGTGATTTGTATCGGTTGTAAACGAATTCACGGACGTTGTATTGCTGCAGAAACAATAAAGATACAAACATAATGACACTTGGAGTTTAAAATAAATATTTTCAATCTAATTACCTAAGCGTAGGATGGCTCGATGGATAACTGTGTTCATCGCTAACACTTTCATCTTGCGACATACCCTTACCGAGCTTATTCTGTTTACGTCTAGAATCATTGTACTCGATATCGTGATGTTCTGATATTATAAACTGATCGTTTATAAGCATATCATCTTTTTCTACCACCTTTTTAGTCAATTCCTAATTAAACAGTTTAAACAATGATTGCATTCAATATTATAGATAAATTACGACTTCAATATACATTTAATATTGCTTCTGCTTGGAGTGAAAAATGCATTTCTTTATTGTTGAGCCAATGAAGAACGAAATTTGGTTCTCTTTCGGGATCAGTACTGGACAAACTAGGCACTAATGGAATGTCTATCGAAATATAAAATGAATTACACAATATGTTGTAATTTACACAAAAATCACTGCTTCAAGACAAACATTAATATCGTTGTATATACCTGTTTCAGCGTTTATACTCGCAGCTAAATGGAAATGCAGCCCGGGAATAATTCCAGTGCCGTGAAAACCGTAACTATGAAAATCATGAACGCTGAACGTAGATGGCAATGTTGGTATTGTAGAACTTGTACTTCCAGCCATGCCGGTTCCGAGATCGCCTTGGTGTTTGGCGTGTCTTCGTATATGAAAACAGGCTCTTAAAAAAATGAAAAGTACAAATTTAATTAATTAATTTTAAGCTCGTATGTATCAGCATTGTGATTTATTAAAATTACTTCATATGTTTGAGTCGTTGAAGAAGTCTATGCTTATGTCTATGCGTACGAAATCGAGGATTATGAGCAGCTAATGGATCGAAATGGCTCATATTTACTAAACCATCGTCTGGTAACACAGTTTCTGACCATAACCGACAAATATTATCTTTACACGAAGTCACTAACATATTAGAAACAGAACCCCTAAACAAATTTGTTTGATTATTGTTACTTTTTTTACAGTATTAAAAAATAAATAAATTACTTGGGCATGTATTTGCTAGTTTTCCTCCACGAAAGTTGCGTTACAGCTCGAGGATGAGCTATGTAAACAAAACCATAATTTGGTTCACCAAAGTTAGAAATAGCACTCATTGAATAGTTTTGATCAACGCTTTTCGACGGAAAAAGTACTAAAATAAAAAACATTTAAAATATAATACGTATTAGTAAATAAATCCAAATAATATAAAACTTGTATCATATCTAAATTAAATACTTATTGTTAAGTATATTTACACATTAGAACATATTGGCATACTTACACTGTTTATTTTCAAACCAAATTTTGACTAGTCTATCATCTTTACCAGCTGTAGCGAATAATGTTCCATCTGGTGAAAATGCAATGTGAACTACTGGACTTGCCGTTTCTTTCTGCCAAACACATTCCCATCCACGGATCTCACAAATATTAGGTGTCGTAATCGATATCGGTATAGCTTCCTCGCCGATTTCAAATGTGACTCCATCACTTGTCATTCCTAATTAAAAAATACATAATATTACTAAACGAGTTTTCAACAGGACAATAACAATAAACATCAGAATTTTCAAAATGAAATATGTACGTCGATTATTAACAAACAATACTGACGATACACATTAAGTACATAAAACTTTTCATTGCGACACGCCTACTGGATTTACCCAAAATTATTGACAAGAAAAATGGAATTCAACTAACCTTTAATATAGCTGAATACACACAGTATGTATCTTGAAAAAGAAAAAAGACTATACTTTATGATTTACATATTGTAATTAATAAAAAAAAAAAAAAATTATTATCTCAGCGACTGCCATAAATAACATTCACGTGAAAGGTATCCCCATTATGGAATGCTTTGGAATAATGGATTTTAACAAACGAGTATTTTTAATTTATTATATTATTTCACTGTTCAACGTTTCAAATCAATTTTTGTTACTATTTATCATTGTTGTAATTTAAATGTAAATTTGTTTAAAATCAAGTACAACGGTTTTACTGAAGAATGCTATCGAATCGAGAAAATAACAATTTATGATTTGTTTTTCTATGAAAAAATATCGATAAGGGTAGTAAATAATATATATATATATATATTTTTTTTTTGTAGGTCACTTGTAATATCAGCAAGTACCCAAAATTAATATTCAATAATATATATATATATATTTTTTTTTTGCATTATTTATCAATTATGATTTTTTTTACAACACAGTATAACTACACAACATAATACATGTTTGCGGATATCATAAAAAAAAAAAAAAAATGAAAAAAACATTATTCATTTAAGAACCCAGATTGTTAGATCGTTAGTGTTTATTGTATAATTTAAATATTATGCGAAAAATTTATAAATAATAATACAAATTTGCAAAAAGTATCATTATACACACACACACAAACTGAGTTAGTGAAGAAAATGATTTATAAATTTTAAAAAGAAATTTTTTTTTTTTTGTCATAAATACTATAATGAGTACCCATATTTCCTTCGATGATCTCATCGGGTAACTGTTGATGCCATAGCTGTAGAACAGAACCACCTGTAAGCAATCTGGTTCCTTCTAAATTCCACGACAAACAGCTAATGCGACAAGCAGTTCGCCAACTAGCCGTCTCAACCCATTTATAATCCAATTGCTGTAAACATAAAAGTACAATAACATTTAATTATTACAGTATCATATCGTAAGATGTGAATTACGCAATTACGTCTATACAGACTTTGTTTTACAACGTGTGTTAAATTTATATTGCATATTCGAAAATTAAGTCATTGAAACTGTTTTACGATCGCAACATTGGACGGTATGCAAAGTCAAAGTGCACCGATTTGAAGTAACCAACATATCTTTTATAGTAAACGTGTGAATATTATTATAGGACGCTATTTTAATAGTTATTCGTAGACGGTTTGGTTAACTGACAGTTACCATTAACTACACAGACTTTGCATCACCAACTCTCACAGTTGTAACTACATTAAAATGTATTTCTTGTCGTCGATGATTACTCACGATGTTCTGAATTCTTTTTGGAGAAAATTTTTGAAAAAGTATATACAATTAAGAAATATATACAGTTCAGCAAAGTTACGCACCTACTACAATGTTACAATATTCATACGTCGTGTCGTGCAATAAAAATTTATCCATACGTTGACTATCGCCATTTCAATAGAAGTAGCAAAGTGAGTAATTAAATGTATAATTTTTGTATTTTACAATAGTCTTTGTTTTATAAAGTACTTATTATGCCCTTGAAAAATTCAATACGAACACTAGAATGTTATAGGTAAAAGATGGAGGGACGAATTTGTGTCGTGCAATGAAAAATCTAATATTCATTTATTTTTTAACCGAATTAAACGGATAATTATTTACCACAATATTTAACTTGTTGCTATTATTTTTTCGGTTTAATATCAAATATCGTTTTAAACGTAAACTTTTTAATATTTCTTTTTCGAAACGTGTGAATTTTATCTCCCAGTGAACATTCCCCCCCAAGTATAACTGGCGATTTTTTTATGAACGGTAAACACGCTTAATGACGTAATGCGCGCACGGGCGTGTTGTCGCCCGCACACACACACACACACACACAAACGAGACCAATAAAGATTAATAATAATAACGAGTTGGAACGAAGACTTGCATGAGGCGAATTCTTGCAAACCAGCGGGGTCGGCTCGAACACGCAAATCTGATTGTCGTAGGCGGCGGCTATCTTGCCAGTGTCCGTGGAACAGTCCAGACAACTGATGCGTATGTAGTTGTGTATCGCGCCGGGTATGATCTGCACCCGTTCGAACGTACTGGCCAGTATGACGATGTTGCATCCGGCCGCGTACGCCTAAACAACAACAACGACAACGGGCATGAGTACACGTACGGCAACGGAAGCGGACGGGCACTTACGGTGAACGGTACGCCCTCGACGCTGCCGACGGCGAAACACCTGTCGCCGGCGTTACACGCACCGCTCAGTATCTGATGGCAGTTCATTGTCGCGTCGGTGTCACGGAATGGGACGCTCTACGCGGCGGGCATGGCCGAGCGCGGTGGCGAGAACGGCTTCCGCCCCTCAATCAACCGTAGCCATCGCTCCGGAGATTTTCGCGCACGCCGCAGGGATCCTCACCGTAGCTCGGCACAGGTGCGCGGCCGACAATCAAAAAAGCGTAAAAACGGAACGACTAACGCGAATTCTCGTCCGGACCGCGACACTTACAGGACAGAATTATTATTATTATTATTATTTATATTATGTACAAGTTTACCGTGCGCGCGCGGACGAGCAGCAGACATCGTACACACACGCTCGTTCTCGCGTCTATTAAAACCTATTTATTTATTTCAATATTATTATTACTACTATTATTATTATTATTATTATATACACACGCACACGGGCAGAATACGCGACAAGGCCACTCCGCGCTACACAATATCATAATATACAATGTGTGTAACTGATAAATTAATTTTATTCGATAAATTGATAAAGATTTTCGTCGTGGATGGTTTTTTGATAAGGCGGAAAAGTAGTACGCGGTTGCCCCCACTCCACATACACACACACACACACACACACACACACCGACGGCACCACCCCGTCGTGACGCAATGGGACGGTGCTGCGGAACCACCGGGTCGAGTACGTTTTACGGCGCTCGACGGGCGACGATAGCACCGTCGCGCCTAACCCTCCCGCGGGTCCCACGGCGACGACAGTGTCGCCACGGGCGGTGGCGCGCGCGTACGTTGGGCGGCCCGAACGCGTGCGTTTCGGGCGCAAACAAATTATTTGAAAAAAATTACGTCCGTTCTTTGGTTTTTTTTTTTTTTTTGCGGAACATCCGTTTTCGGTACACTCGCGGCAATTGTAAATTAGAATTTATACATACACACGCTTTAAAAGCGTATTATTATGCGGTGGAAGAATATTGTCTGAATACTATAATATGCGGCGCCGCGTACCAGTAAAAATATTACAATCGAATCGATTTAAAAAAAAAAAAAAAAAAACGAATATAATAACGTAAATAAATAGTAATTTTAGCGTTCCGGAAAGCGTAACAATATAGTAATTTGTCGTCCATTTATGGCCTTTACAGGCGTAAAACACGCGTATTTGGACTTTTTTTCAGTGCCATTTTTTATCAGTGGCGAATATCTGGGTGGTGGTGGGAGGGGGTGATAGGCCGGTGCCGCAATTACAGTTTTGGAGGCCCCGATGCGAACTAATATTGGAGGCCCCTTATTATAAAGGGATGAAGGATGATTTTAGAGATTTGACATCCCCCTGCCTTCCTTACAAAGATTGGCATTGTACAATTATGTCGGTATAAATTAAGGACAATCAGTATACACAATCAGAAAATTAATGAAAAATTAATAAAAAAAAAAAATGTTTCACTTATTATTAGCTTTTTGTTGAGTGTTAAAGAAAGAAAGAAAAAGGTCAATTTAACTTTGATATAGATAAGCTTAACCCTTTCACTGCCGGAAGCTATTTCACTCTGTAACCTGCCCCTGCAGCCAAACAAATTTGACTTTTTTTATTACTTTTTTTCCCCTGCTAAAAATATTTTGATTGATGTATTAAACTAACATGAAAAGTTTTAAAATATGTATGCCATGGTTTCCCAAAAGACGGTATTTACCGACTATTAGTAATTTAGTCAATACAAAACACCATAATAGGTATTATCAATTAGTTTATTATAGTCGCTTTTATATAAATAAAATAAAATACGTATCCGGCCGGTTAGACGCGATGATAGAGGGTTTGTGGCTGCAAGAGTTTGCATGTTAATACGTATTAGTTTAAAACCTTTTTTTTTTTCAAAACTTTCATCGACAAGATATTTAAATATTTCCGTATACAGTTTTGTACTCACAACACACGCGAAGTCGGTTTTTCATTTTATCAATAATACATTACGCGCGTATTTGTATTTTATAAGTACTTAAGAACGCTTTTCGAGTTTATCGTTATTTATCGTGAACGACTTTTCACACGTATATAGGTACTCTGTACAACGCATATATTATATTATCTATATATATAAGATGTATACATACAATTAGCATTCTTCGTGATCTAAAAAAAAATATTAAAGTAAAAGCTGCACTGCACGATCACTATAGCTGCAAAATAAACGATTTAATTTATACTACTTTATTATAAATTTGTAAATGTTCAATTTTATTATGGTTTTTTTTGTCTATCAAAATATTATTATTCTATTAAATTGAAATACGTATATATATATATATAAGAAATATAATAGGTATAGTTTATATATATATAATATATATATTTATATATATATATATGTCCAGACTGGACCTAAAAAAAAAAAAAAAAATGAAAAAATTTTATAATTGTTTATAATTGACCTGGTCTACGTTGTCAGGACAAAACAGTCACCATTCTGTTAAGTTAAGTAAGTTAAAAAAAAAAATCTACAAATAATATATAAATATTACATAATAAATAACAACGGATTCCGTTGAAATATATACATATATATATATTATAATCGCCATATCGCTGTAATAACTAATAATAATATTGATTTAACCGTATTCATAAAAAAAAAACACCTTCTGATAATACATATATTATAATAATATGTGTTTTATATAATATTTACATTTGCATTTTTTTTTTTTGCGTTTTGTTTTGGCTACGCGTTATCAAATTTATATTTTATATAAATATGAAAAAAAATTTCGAAAAACACGCTTACGCGTTTATAATTTAGCGCATAATATAATATAATATAAACGATTTTTCGAGTGTGGGGTACATTTACATATAGTTATATTTCATTAAAAAAAATTTATGTTTTCTTTTCTCGAGAATACATATACGATATATTAGAATTAATTATAGCTGCGCGTAGCACTGTACTGGTGTATAGAGAATGCAGAGTATATGTTTTTATATTTATTTATTTTTAATTTTCTATACGCAAAAAAACACGCCAGTCGTCGTCTGCGAATACATAATATTTTGTATAAACCTCACGTCGATATATCAATACAAATAAGTAATGTTTATTTCAAGTAATTATTATACTTGGATGGAAACTTAAATAATGTAAATATTACGCGCCCGTGTGTGTGTGTAGCAATATTATGTAATTTTAAATAATATTATATAACATATATATATATGATAATGATGCAATTTGTGTGTGACGAAAACATCTATATTAATGGGTCGTTAGTATAATATGCAGTATAATATAATAATAAAACAGAGAAAAAAAATTATAAATTGACAAAAAAAAGTAAGAAATTTATATATATAAAAATAATAATAATATAATACCATTATGTATACAATTGTGTATACTTAGAGCAGTATAAGTATCTACATAATATATTATATATATATATATATATATATAATAATTAAACAACATCAAATTTACAATTTTATACGCATTTATGCAGACTATATATTATATTAACACGGGGTAAGTATATATATATATAATAATAATATAAACAGAAAACAAACTTAATTAAAATATATATAAAATTATATTTACATATATAATATAATGTGTCAGGACCATTCCACAAAAAATTGAGATTGGCCCTTATTTAGACCCAAGTCATTATATACTCGTATATATTTAATTATTAAAAAACACATAAAACACGAAGAAGGCTGAGGTTAAAAACTATTTATAATATATATATATATTATAATAAAGGTATTTGATTAAATAATATGTATAAGCAGAATAAGTAAATATATATATAATATATAAATATATTTTAATTAAGAAGCGTTCGTTATAATATATTGCGCGAGAAGACGACGACGTATCTAGAAGAAAAAAAAACATAATTATTACGTTCTATTCGTGTTGGAAAGTATTAAGTACACACAATTTATATAAAAAATGATCCGAACATTCATTTTTTTTCCGGTAGAGTTTTGTGAATAAATTATAATATAATATCCTCATGAAATTCGATAATTTTTTTTTTCTTTTTTTTGTAAAAATGATTTATATAATAATATTTGAAATTAGGTTTTAACGAGATATTAAATATTTAATAATAAATGAATCGAGAAAATTAGTGTAATCCATAAGTGCTAAACGGATAGTTTTGTAGTAAAAAAAAAAAAGTAGCTGTAGATTTAAATGTATAATTATAAAATTATAATATTGCGCCTTTGTATATATATATATATATATATATATATATATATATATATATATATATACCTATATCATGTAATTATTTATCCGCTTAAATGGATAATATATTATTGTATATTCTACAGATCGAGGTAACGCGAGTATATATTGTATTAAAACGAAACAAAATTTTATTAATATTATTATTATTATTTAACATTATAATATGTATACTTATAGTTGCGAAGCAGTCGTAATTATCTTAACAATATTATTATTATTATTTCATCTATACACATATATATAAACCTAAGGGTAACATTCGAATGACTACAAATATTATAAATATATTATTATTATGTGTTCGTATGATAAAGTGTGTTAATGAATATTTATTAGTAAAAAAAAACAATAATTATAACGATAAACTATTATGAATATTTTTTTTTGTTTTATTGTGAGACGCAATTAATAAAACGAAAATAATTAATATAGTGTTATATTGTTTTGTTGTTTTTTCTCGTGTGTCAGTAATATTATTATATAAACGAGTATAATCGGCACTATTTACAATATAGTTTTAAGTGTGTGAAAAATACGAGACGTGCGCGGAAGAGTTATACAAGAGTATAGAAAAAAAAAAGGTAAAAAAGTTTAAAAGTGATTTAAATATAAGTAAATTATAGTAAAAAAAAAAAATCCCGTGTGTATAGATCTTGTGTATGAATAAATCGAAATAGCTATACATATCAAACAAATTGTCGACTGCAAATATTATATTTTAATATTATAATTTATAAATTATTTAACACTGACAAATTAATATATTAAAAAAAAAAAAAAATTTTTTTTAGCTCTTTATAATGCATAAAATGTCTGTATAAAGTATATATGGTTATTTTATGTGTACGTGAATGCGAGTTAGTGGCAAACACATCTGAGTTTTAAGGGACGATGGCCGATACGATTATGTTATTTTTATAGCTGCATGAAATAATTGCTATTTCGCCCTATAGAATGTCTTTGATTTAAATCAGAATTACTAATAAAAATAATAATCTAGTGATGCGAAATGCTTGTTAGCCGACAGTTAAGACGGATGCGAAAAGATCGCGAAAGTGTTTGGAAAGAACAATTACAATTCCTCGCGAGAATTCACCGACAGTGTTTAAAAATACTGTTGAAAGGATATAATTGTAAGGTGTATCATAATTGATGAGACTTTCCGAGGACGTGGATTAAGCCGTCTGGCTTATATTTAGAGTCAACGTCACGACTGAATTTAGACTTTCGAATCATTATCGGCCATACTTTATTGTCTATACTACGCGTATATGTATATATTTAAAAGCGTGCGTACACGTAGTCGCAATAACGTCCGAGTCGGATTAAAAATCTTATTCGATTATATTTATGTTTATTTTATTTTTCGAATTTAAGCGAAGTATTATTATTCGTTTTCCCCTTAATAACGCAGTTGCCTTTAAATCGTCCTTCCAGTCGCGGCCAGCAGATATTCTAAACACCTGATTTTTTTTCTCCTAAACAATTTCAACACGCATAAAAACTATATAATAAATTACTTAATAAACGCGTAACGCATATTTTGTTCTTAAAGACAGATTATATAGGCGGCCACTGAATCACGTATAAATGTGCCGTGTATACATTTAGGAGTGATCAAATCGAATTTCCCCCATTTTTTTTATGCTACTATAGGCGCGTATAAATTGAAAAAAATCACTCATCAACATCCAAGACGTAATGGCCAAAAACGATAGTGGATATATACGAAATGTGTTGAGGGATGTAAATTTCTTCCCGTCTAGTTTTAAGTACTAATCGAGTATTATATACATGTTTTTTTTTATCGTAAATATTTTAATAATGTTGAGTAATGTTTATTATCAGGTTTGTCGCGAAAACGGTGTACGCGCAGGACATATTATTATGTTTAATCGAATACAAAGGATTTTGGAGGATATGGATGAAAAATGTGAGTAGAAAATTTTTTTAAAAAAAATTCAACCCTATCACGGCGGTGCTAAACGTAATAATAATATTATGTAAAATATAATCACAAAAACGTTTTATTATTATTATTATTATTTTTTTTGTCGATAAATTAAAAACGGTTTAAATACCGGCACACTGCAGACACGTGAATACACACCTTTAATAGCGTAAAAACGCATTTTTATAATATAAATTATTTTGTTTTATTTTTTGCGGTATCGCGTGAATTAAAAAGAAAAATTCGTTGTGTACATTTGTAGTGTGTATACTACACAATATAACGATAAAATTAACGAGTAAATACATTTTTAATTATACGTTATAAATTGGATTCGCGAATTCGTCGGCGAGTGATTCTCTCATTGCAATAAAATGACAGACATGATAATTTTAATGCAAATTCTATAGTTTATTATACAAATATATTATCTGTAAGGACAAACATCGATCATTTTATATATTATCTTTTCAAAATACACACACACACACACACAAAATTATCAACAAATATAAATCGTACTTTATTAACAGAGAGCGAGAGAGAGAAAGAGAAAAATAATTAAATATAAAAGCAATTGTTATACGAATCAAACGTTATATTGTTAAGCAAACGTGTATAGATTCGAAAAATTTAAAAATTATATATTTATTAGATTCGAACAGCGTGTGTCCTCACTCGTTACACAATACTGTGTGATTCCTTTTAAAGGTAACACTAAATAATTCTGTCCAGTGATATTGGATTGAGGCGGGTTTTTTTAAAAAATAGTTAGGGACTATTGAAATACAAATTTTTTTTAAAATTTTCAAATTTTTATTCCTTTTATCGTGCGCATTCGCAACACAACTTGCATTTGTTTAAAACAGCAACACCTACTTTCAACAACAGATTCGGATAGACCGAAATTTTTTTAAGTCAATTCGATCGTTTTTTACCATAGCTCTAAAACCAAAATTGAATAAATAATTAAAGTTTCAATTAAAATTATTGAATTTTTCAACAATCGTCCTAGAATTTTATGAATTACCAGGCAATTTCAAGTATTTTTTTTTTTTTTTTTTTGTATTCGTAGGTTCGCAGACATTATTAAATTTGATTTTGACGAAATTTTGACACCATTGACGTAAATTTTAGTTAATTTACCGAGGAAGAAATAAACAAATTAACACATTGCCATTTATTCGATTTTGGATTTAGAGCTACGGTAAAAAGGATCGAATTGACTTAAAAAATTTCGTTCTATCCAAATCTGTTGTTGAAAGTAGGTGTTGCTATTTTAAAAAAAAATGCAAGTTGCGTTGCGCGTGCGCACAATAAAAGGGCTAAAAATGTGAAAATTGTTAAAAAAATGTGTATTTCAATAGTCCCTAACTATTTTTAAAAAACTCCACCTCAATCCAATATTACTAGACACAATTATTTAGTGTTATACTTTTAAAAGGAATCACACTGTATGTCCACACAATCGTTTTCCAATCGAAGATATAATTGTTATTGTTATTATTATTTATTTTTTTTCACTAGTAATGTCATTCAAGATGAACGTACACATCTCTTTTAAATACGCGCGCGCCCGTGTCCTCGAGACATTGTAAATTGTACAAAAATTGAAATACATTTTAATTATAAAATATAAAATTAAAAAAAAAAAACGGAACAAACGAAATTCATTAACTCGTTCGGACTTTCGATTTTTTTCTTTTTTTTTTTCGCTGGCGCAAGCCAGAAACCGGCGATCGGACTTAATATTGAAAATTATAGCCAAAATATAGACTATTCGAAACAGTATTTTTCCAAAAATTTAGTTTTTTTTATATATCAGAAAAAAATTAGAACGTGCAGTGTAATTTTCTTACTTTTTCGTAACGTTAAACTCTAAAAACCAGTGTCGTTTTCAAACACACGTGATTTAAAAAAAAAATTTTGTTTTTAACTCCCGTGTATAAACCATTAATAATTTACATACACACGCTGCACGCGTTAAAGTATATTCTGGGACTTTGCAGGCCACCTCCGTTCCGGAGTGTTTAATATTCGCATTCGACGACACTATATATATATATATATATATTTTCTCTGATTGACAAAGGTAAAATGATAAAATCCTGCCTTCAGCAAAGAAAAAAAAAACAAGCGTTTTTTTTTTTTAATAATTCTCACCAACGTTATCTATTATGTACATTTAAAAAATAATAATAGAGATAAAAATTAAGTATTCTTTTTTTTTTTTTTGTTTATGTCGCGAGAGAAAATATGTTATTTTGAAAAAAAAGAAACAATTTTAATAAGGTTTTTACACAAAAAAAAAAAAAAATACAAAATAAAAAGAAGTTTTATGACACACAATAATTATATTATATATATATATATATATAGTAAGCCCGACCGCGAAATTCCTATTTTCCTATTCCGTCGGTATCGAAAAAAAAAAACACAAATTTAGAAGGAGAAAAAAGACGGCACGGATCGATAAACTGCATTTAAGCGGTAAAAAAAAAATAATAATAATAATAATAAAAAATTAATCTTCGTAATTACAATAATACATGTTATTATTATTATTATTATACAGTCGTTTGATCGCAATCCATATATATATATATATATATATATATATTATAATAAGATATTTATGAGATAGGATTATATGCACACACGCGGAACACAACACACACCGTGCTCGACGACGACGGGCCAAGGTTATTATAGGTGTTATCTACGACCTGATGACCTAACCCAACCGGTGCGGGGTGAACGACGCTTTGCGAGCATCATCGTCATCGCTGGTATCGCTGGCGTTCCGTCTCCTCGGTCTGATATGCGATCACTGTTGCGACTTGTTCTTACCGCCGTCGCCGCCGCCGCCGCCGCCGGTCTTTCGCCTCTGTTTTTGTTGCTTCTGCTGCTTCTTGGACGATTGCACCATGCACGCGCACCCGCTGCGCACTTTTATGTAGTCCAACTTCCACATGTTGTTGTCGTTCGGGAACAGCGACTGGAACGTCTGTTTGCCGTTGTTGTTGCCGTTACCGCCGTTGTTGTTGTTGCCGTTACCGCCGTTGTTGTTGCCGTTGTTGTACGCCGTGCCGTGAAGATGATGGTGTCGGACGTTCTCCTCGCGCACGATCGCGTACGAATACGAGTACCGCTGCACGCACGTCGAGTGACCGTGCAGTTTGCGTTCCATGAACAGACACGGTCGGCCCTCGACGCCCGGCTTGCACGACACTTCGTAGAACCTCTGCTTGTCCGCGCCGTCGCTGCAAAACGAAACAATTTTTTTGTTGTTTATCCTTCGCGGTAAATAGAACAAATAAAAAATGAAAATAAATAAACAAATATATTTGTATATCTATCAAGGCAAGGCCGTAGCCGGCAAAAATTTTGTTTTTTTGGGGGGTGGCTGAGAGTATAAATATGTTTTTTGAATAAGAAATTTAAAAAAAAAACGCGTAAATACGCTCAATAAAATATGAAATCAATAAATTATTATTTAAATCAATAGTATATGACATTTTTTTTTTTTAAATTCAGGTGACTACATTATTTTACATTTCTACTCTAATTATAATTTATTATACATTAATATAAAAGTTAAATATTAGGGCGTCCGTTGTTTTTTTTTATAAGGAAAAAATTTTTTGTTAAATTTTTAGGAGTGCCGGGCAGAAATTTATTAAAATACACCTAAAAATAAAGTCAGTAAAATTTGAAGTCGGTCACATTTAATTAACAGGGGTTTTTTAGTATAAATGATTTTTTCGTCATTTTAAAACTATAAAACGATATTACACAATAAAAAAAAAAAAAAATGTAAGAAAGCACATTAAAGCTACACGTGTATTGTGTATATAAATTTCAAATGTAAAATAGACATTAAAAACCCTTAAATTTTATTTTAAGAAAGAATTTCAGGGGGGTGAGGGGACTGAACATTAAACCCTCCCCCATTGACTACGGCCCTGTCTCAAGTGCTGCGGATTTGATATGTCGCGGGCGCCTGCTGCAGTGGCGACGCCAAATGGGGTTTTCGTTTGAGCTATGTAGTTACATACATTCTTTATTACGACCGAAATCCCGTGGTTGAGAGGACGAGTTGTTTACACGAACAAAACGGTACTTTAAAATGTGTATTGCATCATCGATTGGATTAACAAATGTTAGCCGTTATCGGGGTTCGGGATACTTGAAACTCATTAAAATATATGCACTTCAAAAATCACTTCAAAAATTCCATTATGAACAATTAAAAAAAACGCATTAAAACGAAAAAAAAACCCATATATATATATATAAATTTCAAAAAATGGAAAAAACTTATACTTACAAAAAAAAAAAAAAAATTGGGTAAGCGTTTATTCAAACGTTTCCTCTTACGTTATTATAAAATGCAATTCGTGTTTGTGCTGAGCATAAAAATAACCAATGTAAAATTACAGAATAACGTTTTTCAGAATATTAATATGCCGTTTAAATTGTTAAATGCAAAAAAAAAAAATACTTTTATACCACTGAAGTGTTAAAGGTCTATTATTTTTTTTATTGTCGACGATTTGAAGGAGAGCGGTACAGGTGATTACACATAAATGCATGTAGCTTTTAAAAAGTCGAGCACACAGCCTCCACGGCCGATGATAAGGTTACGAAAAAAAGAGAGTAAAACCACTTTCGATCGTCCGATGATATGTATTATACGATCGTTATCTCTAAATCGACCGTGTCTTTCCCACGCTAAAAATCGTTACTTCTCGAGCGCGCTCCACACGAGGTCTGATTTATTGTACAGCGTTACAATATTTAATATTAAAATATATAAGAGCGTATTATATATATATATGTATGGTTGCAGTCCGAATCGCTTTTTTTTTTAAGACAAACAAGTTTTTGTTTTGTGTCTCCTTCGAGGGACAAGAGAGGACGAGAGGAAGAAAAAAAAATCGTAACAACACCGATTATTATTACTATTATTATTATTATTATTATTATTATTATTATTATTATTATTATTATTATTATTATTATTATTATTGTCGTGTACACACGTATTATGATATATTAAATATACACGTTTTTTTATTTTATTTTTTAAAATTATATTCCAAGAACGAGTTGAATTCAATGCATATATTATAATTATAACTCATAATTTTAATTAATCAATTCGGCGCTCCGCTGTTAATCAATTCAGTTGGGACGCGAACGAATTATTATTATATATTAAAGTTAATTTTAATTTTAATTTTTTTGTACAAAGTGATTTTTAAGTAAATTAAAAATACGAAATTCGCGTTTACTATAAACACTATTTAACAGAATTAAGAAAAAATTTTTTTTTATCTAAATCAGCTCTTATTTTGCAATTTTATAAATGCGTATAAATCGAAAATATAAGAAAAAAAAACGCCTTTTTTAATTGACCGACTTATGCGGAATTATTGGTTTTAACTATTATATAATAGCTAAGAAATAACTGTTTTCATTAACTTTATTCGTCCCAGTCTTTGATATTGTGATCGATGAATTTACACGATTTTTCTCAATTATTATATAATACACGAATATTTTTACGGTTTTTTTTCCACCAGAATTCTTCTATTTTACACTCGTTTAGTAATTTATAATAATTATAATGCAATGAAATCTTTAAGATTTTTGTTTTACGTTATTGAAGTATTTGAAAAATACACCAGTTTTATAGGCGTAGTACTTGTCGAATTCGAATTGCTCGTTGGCGTAACGAAGGAGTTATTTGAAAGACGCGGCCGCTTCTGCATAGCGCTAAATTACATTTTTTTTTTTAATATTTTAACAAAAAAATTGTTTATATTTATATTAGTAATATGCTTGTAAAACTATAATAATATTCATTATAATTGTGTAATATGTAAACAAGTTTTAAAATTTGTTTATTTTTTTGAAAAAGTAACATTATCCAAATGTTTTTCATTTTTCGAATGACTATTATTACAACCAACAAATTGCGACAAATAATCCTTTTTTTTATAAGACGGCGATAATTTCCGAGTATTGTTGTATGCGACACAAATATAATAATAATAATAATAATTATTAGTTATTTTTTATAAGTTATTATTTAAAATGTGTCATGTTCAACAAAACAAGAACACCAATCCTTGGTGGTTACGACAAATTGTAAGAACCGTACGTACAAAAAAACATAGAGGTTTACTTACTAATTTATCAGTATATACTTTTTTTGAACTGGTGATTAAACAATTATCTTACAGGTATTATAATTAGAGCGATCGATAGGATGTTTGGAGAAAAATTTAATTTAAAAAAATAACAATGTTTTGATTTCGACTTAATCTCTGTAACAAGTATTCATCTAACCTACATAAACAAATATAAGCGAAGAAACTTTCGAAGCAGAAAAAGAAAGTATACATATTATATATCTTGGGCAACGAACTCCGACTTAGCAATATAAATTATAATTATTACGGTCGACTCTCCATAATAATTATTCAAACCTTCGATAATTAGAAACTCTCGGTAATTCCGAATGAACGCTCGCGGTAATTCTACATGAAAACAAAACCAATACCTAACCTAACTTTTTTTTTTTTTTTGTGTTGAAATACACCTACTGAGGGAACCCTCCTCCATCCTCAGTAGGAGCGTTGCCACTGACTGATGTGTCCGTTGAGGGGTGGTACCACGATACTGCAATCGAAGGACAACTGGCGGAGGATAGAGGAATATATCCACCACATTCTATCAACCAAGGAGGAGGAAGAAAGAGAAGCCGAACAACTAGCAGCGGCGACATTATAGCACATTTACATTTAGATTAATATATTATTATTATAAGCCGAAGGCAAAAATATAAGGGATAGTGCCCTTAATATTATGTAAAAAAAATATTTTTGTAATTTGTAATACCTAACCTAACCTTACTTAACCTAACCTCAAAAAAAATCTAACCTTACCTAACACGCGAAAATTCGAAGTTCCGATTGAGCGTTCAACGTGTACAATCTATTATAACTATATTACACAGACTTGGCTCGTTTTCCCCGAGCACTATCGAATATTATTATTATTATTATCGTACGTATTACTATTAATTTTTATTTTCCTAACAATATCATCGTATGTCAAGTTAACGAGTTTTATTTTAGTTTTGTACCGTATAGTTTTAGTACAGTTTTTGTAACCAGTGCTCGGATTATATAATAGGATTATTATTGAAGAAAAATAAAAATAGCAGTATAAGATATACAAGTTTATTTTGCGCGTGGAGGATTCCAAGTATGAAATTCTATAATACATACTTTAAGCGTTATTTAGATATTTATTGTTAATTTCCCAATTTCGTTGCTACTTTCTTGTCTGTTAATATGCATTGAATTTTGTTTTGTTTTTTTTTTTCAATTAAGTCTCGTAACCTTAAGAAAACGAATTGCTCACATTGCCATTTCGTTAGATGTTTCATAATATAATCTATTTTTAGGTATTAAATTATTGCAATGTCTTGGTTTTGTGCGAAGACCTTTACAATAATTCATAAATTAAACCGATTTTTTTTTCTGTTGCTATTTTCGCTATTTTTACTGTTTTTAAGGCATACTTTAAGATTTTTTTTTTTTGTCATTTAGCGCATATTTCAATACATTTTTTGTGCTATACAATCCGAGTCCTGTTCGTGACTCTCGGTATTTCGAATTTTTTTTCCCTCTCGATAAATCCAACTCCTCGCAGCAATTCGAACACTCGTTAATTCGAAGTTTTTCCTAGGTTCTTCCAACTATGAATTATCGAGAACGGACGGTATGTGCGAGAAGAAAACTTCGCCAAAAAAAAAAAAAATAAGATGCAATCGAATTTCGTTTATGAGTGTATATTATATACGTTAAATATGTGCATACGCGTTAGTCGTCGTGGGGGATTTGAAAACGACGGTGGTCGAAGGATAATAATATAATATATTACAGTAATATTGTAACGACGAAGAAGACTTAAAACTAAAACGTGATAATATACGAAAACGTTGTTCGTGCGTTAAACCGGTTAAAAGTGCACATAACCGGAAACCTACGAGTGTAAAAGCGCCGAACGGTGTCAACGACTGATAATAAAATATAAAATA
This sequence comes from Slavum lentiscoides, assembly GCA_032441835.1. NCBI lineage: Eukaryota > Metazoa > Arthropoda > Insecta > Hemiptera > Aphididae > Slavum > Slavum lentiscoides. The sequence continues at coordinate 1,666,055 of CM063709.1, forward strand.
TATTTATTTGAGACTTTCGTTAAGTACGTATATTATGGTCGGACTACGGCCGCCGCCGACCATTATAATATTTTATATATTTCGAGATGTAATATGGAAAAAATACTGGAGAAGGGGGACTTTCGAAAAAAAAAAATATCCCGTACTCATTACAATGTACAGGGTGATGTTTTTGATCGCGAAAAGAAGAAGATTTGTTAAAAAAAAAACACGGGAGAGATTTTAGGAAATTACGGAGTGAAATTTTAACGAAAAGGAAACGAAAATAATGACACGTAGCAAAGTGTAGATAAAAGAAGACCTGCAAACATAAATATTAACGGAGAGAACCTACATGTTGAACGAGCATAAAACTATTGTTAGTCAAATGACAGACGATGGTAGAAGCAAGTTGGACGTGGTGAGTAGGATTGCACAAGGAAAAAGAGCTTTTCAAAGTTAAAACCAATTACTGACCGCGAACAGCACTGGTATCAACATTGAGAAAAACTTTATGAAAATATATACCGACGTATGATATACTTGGACAGTGAGTACGTTCGTGAGGAGAAAGCTACAAGTATTTGAAATGTGGCGTTACCGTAAGGCGCTCGAGATTTCGTGGTGTGACGGAGTAACAGATGAAGATGTATTGAGAAGAATCGAGAGGAAAAAAGAGAGTTTGGGAAATTAAAAAAAAAAAGTACAAGGAATAACATCGCGTATTGTATCACGATAGTTTGATGAAGTTGATTATCGAAGGTTTCACGGAAGGTAAAATCGGAAGAGGCAGGCCGAGAATAGAATACCGAAAATTCTTAAGGACATGGATATGGAAAGTTGTCGAGATCTAAAATAGTGGAGTTTTGACAGAGAAACACGGAGAGCTGCAGCCAACCAGCCGATAGATTGAAAATTAAAAAAGAAGGTCACAATAAATAATGTCGTGCTATAACTATAATGCCTATAAGTACAGTCAATAAAGAGTGCATTTTTTTTTTCATAAAAAATCAGAGATTTTTTGCCCAAAAAACTTAAATAATATTGTTTCGGTATCAATGAATACGCGTATAGGTCGTTTAAAATTTCGTTCCTCACCGCTCGTCTTATAAAAATGTAAATTTTCGACTCTCAAACGGTAACGTTTTACTGTAGTGTCTTACACGAAACTGAAAATACTTTTTAATTTTGTTACATTTAAATTATTTCTCTTTATGAATATATAATATTATTATTTAAATATTCGGTCATAGTAATAGTTGAATAACAGGAATTTGATAAATTTCTAATAAAGCGTCGAAAAATTCACTATAACGCTCCACAATAATTTTCCTAGCCTAATTCGTTTGATTTTCGTAAATCAACGTGTGTGTGTAAATTCCAATTAAAAAAAATGTTCTCTAAGAACTTTCAATTAAAATCAAACGTCGATTTATTAGTCTGGAGAAATAAGGATTGAGGATGATGAATTTATTAAAAACCAATATAATAGCAAGTGCGACGTGCGAAAATCTTTTTTTAAAAAAAACGAAAGTTATTGGGATATTTCTCGAAATCTATAGCGAGTTAATAAGAATAAAAAAAAAAAAAAATGTTATACCGTCTCCCCTTTTCCACTAGTGCGACCGAAATAACGAGTAAGTGTAAATTTTTTTCTTAAAAATCAACCAGCACAATCGCGGGCGTTTTATTCATGCAATCGAAGCGGAGCCGATGAATCATCCGCTGTTTTTCTCAGCAAATACTACATCGATTCTCATAGAAATTTCACACGTGCGTATAGCAATATTGTCGTAATTCTGCAGGTCGTGGCGAAAATTGAATTTCGAAATTTTAAACGATAAGTATTGGTTAAATTAGTGCTAATAGCGAAAACTCTGGTGGAATTAAAAACGTGTTGATACATTGTTGAAAGCGGTTACGACACGCCCTAGTACGAAGACCATTAAATTTGTGAATTTTATCAATTTAATTACTTTTGTTTTTACAATATTATTTACGTGCAATACAATGACGTAACACTCAGAACGCTATGGAATAGATTACAATAAATAAACAGAGAAGAAATGCAAACCAATTACTTGCTGAAGCCTGAAAGACTGTTGAACTTTAGCAGGATCACGGATAGAGACTGCAGCCTACACAGAGTATATCGCGGTAATAATAATTAGCAAAAATTAAAATAACGTTTGTTGAGAAAAATTTCCCGTACATTTCAACCATCCTGTATATTTTTATACAATATTGTCTATAATTGGGGAACATTTGTACCCGTCACTCTATAGTATATATTATATATAAAAAATAATGCATTTAACGCGCGTTGTCGGTGTGTTAACGAGTTATAGCTCTCATATTCACTTAAATATAATTATATGCGTGCATGTACACGTGTGTGTGTGTGTGTGTGTGTGTGTGTGGTGAATTGTGATAAATGAAAATCGAATCGAAAAACCTCGTCTGCGCTGACTCCAAGATAAATCATTTTCGGTAAGATAAAGCTGACTTCTCTGCCGGATCGACCGACTCTTGTAATACGGTCGGCAACGACGCTATGCGTATACCCGAAGTGGTTCTCAAACGTTTTAATTTCGACTTAAATCGTTGCAGATAATAATTATTTTCCACCGTTCGAGTACTTATCGGAAACGGAGAAAAGTTTTCGTTTTGACAACGGCGCTTTAATAGACTTTAGATTTTTTTCTACTCAACTGACACTTTGCATATATTAATGTGTACCTCCACGACGATACCGCGGTAAGTGACCGGAATTCGAGTTTTTGATAGTGTATTCAAAAATATTTTAAAATTGATTACACAAATATCGTAATATGTAATACTTTGCCGTAGAAACGGAAATATAATTGTCAGATAAATTGATTTAAAACCGTTTTAACAAAAGTGTACACGCGTGTATTAATATTTACCATTTATGTTTTTTTTCTTCTGTGAATAAATTCGAAATTTTCAAATTTCTGTACTAAATTTTAATATTTATTTGAAAACCTTCAGTTTTTTTTTTTGTCAAAACAAAAAAAAAAACAAGTCGACACGAGACGCGATGCTGGACAATACGTTTGGACGGGGACACGTGTGAAATATATTCGTTTTTAAAACAAAATATGATTTTTTTTTTGTGTAAATCAGACAAAGACTTTTAAATCGTTCTGTACATATGAAAAACGCGCGTGTGAAATAATCGAGGAAATGTGCGCTTCTACGATTGAACCGATTAAAAATTACCGTACGAAAGCGTTCCACATTCGCGTATTTTAGTACGTTTAAGTGTAACGGTCAAATGCGTCAACGTAGGAAACGGCGATGACATCACGGTCAGGAAATGTCGTCATTTTTCTTAAAAAAAAAAACACATTAATATCTTAATATGCTAAAAACGAGAAACCGTATTATTCGATAAAACGGCATACTATACGAATCGATTATAAATATATCCGGAATTTTATTTTTAAATAAATTATGTTATATACGAGTACGTTGTTATATCAGTCAAGACGCCTGTTTTAGTACATTTACACTATATATATATATTGTATAGTGGGTTAATGAAAAACAGTGGTTTAACGAAGCAGTGCAACTGTGATCATGTCCCCGCGTATACCTATATCGATTTGCACGCAGTGGAAGAACAACGACCGGTTTTGGATCTGCGCGAAGGAGCTGCGTTTTTTTTTTTTTATGACTATTGTCCTTTCATTAATGAGCAAAATGTTTACTAAAAATCGAGCTTTTACCATGTGGATTTCAACGTTTATGATTTTCCTTTTGGTGATATCCTTGCATTTTTTAAAAATTAAACTCATAAATAAATATAGTACATATGTTATGTATAGTTATAAAATATTTTACTATTTCCTAATAACTTTTGAGATCATAAGCAAAACATCTGTGAAAATTTGAAATCGGTCCGGTACGTTCTTTTTTTTTTTTATCGGCTGCAAATAAAAAAATAAAAATTGCGTTTTCTCTTTATTCACAGAGTGTATTTTATACGCAGGATTTTTCTTAGCGATTATAAAATAAATAAGTAATGATAAAACGGATCATCAAAAAAAAATGAAGAAAAAACGCACTCGTTTCTTTGTTTTTTAAGGGCTTATTGTTTATAGCAATATTTTAAAATCACGCACGTGCATAGATAAAAAAATTTCTTTTAAATAAGAACTTTTTTTATTTTAACGGATTTTGTCGAAATATATATTTTGGTTCGGGCTAATTCATTAATTACATAAAATTTACTAAATAAATTAATTGTTTTAATTGGAATAACTGCAATAAATCGTATCGAATTGATTTCAGTATATTAAAATGTAAATAATTATATTATAATCTAGATATTGAGGTAGTGAAAAAAAAACGCGATTCTGTTTAACAGCAGATTATAGTCCAATCGTTATAATTCAGAACAATTATTTTATTCGCTATCAGTTTTCGACTTTTAAAGTGTCGTAGTTAGTAAATTAGTGAAACCTGTTATAGAAGGAAAAAAAACGGTGTTTTGTTTGATTTTTGTTCGGTATACACTATATACACCTGAATTAAAATGTAAACTCGTGATAAAAAACGTAATTTAATAAAAATATATAATTAATTAATTAATAACGGAATATATTTCTACTGGTTTGAATCGATATATATATATATATATATATATATATATAGAACTTCTCAATAATTTCCTCGTTAATTATAAAATATGTGTAATCAGTGTCAAATCGGTTTTATCAAAAAGATAATAATAATATATATGTACATACATACATATGATAATTTCGATAACTCGACTACATAATAATAGTGCAGTATGTATACTTAAAAAACTTGTCAGTTATATTTATTAGGCGGTCATAAAATTGGATATAATGTATTTGTATATATAAAATAAAATTGTTGTTTTTGGCAATTTAATCATACACGCATATATAAATGTATAAAATATTCTTTTGCTCGGCGATCATATACGAAAATAAATAAATTTTTAACAGCTTTTTTTATTATTTACGACGGATTTTTTTTTTTGTTGATATTCTGCTTATATTCGCAACGCGTTTCTATGAACAGATTAAAAACATAAATTATATTTTGATTTTAAAACATTTCCCGGAACGATTAATATATTTTATTTTTTTACCGCGTAAGTATATAATATATGTACTCGTAAACGCTGTTGTGTCTAAAAAAAGAATCGCCGCGAATCTTACTATATATAAAAGTATATTTTTCCGTTTTCATTATCGGTTTTCGGAATTATTGCGGTTTTGAATACTGCAAATTTGATTACAGGTTTTATTATATTATTAATATTTCGATTTAATTTAGACGATTGATTTTGAATATTTAACACCGTTATTAATTTTTCTGATTTTGTCTATCGATTTTCACTGTACGATTTCGGTTTTATATATTGTTATTTATCACTGTTATTTAGTTTTCTTTTTTAAATATCGAATTATTTTCTTGGATATATCGAAATCATGTGTATTCAATGTTCCTGCGGTATGAAAACAAATTTTAAATTTCGAATAAAAAATAAAAGATTTAAAAATAAATACCGATTACAGTAAAATAATATCGACAATAACGGTATTTAAAATTCTAAATTGTGGGAGAGTGAGGAGTGGCTTTCTACTGCTTTAAGTAGAATACACTACACACTGTTGTCACATAGTCGTACGAAGATTTGAAAAATAATAATAATAATTTCTTTCTATTGCTAGTTAATTGCAATTTGTCAATAAAAGTATTATGCCCTTAACGTGACACGAATAATTTTGAGTATCGATATTTATGTATTCTAGCGTACGATATACCTATAGATTGATAAACGTGAACACTCATCATGAAATATCCACGTCAACAAGTAATAACCAAGAAGTAAGACCTGTTAGTGAATCGAGACAAAAATGCGGATGTAGAAAAGGAAGAGCAACGTGCACATGGAATGTAAACGAAATAACAATTAAACGGGAAAAGAAAGTAGTCGCCAGATAGCGCTACGACACAACATAGAGGGCGTGGCAGGAAAGCGCATATAAATAGCGGTCGGAAACAAGCGGACCGCTCAGTGTAGTCACGGCAGTCAGACGCGAACTACGTACTCCGTATGTGGGACCCGCAATGGTTCCGAAACGTCAGATCAAAATATTGACAACATATGGTTAATTTCGAAAACTAATAAAACGATATCTTATCACCCGTTCTTCGGAATACGATTCGTATAATACGTATATGTTCCCGATAAACAATACTATCTTAAATTATTTATGCGAAATTGTAGTATATTCGCTTAGAACTGGGGAACTGGTGAGTTGTTTGAATAACGCGCTGAATTGTGGAGAAAACAGTATTTAAATTAAATAAGCGTATAAATATAAAATATAATTATATGAATCACCTGAAAAGCTCGACGTACAACCCGTCGGGGTTACTGCCGCCGTTCGGTTCGATCATTTCCATCTGAGACGGACAACAGTCCTCTTGACCGCCTACCGAGATCAGGTACTCTTGGCTCTTGCGACTGGACAGCCAATGGTGGTCGGCTACTTCGTCCTGTAGCGCAGCAGCCGTTTCTTCTCCGCCTAACCTATAAAAATCGTTCGCCGTCTTCGATAATCAATTCCGTAACGGTGTTATTATTATTTTAATAAAAATCACGAAATGAACTTTATGTGTGTATGGCGGACGTTTAGCTAAATTCATAAAAATATATGATTATACGCCAATTAATTGAACCTTACTTACTTACTATCATCAATTATGGCACAACGGCTCATAAACCCCAATTACAAGCTGTATTGTAAAAAATTAACGTTTTTTTCCCCTCTATACAATGAAAAAGTGTGTGATTTCACAGAACATTTTCATTCTCAGGTGACGATATATTCACATAAATCATTGGATCTCTGTTAAAGCGGATCTATGAAAAAAAATAGTTTTTCTATTTGTCTAGCTCGATTTTTAAACTGACGAAAGTACTGAACTTATTGGTAAATCGCGTCTAACGTTTGTAACGTTTTCAAACTATAAACACGAAGTTATTTAATAAAAATTCGAAAAACTAAGTAGATAAATTTTTTTTTTTTGGGGGGTTGATCCCTAAGTTCTAAACCATTTGGTCGTGGCCTATATCCGAAACGATACGATATAAATAACGAGAAGACGCGTCGTATCGACGAACAAATTAAACGATTATACAGCGTAGAAACGAGTACATACATATTATATTATTTACGTATACACTGCGGTATTATTATTTATTAATGAAACGGCCCGGTTTTCGAATGCTTATAATAATATAGTGGTTATCCTCGAGTGTATATATATATATATATTTACACAGATAAGTGTATGTAGACCGAGGGTTTACAAAACTAGAGAGTAAAAAAAAACGCTGGAAATTTACAACAAGGACGGTTTTTTATTAATTTTTTTTTTTTTTTTTTTTGAATGACTTTTTTTTTATTATGCTAATGTGTATTACGTATATACACACCTGAATACGAGACGGAGACGGAGAGAGATTTAATATCAATCGTTTAGCGTGGATCACACGCACGTTTATTATGAAAAAAAAAAAAAATTTAAATCTTCAAAAAAATACGTATGAACGAAACGAATATACCGGTATCATTAATTATTATTTAGTGTATATTACGAGATGATGAGTATATATATATATATATATATATATATATATATGCAGCCCGTACGTAAACGGATTATGCAAAGCAGCTTATATTCGCTTTTTAAACGAGTTGAATATACATGTTCATATACGTATAAACGCGATACGTTCATTCCGTATTGTAAATATTATAATAATAAATTGCAGACGACAATTATTGCAGCGATAATAATAATAATAATAATAATAATAATAATAATAATAATAATAATAATAATAATAATAATAATAATAATAATAATAATAATCGATTGATTTATTTTTCAATAAATTTTACATTGGAGAAACTAGTAGGAGTGTAGAATATTCCGATACGACGAACACAGTGGCGCCGCAACTTGACCATAAGGGGCCCATGTAAACATTTCTATAACGGGGCCCCTACTTGCTAAACCGTTATTTTGACATTTATAATACCACGATTTAAGATATTGTACATATATATGTACATATTAGTTTTTCCTTGAGAAAATTAATTTTTCTAATCATTATTAATCAATAAAATAAATTTTAAAAAGTCTATTTATATTATACTTAAGTACAAAAGATCTCGGGGCCCCACAAAAGCGGGGGAGGGACCCTTTTGAATTGCACACCCAACACTCCTGTAAATTTCGCCACTGGACGAACACATTTTCAGAAATAAAATTTACAAAAAAAAAAAAATCTTCTCCTAAATGAAATTTCGCTAGCCGCGTCTTATATAATATAGTAGACAAATCATTTTCTTGCATCTGTATATACGCGCGTGTTAATCATCGTTCACCGACTGGTTTTTCTTATTATTTTTATATTTTTTTTTTTTTACGTACACTATGAATTTTTTTCATATTTTCTTCGTATTATTTACTTGTAACCTTATGCTGACTTATTGTCGAAACTAGTAGTTACGTAATTGACATTTTAAAACACTCACAGGGCATACCTTCGAGATTTATATATTATTTTTAATCAATATACGCGGGTGAGTTTGTAATTATATTGTTTTTCTAATATTTCTATACGAGTAATAGAATTTTTTTTTTATTTCGATATATAAATAATAACCGCGGACCAGCCAAAAAACAAATATGTTTGATTTCAAATAGAAAAATAAAAACATTTATTTTTCAACAGTATTGTACCGGCGCGTGAAATATTGTTTTCAGACCTTATACGTTTTTTATGCGCAGTCACAGTGGCGTCAGAGGCGTGCTCAAGGGTAGCGCAGCTCATATATCACGCACTATGATTTTTTAAAAATATTTCTCTGTTAAGAATACACGACTTTTCTAATATTTACCCGGCTCTGTTACAATCCAACATTATGTATATCGCGAATATTCTTTTTAGTTTTTACAATTTGAAAAAAAAATCGCTATAATATTGTAATAAAATGGAAAAAACTGATCGTCACGTTCGAGTTTCAAATGCCTCCAGAAATAAAAATAGAATTTTCAACCAAAATGTATTAAACTATTATTAGAATTTCGGATGAATTACGTTGAATATTTTTTTTTTTTTATTACACTGTAAATAATTAGTATAAATCCGTTTACGACGGCGGTTGAAATCGATACGATTTATCGGGGGTGTTTGAATAAAAACAATTTCCGCGGGAGGTCAGCAAAAAAAAAAAAACGTTCTCACTGTACCGAAAATCAAATTTTTATAAATTTTCTTACTTATAGATAATTTGTATTAGTATTCGTATTATAGTAACGAATTGGAAGGATTTTTTAATGTTACGACGCTACTGATATTTATTTCAGGAATTAAACTTGTATGAATAAAATTTCGTTGATACGAATATTTGTCCAGTGTCAACCGGAAGAATCTGAGCACGTCTGCACTGAGTGTTGTTACGAATTGGACTCTGCAAATTTACAACACTCTCCTCGACACCAGTCGAGCGTATAGAATTAAATTTTTTAAAAACACATTCGAATCGTTTAATGTTTTTTTTAATATATCGTAGCGTCGGATAGTCATTCAAAGAATAGTGTTCCCTCCCCTCATCCATTCACCGGATCGTTAGCGACTCCGAGAAAAAAAAGAAATCGCGTTGATTAAACACTCGAATTTTTAAAATTTTTTGTTAATTAAATTTTAATAAAATAATATACGTATATTTTATAAAATAAATATGTGTAAAAATATGTTTCAAAAACGTACTGATGGGAACGGTAGGAAACCGTGAGAAATGTGGCCGAAAAATGTTCTTATTATAAACATTATTATTCCTTCATTTTTTGATATTAAAAAATATACCGTACCAGTCTTGAGAGTTTTTGTTGTTGTTGCTGTTGCTCTGACGATGCGTTTCGTTCGACCAATCCGTGGACAGATTACCGTGTTGAAGTTCTGGAGCTGAATTTGCTAGCAATACGCCGATTAATATGATAAGCACCTATATAAGAAAAAAGAACATTTTATTTACCCAAAAATCCGTAATATACATAAGTATGTATATAGAAATACCAATATCGCGGAGCACGAACGATATTTAAAAAAAAAAAAGTGAAATCTAGTTTGAAATGTCTTTTGAATTAAATACACAGCTCGCACGACACTATATAAATCCACTCTCGATTTTGTTTTACGTTTTAAGACTGCGTAATTTATCGAATTGGAAAATACCGTTTGCAAATAAAAATAACGCTTTATGTACGGATTTTTATTAACGATCAACTGGACGAATTCGATACATTTTCCAAACGTCTTCGGATTAATATCATGTATATCAATATGTGTATATTTAAGTGAAATTGTAAGCTTTGTACGTGGCGCATTGACAAATCGCATCATTTCCAACAAAGAACCAAAAAAAAAAAAAACGAATATGATATATTTTTTTTCTGTTTTTTTCTTTTTTTAACAAAGTACATATCGTATATATAACACGTATATAGGAACGTAATCCATAAAAAAACAACTCGTTTTACGTACATGTATATAAAATACTTTAAGTTATATTATTTCCCGCAGGACTTAAAAAATAATATAATAATAATAAGCCCATAAAAAAAAAAAAAAATCTATAATATATCCTCAACCGAACATCTTGTCTATATAATATATATCTACGTATATACAGTATACACATACTCGAATCCGCGGTACAAGTGTTTAATATAACGACTTAATAAATATATATATATATTATTATTATTATCAATAAAAATGTATAGGATTAATTTTACGACCAATAAAATTCTATATGCGTTTACATTTTTTATTTTTTTTAAACTCTATATAAGTAATACGTTTTTAATTTCTAATCACCTTTTTTTTTTTACGGACGGATATTAAATGTATAAAAACACTGAATTAAATGCGAAAAATTTCGGTATATTAAACCGCATACATAATTTAAACGAATTTTATAAATAAATAATTAAAATAATAAAAAATATTAAAAAGCACAAACGATTCGACGAGAGCCGTAACCAAAAATAATATAATATTACTTTTTTATACGCAAAAAGAAACAACGAGTTTTGTACGTATACGTTTCTAAATTAACTGTATAAGGACAATATTTATAGGTACTTTGCGACTAAGTTAACTAGGTTATTGAGAGCGGGTTTTTCGCACACAAAAAATTGAAATAAATACAATTATTCGATATATAATTTATAGTGTTACAAGTCGTAGGCTAATTTAACTACAATAGTTTTTTATTAAAAATACACATTTATTATTATAAAAAATATAAGAATAGATGTCTTAGCGATAAAATGTAACGAGAATTTTTGTGCCTGCTATATTAGTGTATACAGGGTGGGTCACTGAAACTGTTGATTTTCAAAGATCGATTATAAAATAACGAACGAAAAACTCATTGTTAATTTATTATTTACGAAAAAGTGACGCATAACGCGCCATTTAGTTTTTCAAAAATTATTTCTCCAACTTGCAGTCGTCTCTTCTAAAAATCACAATATCGTCTAATCTTTTTCGTATACGTTTTATTCACACTGTGCGCTCCACGTTTCCAAAGGTGGTGTATTGGCCATTTTCTTTTCGGATTTTTTTTAAATTTGTCAATCGTCTCCAGGTTTATGTGCGTAAACGTCGCAGTTTAAAGTGTTCCACAATAAAAAAAATTTAAAGAATATCACTATTTTTGGAAAAAAGGAAAAATTTTCAAAAATCTGTTGTACACCATTCGTGTTTGAAATCAAAAATTTTATCGGTTTGATGAAACTCTGTTAGTTCGCCGACCAAAAAAAAAATTTAGAAGATGACTTGCCTTCTTCTTTCTCTATGAAAAAAAAAAGTACGGGCCTTGAATGTGAAATCTCAATTACTCGATATCGGTCGATTTAAATTTTCAGTATACTAAAAAGCTCTTTTTAAAAAAAAAAAAATCTTTTGGTCAGCGTTCGTATGGCGAGAATTTTTATTTCTAAAATCGGCTCTTCCCGCGCCCTGTATTCGTCCGTCCTTTTCTATTATATATATAATAAATAAACCCGTTATTCGTATAAATATAATTTATGAAGACCAAATAAAAAAAAAAAAAAACCTAACGCGCTTTTCTGCGATACGTACGAAAAAAATAAATAAATAAAATAATTTATACACATCGCGTATTTTTCGACGCGTTCGCGACCTACAAACGAACAAATACACAAAAAAAAAAAACCGCGACCTCGCAAAACCGAATCTGGGCCCTGCTGAGAGATTAAATATTTGATTGTGTATAAATAATAATAATAATAATAATAATAATAATAATAATAATAATAATAATAATAAACGTTTCTGCTGCAGTTTCCATCAGCTCACTCACTGTTCCTGCGGCTCGTCAGCTAATGCTATTACACTGCAGCTTCCACGGCCTCGGGTAATCTTCTTTTTTTTAATCCCGACCGTGTGTTCCGTCGCTTTTTCGCGGTATTTCACAACCGCCGCGGCAAACAAAGCCGTCGACGGGCACCACGGCGGAGGGGAAACGAACGAAATATAATATTGTAATAAATTCGATTTTTATAGATACGTATACGAAAACGGTAGCGGTGCTGCGGGGAAAGGACGGCAACAAAAAAAAAAAGCGTGCTACGTGAACCGGCTCGAACGACGAGTGGTGGAAAATTATTTTTCGCGTTTTTAATTCTGATTTACGAGAGGATTTGTATAAACGTTACACAACAAAATATTTTTTGATTTAAAACCGCGGCAGTATATCCTAACGCGAGCTATTATTATATACACAGTAATAATAATCTCCCGGTTTCCGCGCGCGTCCATAGCGTTCGGCCGATTATTATTATTATTCGAAAGCGATTATACCGCGATTTTACCGCTCGCCGGCCGTGCAGTACGCCGAAAACTTTGGAAAAAAGAAACTATTTTAAATTCGTAGATTTTTTTAAAAATATTAGAAATTACACGACGTTATTCGTCGGTTCGCTCCGAGCTTAAGACCGAACACACACACAAAAACTTTTGGAAAAATTTCCTTTATTACCCCGTCTACATGGGATAGAAAATAATCTTTCTTTTTTTCCGCGTCAAATTCCTTTTATTCTTAAATTTTATTTCAGATTCTGAGCGTAGCGTAGTTGTTTTTTTTCTCTGCACAAATTTTCGACTGCATAAAAAACAATGCCCGACGGAAAACCATAAAAAAATGTATATACATATATCCACATTCGGCGGCGTAGCCGGAAATTATTTAAGAGGGTGTTATTAAGTAAATACGGTACAATTTACTAGTGTATCAAAACGAAAAACACGTCACTTTGACAAAACGAAAAATAACGAATATTTATAGCAGACCAAACTGGAACTCCGTTCTTATACAATGAAGTGTTTAAAAAACGAAAATTTATACTGCATAATTTGCCAATTTTCGACAAAATTTGCATATTTCTTAATTTTTATGGTATTTTCGTGCATATTTAATACATACGTGCATTTTTTTTTTTTTGTAAAAATGATGTTTTTTTCGTATTTTTACTATTACTATATATAAATAAGTCAAGGGGGTTCGATCCTTTAAAACACCCCCTGGCTACGCCATTGTCTGCACTGCATTCAGATATATCGGTACATACGGATATGTCTTGTGACAACTGAATTCAGTCGACAAAGGAATGTCAGAATAGCAGCGGTTACCATAGCGACGTTTGCGTCGTCATCACGGTAACGCGGATTAGATGAATACAGACGGATCACTCGGTCCGAGAACAAAAGAATTGCAAATACGCTCGTTTGATTGGTCCCCCCCCCATATCAATGTAAGCGCACACGACGATATTAAATTATTGTGCTGATATTATACAATATTATTGTACAACTTCTTTATTATCATACGATCACCAGGGTTGGGGGCAGTTTACCGAAAAATGATAAGAGCACCGGCCGTAAAAATGGCTCGTCGAATCTGTTGCCAACTTAAAATTATCGAAAAATTATATGAAAATAATTTATATTTGTTTTGTAGGTTACACTGTATATAATATTTGAAATTTTGACGGTGAATGTATAGACAAATACTGTGTTCTTGTCTGTGGCACCACTAACCAACAGAAATCGTATTATGAGTATAGGTTCGACCAAGGTGGATCTATAAGGTGCAAACACTCCCTATAAACGCCATGAGAAAAAAGTACTTTGTACATTGTACTTGGTAATTTGTACTATATCTAGTAAGTGTTTTGTTGGCAATGGTTGGCAGCACTTTTTAAAAATTAAAATCTTTATCACTCTTATCATTTTTCGATAAACTGCCATCCACCCGATCGCCAAACCAGAATTCATTGCGTAAACAACACAAATAGGTCACCTCACGGTAGTGATGTTTAAAATTTTAGGTAAATATATTGTGCTATCATGCGGTTACACCGATTTGGGGGAGGGGTTTCGAGTGACGTCATTTTTTTTTTTTTTTGTTTATATCGCGAGTGATCCATCTGTATTCATCTGATCCGTGATGGTAACGTTCTCGGTGTCGGACAAATTTTCGGAATGACCTCCAGTCACTGTTAACGCATATATCCGTGTCAAAACGTATGCACAAACCGCTTTATGTATAATACGAGCATACGACATAAAATACCAAAAAAAAAAAACACACACACGAGTATATTTCCAATAGCACGCGTTTCAGGCGCATAAAATAATATATTATAGTCAATGGAAATACGCGCTGTGACCATACGCGTTTATACGTGTACACGCGAGGTACATTCACATTCCTGCAGCCTTTAAAAATGACGTAAATAACGTTCGACAATCGGATATTGTTCGAAAAATTCCTTTTTGTATTTATATAAAATATAAAACTGTGAGTTATATACGATCGTCATTGGTTCAATACGCGTTTGCTTGTACGCGTGCGGATTCGTAAATTTTTCATATAATACCCCGCACGTGATCGGCGCGCTGGACCACACGATTTTAAATTATTATTCGTTTTTAGCGCGTGTGCGTTCGCACAACAACAACAACAACAACAAAAAAAACCGTATAAAATAAGAAAAAAATAAAATCGATTGAATCGCGCAGTCTGCGCACCGAAAATAAACGCTTTTTTTTCCTCCTTTACAACAACAATAATACAACATTATATTATTATCCTGCAACGCCGTTTGTAACGCCGACGTGTATTAGCGGGGCATTATGTGCGCGCGGTATAGGGAGACGACGGCGGCCTTTTATACTTAAAAACGCACATAATAATGTGTTCGTACAATACTAGGAACTGTTGCTGTTGCCGATGCTGGGAGAGAAGCAGATCCGATTCACATTCCAACGTGATTTCAATGCGTATATATAAACAACGTCAAGTTACACGCGTCCTGTTCGCGTACGAGCAGGGTGGGCGTGAAATATCTTTCGGAAAATATATAAAAAAAAATAGTTTTTCGAATCATTCCTACTCCTCGCTCGTTCCTGCTGTACACTCATCGAAACGTCCGCGACTTTTGATTATAAAACCGGCACGACGCGTGATTTCTGCGAAATCAAAACTCTCGTCCGGAGGATTTCTTATTATTATTATTTTTTTATTTGGTGGCCAGGCGGAT
Organism: Slavum lentiscoides; assembly: GCA_032441835.1. Lineage (NCBI taxonomy): Eukaryota > Metazoa > Arthropoda > Insecta > Hemiptera > Aphididae > Slavum > Slavum lentiscoides. Next base: position 1,681,754 of record CM063709.1, read on the forward strand.
TTTTTGAAATCCGGACTGAAACGATAAGTTACTGAAAAACGTCAAGTGGCGTAGCCAGGATTTCGCTTTTGGTTAGGCGGCGCTTAACAAGGATTCCCCTTCACCATTAGTTTGGTACGCTGACGTTTGGTTTTGGTCTCGTAAACACGTTTGATTAAACTAAAAACCGCGCATTCAATACGGAATGAAATTATTATAAAACAGCGAAATATTTGTTTTTCCCCGCGATTTAGAACGGATTTTTGGTGTATTACTCACACGAGTACAGAGAAAAAAAACTAAACGCGCGCCGCCCGAAACGATAACGTCACACAAGAATATCGCGAATAGTGCGACATTTTTTTGTATAAAAAAAACCCGATTGAAATCTGTAAACTAACAACACTTTTAGATTCTGAGCCGAGCGATGGTTTTACGATGATGTTTATTTTATTTTATCCTGTGTACAGATTTTCGACCAGAAGGAGTGCGCCGATCTCTTCGGTCACAGTTTTTTTTTCCGGCAGCAATTCGCATCTGCAGTCGATACTTTAGAGAGATTGTTTTTCCAATTTCTCAATAGTTTTTTTTAGAGACGCGACGCGATAAATTACCGAAAAACCACGAAAAACCGCTAAAAATGGGATTTCGTCAATATCACGTATAGTTTTTTTCGCTATAATTTCGAAAGTAATCGTTTTATTGTCTTGAAATTTTCAACAAAATTGTATCATTTGTACTATACGACTTTGAAAAATTTTCACAAAGTTTCATTCGATTTTAGGCTATTTATAGCTATTTTTAGATTTTGAGGTTTTTCATTCGTAAAACAGTTGATTTTGAGTTTTTTCAATTGAAATTTGGACACAACGTCGGACGTAATATATATTACTTTGATTTCGTACAAAAAATAGACAAAGTGTATTACACCGGAGCTCCGCTACCAGAATCGTTTTATCGAATGCAATGATTTATGATTGCTTTCAGATTTGTAATAAAAACAAAACTCTAAAATCTTTATCCATGCGTAATTCACTCAGGCGATATCCACAACACCCCGCGGCTCGCTACCTTTTTTTTTTTTTTTATAAATTTCGCATTATCGGCGCAACCGTTTTGTCGGGAGAAAATTACACGTGTGCGCCACGCAACTCCACTAATATTTTTCTCCTGCCGTTAAATCAACGAGACACGAGACGCTAAATAAATTGTCGTTATTCTCGGTCTCGCAGAATTCGACACAATGTATACGGCGGTCGGTTGACGCATTCGCGCGAGGCGAAAATTCGCCGCTTTCGAAATTACAAAACGACTCTATTTAAATTTCTGTCCAGTACAGTGTCTCGCCACTCCTTTTTTTCGCGTCTTGTCGAATTTTTTTTTTCTAACGAAAATTCAATATATATTTTCATATAACGGTTTCGGTAGTTTCATTGCCGGCTCTTCGAAATCTATTTCTAATAATGTCACCGCAATTATAACACTGTAATATATTGAGCGGTAACCGAATACCCTAACGGCGTGTACCGATGCGATATAAAAAAAAAACCATAACGATTTCTAAACCAGAATACACACACACACACGTATATAACACGGTGTGACGTATTCAAAATTTTTCTTTTTCGTATAAATATTTAAACTTTCTAAGTCTTTTTACTTCAAAAAATATTGACCTCAACATTAGGAAGAATTTACTAAAAACGTATATTTGGAGCATTATGCGGTGTGGATGTGAAACGTGGACTATCGCAAGAGAAGAAACGAGAAGAATAGAGGCGTTCGAAATGTGGTGCTATAGAAGGATGGAAAAGATGAGTAGGACTGATAATGTTTGTAATGAGGAAGTTTTAGAAAGGGTATCTGAGAGGAAATCAATATGGAAAAGTATATACAGAAAAGCAGTGGCGTAGCCAGGGGGGGTTTTGGGTGTTTAAACCCCCCATTGCCTTTTTTTATACTTTTTAATCTAATAAATGTATATTTCATTAATTCTAGTACCTACTGCAAAAAAATATGATATATTTTGTCATTTTACAAGTAAAAGCATAATACTTTTGAAAACTCGTCCAGAGTCCAGATTGATAACAATAGATTTTCTACTTATTTCTATAAAATCATAGAATTAAAATAATAAAAGAATTTCATATATTGCAGTACTTATATATTTATTTATTTTTATTTTGTTGTATATGCACCACTGAACCTGGTCCTTGAATGGTTCAATAAGAGTATGAGCATTGTGCAACAAACTTAACAAAAAATGTAAAAGCTTATAATTTCATTTATACTTAAAAACCCCCGTTACATAATCCTGGCTACGCCACTGCAGAAAAGAATTAATAGGTCATACTTTAAGACACGAACGGTTGTTAGGACTAATATTTCGGAAGGAATAATAGATGGAAAATGTCGTAGAGGAAGACCGAGATTACAATATACAAGTCAGATCATAGAAGATCAAGTATGTAAGTCATATCAAGAATTGAAGAGGAAGGCGAATGATGGAAAAACATGGAAGTTGCTGCGAGCCAATCATTAGATTGAACACTGCAGAGAGTGAGAGAGAGAGAGAAATATTTTAAATATATGTTAAAAGAATTAAAGGGGAAAAAAATATCGTTACTATAATATATTTGCGAATTCGGCCGCGCGCGCGTTTAGGTATTTGGAGACCAGCTGCAACAGTGGATACCTGTTTATTTAGATATTATACATTGAAATATTACGTTAATAATACGTGTCCCCCGTATATATTATTCATAAAAGTAATAAAATTGGGCATTAAAAAAAAAAACCGCAAAACCGAGCGCGAATCTTACACGTGTGTGTGTGTGTGAATTCTCTGGCAAAATTCCATGCGATATAGACACGCGTGAATATTAGTTTATACATCGCCGGTGTTATATACCGGATGATTTTTTTCTTCTCGGGAATTAGAAATAATTTATCATATTAAATTCCAATAGGTTTTTTACTCGCCATTTCTTCTCCGTTATTACTATAGAACAGGGGGGTCGGCAATTGGTTTCGATGGAGGGCCAAATAATTTGAAAATAAAATTTCGAGGGCCAGAAAAAAACTTGAATAATAGTTAATAAATTTATTTATTTTTATACATTATAAAAATAGATCAAGTATCTATACTATTCAATTACGTGCAAGAACCAGCATTAAAAAAAATATATTTTAAACGGTCCATTTATTTCCCCTTCGCCGGCCGGATTCGGACCGCGGGCCGCCCATTGCCGACCCCCGCTATAGAATTGTTATGATTTTTAATAATGAAAATTCTTAAAGAATATTATACGTTGATTTTTAGGTAGATAGATAGATTTATTTTTTATAGTATAGTTGTGAAATTTTGAAACCGGTACTAATTATCGGTTTACAAAAAAAAAAAAAAACCAAGTTACAATGTAGCGAGATTTTTTTTTTTTTTTAAAACCTATTTAACTCCTCTTTCGGCAGATGTTTTCTGAAAAAAAAACTCCCCGAGCGACTGTCATTTTGCTATATTACTCGTTATATATAGATGAAATACGTCTTCTCGACAAACGTTTAGTCGGGTCAGGTGAAATTAACGCGCACAGCTATTTGAACGGAGATTTCTGGACACGTGTCGTCGCGTAATAATTTTTCACTAATTTAGTCGACAAATTCTGTTGTTCAGCAAAACTACTCATTTCATTCGCTTATATTTTAGTCTTAATAAAAAAAAATCATAAACGGCGCTGATAAAATGTAAATCGCTGTAATACGGTTTCCATATTATAGTGGACCACACGGAATCATACGATCGAATATTCTAGTAAATAATCGATTTAAGTAGAATTTTCGTGTTTCAAAAAAAAAAAACCGAAAATTTGTTCGTTAGTTCCGAGGTAGAACGGCGTGACGAACCGAAAGTGTAAGTTGTCGTTTGAAAATCGAAAATTTATTTTCTTTTAATGAACGTAGACGTTATATAAACGATTATATATAAAGAAAAAATAATACCGGAATAAAATGTATTCGAAAAATCTCGGCAGATCGTTGCGACGCTGGCTCGTGACAAAATAGAAAAATCCGAACCACCCTGTATAATATACAAATATTGTGAACATTATTTTATTGAGCGTTCGAAGACGTATTCGGACGATTTCCGGGTGTTCTTCGCGTATATTTTGCACGCTTCGTTTTCGAGAGAGAATCACGTGCGATTTACATAACCGCGAACCAGCGCATGATAATATCGTCGGAATTTTCGATGACTCCGAGTGTGACTTTTGAATCGTGACTAGGATAAGATTATTGAACAGTGGCTCAGCAAGTGTTTTTTATTTTTCATTATTATTAGGGAAAAGAGTGTTTGAAATTTTCATCTCGAGTTACAAAATTCATTCCGCTGTTCTTTCTTAGGTTCACAAAAAAAAAAAAAAATTAAATTTTTTTTTCTTTATTCAGCGGTTTTTTCTCTACGGTTTTTCAAACGGAAAAATTGAACAAAAAACGTTTGTTTTTACACTTGTCTCGCGGAGATCTGACAAACGCTTTTATTCTATTAAATATTCTATTGAGTTTTCTTTTTAAAAATAATTTTAATACTTTTGCAATAAACATAGTTTTAATATTACAAACGATTCAAAATTAAAAATTAAAATGTTATCCCATTTTCCGATATAATAATCAAGATATAGCGCCAATTACAAAATGTACATTTCGGATAATTTTTTTTTTTTTTTTGGTGTTTAAAAGTTTTAATTGTGTTATACGTAATTCGTTTCGAAACGATTTTTAAAAAATGTCAAAATACAAATATTTTTCTCGCTAAGCGTCGACGTTTTACAACAATTGCAGATGGACACTCGATATTGAACCGAGAAATAACTCGTTATCGTTTTTGGTAATAACACGGATTAATTTCCTATATAGTCTATAAAACTTGTAATTTATAAATGTACATTAATTTTTTTTTTACAGGCGGAACAGAAAATATCCGTATTAAAATTCGGTTCTGGTTGTAAGTCGAATGACTTAAAAAAAAAAAAAAATTACTAATAAAATACACGAAAAGAGGCCATCCTGCAGGCGCGCACTCCGTACAACACGGTGCTTGTTATAATATAACCGCGCGTATTGCCATCCGCGCGCGTGGTCATCACCGACCGAACGGGTTTGCGGTTTGCCGGTAGGAAACGGTAAAACGTGTCGCACGCGTTGTCTGTTCAGTTAAATAACGTCGAAAATGACTATAAAATGAATGTCCGGGGTAACGCGTCAGTGTATTCGTCTGAAATATAATAAAAAATAATTAAAAATAACCGGGCGATAAAGAAAAAGAAAAAAAGTAACGTTGACGTAACACCACGTAATACGCGTGCGTAATAGAACGCGCGATAAACTGCGAATACTAGAATATTCTAAATATATTATAATATCACCGAAAGATTTTTATCTCTATATACATTACAAATGTGTACGTATAATATATTATACGAAAGAACAGAGGCGTTTTTGAGTGTTGCGCAATGTCTTTAGATAAATCAGATAGCTATACGCGAATCATTTGGTACACAAGCGCGTATCCAGAGATTTATTTTATTATCACAGGTGGGGAGGGGTGATCAAAATGTATAAATACCATAAAGCAGTAGAAAAAAAAATGTACGTTCAGAGTATCACTGTATTGAATAGGAAGTACTAAATAACAACTTGTTATTAACAAGCCGTATAAGTTTAGCGCGTCCGTCGTTTCCAAACTCGTTTAAAACCATATCATCTATTATGAAAATATCACGACGAACCTTTTTTAATAAAGCCGAACACCGACAACGCCGCGGTTCTCTGAAGTCGAGTTCCTCTAGTATGTCTTCAATGTTCGCGACGTCGAAAAACTGCCTTCAGTTTAAGCTAAAGATTAGGATATACACGAATTTATCACACGAAACTAAAGCATCTCGGCGCGGGTCGGTCTCGATGAAGGTTCTACTGTGCTCCATTAAGAAATCCATTACACAATTCATGAAACATGGCGAATCATCGGTGCAAAAAAAAAAAATCTTATGCTTCACGAATAAACGAAAACGAGTTCATACAAAGAGAAGGTAAAATATACCGTAAAGAGATAGTATAGTAATTCTTTTTGAAACACAAGACGACCGTTTAAATTCGATATCTATTTAAAAAATATAATGAAATCACAATTTTCTCGTCCCTGCAGTGAAAAATTATATATTTTATATTATTGGGTTTTCGAAATTATATTTTTGATCCTTTCATACGCACCTCACCACGGGTCTCTTATATCCGCTGCTAATTTTTCTTCGTCCTCGACCCCTATATATATATAGGATCTTATAAATTCGTTTGTGCTTCGGTTGTTTTGCACGTCCTCTCGGTCTTGTTCCATGGCTGATTTCCAAGCATTGTGACCTCGCGTACACCAGCCGAACCTCCGCTCTGTCAAATTCTCCGGCTTTTCACACTCCCTATTAGATGTCTGACTCATTGAACGCATTCTCTTTAACTCTACGCTTTAGAGTCCTTCGTTCGCGTATACATAAATATTCATTTTACGATCAAATATATTCCTCGTAATATTTATTGCATTTTCTCTCAAATGTTATCATTGAATTTTTTTTCATCTGTCTTCGTCGACGCCGCGCAATGAACACAACGGTACACACGCACAGGGTCAGCAATGTAGGTCTGCATTTGTATGGCTCAACTTCCGTTCTCCTCGACAATAATTTAATTGTTATTTACAATTTGGTATTTATACGGTACAATTACGGTATTTACAATTCGCGCCGTTTCATTCACATCGAATTAGAGTTCTGATGATGTTGAATTTGCGATACAATCGGACATTTTTTATTTCTTTATTTTTTTTATTTTTTTTGACACTTGTTTATAAGAATACGCGCGTATAATTTATAACGCGCTACCTACATCGTGTTTAGTGAGAGCTGCTACTTAAATGAGATTTTTTTTTTCTTCATACCTATACTGCGGGTGCAGTATATCCGCTATATAATAATTTTCCAGTACGTTCAAAGATTTATTGAAGACGCTACACAGATTTATGGTCTTATTCGAGATAAACGCGTGTGCGAATGAACACCGCGCGAATTTATTATAAACGCGCAAATATTTAGTTAGCGAATTCGCCGCGAAAACTATGGTTCGTGTGATGTGGACATTTTTTTCATCCTTCTTTGATCCAATGCCCGTCGTTCGGTACGTCATACGTACGTCAAACACGATTTGTTATTAAAAATCAGAAACCTCCATCGAAATGAGCAAATATCGGTAAGCGAAATTTAAATGGAAAATATATATATTTGAAAACCGGTTTTTGAAATATTGTTATAAAACAAAAACTAAAATACAAAAAAAAAAATAGAATAAAAATAACATCGAGTTTCGGCGATGCCAGCGCGTGACAATACGAGTATGCACGAAGAGTTAAGATTGATGGTCAACTCTTATTCGACGTGGGCAACGCCGTGCTATTTTCAATACATATTTCGTGTTGTATATATTTCTGTTTTCAATGGAATTATAGGAAATTAAATTTGTAAACCTAATGTGTGACTAGCAAACCTATAGTGGTGTCTTAAATAGTGGAATTTGAAGCAGTGGCGTAATTACGGGATGGAAAGGCGGGGCAATACCCCGGGGCCCAGGATTTGAAGGTCTTTAAAAGGGCTTTTAATTGTAATCTTTGTGTGTACAGAAATTTTGAATTTTGTTTTGAAATTCCACGCGTTATACTGTTATAAAGACTAAAGTATAAAAAAAAAATAATATTTTTATAATTCTTTCTCCGGCGAAGCAATTGTTTTGATAAAAATCGCAGGAGTCCTTTTAATTTCTGATTTTCTAACAACATAGAGGTTAACTATGGGTATACTTACGATTAGGTATAAATAGGCAGATATATATATATATATAACGAAAGAAAAAAATTCCGTATTTTACACTATTATTCTCCGAAGTCCCCGTGTATATAATTTATTTACCGATATAAAATATTATATAAATATAATAAATATTGGAATTTGGAATTTAAATAAAAATAAAAAAAAAATACGCCGGGAAAAAAGTAGATAATATAATAAATAACAGCGGTGATATTTTCAATATATCATGTTATATAATACCCGTAATGTATTACACGTATAAGAATTTTAAGAGAAAAAAAAATAGACTTACTGTAAAAGTGTAATATATTTAATATGCAGCATAATAGGAGCGTATGTAGCCGTAACGTATGAATATTTGTATATATTTATGGTAATATATAGTAAATCATTTTAAGCTTTTAGGACATATCCATAAATAAATAAATGTGTATGAGAGGCCATATTACGCACGATCCTTAGAGTTTGGACCAAATCCTCGAGATAATTTAAACTTTTTTTTTTTTAAATATATAAGTGGTTAATAACATAAGTAGTTGTTATAAAAATACGTAACATTATATTATAATGTATACACACGTGGAAAATATATAATAATTTTCTATAAATGTACGTGTTTCGAATATATTATTCAATATATGGAGGAGTTGAGGATACGAAAATAAACGTACCAGCTATAAGAGGCCGGAATCAAAATCATCAACGTTCCGAAGGTTCCGTGGACTTGTCTCAGATGGTGTCAAAATTCTTTTTTTTTTCATTTACATCGATTTTTTAATTTGAAAAAAAATGTTTACTTAAAAATGAATGAATAAACAACTTCGGGCTGTACCTGACAAATGTATAGACGTAGCGAAATTGTATTCCATATATATTATGTGCAAGTTTATTTTCAACGCGTGTTATAATTACAATGTGTTAAAATAACATTACCTCAACCGAAGTAGGATTTGACTATACCTATCTTCATTTGTCTCACATAAAAGCACCGAATCCCAATATTATTTTCGTATTAAAATTTTTTTTTATTTTGATTTCAAATATCACGATTTTCAATAATACACGAATTCCGATAGAAATTTTGATTTTCAATATCGATATTTATAATATAATATATTGGTCGCCGTTTAGATGTGGAATGTCGATTTTGATTTCCTATATGTATTTGGATTTGTTCTGATTACTGTTTTTACAGGTATTTAAATCCTATCTCAAGCTTAGCTGTTTATAAGGAACGTGCAGCTATGAATGCTGTAAGACAAGAGTTTACCATTTAAAAAATTGCCATTTGCACTCGAAGATCAACCTATCGTTTAGTGCGTGGCCTACAGCGGACCGAACAGACAACAGACGTCGAGAAAATTCGTGAATTCGATCGACGCAGATCGTCGATGGACCATTGATGAACTAGCAGATTTGACAGGCAGTGTCCAGCTTGAGTATTATAGTTATCGAAATCTTAACGAAAATCGAAATATTGTAATTCGGATGTCAAGCCCTATCACTGCGAGTATTATACGTTTTAGCCCAAATATCCATAACGCAAACTGCATGCGATATCAGCTATAAAATCCAAATATTTTTTACCAAGTATCGACTAGTATTAATGAGAATAGTTTAAAAAATATATCAAATGGCTATGTAACTAATAATTTGACTATAATTGATTCGATGCACTTTAAACCTATTATAATAGATAAAGGGTAGTAAAAATAACTGTGGACATAGTTATTATCTTGTTGACTTGTTTCGTATAAAAAGGAGTTCAAGTAAATTTAAAAAAGAATCATTGTTAACCGAACGCGACTGGCTACTGACAGGAATTGACAAACGTTTTAACGAAATCGATTGATCGGTAATTTAATTAACATTTCCTTTTCAATTATTTTTAAAAAAAACACACATCAGTTTTTCCTTTAATTCGACTTTGTTCAGTAAATTTTTTTCATTAACTTTGCTCGTCCTTGTGGTGATTTAAAAAAAATTTTTTTTACAACACTCTATCAATATGGTACGTCGTGTTTAAACGATATATCGTACGGATATAAATAAGCATAAACGTTATAAAATCATAAATTAAAAAATAAATAAATAACGATTGCGTTATAATAAAATACGCGTATACGAATACAAGAAATGTCTAGACGCTTCGGAATAACTTCTTTAATTAAAATTCAAGTAATGGAATGAAAAACGTCATAATACGCAACACATATTTATTTATACCAATGTGACAGCTAATGTCAGCAGTATATCCCATTTATTGTTATGTAGCGTGTATAAATACTACGCGCGAAAATAAAGAAAAAACTTACCGCAATTAAGCTTTGTAACCGGTCAATTAGCATAGTCTTTGCGATGCCTTTGGCTGATTCGACGGTGTCCTTCGCAGCGTGAAATCTACGAAGGCCCGTCTTCCGCCTGCGCTGACGGTCCCATGATGTGGCGGCACCTGGAACAATTTCGTAATAATTTTTCAATATTTATCGAATATTCGATTTTTTACTTTGGTATACAGAATAATTACTTTGGATTATACAGAACGATTGTATTAATTTTTTTATCGCGATTATCTGCTCGGATTCAAAAACAAATTTCATTTCATTAAAAACGCATTTTATGTATAATAAATATTTCGAGAAGTGTTTATATAAACCGTTTTTTATTATAAAAAATAATATGAGAACCTACATTTTTTTTCTACACTACATTCTTATAGATTTTCTTATTTTTTTTTTTGAAATAGAGAAAATATTCTATTGTTATCATACGGGGGCATCGGCCGTTTTCATCTAGTCATGCCAGTTATTTTTCTCAAAAAATCCATCTCTCGGCCTTCCTCTCCGATTGTGACCAATGATTTTTCATCATGTTGGTTAAGCATATAGGTTATGTCTCATTAATTGCCCTAATCTTCCGGTCCATCTACGACGGAGTAATATCTTCTCCGATTCCTGCACTTATCCAATATTGCTATTCTAATATTTTCTTTTAACTCGTCCCGTTATCGTCCAGTCGTTTCACAGTTATAAAACAAAATACTCGGCACATAAGTTCTTTCTGGTCTTTAAGCCAATGTCTTCCCGTTAGCGAACAGTCGTGTTTCTCATCACTGTAGTCATTGTGCTTTCCAAGTATTTGCACTGCGGAAACCCGTGCGCAATCACTCGGATGTCTATTAGACACTCTATTCTTCTTAGTCATCACCCATACGTTTTGTCACCTATCTATATTTATCTTCACGAGACAACGTACAAGTATCCGCATCAAACACGTAGCCAATATGATCGTTGCAATTCTCTCTCTCTCTCTCTCTCTCTCTCTCTTTTTTTCCTCGTGTTTAAGAATAACTGTACTGAAACAAAATACGTATCGAAAACGCGTCATTCGCTTCGTTCGGAATCTGAAACGCTACACAAATGCGTACAGAAAAAAATTAAAAAATTGATCCGTTGAAAACCCGGAGTTTTTTTTTTTTTGTCATTAGTCTACGTGTTACACCTACACGAGTGTATAATATACTAATATACGGTGAAATATAATTTTTCAACCGCCCGAAATTTCGTTTTTGAAGTTTTCACTATACTTTTATTACACGTATATTAATTCACCTATCTCTACCTACTTATTAAATGTCGTTACGCGCGTGTCCAATTCGAGTGTGTACGCATTATGTTTTAATATGATTAATCAACGGATTGTGCCACATATACCAGTATAATATGTCGTAGTACGCCTGTTTCGTATACTCGTATATACGACAGTGGTGAAATATTTACGCGTGTTATGTAAACGCGTATTATAATACGCGGTCGACGCGTAACATTATCGGTTTATGTAAAACAGTTGACAAAATTTCGAGAAATTCATACGCGAGAAGGTTAAAATAATAATTTTTTTTTCTTCTTCTTCTCTCAATGTAGCGACGATATTTCTTCGTTATTAATCAACAACCCGCGTACGTATTCAAACAAATCTATAATACACAAACGTTTCGGTGTATGTATTATTATTGGATTACGAAATTGTCGCGACTGAATTTTGCATTGATTTCACACCGCCGTTTTACATATTTTTACTCGTTCGTCCAAGGTGCGAAATAAAACGCTCCTAAAAAAATATAAGTATTTAAACCTACCGGCCAAACTGCCAATCTGTTATTTTAAATATACAATCGTAACATTGAGAACGCACACGCGTATGTCATCGAATAATAATAATAATAATATTTATTTACTGCAGTTACGGATTCGTAATAAACAAAATATATTCCTATATTTTTTTTAATGTGTTTTTACGGTAACATTATAAATATTTATGTGTGTATGCGATACTAATGGATCGAACAAAAATATTGTTTTAAAAATTATGTCTAATAGTGTGTATTATATTATCGTTTGTTATATACGAGTTTATTAATGGAAAAAAACCGCACGCAGTTTATTTTAATTTTATATCATACTCAAAACAATATATAAGCGTGAATAATTATTCTATATTAATATATATTTTTACTCTTTAATAATACTTTTTTTTTATTTTCAGCACAAATTCTTCATCCTAACACTCCGGCTTTCCTTTTTTTTTTTTTGCTTCTTGGGCAATGTACCTATTTAAGAAGGCGGTCTTCTATTCTAGCGTTTTTCACTATTCTTTCAATCATTCTATACTCAAGAGATTGTTATACTTTCCAGTCATTCGGCAAGCTCTTTTATTTTTCAAAGTTCTTGTTCGGCTTCAGTCTTTTAGAGCACTTCGTCATTACAATTTTACAGTTATATGCTCGTTGCGTCCAACTGATTTTTACTATTCCCCCAACTATAACACCACACTCCGAATGCGAGTCTTCTGTTCTCTTGTGAAGTGAAGAATGTGAAGTGTACGATGTACGAAAATAACTGAATACGTCCCGTTTTAAATCATTAGTTAATACCGACATTTTTCTTCTCTTAATTTTTCGGAAAAAATAAACTGTTGTAGCGATTATTTCGTAGACAATTCCAACGTCGAAAAAATTATTGATCTGCGATATTCGACATTTTTATCAAAAGTATATTATAGCACTGGAAAAAGCGTTGTGTCCTATAAATTTTGTATTTATGTTTATATCGTATTTTTAACGTACAATATTGCGAACAAACGGTAATTATTGTAAAAAATTATTTTTTTGTTTGAGTTTGATGTATTTTTCTAAACGAATCGTTTTTCGAACACAATGATTTATTATTGCGTTCAAATTCGACTCTGAGTTCTCTGTCCGCGTGACACACTCGAATAACCGACACCCACATCACCGGCGGCCATTAATATACAAAAAAAAAACACCGGAGAAACGCGATATTTTAAGTTTATTTTATTTCAACAGAACGCGTGTCTTTACAGGTGACACTTAGAAAGTTACAAAAAAAAATATATATACACGATTTGTTCAAAACATTTCCGGAAAATAAGTATTTTTTCAAAACGATTATACAGAAATGAAGAAATAGTAGAAACAATATTATTATTATTATTTAACTATTTTACATAAATATATAATAAAACATATTGTTAATCATTGACGTGCGATATCTAAGACAGCGATTAATTTACAATTATACGTTATTTATATAATAATATTATTACAATATAATAATTCTGTGATTTGTATATCGTCGTCGTGAATGTGATTTGCTGTCTGTCGCATTGTCCAAGCGATGACGCGGTGACATTCGTTTATTTCTGATATTATTATTATTATATCATCGCGTGTGTGACGATATGATAAATTACCATAAACAGCGTGTTACGAACGAACACTGCGCACTATTGAAAGCGGCCGAAAATGTCTTTATTAATTTATGCAGAACCTTATATAAATGCCGCGTGTAATTGATCATTTTTCTACTGTGTGGAGGAAAAAAAATTCGTTTCGTTTTGTTTGTATTTAAAATCTCTACATAATTATGTCAGAGGCGTATTTACGGGTCGTGGTTTGACCGGATTAAAACAACCTTCATGACCTAAAAAAAAAATTAAAAACGGTTTTTTTTCCCCCGTTTAAACTGTACGGAGAGCTACCGTTTATTATTTCAATAGTTCAATTTTTAATCATATATAATGGTCTGTGGTGTCACAAATATATTATATACGATAAAAGTTATATTGTGTCGCAATTTTCTGATAGGCCAATGGGCGGCCAGAAACATAAAGAAATATGTTAATAATACGCGTATCGTTTATATACTCTATTCAGAATAAGAAGAGTACACCGGTCGGCGGAAGAAAAACGTTATGACGTGATGATGGGTTCAGTTATTCCTGAACAGATATTAATCGATAGTGTATATAAAGTAAAAAAAAATACGTTTAAACACTTATTACACATTATCACAAAAATCGTGTACACGCTTACATAGAATATGGTATATGATTCGCTCGAGGAGTAATATTGAAAATATCCTTTTTACGTGTCTAAAAATTTAAAAAGGCGATGAATATTAATTTTTACGGGCATAAAAACTTGAAATTTTCACAGAGTGTATTTTGTTATTACATCTTTTCGACAAAATTTCCATACCTATAATTTCCTAAAAAATACCCTTTCTCTACGAAAATTCCTAAATACGCCTCGGCTAAAATAAGTAATAATATGAAACATATTTGAAATATTTTTTTTAAAATATTTTCTGTATTTTCATTTTTTTCATCGCAATCCCGTGCCACTACTGATCGAAATCTTAAAAAATAAGCGTTTTTATTTATTCGTATATCGTCGAATGAATAAATAAATAAAAAAAAAACCGTCCGTTTAATCGTCGTTTTGGATAATATACGAAAACGTCGTCGGCGTCTGTACGTTATAAGCCTCTGCGTCGGTCGGTACTCTGCACACAGCATCCCCGTCATCAGACGGTCCGTGTAAATCGAATGAACACGAGGAATGTCTGCAGCATGTCACACACAACAACCGTTGTTTATTATTATTATTATTATTTTCCTAGTCAATTTAGTTTTAATATGTTTTATAGCCAAATTCCACACACGAGATCGAACGCAGCGCGCGATACATAACGAAATAAAATCCTCGTCTTAACGTGTATAGGTATAATAGGTATACCGCTTAAAACGTTTGATTCGACGGCTTTTCTCCAAAATTCATTAACGGCGCAAAAAGTTAATATTTATCAAAAAAAGTCTTTAAAGTTTCAAAAAAAAAAAAATCGATTTATACATTTTCTATACAACTGGACAAAATGCGTCACTATTGGACCTATTTGGTTAATGAATTTCATCAGCTAACCTATTGATATTTGTTGTTTGGGTTTACGCCAATATTCATCTGAACCGTCATTAATGAGTTTTCATCGATTCAGTATTAGCCGCGGTAATTAAAATACGAAATGATTAAAAACGAGGCGTTTAGCTAACAGGAAATTCACTCTGGACGACTGTTGTCGGTCGAAAGAAAATTATTGCCCACTCTAGAAGGTGCCGCAAGAGAAACCTAAGACCACATCACCGTTCAAGAATTTTGGCAAAAAGCCGACGATATTATATGTATTGCATAATAAGAGAAGCTGCACGCAAGGACTACCCTTTTTAATAATAATTTTTGTATCGTTTTTCCCGTTTAATGACGTCAATGTATGCGTGGATTCGGATATATAACTATGTATTTACACACATATATTTACTGTCAAAACAATAATAAAAAAATCAAAACGGATAGCCTTCAGAGAGCCTTGGTTGAAATGAAAACGGCTTATACGCGTATAAATTCAAGTAAAAAAAAAAAAAATGTTGGTTTGTGCCCGTATATCCACACTCATTACAAATATCTACTTAGAGAACCAGCTTTTAGCGCGAGTCATCGATTTTAAATGCTCGGGTATAGTCTATATTGTAACAGCAGACAAAACGAGTATATGTGAAATAAAACAGAGAATCGAACGCGATACGACAGCTTTCGTCAAGAAAAGAAGGTGTACTTATGCGGTCTCGAAGAAAATTAGCAGAGCACTAAAGAAGACATACAAGACAACAACAAAAAAAAGTTTGTGTGGAATATGGCTTTATATGGCTACGAGACGTGGGTTACTTTAGGTTAGGCGAAAAGGACAAAAGATCCTTTGAAACGTTTGAAATAAGGTGTTGGAGACGGGTGGAAAAAATAAGCTGGACGGAAAGAGTAACGAATGAGGATGTACTAACCCGAGTCGGAGAATCAAGGTGCACAATGAAAGTCATAAAGTAACGACATGGTGGGATATGATGGTTCACGTTTCACGCGGTGACAAAGAAATAATTAAAAATGACGGCGCTGTAATCGAAATGCTCGAATTCGGTTTCAAGCGCTGCAAATTCAAAGAGAGTATATTATTGACAAAATTTTTCTTTTCTCGACCCATTTATAACACATATATTTTAAAAAAAAACTATTTACCGCTTAAAATATAATTGCGATATTTTTTTTTAAAATTTTAGCGCATAAACCGTAATTATTTTGGAGTGTTACGCGTTTTTATGCAAATGCCCTCTATTTATACAGTGTGATTTCGACAATTTTCTCATTGAAGTACCCGGTTTTTTTTTTACAATTTATATTACAACACGCGTATGTCGGTCGTGTACTTAACACACGTGTGTAAAAACTTAATAACTCACTCGCGCGGGACTCCGTATACGATAATTGCTTAATATTTATGCAAAATAAATGATACGATAATACAGATAATAATAGCAGTAATAACAGTAAATATTTATTAGTGTATAGCGCGTACGAGACGTTATAATATATAAAATAATATTATACGAACCGATTGTATACACAATGAGTATCGGAGTTTTGTACAGAGAAATTTACATATTTTTTAAAAAGCGGAAAGAATTTTTAATTTTTTTAAATTTTTTTACTGTAAAAAAAAGTATTACATATATGAACGTAAGCGAAAGAAAATAATAATAATAATAATAATAATAATAATAATAATAATAATAATAATAATAATAATAATAATAATAATAATAATAATAATAATAATAATAATATAATAATAATAATAATAATAATAATAATAATAATAATAATAATAATAATAATAATAATAATAATAATAATAATAATAATAATAATAATAATAATAATAATAATAATAATAATAATAATAATAATAATAATAATAATAATAATAATAATAATAATAATAATAATAATAATAATAATAATAATAATAATAATAATAATAATAATAATAATAATAATAATAATAATAATAATAATAATAATAATAATAATAATAATAATAATAATAATAATAATAATAATAATAATAATAATAATAATAATAATAATAATATAAGTGAGCTACCATTTGAAGTACCACTATAGTTACATTCGAAGCGACTGTACTATAAATATCGTTATCTCGTTGATCGATTGTACAGTACCTAATGCAAACCAGTTTTAAACTTTTTTTTTTCTCCATACTCGCGCACATTATAATATTTACACGTTGGGGAGGGAAAAAACCATGAATGAGGATATCAAAGAGGCGAAAGAATATTTAAAAAAAAAAAACACACACGATTTACCTATTTATGACGTATTATTGAAGATATATTATACTCGATATAAATAAAACATAAAAAAAAAAGAAATTTATTACTATACGCGCGCGGACGCTGCGGATGAAGTTATAATGTATTTTATTTGCGCGGTCAATTTTTGATCAGAGAAACGTTGTTTTTATTATTCCGTTTTAATGTACGCGCATATTATATGACGTGCAGTATACCCGCAGCGCGATTAAAATGTAATATAAAAATATATTATTTAAAATCGAACGCGGTTCTTTTTCATCAGTATTTATACGATTTTTTTCTTCTAATCTTGTACTTTTTTTAATCGCGCACTATAGTGTTGACCGATTAAAGATTTAAATTTTCTTTAAAAGAAAAAAATTAAAAATTACTGAAAATCGTCACGATTTTGTTAAGATTGCGCGTGTAGACGAGTCTGGATTTTTTAACGAACACACGTTACACACGGGTTTTTCAAAAATACATTGTAATAATATTATTATAAACGAAAAAAAAAAATTTTTAATCTACTACGTTATTATTTAATTTTGGACATTTAATATTATACGTATGCGTTGTAAATAATAACCGTTTAAGTTTAAATCTACGAGGTCGGAAATATTTTCTCCTATGTATTGCGTTATGTACTTGTTAATTGTTTCGTACCTATATACATAATTGTCCGTATATTATTACGATATATTAATCGGGTTTGATCGGCGGTGCTTAATGCGATTTACATGTTTTTTCCCCTCTTTTTCAGTAGTAGTACCGTCGTAAGTTTATATATATATATATATATATACGCACAAACTACTTTAAAAAAAAAAAAAAAAAAAAAAAGAAATTAGATAATATTTAATAATAATTTCTATATTCGGAATTTTGAAACTCTATCAATATAATATTGTAACAACTTTCCAACTATATATATATATATATAATAATACGTACACCGAAAATTTACATAATTGCAGTATACCTATAAATATTTATTATTTAAAATTATATATAAATTTCGCGTTTAATTATATATTATATTTTAGATGTTCGACGAGCATAGAACGCGATGGCTAATAATTATTGGATTTTTTTTTTTTTTTGTTTCTTTCGTGCAGAAAAAAATTGCTCCGATCATCACGCGTAGCACAATTATTTCCCGGCTACGAATTTCACATCTAATTCGGTGTACTCGTTATTTGACGCGCTTTTCGATTAATATAATTATTTTTATTAGTACGACCGGCATTTCGCAAAATCGATTTTCGTTTCTTTCGTTGCGCAAACAAACAAACACTCGAAATTTTTCCCTATTTTTAATATTATACATTTATACGCGTACTGCACTATTGCAGTATACAAATACAATTTTCAAACTTTTCCACCGATTCCCCGGGTTAAACGTAACATTTTTGCGACATTTTCGGTGTTTTTACGGTTAAAAATATCAATAAAATTTTAAGTTATACGTATAAGGATTGAAAAATTAATACGAGATTTCTTTTTGTGATATTCACTCTAAAAATATTTTTTTAAATGTCTATTTTATGCGTTTTATTTATTCTCCTTGGCGCGATTTATAAGCACCACTAATCTTTCAGACAGTGCGTTCGAAAGGTTAGTTATTCAAAACGTAAAAACATTTATATACGTATATATATAAAACTTTAATTGTTAATAAATAACAATTTTTCATACAGTTTTGAATAATAGCCTTAAAAGCTTATGGGTTAGGTTAGGTTTTAATAATCTCGTTGTAAGGTAGAGTTATAGGTTATTATAATGATAACATTATTTTATTGTGCGATTCAAAAACCAAAGATGCATGATCCTTAGATCATGCATCAAGATCCAACACGTGCATGGACCCGCACGTACTTCACGAATAAAAAACGTATATTCGAAACGTTTTGATAGACCGAAATTTTTTTCAAAACACTACATGAGTGAGTATAAGATGAGGTCGAGCAGGGTGAAAAAAATTTAAAAATCCCGACCGCGGAATATTCTTTTTTACGGAGTATAAGGTGGTGTAAAATTAAAAAAAAAAAAACCAATTGTAGTCTTTCAAAAAAAAAAAACATTCCATTTTCTTACCGGACACGAAATCAAAAGTCTACGCACAAACGAATTCCGAAGATTTTCTCGACGCGAACGGGGCATTATATAAGAATATTTGTGTGTGTACACAGTAATATAATATTTATAAGTACTCGATTTCGAAAATAAAACATTGTCCGTTTGGATAATATTCCACTCGGGGACTCGCATCGAAAGGAACGTGGCGATCGTCGGACACTCGTTAGAACATTGTGTTTTTTCTTTTACCCGTTAAAAACATAATCTTGAGAGAGAGAGTGTACTGAGCGTACAATTAAAAATTCACTAACCCTATCTCGGGACACAGCGCGTTCGTACGTACTCGTATATATTATAATCACCGCGTGTCCTGACGATTTAAATAGTACTTAATCCAATAAAATCAGACGTTTTTTTTTTTTTTTAACACGCGTCTAATACAATAACGTCGTTATTATTTCTCGCGTTGTATACGAGTAAAGGCGGTGTATCGGGGATTTTGATTTTTTCAAAACAGTTCAGCCAGTATAGGCGTTGCAGCGATAACGACGGACGATCGCGAGCGTTTTAATAATAATAATTATATGTGTTATAATAATATAATATTATGTAGAATTATACGTTACGTTATAATAATGACGTAGAAACGTTGTAGTTATTGTCTACGATTCGGTTTAGGATGAAAACTAAACGGGAATCCGATTTCGTGTACGTTTCAATATAACGTAAAACGTCCGAGATTTTTTTTATTTTAAAAGCCGTCGTCATCGTCGGACGCCGTGACAAAGCGAACAGAACGGGTTCTGCGTCGGCGGCGGCGAAACGAAACGTTTATATTATTTTGTTTTCCTTGCGCGATACGGATACGCGTTTTACACGTGTTGCCGCCGCCGCCGCCGCCGCCGAGACAATGTCGATAAATTATTATTTTATAAATTGTTGGAGCATGTATACGCGATATTGTACGAAACGCTTGTATATATATATATATATATACGTGTAATAACAGTTTATAATATAATAAATTCGCGGTAAAGTCTCTCTCTCTCTCTCTCTCTGCAAGAATTACATAAATACCTATTTGAGACACGGTAAAGTGTTCCGAATCCATTTTAAAGTTCAATCCTCGTTTAAATGGTACATAAAAAAATATTATTTAAAACGTTAGAAAAAAGAAATTATTTCGGGGGGGAGGAATACGAGTAGAAACTAGTAGCAGCGAGTATTTATAAAACAGTGTTATTATATAAATAAAATTGATACATCGACACGTGTACTAGACCCGGTAATTGACTTTAAGACTATATAAATAAGTTTGCAAAAACGCGTTCAAGCTGTTACGCTATCGTGTATTTAAATTAATAATATTGTATAGGGAACGACTAGAAATGCCGATATGGACGTATTAAAGGCTGAGCTGACATTTTTCTGAAGCACCGTGTATAAATGGCTGCTGGCGCGTCAGCGTGCACTTTTGATACAGTTCGATAAAACGTCGATAAATCTCGTGAATTTTTTTTTTTTACTAATAAAGCATTGTGAAAAAAAAATGTTTTTTTTTTCTTGTCGTATTCGAAATATTACCCAGCCCCTACCCAAAGTACGGAACGAGAGACGTGTTGTCCGTACGAAAACTTAAACAGAATATATTAAATATACATATGGTACTGCGCCGAAATTAACAGAAAAGGATTTTACCAAAAAAAAAATAATAATAACACCGATTTAATAAATGTTTTAGTGTCCGAAAATAATAAGACGAGCCGAGAACGAGTTTGTGGTCGGCGAAACCAACAGTGGGTATACACTATGGTTATAATATGTACGTTATTATAATGTTAATGGATGGTATATTATATTATATTACGTCGTATATAATATGTTTTTTTTCAAATTGTGTTTGTGTCGTCTGGACAATCCACGTAGGTAAATTATATTACAGTTGTGTGCGCAGTACACAATATCGTGTAGAAAAAAAAAATATATATATCGACGAACGTGTTATTCGCAGTGTTTTTAATGTGTGCGTTAATAAATCGTGTATCGTTTACATTTTGTATTTTATATAAAGAGACGAAGGTGTTTTTTTTGTGCGGCCGCAAAAATCAGAAACTAACATGTATCGCACTTGGTCGTCCTCTTAGAAATCTTTCTGCTCTGTAATTTTTTTTTTTTAATATTTATATTATCGATATAATATTGAAATATTGTAATATATATCATTTAAGTATTACACCGTTACGCCCTATAAAATTACGTACGGAGCAGATGAAACGACATATGGACATTAAGAAAAACGGAGAAAAACCTAAACTGATTGTTCCGGAGAGAAAAATCCTAAGAAAAATGTTTGGGACAGTAAGAGACGAGAAAACTGCCGAATGGAGAATAAGAAAAAATAAAGAATTTGAGGAACTCTTTCAGAAACCAAACGTATTAAGCGCAATCCAAAGTAGAAGATTACGCAGTGGGCTGGTCATACATGCAGGCGTAGTCAGAACTCACTATTGCTGCTGCACGTGGTAATGGCAGAGAACCCGGAAGAAAAAGACCTCTTGGGTGACCCCGTTTGAGATGATCATGATCCAGACTGGAAAGCGAGAGCAGCTGATAGGGAGAATCGAAGGATCGGTTGTATGACGGGATGGTCCTATATTGGCCGTTAATACCCGATAAGAAGAAGAAGAAGAAGATTATCGATATTAATTTAAACACATTTCTACTGTTATTATTAATTTTTAGAAAAAAACTAAATAATTCTGATAAAGGCTTTTAAGACATATTATAACGCTTGTAACGTCGAAAAACGGAAAGTTTAAAATATGCATTTTAAAAGAGCTAATATTATTATTATTTTTAAATTATATTCTTATTTTATTAAGTGACTATTGGAGTTGACCGATATTAAATAATATTACAACGAGTGGTACAAATGATACAAGTGTGTATCGCGTTATATAGAATGTGTGTCGTGAGAGGCTGAACCTCTCAAAAACTCAAAAAAAAAAAATTAAATATTTCAATCATCGACCACATTTCATTTTTTTTTTTTACAAAAACTTTCTAAAACAATATTTTAAAAATAATGCGTGATCATTCGTACAAAAATTTATATATAGGCACATTTATTTTCACTATTAATTATTTATGATAGTATATATTATTATGATTTACGAAAATCATTGGTGCGTGGGCAGCGCGTGTGCCTTCGTGAATTTATAAGACATTTCGATCACTCGGAATGTAAATTTTCAATACACTTTCGCGTTCCTCTACTTATACGTTTTCCCTCCATTAAAGCACTGTCCATATGTTTATTATACGTTGCGATAGAGGTTTTCGTTTTGAATTTATGTTTACTACATACGGTTTATAATTTGAATACCGATATTGATGTTTTTTTTTGTGATATTGTCGGTCCGGGTAACGATTTATCGTTTGTTAACGGTTTTCACCGGTATTTATAATCGGTTTCAAGCCCTGCCTTGTCCGTTACAATATTATACGTTACCGCGACGATATGGAGAATTTTTTTTTCTATTACTATTTTTTTTTTACAAAGCTCAAGTACTAAAATACACCGGAGCTGAACAAAAGCGAACAGATATTAAATTTACGAAACTAACTAAATTGCGAGTACAGATCTACGAAGAATGAAACGGAATATTTGAATGGAACGGAGGAGAGAAGAAATCACGAATACAGCAGGTATTCAAGTCAGAAGGTATAGTGTGAAAAAGTATATGGGACTGAAATCACCTATACGGCAATTTCGTCGTGACATATTTTCGTCAATAGGAAGGATCGAGCAATCAAACGGTGCAATCGAAGGAAAACATTAACCGTTTGTGGATGTGAGCATTAAAATAAACGGGATGGTCAACAAAAGTAGGGTCGGAAAAAACTATGGAGGTAGAGTTTAGGCAATTATAATAAGTGGCATCGCAAAGAATTGTACGACTACGTTATTGGATGATGGATAATAGAAATAAAGAGATGACAGATAGAACGATACGATCGAGGAGAGTTTTCTTGATGAGATTTGAATACACGTCAACAAAAGGAATGGAAAATATGATGGCGATGAAAGTGATTTCAGTAAAAGGTCGTCATTAACGACTTTTCGACTGTTATCGCAGAAAAATCAACGTTGGTCGAAATCTATATGATTTCAGCAAGAATAACAATATCGCGTGATATTCTACACTGTATAGAGAAGGGAATATCAATATTTTCATTATAAATATCGTCGTTAGATATAGTGGATAAGACTGTTATCCGTTCGCGATGGATTTTTATTATTATTATTTTTTTTTTATACGACTATAAATTACGTACAATTACGAATCGACAGAAGTCATAAAACGCACACGTAAATACGCGCCAATAATATATAAAAATGTTAATTTACGTTAATTATTTCACGTATTTTAGTTTTTTTTTTTTATAACAAACCTACAAAAAAAAAAATCGATTTTGTTTTGTTTCTCATTTTATATATTATCCTATGGGTATACTGAATTATAAACCAGTTGCTTCGAGATTTCCTATTACGGTTATAACTGCGCGTTTGTCTTAATTTTCAATTCGTTCGCGACGAAACGCTATTATAATATACGACAAGTAGACAATATTATATTAAATCCTTAATTTAATAATACGTATATGCGTATATGTATAGTATTTCCATACGAATTTAAAATGTGAAAATTATATAACATTATGTTAAATAACGTTGTTATGACTACTTACAAATGATCGGAAATGTAAATGGTTATACAGTGACAAAACACCGTCTACCTACCTCAGAAAAAAAAAAACTTCGTTTCGATAAATAAAAACGCCGTTTGGCTAAATACACAGAATATATAATTGTATAGAACAAACGCGTTTGGAATTTACATAAAATGTTTAATATTAATGAAGTAACGAAAACACTGCGAACTGAATATTTTTTTTCTTCTCGAAAATATCATTATACGCGGAAAGAATTATTTTGAAACGTTTTCGAAATACTATACCGGGGGAGGTTGGTGGTTTTCTTTCACTTTTCAACGATTTCTTTTTGTGTTGGCGCTAAATACATTTGACTGTCGAATAAATTCGCGGTAAATAGGTTTTGACATTTTTTTTTTTTACTGTGTTTATTGGAAAATTTTAATTTTTACTTTTGGAAATTATCGAAAAAAAATATTTACAACGATTGACGTAGGTATCTGTAAGCGAAGAGACTGTAAAATTAAATAGACATTAACGAAAACGAAAACGATTCGGAGCCTGTATACATATATATATATATTTTTTTTTTGACCAGCGGTATCGAAATTTACATAAATATAATATCATAATTAGGACGAATAAAATAAATATTGTAAACGTTTTATTAAGCGGAATTTTTTTTTTTTTGGTGACAAGAATGAAAAGGAAGTATTTATAGTATTCGAATACACGTACGTATAAAAAAATATTTTTAAAAAAAGAGTATTTAGAACGTAATGTCTTATAATATTCTCAGCAACAAGCTTATTTAAACGTCGAACTGCATTCGATTTTGATTACAGAAAGATAAAACGTAATAAACTACACATTATGATAAGACGGGACGGGAAACGTATAGAAAAATTATTCGAGCCCGGCCGCGAAAGTAGATCCGATACACGACGTGTCTCGTTCGCGATATTCGTGCGATAATATAAATATGAAATGACTGTAAATTGACAAGTTAAAAAGGAAAAAGAAATATCAACAGATCATAAAATACGTTCGATCGGATCGTATCGATCGTTTTAATGTCGTCGGCGCGGTTTAAAAAGAATTTTTTTTTTTAAATGTCTCCTTATAGTATCCTTCTAAGTCCTGGGCGAGTATTGAATTTCGAAAGCCTGCAAGCACGACGAGATTTCGTCAATATTTTTTCGTTCAATTGAAAAAGATAAATCGTTTAATACGTTTATTATAAAAATTTGATTGACGTCATCGCGCAGTAAAAAAAAAAAACGTACGATTCCCCGCCTCGTTCATACAAAGTATTCATATATTATATTTATTTCGTTTGCTGTTATCGTTTTTAAGATCGCGAGTCTGCGAATGAATTATTATTATAATATATATATATATGAGATTATTTTATACGCGTATTATCACGTGGACGTAAAATGACGGGTTTTGATGATCGACTTTTGGTTTCTGCACAACGAGACGGTGTACAATATTCTTTTTCATATTTTTTTTATTTCATATGGCAATCGGATATAACATATATAGAAATATAATAAAATAGTGAAAAGGGGTTAGTAATAATAAAACAGAAATAAAAAAAAAAAAAAAAAACAATAAATAATAACAGAAATCGTATTGTGGTAACATAGATAGTCAATAATTAGGGTTAAAAAACAAAGTTATTTAAGTTTTTTCATATACTTTCAAAAAACAGACCGTCGTATCATAATAATAATAAATAAAATTAACGAATCTCTGTAGTTTAAGTGTTACACTCAGTTAAGTCGAACTGTCGTGATTTCACAGGGAAAAACGCGAAAACTTTTTTGAAGCGTTCACTGAACGGATTTCAAACTATTTATGTAAATTCTACGCAAGCGTTCTGCTCTGTACACAGTCATGACGAACAATAAAAGGAAAGCGATGAAAACGTATCGCGGAGAAAAAAATCGTGTGAAACTAATTGTAAAAAAAAAAAAATCGTCCTGCGTAATATTACGAGTTAGTATAATTATACGCGAGTATATAAGCGGCGATTAAATACAGGCTAATGAGTTAAACGTATGCGTAAACGCTGTGGAATTAAATTTTTAATCCGATTAAAAATTATTCCGCGCGTCGAGCGTTGTTATTACTAAACGAATACCAGATATTTAAATCGTTTTACATAAATCTGTCGCACACCGTAATATATACGGTATTTTATAATAAAAAAAAAACACTATAATATACGCGCGCTGGAAATTAAATTAGATCAATGTCGATATGATTTAACGTATGCGAATATCTTATAGTGACTGAATAACGCACCCGCAGGACTATTTTCATACCGCTGTTATATAATTATAATTGGCGCGTTAATTCATTCGAATCGATTGGAAAATCAATTGAATTTCACTTATTGCGTATAAGATATTTTAATATAGTACACGTACTGTAATAAATGCGTATAATTAACAATGATAGTTAAGAGTGATGTTAGAAATAAGACGGATTACCCTTCGGTTTATTCGTACCGGTGTCCGGTTAATTTTGAATGGGGTCTTTCAAAAAAAAAAAAAGTCAATTAAGTTTACTAATATTATAATAACGCAAAGAGTTCGGAAATAATCTTCGTTTTTTATTCTTAAATCCATCACAAATTACTTTCAAAAATCGATAAATTAATAAATATTCGAAACGATTGGTTTTGGCGCGGAATCAAAAGTGTTTTACCATGTACCGGGTTTTTATAAGTTACCTGCAATGTGGTAACTGATGTTTTATCACTCGAGATCACGTTGTCACTCGAGATGTAATAAAATATATTCTTATCACAAAACTATTAATATCCATAGATACTAAATTATTATCTATGGCGGTATTTATCAGTAACCTGTCATACCTGGTTAACGGTAAAACACTTTTGATTTCGCGCCAAAACAGATCGTTTTGAAACGGTCAATTTTAAAAAAAATCATAAGTCCTAAAAAAATATTATTACGTATATTCCTATTCAGGCCAACCTACACAATTAGGGGAAAATACAATAATTGTAAATTGCTGATACACTCCATTATCGAGTCAACGAGTATATCCGAAATTTTATTTCATCGAATAGATTTTTTTTATACGTTAATGTGCCTCCGTTTTAGTGCGCATACTCCATACAAAGCGAGTTATAGATAAATCCCTTTTTTTTTTTTAGAAGATTTCCTTTTCCCTCCCACCCACAAATCAGTATACGGAGCAGCGAAACGTTCGGAAAAATCGAATTTTTATAACAGCGGATTTCCTCGTTATAAAAAAAAAAAACGATCGAACATATATATTTTAGTACTGTCGATAAAGTAGGACGTCCTGCAGATAACGTCCGTGACTGCAGCAGTAAACAACATTGGAGCGTGAACTCGTTTCAAATGACGAGCGAGTAAAAAAAAAAAAAATTTTGATGAAATTGCTTATTCAATAATCCACAACACTCTACTGAATTCCGTAAAGTCGGTGCCAAGTGGATTCCAAAACGACCAACAGATAAGCGCAACAAAAAAAAAAAACCCGTTTGGAAATTTGCATACATTTGTTAGCTATACGAAAATATAACGAAGAAGGAAACTGTTTTTTTTTATAAAAAAAAAAACGCCGCATGACGAAACCACAAGACTCGGGTGGTCCGTGTCCATGTATTAATAGTACATATACCATTGAACGATATAATCACTAACAGCTAGCGGGACATCGATTTCGGAGTGTCGCGAACGAGCGAGAAGCCATTTTTTTTTCTCGCTTACTAAAAATACCTAAACAGATTTTTTTTTCTATCCTTTATCGGATTAAACGCATTAAAAGAGATTTGATACTATAAAAATATATATATATATATACTTGTATATGGATACTTGTATCTCTTGTAACGGACAAATATTTCACGCATTTCTATTATATATATATATTGATCGCACGTCAATAATAAATTGATTTACAATGAATTTACGATGTAAATTAAAATGTATAAAAGAAAAATTGGTTTTTTTTTTTACGAAAACTGCAAATACGCCCGTATTTTGTACCGTTAAACATAACGTTTTCAGAAGAAAAAAAAACAAAACTATAAAACGTCGAACCCGTTTCTTATTATAATTTTCAATAATTTTATGTCGCGTTTTCGCGGTTGCGCTTAAAAAATTTCTTGTTTTGAACACGTCCGCGGATGCAGTTCAATCTGATGTTATAACTAATTATTCCGTGTTTAACACGGCGCTCCTCTGGAACAACAAGTAACGCTTACACAAGTTACAGCCAAACAACTTCAGGTTTCATATTATAAAATTGTCGCAAAACGTATTTGTATATAAATTTAAAAAAAAATTCAAACTGACGATTAAAAAAAAAAATCACACGAGTCATAATAGTTAACAGTATTCTGTCAATTTAACCGGGATTACATTTGAATTTTCAATTAAATTTTGAGTTTAAAAAAAAATTGCTCTTAACATATAATTCTTTAGTAGAAAATAAATAGTAAAATAATAATTAATAATAATATTAAAAAAAATTAATGTCATTTCACACAGTTTTTTGTTACACTAGTTATATGTTTCTGTTCCTGTTGGTGTGAAACAAGATGCCTCTCGTAGTCTCATTCGGTACTACAAAATCGAGTCGGCGGTATAGGATTGGAGAAATCGAGGAAACAGGGGCCGTTACAATCGAACTGGAGCGACACAGTCAAACAACGCCAAAATCAGCTAAAAAAAAAGGCTGAAACGAAGAAAAATACTGTTCTCGACAATGCGAGTTTCGTTGTATGGCAACAACGTGTATAAAAAAAAAACGACACGCGAATAAAATAGAACGGGATTGTAATATTATTATGGAACGATTTTCATAAAAAAATTAACAAAAAAAAAAAAATCGCTATCGAAGCCAAATTATATTTCGGAAAAGCAAAACTCGTTGCAAAAAGACTTTCGAGTGCGATAAACAAGAAAAGAAAATCTAAAACCAAGAGCATATTTTTCTTAACGTCGAATGTTAGAAAAAAAAAAAGATAAAAGCGCTTATAATAAATATATTCCAATAACCGCGAACGAACAGAATCTATTATCACTATACAGTCATAATATATATTTATTATTAAGAGACTCGTAATATGAGAATATCGTGTGCGCGCTGTGACTGATACAAAACGAATACGAGCGTACATGATCGAAATGCATTTTATTATTATTATTATTATTATTATTACCGTTTAATTACACGAGATGTGATTGTATAATAAAAATGGCATGATAAATGCGTTAGTATATGTTATATGGCTTAGACATAAAAATTAAATTTTTTTTATAGATAAGCATCAAAAAAAAAATTGTTTTCCATTCCACACATTACCGTACAATAAAGATATTGTTTTTTTTTTTAACGCGATATTGTCCCGTTTTTTTTCTCCCCTCTTTCCTACGCGATTTTTAGGAATTAATTCGATCCGTACGACGACGCGTATAATATTTCTATACTACTTAGAGACAGAGAACAAAAAAAAAATTGAAAATTCAGTACATTCCACACAGTGTATAATATAGAGTCTGTTATAATAATATTATTTAATAATTCGCTGAATCGGCTTATTAATAATATGAAATATAGTATAATACGAGTTAAAATGGTTCGATACACAGGACATTGCGTGCGTATAATAACGAACACCACCGTAGTAACGCACTGGACGTATTCGCACGCCCACACCAGAAAACCAAAAGACTAATGACGATGATTACGGTTAAGTATTTGTTTATGAGCAAAACATATATATTTTAAAACACGTCAAATTATATATTCGTATGTATAATATATGGCTCTATAGTAAATAATTTAATACATACGTGTATTTTCTAGGTTAGATCGTTTGACCCAAACTCGTGTGGGTATAAAAAAAAAATCTAAAACAGTTGAACCAGAGAAGAATATATTGCATGATAATATATAATATTATATAAATCAGGATTTTATACGTTTTGGATTTTTTTCCGAATTCGCCTTACGATATTCATCAATCCGCGTGTAAGACACATACACATTTGTTTCGTGATTTTTTTTTTTCGATATTCGCGTTACGATTATTACACGGTCATATGGGATTTTCGCTTTTCGCGCTTAGTCCAACGGAAACGGTATGCACCATTATTGTGTGATGACAATATTTTTTCTACTATTAATCACAAACTGTTGTAAGGAACACGGAATCACTTCTGATAAAACGTTCCCGAGAGAGTACACTGCACATTCTATCTAATTATTTGCAGAAAGTGTAACCCGTCCAGACACGTAACTAGGAGTGGGCCAGGGTGTGCCAGGCACCCTGAAAAAATCATTGGCTCTTAGCTGGCACCCTCGGAAAATTTTTTAACAAAATTTGCATAAAAATCGGACAGGCTTTACTTTGCGTAAAGCAACTGCCTGTTGGTGAGTACTTTATTGCTACAGACAGTAGGTCATGTCTCGACTCTCTTCGCTCTTATCCAATTAGTTCTCACGTTTCATCTCTTGTCATTCGAATTAGGGTTATCTCATGTGCTTTGGCACAAGCAGGGTATGTCATTCGTTTTTTGTGGATCCCGGCCCATACGGGTGTCGCGGGAAATGAAAGGGCTGATTACCTTGCCGAATTATCTTCGTCAATTAAAATCCCCTCCACCCTCAAAATTCCTTTTTCTGATTTTGTTCATACATTAAGGAAATCGATTACAGATATGTGGGATAAAAAATGGTCTTCTTTGCCAAGGAACTTGGCGATGGAATACAAAAAGATCGCTTCCATTTCTTCCCGTCGACCTTGGTTCGACAATCTTAATTTATCTAGAGCATACATTACTCGGTTTACTAGACTTCGTCTTGGTCACAATCGTCTTCCTTCGCATTCTTTCAAGTTATGTTTGAACAACTCTCCTTTATGCCCCCGACGCGAGGAAGAACAAATTTGCAATCTTTCCCATTTAATTTTCGAGTGCCCTGCCTTGAACAATCTTAGGGCCTCATTGCTCGTGCAGTTACATTCCCTCGGGGTTCCTTTGTCAACCGTTAATATTTTAAGTTCCACCTCTCCGCAGGTTGTACATGTAATTATTCGGTTTATTACGTTAGCTGGTTTTTTAGTTTAATCTTGTAGCTTCGTGACTTACTATATTTTACTGATATAATTTATTTGTTATTTCAGTTATTTGTATTGTACTGTTGTTGTGAGTATTATTTAGTTTGTAGATTTAGATAATTGTTGAGATTTAATGTGGTATCACAGAATTTCTTAAAAAAAAAAAAAAAATCGGACCATGGTTTGATCGGGCCGCAATCAAATTATAGTCAGGCTTTTTTTTTAGCCCGTAAACAATTTAATACTTTAATAAAATATTATTATATTATATTATTACTTGTTAAAATAAGCACATCATTATTATTTACTATCATTTATTATTAATTAGTTATTACCTATCTATTTATATCGCTATAATTTTAGACGATTTTGTGAAGAGATTCGGAAGTACATACAAAAATAGACGGCTTATCATTTATTGAAAATGATCAGAATTTAAATTGATAAAAAATTAAATTAAAGTTTTTAAACAAGCAATAAATTGCCCGTATATTCATTATTTCTAAGCGACTTGTTTCTTGCACTCTTTCTCACTAAGTTATGATGTATCTTAAAATGTGTTGAGGATTGTAATTTACTCGAACTATAAAAATCACTGGAGCAGATAAACAGCAAAATAATTTAAAACAAATCTTTATTAAATACTTGAGATATTTTTCCCAAGAAAGACCCAACCCCTTCATTGAGGAACATCTCTAGTTAGTTTTTAGTGGCCGTTGGACGGTGGGGACAAAAATGTATGGCCCCCCGTTGAAAAAATCCTGGTTACGTGCCTGAACCCTTCAAAACTCGTCGCGGTGTCTTTGAACGCTCAATTTACTCGGGAAGTATACAATATATATCTTTCGGATTTGAAATATCTTTACGCGTAAATCGAAACTATATGTCCTTTAAGAATTTATAAATAAAATCGTGGGTTGTCGTCATCAAAAGTCGATATAGTCGATAACTATGGCAGAGGACTGATAGTTGTAAAAAAAGAAAAAAAATCACGAGGAATGCGATTATTATTTTCCACTTGAAAACGTATTGTATTCGATATGACGTACAATATGCACTTAAAAATACTTTTTATCGGTTTTTTTTTTAATCGATTACAAGCGTCGAATCGGAAATTTCATCGTTCGTCACAAAACTGTTTTGTCGAAAAAAATATCGGTTTATTTTTTGATTTTTTTTTTTTTTTTGTGTGGTATTTGTTAAAAAACGAACAAACGTCGATTGAAAAATTATTAACAACGATAAAATCGTTGGTAATAATTTTTTTTTTGAAATTTATGAAAAATATTGAGCGAAAAGAAAAAATGCGTTTACGTATTTAAAATAATATCCAAACGCGTATTTTTGCTTTTTACACGGTCAATTTTTGATCGCGTAAAACAAATTCGCTACGAGTACACTGTCCTATAAAATAAAATAATAATGAACAGGGTCAGTATAATGTTAGTGAATAATTAAAAAAATGAATTATATAGAGAATTATCGCGAGTCATGAGTCATGACCAAGACTCGTTTTGCTCATAAACGAATTTTTCATTCGATTTTTTTTATATATTTACGATACTTTTAACGGTATTTCGTGCAGTTATTTAAATATTAAGTACGAGTATATAGATACGGTTTTTCTTTTTGATACAATCCAATAGATTGTAATGGAAATAATTAAATTTCAAAAAAAAATCATTATAATATAAATATTATTTACAATATTGAATATGTGTCAAAAGTATATAGATAAAATAATTATTGGAAAACACACGCGCGACGTCCGTGGATTTTCGTCAAGAACCGGATAACTTATTATACGTATATTACACTGGACGTTGAATTTATCGTATTCAGTACCAGAAACTACTGTCTACTTACAGAAAACGAGTTTGTATAGTTTGAACATGTACAAAATATATATATATATATATATACAGTCATTTACTCGCTAATACCTCGGCGTGGCGTATAGTTATACGCTTTTATAAGATAAACTGATTCGGATTTTAACGTGTATGCGCCATCAACTTGGGACAGTGTTACTTTTTGTATTTAAGTTTTAAACGCCGTCGCTGAAGCATAAAATAATCTAATCCTTCTACGGTGTATTGTAATTTTTATATACGTTTTTTGTTCCTACGAAGTTTTTATGCTTAATAACGGAATCTATTTTTTTTAACATTTTTTATTTTTTTTTTAAATGTATCTTCCATGATAAAACGTGTTATTTATTTGAAACGTTCTCAAAGATTCGATTTAAACATATATTATATAAATATATAATAAATATGATTTAGAGTTCCCAAACTTTTTATATATGTGAGCCATTTTTGAAAATTTTCAAATTTTGGTGACCCACCCAAACCAATTTTTATATTATTATTAATAATAATAAAAATTATTTATACCGTAATAATATTGTATAAAGTACGACTTATCTGGAACAAAAAAAAAATTCCATTAAAAAAAAGATTTATTATAATTACTATTTATTAGTTAAATGGATTATTCGATTATTTTTTTACGTCCACATCGATGTCGGTCAATATGCGAGACGTAAGACAGTTTGACAAGTCGAAATTTGTTCCGAAATATAGTTTTTATTGCGACAGTGACGGGGAAAATCTGACATTACAATAAATTATACGAAAAATCAAAAAGCGTCTTTATACAGCTTTAGTAGAAAGTGTTGGGTTATTATAACAGACAACCAGATTTCATTATTACGAATATTTACGGTCGGAACTCATTTTTCAAACGAATCGTCTTCAAACAGATCAATAATAGTAGTTGCTCTTCGGTTCATATATTCGTCATTTGAACATTTTTCTGGGTCCACAGTTTGGAAACCTCTGATTTACGAGGCGTGGCAATTAAATAACCGGATTGGCGTTACAAAATATTTGATTAATTACCAATTACATTAGAAAGTTATTATCGTCTTCAATATGTACTCTCCTTGCCGGTCCCTATAACGCCTTATACGAATTTTTCATCGTTCAAAGCAGTGCTGGAAGTCCGCTTCTGTCAGTTCGAGAACTTCCGTCGCTTTGTTGCTTTCACCGCTTTCACGCTATCAAATCTTGTCCCCTTAAGCTCCGATTCGATCTCAGGAAATGAAAAAAAGTCACAGGAGGCCATGTCAGGGGAGTACGATTAGTGGTCGAACTCGGTGATGCGCCGTATTTCGCAAAAAGTGCCTTCACAGACAAGGCGGAATGGGCTGGCGCATTGTCTTGGTGAAGCATCCAGGAACATCCATGTGAAGCATCCATCTTCTACAAATCGGGTCCCCACTCGTTCACGAAACTCAGTTAGAACCTGTACGTAATAATGTTAACTGACTGTCTGATCTTCGAGAAACCAGTGAAAGTAGACAATTCCACGCTTGTCGAAAGAAAAAATAATCGTCATGGCTTTGAACTTTGATTCGCTCATTTTCGCTACTGTCAATGCCAAATTCTATAAAAACGTTTTGCAACGCCTCTGTAAAAGAATTGCACGTGTTAGGTCCGCTTTGTGGAAAAGTCGGTCTTTTTCTTTACCGCGTGACAACGTTCTAGCTCACTACGCGACGAGTAGTGACCAGTACGTGACCACCACCCGTATCACCACCAGATTCAGATCATCCGGACTATTTTCTTTTACCGCGAAGCTGAAGGCTGAGCTCGAGCGGAACAGTTTTGCAACCACTGGATCAATTCAAGAAGCAGTGACCGAATAGAGAAGTCCAAGGACATTCTCGAATCAAACTTCTGACGAGCTATGGAAAAACTGAGGGACCGTGCGAGAAGTTTTATAGAATATTTATAACGACGATTACTTTGAATAAAAAAAAAATTGAACGATTTAAATTTTTATTTTGATAACCTCTGCGGACGTAGTCTCAAAACTTGTGGGACGCGCTGTGTACAAAAAATGTATTTAATAAATATATAATTATTGAATTATTAACAAGACTTGCAACGCGACTGGTTCATTTTTTTTTCTTTAATATCACTAAACTCTTATAACGATGGGTGTTGGATTTTTTTTTAACTCGCGCGCGCATATACTTTACGCATTTATGTGTATATATAGAAAAATTTGTGTCGCTCGCGTGTCTATTAATTGATTATTATTATTTATTCGCTCGTATACGAAAACGTTTTGTCGGACGTTTATAAGCCGATATATAATCAGCACTCGTTCCAACAGACAAACGATAAAAAAAATATAAAAAAAAAAAAAAAGAAACCGGCTAATAGTCGTTTTATTCAAATAAGTTTTATAAATTAATTTTTTTATTTATTTTTTTTAATACACGTCGTCGTATATGAGTGTATATTATAGAAAAGTGACTCCATTCGGAATGCAATTTATCGCAGGCAGCCCGAGCGTGAGTATCAGTCCGCGCGCGGAAGGGTCCAACCGGTCCAACGGCTAAATTACTTCCTGCGCTCCCCCCGCGGATACCGTAGACCGATGAACACGACACGGCGGTTATAAAATATGGTTCGTATACTGCACCACAGTGTATATCGCGCACACGATACTGTATAGTGACAAGAGTCTATTATAGGCATATTACAATTTATATGTACAGTGTGAATTTTAATTTTTTTATAAACGATTAAAATTCATTTTTTTTTTTTCACAAAGTTTTCTTTTGTTTTTCTCGGGACGTCGTCGACGACTTTTGACAATTTTTTTCTGACGAACCTTTGAATTCAAAACCACGACGTTATACGCAGTAGTAACAATTATTATTATATATGTATACGACGCGATATACCTATACCGTCGATTATCGATTATTATATGTTGCAAAGTTGAAGCATTTAAAATTATCGAAATAAGCGTTTAAAAAAAAAAAAATGTATTTTGAGCAATTAAAAAAAAAAATTAAATTAAAACGATTAGAAAAAAAAATCGATTTCAAAAAATGGGATAAACTTACACTATAATCCCTTCAAACGTTTCTGAGTTTTTCCTCTTATTATCCTATTATTATATTAAATTAGTGCATGTTGTGAGTATATTTTTCTAAGACATTACAAAAAAACTTTCTTTTACAACATTTTTATACCGTTTTAATATTGTTAATATTCAAAAAATTATATTATATTTCGAAAATTGTATTATAATCGGTGTGTTTTATTTTAACAAAAAAAAAAACATACATTAAACATATCAATGAGAAGAAAAAAAAAATAGTCCTTGTATACGCGCGTATAATATGTATATATATATGTGGCCTTTATATGCAGTACGCGTGTAATTACCATAAAACATTATGAACGAGACGTTGATAATCTATACTTTATGGACACGACCAATATAACAATCTCTTATGTGTGTAAGATTATAATAACTAAAAAAAAACGTTCTTCACCTCCCAAACATCGTTCACGTGATAATATAATAAAATATCAATTATAAATATATTATAAACATAATAATATAATAAATTTGTTAACATTTTACCGCAATTATTACTGTATTGTACTTTTTAAATATACATTTTTTTTTAACGTACGATAAAAGTGCGGTATAAACCTAACCTAACCTAACGCACATATAATTATTTATTAATATTTATTATTTCGTCCGTGTACGCTGCAGGGTTTCAGTGAATTTGTGACTATATCAGCGTTTCGCGACCGGTGTGCCGTGAGGCATCCGTATAGGTGTGCAGACAAACGTCATGATTATTAATAGTGAACATTTTACGGTTCTATTATCGGCAATCACCCGACTCGTATTATTTTGATAAACAGTGTAATAAAAATTATTATAACTGAAGAACCTGGAAGCAGACGATATTATGAGGATGCGCTTGTCGACCATCCGACCCCCGGCGGTCGGTTGAAAGGGAAACGGGCAGAAATTTCTCACTATAGATTTTTGTAATGTAACTTTGTTTTGCCATATCAATAAATTTTATATTTGTTATAAGTTAAAACATGATTTTACACGAGTTTTCCTAACACAAATAAACACGCCATTATTTAATAGTTATTCGCTAGGTAGTAATTTACCGATATACAATTACAATTGGTAATAAAAGCCTAATATTAATCAAAAATAGTAAATAAAAATAAATACGGGTTGGAATTAGTGTGCCGTGATGTAAAAAAAAATGTTGGAAAACGCTGGACTATATACTGTCGGGGTAGTCGCATCGTTATACATTACATATTATATAATATATAACGCGCACAAGGATAACTATCAACAGCTGGTTAATAAGAAAAAAGGTTATTATTAGATTTAAATATATAGTTATATATTGGTGTACTGCATTAAACTTAATAATTATTATGATATTAAAATATCTGCGGACGACGGGTTATTTTACCTAGTTATTTTTTTTCTCTCACAGAGTATAGAAGTTTTTTTTAAATTTATTGTTTAACAACTTTTTCAAATAAAAAATAAATAAAATGTTTTCGAATAACGTATCAATCACTTATCCCGCTATATTAATTTATTTTGTCTGAACTCTCTTTTTTTTTGACAATTTAATTTTATATACTACTTTGATAAAATGTTTTATAATACTAAAATAAGTGTTGTACTAATTATTTAATATATATATATATATATATATATGTGAAATATTGAGTTGTTTTAGATTCTGTAAGCAACAACAATATTTTATTATATTTTTCTGTGTATATAATTTTTCGATTTCAAGGAGTACTCCGATCTCTACGCGTGCTTACTGAAAATCCAATAGCGATTTTCGTCTTGTCGGTACTTTAGAGAGCTAATTTTCGATTTTTCCAAATAGTATTAACGGGTCACACTGAACTAACACATTTTCGTAATTTCGAAAATAATTGTCCTAAAGTTTTGAAATTCTTAAAAAAATTACACGTATCCTTGTACAGCGTATTAACGAAAAAAAAAGTTTTTAAACATTTTCTTCCAAGATTTGGGCGGCCAACTGACAGCGGTATATATTATACGCTGAATAATCCGTTAAGAATCGTTTTTCCGACACAACGATATTCATAAATTTCGAATTCACGGTTATAATGAAATTCAAACACTTCTGTTTGCGCGATTCACTTAAGAGACGATAACGAAAACCCCCGCGAATCTTTTTTATGTATTATATATAATTATAGTACGTAACTTTTTTAATAACATTTTGATAATTTTTTATTTTTTTTTTAAATTTAATATAAAACGATATTTTTGTCTGACGATTAGTAGTCACGATTTTAATTTCAATACTCGAAACAAATTTCTTTCGGGACATGCGTCGTTAATTTCAAAACAAACAAAAATTTAGCAACAATAACAATTTAAACAGTGAAACCGTCTGACTCTATATACGTAGCTGCAGTATTACGCGTAATATTACGGGAAAATTATTCGCGGTGTGTACGATTATTATTTTTATGATGGATCGGTTATGCAAAATCTTGTATTGATTACGATCGTATAAATCGTTTTAACATACAGATAAATGTGTATTATTCGAAAGCGAAGAGATCACGCCTTGCCCCGGAGTTTATTGCGCTGTACACACACGCGTACCGCGCAGCACGATTGAACGGCAAAAAATGCAACCTTGTGCGAAAATCCGATGGTGAAACGATTATATAGCGAATTACATTATTAATAATTATTAATTATTAAATTTGTAATTGGAAAAAAAAACCTACATACTATGATGTGTATATGTGAATATATACAATCGAGCCGAAGAGTATATATTGTGAAAAATAAAGAAACATACGAGTCGTTAGTGTATATTAAATTTGTTTATTTAGTACCGCGGTTTCGACAACAAGTCGTCGCCTGCGCTGCAGGTATTAGGCGAAAAATAAAAATTCAACAACAGAATAAACGAACGAAATCATGTACTCGGAGAAAATTATGAATATTATAGTAAAAAGATTTTTTTTTTTAAAATAGAGAAGAATTTTTTTTGTGCATATAGTGAATCAAATTTCAAAAAAAAGGTAGCGAGCCGCGCGGGGCGTTGTGGATATCGCTTACTTGGAATTACTTGGATAAAGATTTTAGAGTTTTGTTTTTAACAATAAATTTGAAAGCAATGATAAATCATTGCATTCGATAAAACGATTCTGAGCGGAGGTCTGACGTCGGGTCGAAATTTCAAGTAAAAAAAAAACTCAAAATCAACTGTTTTACGAGCGAAAAACTCGAAAATATAAAAATAGCTATAAATAGCCTAAAATTGAATGAAACTTTTTGAAAAGTTTTTTTTATAGTCGTATAGTACAAAGATACAATTTCGTTGAAAATTTCGAGACAATAGAATGATTGTTTTCGAAATTATAGCGAAAAAAAACTATACGTGATATTAACGAAATCACATTTTTAGCGGTTTTTCGTGATTTTTCGGTAATTTATCGCGTCGCGTCTCTATAAAAAAAAACTATTGAGAAGATCGAAAAATTATCTCTCTATAGTGTACCGACTAGACGCGAATTACTGCCGGAAACGAACTGTGACCGAAGAGATCGGAGCACTCCTTCCGGTCGAAAATCTGCACACGGGATAGAAAAAAATAAAAATAAACATCATATTGTGAAACCGCACTAGATCCCTCGCTCCGCTCAGAATGTAAAAGCGAATTTTGCGTATTATTTAAAACATATATCGATATATATATATATATAAAATACTATTATTTAAAAAATCTGTTTTGTATATTAAAAAATATTTATGTGTAAAATATATTGTATTACGTAATTTTTGCAATATTATATGAATTTCATTAAGCCGTACGTTTACGATTCCCGACTCATTGTCTACAATATTAAGGATAATAATAATACGACGGTTTTCTAAGACGCGTTTCGCGCGATTTAAATTCGGATTGGCTTTCTTGTGTTCGTTGTAGCTTGTTTTAAAATCCGTTAACGAATCTTTTTCGCCATTAAATACACGACGATGACTTTTTGTCGAAACCGGTAGTCAATAAACAAATTTAATACAACTCCTATAACACTATATTTGGCTCGCGATTGTACGTTCACATAAAAACATACGTATACACGTTATTATTTTTTTTTTATACACATAAATTTATTATTTACGAGTATTTTAGTTTTTATTTCTATTTCTTTCGCACATTATCGTTTTTATTCTTTTATTCGATTTTTTTTTTTTTTTATTTTATTAATAAATTATTTATTGTTTAGAGCACACGTCCCCCCACTACGGCCGATAGCAGTGTACGTGCTAAGACGTTACATAAGCACAAAACACGTTTCTCGCTTTTGTTATTAGTTTTATTTTTTTACTACGCATATTTTCGAATATTTCACCTTAATCGTGTACGATATTATCTCTTTCTTCGTGCGGCGCGGTTTGTTTTAGAGTACATTTTCAGCGCAGTGCGATATCTGAAATATGAATTTGCTGGCTAAAGAATTACAGTTACTCGTGTATTTCGTCGTCGTAAGGAAACGAGATTATGTTGTCTGAGACGAAATGTGTGTATTTACATACTTGTCTGGATGATGGGTCTAGACAGGAGATACGTTATATGATGCGGTTTTAATAATTATTTGCAATCAACCGTTCTAGCTCCGCGGTAATATTATGATTTTAGTGTGTAGACACGACGATAAGACGATAACCGTCATCATTCTGAGACGTAAAAAAAAAAAAACGGACGTTTTAAATACAACAATACTGTTACCAAACTACGTCCTAATTGGCTCCGCGGAATAATCGAAACACAATCTATCTCTCGTACTTTTCATTTTTTTTTCTCTCGAACCCTATCGATTTCGACCGTTTAATCACTCGCGTTCGTTCAACTAGCTTTAGCACAACGCGCAAGCTATCGACTACATTATTATATATTATACTATAGAATTGTAATTCGTACGTGGAAAGGCAGAGTCGACTTAAAAATCGTGAAAATAAAGCGTTTTTAATAATAATACATTATCTTTTCGGTTGATATTATATTCCGTTATCGAAATATACGATAGACATTTTTTAGCTCATCGAATTCGACAAGTTTTGCCACGATTTAAAAAAATACGATCCCGTATTTTGGATTAAATTTCAAATGCTGGAAGTGCCGAGCTCAGTAACAGTATTTTCTTTAGCTAGTGATGCAAAAAAAAAAAACGTTTTATAAGAAAAAATATTAAATAAAGATTATATAAGGATTTATAAGAAGACTAGAAAATAGAATTGAAATTTATTTCGGTTTTGATTTCGATATCAACAATTATCGTTTTTTTTTTTTCAAACATTTTTCCCGTTTTCATCCGGCCTATCGACATTAATTTGTTCCCACAAAGAGATATTCGATCACGAATAATTTCGAAATCTTTGTCAAGCCGTCTGCTGCAGTATATTATTCGTATATACGACGCGTTTTTACATAATATTATTTACGCGAAGGGAAATCGCGTTATTTATATTAAAAAAAACACACACACATACAAAAACAAATTGGAATATGCAAACGTTTTCCCGGTCATACGTTATAAATTACTGTATGAAATATGTATTATTCGTTCTCGCCGTTATCGACATTATAAACCGCACACGCGTACGTATACATATTATATTTGAAATTAAAATCGATTGCTATATTACGTGCACAAGACGAAGATTTGTGCCCGACGGCGTGGTATGTATAAATACAATGTTTATTGGCGTTAACGTAAATTGATTTATCCGACAATAAATTTGTCGAATGTCGAACCTGTTTTACACGCGTTTTGTCCGAGCGAAAAATTAAAATAGGCGCGAACGGCGTGCACGCGGTAATTATTATGATATTATAATTTTTTTATTATTTAATGAAAAAAAAAAAAAAGTTTAATGATTTTCGGTGTGGAGATTTATTGAATGATTAATCGGAATTTTTTTAAAATTATTTACGTACGCGAACAAAGGATAAATCATAAAAAAAAAAATGATAAAACTTGTCTTAGAATAACGTATCGTACGGTCCAGTAATTTTTTTTTCGATTTGTAATGCTCGTATAATATTTTTTTCTTATTTATCTACCGGCGTTGTCCTAGGAGAAGGCGATGATAAACTTAGACTGGGCTTGGAAATCGCGTTCTCTTTGCACCTGTAAGATCGTCCACGTGCTTATGATTTTTAGTGTGAAACTACATGGCGGATGTTTGCGTGACCACTGTTTTTGTGCATATAGGGTGTCGGTTCGTTTCCGGCAGAAAAAAAAATTGTTCGTCGTTTTAGCCGAGTACGGTTTCCGCCTTAAATAACGAATACTACATCAATATAATTTCGATTTATTTTAAAATTCGATATTCAATTTTTCTAATTGTAGAAGTGGACGGGGGACTTTATCGTGTATATATATATAC
Organism: Slavum lentiscoides; assembly: GCA_032441835.1. Classification (NCBI taxonomy): domain Eukaryota; kingdom Metazoa; phylum Arthropoda; class Insecta; order Hemiptera; family Aphididae; genus Slavum; species Slavum lentiscoides. The sequence goes on from CM063709.1 coordinate 1,724,444, forward strand.
TTTTATATCAATATCTTTGACGATTTAATTTCACAAAATGAATTCGAATAATATATATAGCCGGTCGACGTAATAAACGGCTCTGCAAAACCAAAAAAATCATAATAATAATTTCGGTATTATTATTTCGATTTAAAACGGAGAATATTTTAAGGAATTTGTATTGGATGGCGCTGTGATTATAAGGACTAAACCAAGTGCCTACCCTCAGGTACCTCTTTAGTTTATGATTTACTTAAAAAAAATTGTTCACTCGGCCGCGCTCACGTCTTCCAGTTTCCCTGGGATAATTTATCAAAACGATTAAAATAATGATTCGATAAAAATTATTCCATAAAAAAAAAAATATGTTGAATTTTAAAACAAAATCTCGAAATTATAATTTTTTTTTTAAATTTTAATCATATAAAAAATAATTACAAATTAGTAACGTTTGAAAACATTTTTTTGTTTACATATTCTTTTAAAAATGAATATTTTATAATAATTTGTTTTTGCTCTTATTTGACGCGCTATATATATAATATATAGGGATTCGTATAATATATAATATAATAATATAATACGTGGCACATCCACCAACCACTGGGTGGCACTATAATTCTTCACTAGGTGCAGTGGCGTCTATCTAAAAAAATGTTTAAGGGTGCTCAGAATTTTCAATAGACCCACCTAACACTAAAGGAACCAATTTTTTTTTTACTTTAACTAGAGTACTTTTACTATTTTTTTCCTAAGTTAAGCACTGGTCAGTGGTCTTAGGACATAGGACTGGGGTTTGAGACCTACCCAGAGCCATCCACCTAAAAATGTAAGGGGTGCTTAAGCACCTTCTTAAGTATGGGATAGCCGCCACTGACTATATACTGCCACTATTACTTTATATGTTAAAATATATGCTCTGGTTTAAAAAAAAATTTCGTTTACCGATTTATTTATTATTTTTAGCCAAAAAAATACGCATCGTGTTATTTTCGGGTTTTGTCCATTCATTCGACGATATAACGACGACGAGACGAGAAATAACTCGCGACACCGTGCAAGCAAAACGCGTCTGTGAAAATTCCATATTAGAATTGCGCGGGTTCAGCATAATTTCCGAGTCTCACGATTAAAAAAAAAAAAACCGTACAAATTTATTGTCTCTTTATACGCGCCTTATATTATTAAACAAAAAATAATAATATAAATAAAATATACGAGTAAGTCGTTAGAAATTCCATCGGACAAGTTTTTCAACTGTAGACAATAATAATAATAATAATAATAATAACGCGTAGTACCTAAAGGCTAAACGCGCTTGGATATATCATATATGAAACGCAGGGGAAATTATAATGAACGTGTTGAACTGTTGTTCCGGGCAGGCCTTCGTTATAATAATATTGTAATAACTATATAACATAATAATAATAATATGTTCGTACATTATTATTTTATATAGAACGCGCGTTTGAAATTCGATACATATTTTTTCACAGGATATAAAATCCGGTAAACGATACTTCCTGTAAAAATTTATATATATATATATATTTAATTTTTTTTCGGATTAGATTTATGCGTAATAAAATAGAACATGTGTATACTGTTAAAAAAAAAAAAATAGGTCGATAGTTTTTTTTTTTTTTTTAATTCGTTATAACTAGAGGTCGGAATCGCAACGTTTTCTAAAAATCTTAATTACGCGATATAATAATTAATAGGAAAAAGAAAACGTATTTAATTTTGAATATCGCGTTTGTATTAATTACATATATAATATAGTGTTAATGTAACGTGTCGAGAAAATCGATTTATTGCCCTTGCGATATATAGAACAATAAAAAAAAAAAAATCGTTATTATTTTCATAATATCGTTAAGTGTTTTTACAATACTTTTACAAGAGTAATCTCTCTTATAATTCGCAAGACGGAAAGGAGTTTTTTTTTTTTTGTCGAAAAATTAAAAGTTTTTCCGCCATCTCCTACACTTGGATATCCTATGTCGTCGTGATGTTTATAAAAAGAAAAAAAAAACACACACAAAACGCACACCGCGCAGTCATCGTTCCGGTCGGCCCGGAGACTTCAATGCCCGATAAATTATTATTATATTTGTACGAATTACGTTACTCGGGGATAATATTTTATTTTATATACAGAAGAGAGAGAGAGAGAGAGAAAAGCCTCCACGAAATTCTTCGGATATAAATTACCTTAACGCCGCCCGCGAGAAGAACAATGCCGAATAAAAATAAATATGAAAAAAAATAAAATAAAACGACCGGCGACTACATTTTATTTGTATAAGATCGTAAATGGTGTTATTATATCATGTTAATTCGTCTCTCTACACGTACATATTTAATACGTACGCGTGCTTGTGTGGTCTTGTGTATATATATGTTTATGTATATACGCGGCCTGGTCTCTATCTCGAATTAAACATCTTGGGTCGGAACAAAAATAAAGGTTTTGTGTTCGACACAATTTTTTTTTTTTATTGAACACACACGCTGTGTATTCGACCGGTTTTTTTAAATATTTTTTTTTGTTTGTTTTCATCCCCCCGAGACGATTATATACGTATAAAAAAAAATATATATATATATATCAGAAGGAGTTTTCTCACATTTTCACCTGCAGCACCGTCGAGAACCCCTGCGTTCGGCGCGCAGGAAGTATGTATAATAATCTGTAATCTGATCGTCAATTGACACACACAAACGGTAATTTTGGACCGATTTACGAGTTTTTAAGTACGTATAATATACGCGTATGTACGCTACGCGGGGTAAAAGGGAGGAAAACAACAAAACTATATTCCGCACCTTTCGCCGACGATATTGTATATACGTTATCGAAAAGGGAGGCCACGGTTTGGACGCGGATAAAAAATACGTTTTAAATTATACGTTTTTTATTAGCTTTAAAAACAGTCGAGCTTCGTGAATTTCGTTTTATTTATATATATATATATATAAATTAAATGACGAATACATAATAAACGTTAGAATCGATGCGCTGAACTCGATAAAAATGGAACGCGCGTTTTGTATAATTCTCGTATACGAAAAATGGACTCCTGTAGTGAGCCGCCACATATACGTATATATATTCTCCTGTTTTTGATACCGATTTCAATAGTTAAAATAGAGATTTTTACAAAATCGGTAAAAATAACCGATGCTAACATCGATACTACGAGCACGTCGTTTTGTGTCCCGTTATCTCAAAATAAGTAATAAAATATGATAAATATCGTGAAAAAATTATATTTCATCGTATCTTCCATGATTTTTATATCTTACAGAACGCATATGGCCGTCTCCCCCGTCTGGGGGCCATATTTTGATTGATATACGCGTTTCACGTATTCAGTTCAGTGCGTGGATTTCGCTGTAGCGCGAATTACTCGGATAAGGATTATACAGAGTTTTGTTATTACTATATAAATTTGAAAGCAATCGTTGCTTTCGATAAAACGATTGTGAGCCGAGCTTCGGTGTTATAATATTTATTATTGATAACATAGCGTGTATAGAATACATAATTTACTATTGACCTTACAGTACATCGTTATGATAATTTTTCATAAAATAAACCTAGGCAGCTAAAAATTTAGAAAAAAAAAAAAATTGTTTTCGTTAATATATAGTACAATGTCACATGTTCGGTTGAGATTTCAGGACTCTAGGACCATTAGTTTTGAACGACACCAATGCTTATTGTGAATTATTATTTAAACGAATAATTAACGATATAACTTAATAGTTAATATTTTACGGTTTACAATTCCTCACAATAACGAAATAATTTTACAGCAATGTCGTTATATATTTTTAACGATAATATAGGTACGTATTTACCAAACAATTTTAATACGATAACAGACGTGTTTGCTGTACAGTGACGATGATAAAATAACGGACCAGGCCACGGTACTGGTTATTTAGAAGCGACTGTTTATCATAATTGTCGCCTCTGGCGGCGCTTTTCAGATTGTTTTACGTGTTCCTCCGCCTACGCATCTGCAGAGCTGCAAGTCCACTTCGCGTCTCGTATACAACTTCCGTAGAGAACATCAACGAAAAAATTAATGAAATAATCCAATTTTTTTTCTGTCACGTGCATTAGAAGATCTATAAATTAAAGTTCATAATAGTTCCAAACAGTAGGCACGTACATAAAAAAAAACAATTTTTTAATTTCTGAAAATTCAGGCGGGTCTTGCCAGCTCACAGCACCAAAACCGTCAGCATTTCGGCGTTCTACAGAAGTGTCAACGCCGTTTATAAATATTGTGTTCTGATTTGTTTAGCGCTTACGAGTAATAAATACATAATATTTTTAAGATTTACTCGAAAACGTGTAATGTCGTTGCAGTTAACGAACGAAACGTTTAACCCATACAGGTTTACACAAGTGCGTCGAATAGCTGTTGTAATCTACCAGAGGCTATAATATATTATTCGTAGCGAGTCGGAGGATATTTTTGACACCAGCTCGCGTGTAGCGATCGTGGACTTTTGTCGTCATGAACTATATACATAGTAGAGATGTGTAAAAAAACGCGTTAAAAACCGATTTCTTTGTAAAAAAAAACTTGCCGGTAATCTTTCAAAAGTCAACCGATCGTAGTGCGTATAGACCCGGGGTCGGGAACCTATACGGCTCCGAAGCCGCATGTGACTCCTTAGCATGCGATCTGCGGCGATCCTTTGGAGTATGCGTCAATTTAAGACTCATTACTGTTTTTAATGCTTACCAATTCTCGATGAAATTGTTTATAGTGAAATAATATATTAGACGTTATTATTGTACTATGGCGTGTTTTTTTTTATCAGTGCGGCTCTTTGAAAATCACGATTTGGAAATTTTTTAAAAATGGCTCATTTACGCTAAAAGATTCCCGACCCCTGGTGTAGACGAACACTGCGGGTACCGAGACCGATCCCAAGGGGAGTGTCTTAAAGCAAACGCGTGAATTGAATATTACACGCTTTCCACGGGCTGCAAGTGACTTTTCACAGAGTTTTTAGCCGGCCAATATTCATAAATATTGCACAACTGTCATAATTAAATTCGTTTTGGCCGCGCGGTATAAATAACAACAATTTGTTGTTCGTCACGTCCTTGTTCCCGTCACGAAAACGCGCGTTATAATATTAAATTTGTTGTAATACGCCGTCGTCGTCATCCGCGGTACGTACGGCGGGATACGGCGCGTGTAATATGCAAATCGATTGTGGTGTGTTGAGTGCTCGTTTATATAAATATATATCGGATTACAGTTGTTTTTTTTTTTCTTCTCGGCCGTAGAAATAATATCGACGATCGGCTTGCAGCGTGTAATAATACATTATAAAGGATTTATCGTAGGTGATGTTTGTATAATAGGTTTTCCGAGGCGAAGTCTCGCACGTGGGACATTATATGAAATACCGCGTATATAGATATTATATAGAAGAAACTAGTTTGAAACTATTTTTCGAGAAAAATAAATAAATAAACGCGTCGTGCTTATAAAAATAGACTCGTTTCCTAAATTTAATAGAAAAAAAAAACGTTTCTCGAATAGTTCCCATCGCCGTCCGGAAAAAAAAAGATAATTTTTATTTGACTACGCGTAGTTTTATGTAAATTTCTGTACATTTAATTCGCTAAATAATATAACGGAGTGAATACGACCGAGACGATTGGAAGGTGGTTTTTTTTTGTAATTTAATATTTTGTTGTTTGTAGTAAAAAATTTTTTATTCTTTTTATCGTTTGGTGTATTTGTACGTAATTTTAGAAATAAATTGCAAAATTGATATAAAAAAACCCCCCGCTGCAGTCCGGTAAAGAGTATTTTTTTTTTTTTTTAATGTGTTCGGAATACATTCGAATAGAGTATACAGAGAATAGTCATACTATTTACGGGACGTATAAATATTTCCGAAAACGTATTCGAGAACATTACTTTTTTTTTCAATTTTTTTTACATTTCACTCTTGACGGTGTGAGTTCAAATATATATATAAAAAAAGACATTTTTAGTAATTTTTTTATATTATAAAGAGCTGAAACGAGAAAAAAATTGTTTGTCTCCATTGATCCCTTCCCCGAATAATAAGGAGTTGTGTAACGACCCCGATAATAAGGGGTAGATAATCGGGACGTTTTAAAAATATTTATATACATTCCCGACCACCCGGCGATCTATTACCGTGTGTACTGTTATTGCTATCGAAAAAAAACCTACTGTATACGTACTACGTTTTTACCGATAATATCATTTTTTTTAATTTCTTTTTTTTTTTTTACGTTTATTATGAAATATTTTCGAAAACGATAATCGATAGAGACACTCGGGTATAGATTCCGAAATCGTTTAAGTATGTATTGTAAACGAATTATAACGTACAGTGTTTATGACAAGTATATGACCGCTGTCACGGCGTTATCTGATCACATCGGTATGATAATACAATATATTAATAAAATATAATAAATACGCGTGTAGACATTGTCAAATATTGTTTACAGTTTTGTTGATGTACCTGATATTATGTAGTTTGTTAACATCGTTGTTTGCGTACGAGGAATCCGAATGGTTTAGAGAGGATTATAAGCTTTTAATGAGTGGCTTCCTATACCAGAATTCGTGTAATATTGTGATATTAAAAAAAAAAAAAAGATCTGTTGAAAATTTCAAGCGTTATTGATTTTAGAATTTAAAAAAAAATAAAACCGAAATTAGATTCCGTACGATTCGAAAAATTTACCCTGTTGTCTCAATTCTTCTTGTTCTTGGCTTTAGAATTCCGTAAGAATTTTGGTCGTCACCGTCACCGTTCTCCAATCATCACGATCCTCGACTCTATCTTCCCAATCCGTCACTTCGAGTGTTTCTAAATCTTTTCTTATTCCATCCATCCATCGCTTTCTAGGCCTACCTCATGGTCTTTTTCCCGATTCGATTGCCGCTCTCGTACTAGTGGTTTCTGTTTTTCGCATAGTATGACCGAGCCACTCGAGTCTTTGACACTTAATGTAGCTTGTTAACACAGTGGAACTTCAGTGGTTTCCCTCGGTTCAATATTTTTCCTTCTGCGCCGTATGTTTAGCTCACTATCAAACACTGGACCACAAATCTTCCTCAGTATTTTATTTTCGAAAACTAATAGCTTCTTTTCTAATTCTATAGTAGTTGGCCATATTTCACATCCGTGTGCCTCAATTGCAGGACGAAAATTACTTAACACTTATTGTTAAATTCTATTCGTTAAGAAACAAAATGTTAGTTGGGTCACCAAAACGATTACCTTGCAGATTCTAACGTTCTCACCGGTTATCGCGAAAAGGGATAACTGATGAGCGATAACATAATATTTAAAACAGGCGATTATAACCTAATGTACTGTAGTGGATCTATGGCATTTTAAAATGCCGATTAAATTTCAACAAGTTTATTTCGAGTGATCAACTTAACAACGTGTCAAGAAGGAAACGAATCTCGGTGAAACCTAATTTTCACTAACTAATTATTAAATACAATTAACAAAACGTTAAACCGTTAACAAATGGCGGTGAAACCGGCCTATTAAGAAGTTTTAACATTAATTATTTAAGAAAAAAAATTGTTCCTTTAAACTTGACTTATTGTTTTTTACCGACTCGAGCCGATCGTAGATCGTATTGTACACAATATTGTATTAATAACTGAAATATAGTATTAAAATAAGATATAATTTTTATTTTTTTTTTTGAAAATTTCAATTTTTTCTGGAAAATTGTCACCGTCTATCTATAATATGTTTTAGGAAACCACAAAAAAAAAAAATAAAAATTATGACAAACAACAATCGTAGTTTTCGTTATACTTATAAACAGGAAAAAACATATTACAGTATTCGATAGTGTGTATTACACGCATATTATATATGTACAAAATATAAATATACAGTATATAATCACTTGTACGCGCATTCTTTGTCGGTTGCCGCGCACACGATTATTATTAAGTAGGTGTTAATATCACGCGTGCAATTTGACATCTTAAACATTTTTTTTTTTTTTATACTGTACACATATGGCGCGGGGACCACACAAGCAATATTTTATATTTTAATACGATATACGTGCTAGCGTACTATACACACAAAACACAACACGTACGTACACATAAAACGTTCACCGTACTATACGTACTTGTATATATATATATATTTTAATATAATAATATTATGTAGAATGTCCTCTATGAAATTGTACTGAAATGGTTGTAGAGGTTTTTTTCTTTTTTTATATTATTTTTTTCTTTTTATTATTCGAAATGTATATATATTACATATATATAAGAACCACGAGCTTAAAACTCCATCCATAGAATAATTTCGAAAACTATATTATGTGAGTACTGTTCTTTATATATATAAAAAAGAAAAAAAACAATAAATCTCGTTTTTTTTTTTTACAGTGCTTGTGACGCGTATATATTATCATATTTTGCACGTTTTGAAAATTCACAATTTTTTTTTTTGTAAAAATTGAGTAGTCGAAAATCCAATTACTTTAATAACCCAATAAAAACTCGAGTAAAAAAAAATTAACGCGATTCGTCTTTCGAGTATTACAAAAAAAATATCGCGCATATAATGTCGGCCGTGTATATAAGTGACGACCAAAAGTTGTATTATAAAAACAAAATATATTGAATTTTGCCGAAAAAAAAAACATTTCTCACGTAAAAAAAATAGTAACGACTATGACTATAAAATTTCTCGAGTATAATAACAGTTGTTCGTAAACGGAAAATTACAAAAAGCGTTTTCATCGATTTATTTTTACAGTTCTACACGAGACGGTGTACAAAATAATAGGATTATTGTTTGAAAATCAAACGTTTAAACATTTGTTTGAGTATAGGCCGGCTTAAAACCGAATTAAAATTTTTAGTCACGTAGATTTTGTAGTCTTTTCGGTACTTTTATACGGTACGTGTGTGTGCGTAACGGACCGGAGATTTTGAAAACGACCTATGGAACGTCTCTAATCCTTTAGGAGGAGATTTTCAAAATTCTGGTTTTGTCGCTTCACAAAAATACATAAATCCTGTAATAAAATAAAAAAAAACCGTTCAGAGCGTTTCACTGCAGATTTGGAAGCCGCGCGTGTTTTTCGAACTAGACGTTGAAAAATGTTTCATCTTATGAACGTAGAAAATTAATTGATTACAATCATTTTTTACAGCATTTCCCCTCCTCTTTTACATATTTATTTCAAAGGTCCCTCAAATTCGATTTAAATATTAAACGTGAATAAGAAATAAATATCTCGACGAATGTTCGTTGGTCGGTGATAGCGAAAAATCAAATCTCCTACACCTCCTTCGCGTCGAGTGAAATCAATATGAGTCCACTATTCAGAATATTTTCAGATACATCCGTGTCTTCAGTTTTTGACTGACGTTTCGGACTTATTGCAGAGTCCATCTTCAGAACGATAGTTACTGGTCCGAGGTCATCGTGACTACCTCAATACGACCTCGGACCAGTAACTGTCGTTCTGAAGATGGACTCTGCTAGAAGTCCGAGACGTCAGTCAAAAACTGAAGACACGGACACATCCGAAAATATTCTGAATAAATCAACAATATATACGCGAAAGCTTTAACACATTAATACAAGCAGTCCTATTAACGCGTGTGCACGCCAAATATGTAATACGCGAAAACCGACGAGTGCATTCACTAAAACGTTATTATGATATCATGTACAGTACGTCGGACTCGACTATTTACACTCGATGTACGTTTTAATAAACGTTTTACACGCTGCAGCTTCTGCATAATATTCGTATGTAATTATCTGTTTTTCATCTCGTCGTCCCCCCCCACCCGGTTCCGACTGGCTATAAATCACGTAGATCGCGAGTAAAATAATGTAATAGTCGTGTTTTCGTGCCCGACCGCTGCATATTCGCTGTAGCGTCTCTCGCTGTACACAAATTCTCGTATTCGTTCTTACACAATACTTATACGACCGCGAGACGGGAACAATTTCAAATGGGCTACAATACGTCGTACATTTTATTTATCTCCAATAATGATTACAGCGCATATTTATATTGCGCGTTATTGCATATACTCAAAAGTTGAAATTAATGGCGTACTCGCGTGCGTTTTCTAACCGTTTATAATAATATATCGAAATAACGGCTCTTAATGACGGTTTACAGAACGAACCGCATGTAGGGCGAAATGTGTCTTTCCGACTTGATTCGAAACGTGTCTGGTGGAATTTTCACGAAATTTTTCCGTAGCATGCGTATAAGCTTACAATTTTTCGAAAAAAAAAATAAAAATTCGTCACGATATTATATTACGATTTTACGCCTGAAAGGCGACAGTTTTAACCGGAGAAATCGAAATGTAATTTATTAATTTCCTCTTTTTTTTTTGTATTATTAGGAATTCATTGGGCAAAATATGCGTGAAAGAAAAATGTTAAATATCTATTGAAATACGCGAAAATCAATTGTTATAAATGAAAAAAAAATATAATATAAAACTAATAGATTTGAACGAATAAATGACACGAAGGAAAAACCGAGAGATAGAAACACTATATATATTTTAGAAAGTGTTAAAAAGAGAGAGAGAGACTGCGGCGGAAACGCAACGAGAAGTCTAAACTCGATGCTAAGCACTTTTTTTTTTTTAATCGACAAAATACGCGATTAAAAATTTATTTTCGTTGCTCGGTCTGCTATAATAAATCGAAAGAATACTGAAAAACGTTCGAGCGTTAATTATTAATACGTCTTATTATTGACCGTTAGAAATATATAAAAGTATCCGATGTTAATAAACTGGATGCTGTTATGTCATACTCTTCATAAAAAATTGATTGGAACACCGCTCTGGAAATAAACACTCGTGCCGATTTTTATTGACATTTTTTTTTTTTACATTTTGTATTACGTTTATGGCCGGTGCGATCGGAATAGTGACGGGAGTAGGCTGTTTGCTCTCGGCTGTAAGTGTTCGCAAATGGTTTTTTCTACGCATATTTTAGGCATTGATTTGACAAATCTCGAAAATCAGAATAGTAAAAGTATAATAGTAGCGACCGAGTACCAGAAACGTGAAAACAAAAAAGAAACTCGACGTTTACGTACCGTATAATCGTGTCGTGGAAAAGAAAAACGTATTTATACGCGTGGGCTAGTTAAACTAATGTATACTAGTCGTGTTTAAATGTTATTAAAAAATAAATACCTGAACATGGTTAAAAGTTGAAAAATTTCAAAATTAGCAAACAAATTTCAAAATTAAAAGAAAAAAAAATTACGAAAATCGCTACATTATATTATAGTGTAGATTATATATATACATATATTTACCAATGTATCACCTGTCTGTAATCAATAATAATATTAATAGATATGACTTCTTTATATATATTTTTTTTCTTTGATTTTTCTTCTATAAAAACAAGGATATTATCCTTAGTGATAGACGACGCAGTGTTGTACTGACATAATTATACACTACATAAACTATGTAAAGAACTCTATAATGCTGAACAAAAAAAATATATATACAAAAAATGGAGGAAAAAAACGTTTTTCTAAAATAAATAACCAACAAAATTGAGGGTACGTAATTATTGTGAGTACAATGTATAAAATATTTCTTTAAAATGAGATCATATATTATACTTTCTGGTTCTGTACCAATATAAATATATTAAATCGTAATTCTGCTTTCGGATATTTTTATATAATATTAAATATTGCTTAATTTTCGTTTTATGTCGCAATTTTATCGAGGACGTAAATTGTATATTTGTGTCGCGTTAATAATGAAATAATAATATTATGTGCGTATGTATAATGGATAATATTACGTTGTCGTTATAATCACAAGAGTTAGGTCATCACTGCTGAATATCGCGTATAGTCTGTGCACGCACCGAATTCTCGCAGTCACTTCTAGTTGAAAACTTCCCAAAAATCTTTATCGTTTTTTACCTTTTTGAAAATTTACGAACAAATATTTTTTTATCAAATTCGATTATATTCGTATAATTAAATAAATGCAAACGATTATCGCAGATTGACTTTTTGCAAATGTTCAAACGATTTTAATAATTATTTTGTAATCGTCGAGTATTCGGAATAAATTAGTACATAAGCTACTAAATAAATCAATATAGGCGACACCGTTTCTGAATCGTCAAAAGTGTTTTTGCCACGTCAATCGTACGGGATTTTATTTTTATAATTTTATAAAAATGAGTTATGTCATTTTAACGTGTGAAAAGCTATGGCATCAGCGCAGGAAAATTGGTTTGATATAAACGACTGCCGTAAAAACAAGAGTGAAAACCGTTTTTTTTTTCCTGAGTTGAGATATTCAAAAACGAGTTTTTTTTAACACTTTTTGATACTTGCAAAAAATGCCGATCTTAAATTATATATTTTAGCAGTGTGTAAAAAAAGACTTAATACGGATAAGACAAAAATAATGGAACTGTCAGGCGAGGAAGATAACACTAATACAGGTACCCTAGCCTTCGAGAAAGTTCATGAATTTCGATACCTAGGTGCGATACTGAGCAAAAACAATGACTGGGCTAGAGAGATAAGCAGAAAGAGCATCGTTCGCTCTAAGTGAGTTCTTAAAATCAAAAGTATTCTCAAAAAAAAAACAAAAAAACCAAAGCAAGGCTATACACAACAATAATAAGACCCACGCTTACATACTGGTGTGAGGCACGGACAACAACTATAGCACGACGGAAACGAAACTCAGAACTTTTGAGAACAAAATACGGAGCGTAATATGTGGACCAGTATATGATAGTGAGAATGAAACGTGGAGAAGAAAGTATAGCAAAGAACTACAGGAAGAAATGGAAATGGTATCGGTAGTAAGTTTCATAAGGGGACAAAGGATTCAACGGCTATATATGGCACATATGGCGGCGGAATGAGAACGATATAAGTAAAGTAGTCCTGGAATGGAAGCTTACAGGAAAAAACCCTGAAGGCGACCGAGAAGAAGGTGGTTAGACGTAGTGGAAGAGGACCTCGACAGAATGGGAATTCAAGAATAGAGAGAATTAGCCCGGGACCGAGAAAAATGTGATGGCGACAAAAACTCTTAGACGGTATTAAGGGCCAGTTGAAGAAGAAGTAAAAAAAAAGACATATTTACGGCGTAAAGACCGCAACAGGACAAAGTATATACGCCTGTATTATATTATGTGTTGGCGCGTTATAATAAATAGAAATTTGCCCGTTTTTCCGTCCGTCATTGAAACGAAACAAAACGATAATGACACGCAATAAGTCTTGTTTTATTATTATTATTAACATTATTGTCGGCACGATACATATTTACGTGTAATAATAATAATAATAATAATAATAAAAACCGCCGAGTTAAATAATTTACCCGAGTGTTTTAACGTCTCGATTCTTTTTTTACCGAAAATTTTTACGACTTCCAGTTCGAAACGACCACTGCGCAGTGTACACCGCGGTTTCCCTCCACAAATGTACATAGGTACTCTCATATATATTATATACTTTTTAAAACTCATAAATATTATACAATGTCCCACGACCTCAATGGGTTTACACTATAATACGCGCGTGCGGTTATTATTTATCTCCTTTTTCTTCTTTAGTGTTAAACGTACCATATATTTTGTACCGGGAAAACGATTTTCAATACGAGGTGGCGGGACGAGAAACATAGTGTAATATGGACGGAGTCTCAGACCAAAACGCGGTTATAAAATTAAATTTAAGCGAAAAAGTTTTTAAGTGTGTTCAAGCGAAATTTCCTATTGCTGGAAGCGATTTAGTGTTTAAAAACTTATTATTTTTTTTTTTTTACAATATGAAATGACCGGTGAAAACGCGTCAATTCAATGACTTTGCGAATGAGTGTATGTCACGGAGCCGCCGTAATAATTATTTGATAATATAATCGATGAAAAAGCGTGAAATCCTTACACGTAGGAGACTTTTTATCCTCGGGTGGTGAGGCATCAGGAGTTGGTTTGGTATTAGACATAGAGATAATGATGGAAGGAAATGCGTAATGCTTCGATGGACTTAAACGAAGTTGTTAGGATTCAAATTTCTGAACTATATACAATTAGTACACGCGATTTTATACGATTAGAATCGTTTATTTTAATTGTTTTTTAAACATAAAAAAAACGTTCAATGGTAAAGTGAAAACCGATAAGGCAAAGCGTTTCTATTGTTATTTATATTATACGCTATAAATTCGTTTAAAAAATAAAAATGTAGAGTAATTTAAAATCTTTACTATGAAATTTTTACTTCTTGTATAGCGCGTAGACGAACATTTTTATTCGTAGGCCACAAATGCCTGTCAGTATTGGGAAACCTCTCTTTTCTATGCGTATGTGTGGAATAATTTAAGAATTTATTTCGAATTCATACGCCTTTGAACAACAAATATCATTCAAATATCTGCGTTACAATATTCCACGAAAAATTCCAACTTTTCGAGATGTTTATTAAATGTTTTCCGTGCTATTTGTTTTCATTGCTAATTATTAACTGTAGACAATTTAAAGTTCTGCGTTAAAATAATTTTTTTTATGTTGAGTTTACAGAAGAAAGCTTTTAACTCAACACAATAATATTTATATATAAACGTAACGAGTTAAAAAAAAAAAAAAATTGTTAACTTGCAGCTCAGTCCTGATGAAAAATGGTCCTCGTATTATAATAACGTTATGTTTTCGCGAGAGATATAAATTATTTCGCGTTTGCGTTTTGCGTATATACGCTCGTATAATATTATTATAATAAAGTGCAAATATGTGTTTAATAAATCATTCGAAAAACGTTTTAATGTGTAATAAAAATGATATATAAGTTAATAGAAAAAATGAAAGATTAAACGTCTGAGAATTGCGTACAACAAGATTTATTCGTGTCTTTTTTAAACGTTTAATTCTTTCCCCCACACACGCATAACGTACGTAGACATATTATATAAATTAACGTTTTGTTATTACACGATTATTCGTTTTGTATTGGCGATGATAAATTAGTATGTACACTTGTATTATAATGTGTACAAACACACGCCAAATTTATTCAAATATCAATAGTAAATTAAAGAACGGCGTGTTTGGTGTATTTTTTTTATATATATATTCGTGTTTTATAGACTGTGCAAAATTTAAAACAAACGTAATTACATCGTATACATCATATAATGATGTTCACAGCGTTAGACGAATGGCTGCAATTATTTATCTCATCGAATCGTTCGAAATCGAGTGTTTGTAAAATATTATCAATTATACGTACACATCATATATACGTATATAATATTTTAAAACGTCAAACATTCCACCAGTGAAGATATTTTACATTATATAGCAATAAAAATGTTAAAAATCGTTTGTCGTATCCGTTACAGGAGCTACCAAAACGCTTTTCCATTATTTTAAATATTATTATTATTATTATTATACGTTTCGTTGAGATGACTCTAGACACGAGATAAGACGTGTGCAAACGATTATTTAAATGCGTTTTACAAACCCGTGAAAATTTCGAAAAAGCTTTTACTTTTGTAAAACATAACGAATTCTCGTGAAATTTTCGTTGAAAATACTGAAAATTCTTCTCCTGAGAAGTCTGAACTTCGAATGCGTAGGCGTGTATTCACGGATCCGGTCACTCTGGCAATAGTTGGACTCCCGAAATCGGCCCACAATAAATTTAAAGTATTAAATAAGTATAGTGAGCGAATGAATACTTGTTTTTTAGCACAAGCAGAAAATGTATGAAATAAGTTTTTTCTTAACGCAGTGGTTCTCAACCGGGGTGACATGTCACCCTTGGGTGACATGGGTCCAATGTAGGGGTGACAAGAAAACCTTGGGCAAAAGTTTAAAAATATAGAATTTTTTTCGAAAAGGAGACGTAGTGTTGGGTTATCGTGGATGAGGGTGACACGAATCCAAAAAGGTTGAGAACCACTGTCTAACGCATTGACTTTTCTTTTTTTGTACATGCCATGGTTATGTCTTCAGGGTCTCTGTACGCTACAACGTCTAACCGTCGCACAGACACCGCAGTATAAAGATATATACCGCGTGTGTTTTTAATCATGCAGCACTTTTATCTCATTCGTTCTGTGATGAATTGATTATCTACGTATACGCGCTACAAACAGCGTGGCTACACGACACGTTCGTTGCGCAATTTGTTGTTATTTACGTTTTAAATGTATCACTTGTGAGTTCGACAAGTATCAATTATGAAGTTAAAATTGAATTCAAATATATAATTTGCCAGTTGTGATTTCGCGTTATTAGAGAGTCTGTTTTAAACCAGCGTCATCGCATTTAACTGCAATAATAAAACGCCTGACCGTTTTGTCCGTATGAATCGAAGAAAACGAATAACGAAAAAACCTTAAAATCGTACGGATATTTCACAAAGCCGAAAATTCCAAGCGCGAATACTAGCGAAATAAATCGTTTTAAACACTTAGGTTTTTAAAAAAAATTTAATATTACATTTTGTATTGTTTGTATAACAAAAAAAGAAAAAAAACACGCTGAAATTACCAGACGTACAAATTCGCAAACATTTCCGGACACGCCTATGTTGCAAACACGTTTTCGTGTCCACATATATCGGTTACCAGGTTATTCTAAAGCGTGGTTAAGAAACTGGTAGGTGCGCGCACTAGATCAATTGCGTAGTTCAACTTGTCAATCAATAAAAGTAATAATTTAAAATATGGTAAATCGTCCGAAGTTGGCGAGCAGAAACTGAAAACGGATATTTGTTTATTCGTTTTAAAAGTAGTTACGCGCGTAGAGGACATCCTCAAGGTTTGGACTGCGTATAATCTAGTCATTGGGGATTTCCTTCACGCTTGTAAGATCGGCCTTGAAGCCTATGTCAGCCAGCGCAATCCAAAAACCCTTTTCGACATTTAGTCGAAAACTTAAGTTTTGCGTAGCTTATTCCTGTCGCCGGTAAAACTTAAATTCATGCGAGCCTTTCAAAATGGCTCTTCTCATTACCGTATCATTTTTTTCTGTAAAAGGAGTCATTGTAACTGTAAATACGTGTCCTTTTCTATCCTTAAATAATATTGCCAGTCTAATCACGGCGAATCCTGAGTCTTTTAGCAGATTTACACAAGAACATTTTAACGTCTTCTATATAACCATTCCTTCAACCGTACACTACTTTCGCGCTTTTTCACGCTAGTTTTTAAATACTTCACAACCATTAAGCGCAACTATTAGCCACCAAAATAACGTCGTCAGACGATGATTCCATCATATAGGTTACAATAGTATACGAATATAATAAATAAAAAAATAAAAAATGCTAACACGATACATTTACGAGCCCTGCAGTCAGAGATACGAGACTAAACTGTACACACGGGTAGGTACATCGAAAAAGACAAAATCCTCGAGTAATATTCCCTTGTGTTTTTATTCCCATAGTTAGAGTGTGGCGACGAGGCCTTGAGGATTTGGACTTAAGGATTTGGTTACGTTAAGTTAGGTTATCTAACCTCTACGTGTGCATCTAAATTTACTTGCCTCCTCTACGAGACTGGGATCCAAAACCAGCTATATGTACATACAAACGCGGTTAAAACGAAATGTCAAGGATGACTGGAGCCCATAAATAGCGATAGAACGAGAATGACGAATGTTTGCTGAAACGTCGAAAATAAATTCCTGTACAAGGAGCGAGACAGAAATTTCAGTTAAAAAAAGACAATTTTATTCCGAAAATCTAGTTTTATTAATAATTTCTAGGCGTTATACTTTTCATGTGCTGATGTTGACGAATTTTCGTTCTAGGTCCGGAACCACCAATATCTCACCTATCACCTGCTCGATATGATAAGTTCGTATAAAACGCGGAGTCGAGTAAAAGAAATCCTTAGAGTAAGTCCTGTCACAGCGGATGCCGAATACTGCGATTAAGTTTTTTTTTTTAAACGGCATCCCGTTAAAATCGGTTTCGGAATTTTTCGTGTCGCGGATTTTTGACGTAATAAAAAAAACATTTAATAAAAACCCGACGAGATATTCCGTTGTCTATTAGATCCTGCAAGAGAGAGAGATCAAGAGACGACTCCTTTTACATATATATACACACACATATTAATGTTTCGCATCAGTACACGAGATCTTCACAATCGATCATTATATTATAAATACACAGAATAGGCTCGTGTTTTTTTTTTTTTTAGATATTTATATTTGTACATACACTACTGACAGCAGGACCCGGTTTTTTCTCGTTTCACGTGCGCGCGCGTATAATATATTAAAACATGACCTGCATTTCCTACGTATTATATTCCCCTAGAATTAGTCTACTCATATATTTATAACACACGTTTTATGGTATTTCGTTCTTACAATATTGTGTGAAGACAGATTGTAATAACTGGGACAACACCGCGGTGCGTTATCCGACGCGCTCGGAGGGCCTCTAATTTATTTTTTCTTTGTTTTGTCAAAACTTGTGTAGGTATTTGTTTTTTTGAAATGCTTGTACCAGTTATGCGCATGGTACTTTGGTTATTTAGCACACTGACGGACCCACTTGGTCTTCTCATAAATTGGTATAACCCTCTCTATAAGGACGCACTTTTTTTTAGGGAAAAAAGAAGAAACACTAAAAATAGAAAATCGTATATTTTATTTCGTATTTTGTCCTATGAAATACGTTCTCAAATTATCTAAGACAACACAATGTGGCTGCCTGATGTCTACTTTCATTTGATAGCACTGGAATTAGTAATTAGCCGTAACGCCGTAATATGACATTTTTCATATTACTGCTGTAGCAGTAGTGTACTAGTGTTTGTCGAAGTTTTAGGCAATGGTCGAGAATTGTCCATTCGTATGTTTTATATACTCATCGTGTTATATAAGTATAAAATATGCAATTTATTTTTTATAAGATCAAACTTTGTATCGGATTTTAGAAGAACGAAAAAAACATTATTCAAATTACATACATACATTTGCAGGCACGCATTATGATTTTTTTTGTTCAAGTCAATCAGTACATATTAAAAAGCAATTTTTAGCAAAATTACGATGGTGAACAAACTTTTTTTCTCTAAAATTCCAAACTCGACAATATTCCTACTCCGAGCCGTTTGAGAAAGAAAACGATTATTTTATAAACGTATATAAATGTGTAAAAATTATGAAAACGCGTTTTTTCCCTACAAAATTCATTCTAAAGCTATATAAATCAGTTCTATTGTTTATACTGAAGATCGTCTTGGTGTGCATCGTCCACGAATTATTATTATTATTATTTACAAGTAAGTATAGTGATGGGAATATTAGAACTGGGAGTCATTCAAGAATTGGCATCGTCCATTCAACTTTTCGCGACAATTTTCAAATATCATTGATAACGTACCTAGAGAGTTTTCTATAGTCTTTGTATTAAAAAAAAAAAACCATTGAATCGTTTTTAAATTCAAAAACATACCCACGATTCAACGTTTTTGCGTGCGGTACTGCGATGGAGAAAATCGATTTTTTTATCATGTCGCGAGAATAGCGTTGTTATAATCTTTGTACGTTTTTAATTGGCAATATTTTAAAAATTAAAACGTGAAATTTTCAATTTTTTTTTAATATCGTTTGACTAAAATCCGAATCGATTAAATTGTACGTATTCAACGTGTAACGTAATATAATATATTTCGATATAATGATTATTAAAAAAATTGCACGAGAGATTGCAGTTTATTGTTTTAACGCGGTAATCGAAAGGTATAAAAAATATTTTTTCGCCCATTATTTTATAACGTCGAAACATTTTATGGCTTATAATACACTGGTCGTTAAAAATATATTATAAAAGATGCGTTAAAATTTACTAAGCGTATATATTGAAAATTAAATATGTGTATATATATATATATATGTAACTCGTTAATAACTCGATTCTCTTAAGACGAGTTACCACCGTGAACGCGGAAGTCCAAGTACTGTTAAATCTCAATCTGCAAATCCGTCGACGACGATGCAGGCGACAGGAGAGATCGTTTTTTTTTATTTTAATCGACAAAAAAATCAGTTTAAATACACAAATTATCCTATTATAGCCGGTTAAATAATAATAATAATAATAATAATAATATATACACGCGATACAACGCCCGTTTATAATATTATTATCACGCGGTAATATTTCGCTACTGGAAACCGGTACCGCGCGCGCGTGTTTATAACCCGAAATTATCTTTGGGAAAAAAAACCATTCCGTTGCACATCTCGCTTGTATATAATTATAATATAATGATGTGTGTGCACGGATAGCTTTATATTTACAGCATCGATTCTGTCCACAGCTGTATTTAAAATACAATATCGTCTACAAATCGCCTATAAAAATGTGTGATACGTTTTTTGCAGCATATACGAAATTTGAATTTTTGTTTTTTTTTTTTACACCTAAATTCATCCAATATTATTCAAAAGCTTTTACTCGAATTTATTATTCACATTTTTAATTTTCAATAATAACTTTTGCCGTGTTCCGATATGCTTTGCAGTCAATAACTTAATGTTTTAAAAGTGTATATATTATATAGAAAATTGTTTGACCGCCGAAATCTATTATTCGGTTGGAAAAAAAAAACGTTGTTATTCATGAATCGTAACACTACGTGAATAGCAAAGTTCGCGTTTTCAGTGCGTGTGTAGCACCGAAAAATAAAAAAACCGAAAATTTTATTCTCAGCTAGCGTGAACAATATTATAATTAGGGCTAGGATTTATACGCATTGGCATATTTTTTTTTTTTGCTAACTTATGATTACTGCTTTTGTTTGAAATGTCCACGAATTGACGAAGCAAATGATGGTTATTTTATTTTGCGTATTTTTACATATTTTGAATAAAACGAATATTGTTGCGCATTATTTCAACATAAAATGCGCATGTTTTATGGTATACTCTAGCAGTGGTGGTCGATAAAAGATGAAAAATATAATATACGTATATTTTTATAAATTATAATTATTAGACGAAAAAAATATTATTGGACATTATTGGGCTTAGCGATCTGGATGATTGAGACGAGTATTTTTATGTACCCAAGTACAAGCCTTGTAACCGATTTCCAAATAAATTTTGAATACAAACCGTTGTTGAAACGGACATCAGTGCCCGAAGCATTTAAAAAACGAATAACACACGACGAAATAAAAAGTAAAACGATGACCGGGACGACTTTTCGATCCGCCGGTTTTTAATTTACACAAAGTTTACTCGTACAATCTATAATAACAAATGGAAATTTTCTTGAATTTTTTTTTTACGTTTTATAGAAGAAGAAGAAAACACGTGGCGAGCGAAAAAAAGCGTATTTAAATATAATTTTATTCGAATACCTTTAACGAGTATAACATTTCGTTAAAACATTATAATACAGAATTAAAAAAGCGGTACTGTTCGAGTAACATTCGACACAATGCGTATTATTATCGACCGCGGGTATAATAATAATAATTGGTACTCTTGTATACCGAAACGGAAACGTTTAAACTACCGATAGAGAAAAAAAAAACAAGAAATAAAAACCGATTGAACGCCAGATGTGTGTGTGTGTGTGTGTCTATTATAATAGTCAAATCGCCTGCAGGGATAATATTATAATACATAAAAGTGGATTATATTACGAGAAAAAATACCTATTGTAACATATAAATATAACGCGTTATATAACGTGAACTTCGCTGCGAAGTATTAATTCGTTTTCCGTCCGATTAAACAATATATAATATATATATATATATATATATATATTATATTATAATATGATTTGTTGTAAATGTATATCGACCGTTTTTTAACCGCTCGTTCGATTATTGTAGTTAAAAAAAAAATAATAATAATAATAAAACGGTTACTCGCGGAACATGTGCGAACCGAAGCCCATAAACGTTCCCGTTGCCGACGTCCTATTATAATAAATATTAATATTATGATACAAACGATCCGGTTATTTGGCTCGTATAACGTTATATTATATTTATATAGAACACGGTTTTCGACGCGCTATCCTACTGATTATTATATAAGAAAAATTTAAAAATATTAAAAACGTATAAAAAGTTCTATTTCAGCGATAGGTACCTATTGTATGTCGGTTTGTGAATCGCCGACCGTTTGAAGTATTCTTTTTGATGGTAATAATCCTTTTTCAATCCGTGTAAACGCGTCGAAACGTCGGATATTCGATACGCACGTATATCGTCGCTCAAGAGGCAAACACCTGCAATTATCTCGACATTTCTGACTAAATCGAACTATATTTGGTCGCATTTTTTTACTCGTAATTTCCATCAGGGCAATCGAATGGCGCGCTTGAAATTATTATAAAATTGTTCGCGGATAATCGTTATAAAACAACGCGTCTGAAATTTTCGAAATAACACTACCCGTCCACAAAACGATATGGTTTTAGACATTTCCAGTATAGGTTTGGCTATATAGTATAGGCGGCACTTGGGGGTTCATGAGGGGGCAGTTGCCCCCCAAATTTTTTGGGGAGCAAAAGTATACATTTGCCCCCCAAAAAAAGTTTAACAAAAAAAACCTGTTATTTCAATCTTTTATTAATGAACGCCGAAAAGTTGAATTTAATTTAAAATAATTAATGATATTCCCTCTGTAATTTTAATTTCTGATGTAAAACGAGAAAATAGTTTTTGGAATTCCAAATTCAATTTGAATCTGATTAAGAAAAATATTAGAATTATACTCATGTTTATTGAATAATTGAATATTGATAAACTGATAATAATTTTTATCAAAATTAATTCATCTAGAAAACATGGTTAGTAATTACTTTACTAGCACTATCTACAACGCCAGTCACTGATTAGAGGATATCAGTTAAGTAGTAAGTACAGATAAATAAACGCGGTAATGGTCACTGGTCACAGTGGTCAACAAAAGTTATTTTGGTTATTTTAAGTTTATTTTGGGAATGAAAGTCAATTAATTGTTTGCCCCCCCCCCTGGAATCATCCCCAAGTGCCGCCTATGGCTATATAGTATACGCTTTTATCAAACACATTCAATTCGGTTTAATCGTATTTATACTAATTCGATTTGAGATTTATTAAAAATGTATAATTTTAGGAGATTACAACACGTCTATAGATTTATTTTGTTTGTATTCCGTTGAAATGGGCTATTTTATAGTTCAATTTTTTCTGCTAGGTGAGACAGTCCTCGTTACAATTATTTTAACACGCGCCCATACATATAAGCAATAAATTCATAAAATAAAACCGTACTCCTGTATACGTAGAACGTTTTGGTAGTTTTGTTTTTTCAGCTTTTTTACGGATTGACGCAACTAACGAATTTAAAGCGAAAGTGATATAAATCAATTTATTCGCGCAACTGCGATGAATCTGTAGTTGTATTTTTTCGTTCTCCTGAACGAAATCCGAGAATCTGAGACAGGCGCATAGGGTTTCGCTTCCTAAGCGACCGTAATATACCACAGACTATAGTTTTGAAAAACATATAAAACACTAATAATAATATTTTAACAATATTCGTCTGCGTAATGGAACAGACGTATAGAAATATATTTATACAGTCGGAAAAAGAATTCTCGTACCGGCGCTAATGGATCGGGCCGAGCAAACACGGATACATAGTATATGTATAACAAAATAAAACCCGGTTCACAAGGTGCACAATAATTATTACGTCGTTTTATCACAAAAGACAATACTAAAATAATAATACACGTTAGAAATAACGTGTACAGCGACGCGGAATTTATATTGTATTTTTTTTTTTTTTGTGCTCAGTGCTGCGTAAGGAAAATTTCTGAAAAAAACCGGTAATTAAAAATAGAAAACGAAGTCGGAAAAAAATCAAAAGGGGTATTGAAATTGGTAATATCATTGAAATCAAATTTTTGCGCCCCAAATATCATTAGAATAATTGCTGCAGAATGACGATAGAAATAAAAATCGAAAACGTCGAAACGATCAGAATTAAAACTGTAATGTATAAAAACACGTTATTGCTGGTGTGGTAAATAAATCCGTAATTGTAAACAAATGTAAATTTAAAATACACGAACAATTTATTATATTAATTCTATTCTATAACATAGGTATTGAAAACCGATAGATTTAAAAAACGTTCTCTAGAATATTTAACGTTCCGTGTTGCGAAATCTGATTAAATTACCAACGAGCTCATAAATATGTACGTTTTGTTTTGTCATTTTGTATATATGTATATATATATATATTTTTTTTTTACTTTATTTTATTTCAAGTGAATTTGTTTGTTTACGATGCAACAGTGCGCGTCTCCACGCTTAAACGCTATTATTTACCCATTGGAAAATATTCGACGTATTTCAAAAACCGACAAGTGGGTAAATTCTGTTAAGAAAAAAATATATATAGTATATATATGTACATATTTTTTGAGAATATTGTCATTATTACAGAATCGCGTAGTTTGTCATTTGTTAAAATCAATCAATAACAATAATAAACAATCGATGCGATTGTAGTGAAAATATTGAGAAAAAATAAAACGTAACGCGCGCGAAGAAACTATAATATCTCTAAGAAGAAAAAAAAATAACAAAAATATTAATTCCCAAGCCTGACTCGTGATAAAAAGAAAAAAATCACCCAATACACCATAGCGACGCGCCCCTCCCCCAATATAATAATAATAATAATAATAATAATAATAATAATAATAATAATAATAATAATAATAATAATAATAATAATAATAATAATAATAATAATAATAATAATAATAATAATAATAATAATAATAATAATAATAATAATAATAATAATAATAATAATAATAATAATAATAATAATAATAATAATAATAATAACTAATAAGTAATAATAATAATATAAGTACTCCCGTCCCAACCGTTTGTGCAAACGTTTTTATATAATTTATTTTTTTTATCGCGCTAACGACACACGTCGTTCACGACTATTTTTACACAGTCTCTAGAGAGAGTGACGCGTGCGGTTTTTCTTTCTCTCTCTCTCTCTCTTTACAGAATAAATTAATTATCGAAGTTCTCGATGTGATTTTTAATACGCGTGCAGATTTATTATTAAAAAAAAAAAAAAGAAGGAAAAAAAAATACCATCGCTCGATTAATTTACCGACACTATAGCTTTATAATATGCGCGCTGTCTGCGTCTCGAGACACGCTCATCAACAAAACATAACATATGATAATGCGCATTTGTACATACCATAGTATATACACACACTCGAACCCATCAGACTGAATAATTACACATACACGCCTGGCGTATTACGCGCGACACAAAAACATCGACCTGTCTTATAATAGCTTCGAGCGAATAATGCAAAAAAAAAAAAAAAATAGAATCGAATTCATCGAGAAATATTTATAATTTACATTGTATACTTATAGGTTTTTATGTTGTTTTTAGCCTGTACCGACTGGCTCCGTTGTTGTACAAAAAAAAATATTCTTAAATCGATCCTTTTACCTCGGTATATAATTGAATATATTTCATCAAATCAGCGTTGTAAAAATTTAAATACCGTTTTACAGTACTCGACAATATACGTGCGCTGCCCGAATCGTTTTTTTTTTTTTTAAGTATTTCTACTCTAGCCGAGTTTTTTTAGTACATAATATTCGAATATTAAAAATAGTATTTTTGAATTAATGGTAAAATTGCGAGCTAAATTGCGTGTCCGAAACGAATAAGCGGATCATTTTGTTTTTTCCCGGTCTTTTTAAACAATTTTTATTACGCTAACGGAAACTATTTGGAAAAAAATCGAAAAACGTGCAGTCGAGCGGAGTAACTAGATTTACGGTTTGCTATTCTCCAGTATCATCCTAACACGTTGTTGGAAAAAAAATTCAATCTTTTTATTGCTTATTTGTATCCGATTGTGTTCAGCATGTGTATATATTGTCCGAGCTCATTTGTAACTTTTATTTATTACTTAAGTAGTCGCGTAGTACTAAAGACTAAAAAACGTACTTGAAATCGCGAATCGGAAAATAGTGTAACAAAGAGTATATTAAAAAAAAATTACCAATAATTGCTATAAAAAAATTTTTAAAAAAACATAATTTTATTCCGACAAAAATCTATCGTTTCAACACAGATTAGATGAATCGCACAGATGGATCGCTTTTGATGTAAAAAAAAAAAATGACGTCATTCGGAAGACCGCAAATCAGTATGATAGCACAATGAAATATTAAACATCACTGCCGTGAAAATACAGAAGTTAATCGAATAAATTAATGTAAAAATATATATATATATACCTAAACAAGCGATAGAAAAACTAAAAAAAAAGATATTAGATTTTGACTGATTTAAGTGAAATATCAAGAAAACAGTAGACGTTCTTGACTCGATCGAAAAATGTTTACCGGTATACGATAATCGCATTATTACGATAATATTATTATTTAAGATAATAAAAGAGTTGTACAATAATATTGTATAATATCAGCACGATAATTTAATATCGTTGTGCGCGCCTACATTGATTCGTGTCTGCCAATCAGTATACTCGTATAGAGCGTATTTGCAATTCTTTTGTTCTTTTATGTTTTATCGAACAATTTGCAAACATTTTTATTCGTTTACGCGTAAACGTACAATTTTTTTTTTTTAATATTTACCGTGTAAAAAATAAAAACGTTTCAGACGCCTTTCAATAAAACTTCCATATTATAAATATACTCTTGAAATTTCAACGAGATTTTTTTACCGTTCGAACAAATTCGTTTTAACGTTTCGCGCGACACTGGACCTCCCAAAATCACTCTATAAATACACATTATAAAGGTACTATCAATCACCGGGTATTCTAAAGTGAAAATATCCATTCCGTTGAATATCGCGTTAATATTTAAGGTCGGTTAAGCTTTCTCGTCGCGGCCGAGATTGCGTAAATATATGTACGTCGTATACGGTTGAGAATCCGTTAAAACATACACGTTAAAAAAATATTTATATATTTGTCAAAATAGAAATAAGGACCCGCTGCTGTAATACTCCGCCGACTTCTCGTCGGTTAAGTACAAAAATATATAACGTCGTTAAAACTAATAGATATTATATCTTGAAAGTTTCGCTCAATTGGCCGAGCACCAACGGCGGCGGCGGCGGCAGTTAACGCCACGCGAATATAAATATACATACGCCGTTTTTTAAAACATTTCTATATTATAATATATTTAATACAAAAAAAAATAATAATAATAATAAATCGTGTCTTTTTATTACCTGATTAAAATATGTGTTCGTAATTCGTCTTGTTAAAAAATAACCGGTCCATCTGAAATAAACAAATAATAATAATTACAAGAGTTAAAACGGGCAAATACGGGCGACTAATAAACAGTACGGGCGAGTACACAAAAAATTATTTCACGGGGGTGGATTAGCCAAAAAAATACAACTATATACAATTATTTTATGAGAATAATTTATTTAGACAATATAACGTATTGTACGTTTATTTGAGATGAACACACAATACTATTGGTGTAAAAAAAATCCCGTTTGCGCGGTAATATGGCAAATGTATTTATAAATAGTATTAGGCGGTCCTTTTGCGGTTATTTCGATGAGTTATATACGTTTCGAGACTCCGAAAGTGCTGTACACAGTTAGTCATAGTTTACTTTTTTTTTTTTTTACCTTCAATAAGAACGATCGATTATTTTTGTAATAATAAAAAGTCGTATATGTGACTTGGCGTGCATTGGCAGTTTGACGTGCTTTTAAGTAATAACTTAACCTAATTTAAACTGTGATGATATGGCGCTTCTGTGTTTTCTAGAGAAATTTCAAAAAATAAACAAACCGAATATATTTAAGGAAAACATTAATACGAAGAAACCTTCGTACTAGCACACCTACTAGATATTGTGTTGAATAAGGCGTAGCTACAAATTATTTCAAAAGTAAAAAAAACAAACGTTTCGCTTTTATGATATAATAAAATAAACGACACAAAACACGGTGTGTACTTAAACGTATGTCCGATTTACACTGGAAATCATTTTGTTTTATCCCTGCATATTTTTTTTAAATTGACGAGGAAGGAAAAATATTCGTTTTACAGAAACGAGGAAAGGAACTAGTTTCTTTCTTCAAGCCTGGAACGGAAAAGGACTTGCGGTCGCTTGTTAGCAAAAGGAACGTGGACCGACTCCTTTTTTTTCTTTTCCAGCACTGGTTCAAAGCATAGGTAGTGTGCATTTGTGTTATAAATTAATCATAGATAAATATATAGTTACACTGCACTTTCACATCACATCTTTGGTGCGCGTTTGCGGCGTTGTCGATGCGTGCTTTTTCCGTCTCACTGCACTGGTGTGCGTCCAGTATATTAATATAATAATCGATAATATTATATAAAGGCAGTATCAAGGCACGGTTAATAAATATATATTTAAATAATATTTATTAACCGTGGTATCAAGGTGGATTGCTATCAATCCACCTTGGGCCGTATCACGGATTAACATAGACTGGATGCCGAACGGGACGAAAAGAGTGAATCACGAGAGTGCTTTTGGTACGTCAAAGCTACTAGCGCCATTCAGCACTAGTGGATTCTTAATACACCAATTTATTACTAGTACCTTACCTTATTCCCTAGTATTGACATCTATTATCAAATCAATAGGTAATCGCTAATAATTTTCTTTATTCTTGGTAAATAATCGATAATCAATTCCTGAATTCTTGGTAAATGAATAGCAATTAGTGGCAGTTTTTAAGTAAACGCGGGAAATAATTTGGTGTGAGAGCGCTAGTGGCATTGACACAACAGCTGACTGCCTTAGTACTTTTGGGTTTCAATATTTTGTGTGATGAAAAGCTTCGTTCCGCATCCAGTCTATCTTAATCCGTGGGCTGTATGTTGCGTTATCGAACTCGACGTCGTGTTCACAGAATTCGACTTTCGTGGAATAACGTATGCTTTGACATCGCTCCGTGTGGCCCGGGCCTTATAGTAATCACCATAATACGCGGAAATAATGCACGTATAGATATGCGGGACGTGCAGTCACAAATAATTACACACACGGTTTTACGCGACTCATTATTAGTTGTATAAAATTTACTGAAGGATATTATAATAGCAGAGTAGGCACTTAAAAATATTTCGGGGGTTCAACCCCCAAACCCTCCCTTCTGTATACGTGCTTTAAAACGTACGTAATATTGTTATTATAAACTGTACAGTGTTGTATTTTGATTCAGTCATCTTTGTCTAGATAAAGATGTTGATAACATATAGTACGCTGCACGTAAACTCAATATATAGTATAACAGTAAAGATCTAGACACGTTCCCACGCTTCTACGCGTGTGATAACGTCAAACTTCTTGGGAAATAATATGTTTTTAAATGTTCCGCGGTTTCGTGCAAGATACAAGGTTTTCGTAAACGACACTGAATTGTTTTGTTTTGGATAACTAAACGGTGCGCGAAGCCAGCAACGTCACGACGCAGATACGAGACTTGCTTATTGCCCGATGATAACATACCTACATCATATAAGATTTAAATGTGAAACTCGCGCCACGAGACAAACCGTCAAGTCAAATCAGCTTAAGATCGTTAGAAACCGGAAATTCTTTTTTTTTACAGAAATAAATGTAAAAAACAATGTCAAAAATAACAAAATTAAACAACGATCTTTCGAAATAAAGTTAATGTATTTATTACGACCACGGGTATTTATATGTATTTAGATTCTGAGCGAAGGGACGAAGCTGTTGGTTTTACAATGATGTTTATTTTTTTCTGTGTACAAATTAGAATGATCTCGGCGATCTCGTCATGAGTTATGTGTTTCGATAGCAAACCGTTTCTGGTTGGTGCAGGTATACTTTATTTGAAACGTTTTTCGATTTTCTATCAGTAGTTTCGCGTAATTCGTGTTATCTAAGTAATTCACTTGAACAAAACCCGCGGCTCGCTACACTTTTTTTCCTGTAAGAAATCAAACACATTAATGCGTGTTAAACGCGTGTTTGTTTTGGAATTTTCTCAAGACTAATATACTAAACTAAACCGTTTGAAAATGTTCGACAACAAAATTGACTGGCCGGTATTCACGGTGTATACGTAAAACGACATTATGCCCTCCTGTCCTCACAATGACGTTTTCGTCGTGGCACGTTCTCGTCCTTTCTCTCCCTGCAGGTGCACTGTATACAGGTGCTCAATAACTTCGGTCTGGTCCTCACCACGAAACGTTATAGGAAAATCGTCCCTGAAATCCGTCGGTTCCTCAATTCCAATCTTTCTATATAGGTCACATATTATTTCTTTTGCTAGGTTATGGTCATAACCTATTCACACCTCTTATTTCAGGTCTCGATTCATCTCATCATCTATCACCCGATAATGGCGGATTTTTTTCACTTTCTTTCCCGCCGCCCCGGATCTTTCTTCCGCCTGCAGAATCAATCTTTTCCGTTTACTTAAAAAAAACGATACAGCTCTTAATTCTTGCAGTATCCTTAATCATTTGAATCTTTAAAGGAACTCAATCAATTTCCTCGTCAGGTTTCTTTTAACTTTTAATAGAAATCAATAACTTTTACACATTTTTTTTTTTTTTTTTTGGTATTTATTAGATGTATACCGTCTTAATAGTGCTAATCTAAAATGTGTAAAACGAAACTTAAAAAAAAAAAAACTTCGGTCGGTCGGTACCTAGGCTGCGCAAGTACCTAATACCTACTACTGAAGAGCAGTCGCGCGTTGTTATCGGCTGAGCGTGTATACGAACACAAACGCTGCGACGCGCGCGCGTAAGACGTATAATCCTTTCCGCCAACGGTATTTATGTTCCTAAATACGATAATGAAGTTACATATTGTGTCGTCTTTGAAGAGGAGAAACGTATAAAGATATTAAAGTAACTAACCTTGTATACGGCGGGCAATGCGAGGGGATCGTGGCGGGTAAAACGAATAAACATCCGCGCTGTGTCGTTTAAAAATACCACGGAGCCGTGTATATATATATATATATATACGTGTAAAATGTCTGAAATCCTATGCGCAGCGGCTATAGATTACCGAGCACCTACCTATATTATGAGCACAGCGACACTGCTGCGCGACGTTGACTATATATTTTAAGCCTTCGGGAGTATACGTATGTACATCGGCTGCGTCTCTATATAAAATATGGTAATAGTAATGTATAAGTACACTAATTTATGACATTTGTCGCAACGCACTTAGCAAGGACCAGTGGCGGCGCCAAGGGAGGTCCGGTACTGAAAAACCGTTGACCGTCCACCATGAATGATTTTTAAATCGCTAAAACTGAGTGAATCGAACATTTTTTTTTTCCTAACACCGCGTTAAAAGTCAATGTCATAATATTCAAATACGTCGTGCAATTCTGTTAAGAAGACACTCCGTTTAATTCTCATCAAAACAATCGTTTCACGCGGGAAACAACTCTGAAGGATACGCGTAGCTATATTTGTACTTTAGACACTGCAGTCTTACCCATAGCCGTCCCAAGGGGGGCAAATGGGACAAGTGCCCTAGGGCGTCCAAAGTATTATGAATGCAGGGGGCGTCAAAAAAACGAATGACAAAAAGAAAAAATTTGTTGTTTTATTTTAGATATTAATTTCCCTTGTATCTATATGATGATTTCGAGGATGAGTGTATTTACTATTAAAATACATAAAATTACGTTAGTTGTAAATTCTTTTTGTGGGGGAGGGGGCGTCGAATATTATTGCTCTAGAGCATTATTGGTGGTTAGGACCAGTGGCGCACAGAGGTTTTACAACAGCACATGCAGTCAGGTAAAATTATACCCACCCACCAAATTTTACTACCTAATTAGTACCTAATACCTAAATATGCATAATGTTTATTGCATTGTATTTTATTGTACATACTATTTCCTACAATACTTTTATAGACACTAGATGACAGTATAACAATATATGATAGGTATGACATACTATCCCCCACGGCCACACCCACCCACTACTGAGTGGACATGCAGTTGCATTACATGGTTAGCTCAATGGGCGCCACTGGTTAGGACGGCACTACTCTTACCCTTACCCATTTCGGGCAACTATATAATATATGGTCGTACAACTTTTAACGTAATGCTCGTTAATAACGAAATAAACTAATGGCGACGTTCCGGATCTTTTTTTCGAATACAACGGATTTATCACCGTCGATTTCAAATTCAAAATAATAATGACAATAAAGCAACGGATAAAATATCCGTCCGAGTATTATGCGCCCACTCGATTCGACTACGTCTATATACCGCAGCGAATGCGAAATTTTTTTTTATAATAAATTCGTTTAAGAAGGAAATCGTGGCAGAAGTGAGCCAATTCGGTTAGAGGTCGTTGATACGGAGGTTTTTGGAACAGATGAAGATGATGACGGATAAGGTGAGACGCGGACGGTGAAAATGAGAATAGCCGACGGTATATAGTCGTGCAAAACCATACCGAAGAGAAACAAGATGAATTGTAATTTAGAAAAAAAAAAAAATTAATTTTATTCGTTTCGGAACGTCCAATATGAAACGGCCAGCAGTGATACGAAACTGGTTAATTAATAGACTCTAATTAAAAAAATAAATATGATCGAGTTTAGGAGCGGGTGTCGTTTTACGGAAGACACGCGTGTGATCCCGATTATACGCACTAGACGGTAATACGATCGGGACTTTCGAAATGGCGATAGGATCGAAAAACAATAATTTAATTGAATATCCGATAATTGATCGTAATTAATACGGACTAATTAAGAAATATCCGTTTTTATTCGAATGTACGCGTGTAAATTAGAAGAAGAAAAAAAAAACACTACCGAAAATCGTTTAATATGAATATATACAATATATAGTGTAAAAGGTTGTTTGCGCATTATTTATCGTATATCCATATAATAATCCTGTTAATACGCGGTAATTAATTAAATTCAGAAATTCTTATTATGACGTAATAACCGTTCTCAAAACGTAATCATATAAAAAGTCGTATTACATTCAAGGTAAAAACTTTCATATAAACCGCGGAGTGTACAATTTTTTCCTCCCGATTTTCGAGTCCAGTGATATTTATTATTCAAGGCGAAACCCGTGTACAATAAACACGCGCTATAGATCTTGTTTGGTTTTAATGAAGCGGCGTTTGGGCTTATTATATTCTATAGAAAAATACACCAACAAAATTCCGTTTCAAAAATATATATTTAAAGACAACAAACACACTTTGACGAATTCGGAACGTCTAACGAATCGCGAAAAACTCAAATCCGAGCGTGACATTTTTTTCGTATAATATATTAATTCTTTACACAAAAAAAAAAAAATCGGCTGTATAGATTTTCACGAATTGTTTCGGTTCGTGTGTATTCCACGTCGTCCTAACACATTAACGAATCGCTTTTCGCCGCTTTTATAAGTCGTTCACCGCCCTTTTTCCCCCCGAAAAATCCAGCCACAGTAATGACTCCTACGCATAGGCGCAATTTGGGGGGACTTGGGGGGGCTAAGCCCCCCAATGATGAATTTAGCCCCCTCAAATATTTCCAAATAAATTCACTATGTTTAACAGTAAAAAAAAATTAGTAATGACAGATGAAACCACAAAAAAAAAAAAAATTTGTTTATTTATGGCGCATGAATATTATATTAATACAGCATAATTAAATTATTTTTTGTGCGACTATGACTATATTTATATCATAATATTATACTTTATAGGTACTATAATAGTATAAAGTATATTTTAATTTTGTATTATATAAGTTATTAATAGAACATTGTCGGGTTTTACGGGTTATTTGCAGGAAGTGTTTATTATAAACCCCGTCTTCCGTCGATCATTGTCATTAAAGAATTGGTTACGTACGTCGACGTCTCGGGACCGATTTTCGAATTCTTCTTTAATTTACATTGAAAAAGTCATTTCTAAAGAACTTAATACGGAAGACATTTTAAATAAATTTGCCCTTTCAAATCACCGCATAAAATTATGAGTATTATTACGTAATAACGTATATTTTATTATAATAAGTACTTTTATAAATAAATTAAATATTTTCGAAATTAAGTGTATTTATTAAAAATTACCAGGTTGAAAATATATGAAGAAACATACGATTTTTTTATAATAATGTATAAAAATATGTTTTAATAGGAAGTTGTGATCAGAGGTTTTTTTTTTTTTGGAAATTTTAGCCCCATCAAATTTAAAACCCAAATTGCGCCTGTGCTCCTACGCCAATATCAGACTCGAGTCCGTCTAAAAACCGTCTATAAGGACTTGCGAGTGCGAGCCTCGTAAGTCGTTAAAACGTGGCGTCCGCGTTTCAAAGGTATATTTGCGGATATCGCGCAGGCACCAGAAAATCTGAGCCGTCCAGGCGGGTACCTATCCTGCTGGACGGTTCGCAACCCCGTACAAAACTAATGTGTCAAACCGCGAACGAACGCGATACAGAGAATAATGTGTTCATTCGTAACAACCGAAGAAAAAAGAAAAACGTATATTTTATTGCGTCGATAAATCCACACAATGACGGTGCGCGCAGCGTGTGCACGACAATAGAAACGGGCGGATCTCCCGACCGCACAATACGCCAGTTATAAATTTCAGTCCAAAACGATTTATTTTCTTATTATTATATAGTTTACGCGTATACAATGGACACAAATAACGGCGGTTTTAAAAACGTAATTACTCGGTCGGTTTTTCACGAAAAACCATACATTTCATGTCCATTTACTGCATTTATACTGTAATCTCCGCGGATTCGATTTAATTGAAATACAATATCCGACACGTTAAGCCTGGTCCACGCTGAGGCAACATACAGCAACATTCTATGTCGCAGTATGTTGGCACAACAAAAGTTGGTATATGTTTCTAAATGTTCCATCAATATTTTGTAGCAACAAGCAACAAGCGACAAAAGTTTATCATTGTTTCGTGTTTCGATAATTAGCGAAACACGTTTCTACAAAACAATGTAAAAACTATAACTGCATATACAAAACTGGTAAACAATCGGCAACATGTGACTACAAGTTTGTGCAGTGTGGACACTTAGGTGTCGCACGTGTTTATCAACAGTATCATAATATGATAACTTGCTAACTGTAGTCTGTAATTTACACAAACTTCAAACTACTATTCCAATATAATTTTGATTACCTACTTTTTTGATTTTTTTCATTATTTAGGTACCTATTTGTAATTAAATTAATTTGTTATTTTCCCATCCCAGTCCCACATTTTATATATTGTTTTAAGTTTTTTTTTTAAGTGCAAATTGTTTTAATGTTCTTTTATAAATGTAGGACTTATAAACTTTAAAAACATTTAGTCACGCGATAATTTATGTTGCTTATATGTGGACAAATAAGTTACAAAAACATTTTCGGCAACATTTTGTGAAAATGTTGATGTTTTTATTTCCTTTAGTGTGTACGCTATGTTTCCAATGTCGCAATTCGTTTTCATGTTTACGGAACTGCAGGAAACATGTGTCAACCTGCGTGTTGCTATATATGTTGCCTCGGTGTGGACCAGGCTTATATACGCCCGTCCTCCTCCGATTAGATTGCCGGCGCGTTTATTCTTTCGGCAACGCTAACCTTTCCACGCACCGCACTTCGCCGTCGATTTTTCAATGACAAATTTTTTGATTTCCCGTTTCGTTTCCGCAATGCTTCGAGGCCCGGTAACGCAATCAAAAGAGACCGTTGACAAAAAAATCTCGTAGCGCGAGATCGCACGACTCTTTCCTGGGGCGCAACGACTGGGAAATTACTCGATTCGGGAACTTAATAAATGGCTCGAGACATGAAATTTTTCAAAAACACACTTTTTTTTTCTGAAATAATTTAATTCTCTACGACTTTCGCTATTTATTTGTGGTATAAACGCGATTTGGACCAAAACGCGAGATCGCCGTCTATAGAGCAGCGTTTCCCAACCGGGGTGTGCCGTCAGGCATCCATATACGTGCCGAGGAATGTCACTGTTTTTCCAAATCGATAAACTGAATATTTTGTGATGAATTACACGAGTTTTCTTGACTTGAATAAACACACGATTCCAAGTTATTCACTATAGTAATTTAATGATATACTTTGGTACGATAAAAGTCTAATATTATTGAGTGTCAATTGTTCAAATGTAGGTTGGCATTATAGTGTGCCTTGATGTCAAAAACGTTGGGAAACGATGGTCTAGAGCAAAATATCAATAGACTGCACGCGTGTTGGGGGAGCTGTTAATAATTTCACTCAAGCCACCATCGTGCTTGGAATCACACGTTTTCCACGTCAATATCGCAACCGAATATAATGCGACTTCCTAATAGATTTCCTGCGAGCTTCGACCGTTTCGTTTGTACTCACTGCAGGAGTAGTGAAGACGCGTCTCTTCGTTGAAAACGATTCGCGTGGAAAAATGTTGTTCGTCCTCGCCAAAAAAAAAAAAACAGTTTTATACGACAGACCTGTTCGACTAATCGCGGAGAATTAACAAAAAAAAAACGATAAAAAAATAAACGCCAACTTATAATACGAAAAAAAGAAATGTCTTAAAAATTCAAAACGGCATCCTTCGTGTATTTAAAAAAGAAAACACGTGCAGCGACTAAACTATATAAAATATCGACGTTGCGCTTCTTCACACATATTAGTATTATAGGCGTGAGAATAACCAAAAATTTTTATATCTTTCGTGCGCGCGTCCCCGTTAGATTATAAATTGTATAATTTTACACCACGTCCGAATTTATAATACGCGCGTATCGTGTTTCTACAAAAAAAAATTATAATAATAATAATAATAATTAATAAATAAAAAAGCACATCGTGTTGCGTAAAATAAATAATTCATCACACGCGCGCGTGTAATAATTATTATTACTAATATAATCACACATTATACTACACATAATTCGACGGTTAAATATAGAAGTCGCTGAGCGTTAATAACGAATTTAAAGTTAAAATTAAATAAAGTAAAAAATAAATTTTAATTTACTATATATAATTACGAAATTAACGCGTATTATTAAATATTTTTTTTTTTTTTTAAATAATTTTCGTACCCATTTAAAACATTATTTTTCATTAAACGTAACGGAATGGGTTAACAGAATATATCGTGTTTATTTATTTAAATTTTTTGTTATTTGGACAATCTAAACGAAGTCGAATTAATTCATAACACGGTGATAATTGTCAATACGGTAGTTTGCCGATTTCATACGCATTACGTGCAGTATTCAAAAAATGCCAAAAAAAAAAAAAAAAACAACTAATAATTCGAAAAAAATTATGCTTCGCGCTTCGTCGTAGCGATTAAAGCATATTTTGTGATATCAAATAAACGTTTAATCAGCAGCGCACAGATAACGTTCTCATCGATTTATTGCAAACGTTATAAGCAGGAATATTGCGTATACGATTCTCACAGATCGTTCGCGCAAAACGCGCCCTCTGAATTAATATATATATATATTTTTTTTTTAACACAAATTTAACGAGTCAAAAATAATAAGTCGACTCGACCTCGCGGCGTGTATTTCGTTTTACGTGCGTCGTAATTTCAATTAAAAATCTATTTTAAGGGAAATCGCGTAAATTAAAGAAAAAAAAACAAAATCGTTTGGTGATGAGAGGAGTAGAAGAGACGAAAAAAAAAAATCAAACGGCTCCACGACACGCCGAAAACAATTTACTGCAGAAACTGTACGGTCCGCCTACAAATAATAAACCGCGAAAAGTAAATTTTTTTTTTTTACACACAAACGTACAAGAATATATTATAATGTATATATATATATAAGAATAAAATAAAAACGTCGTAAGAAACATTATAAATAACAACAACAACAACGACTGTTTCAGAACACACATATTATATAGCCGGTTGTTTATAATATTATTATTCGAAATATATATATACACATATACGTTATACGTGCACACTTAGACGCAGTGCCTCGGGGGCGAATTATTATTGTGTACAGTGTATTTTATATTTTATTTTTTTTTTTTTTTTTACATAAATCACATTCCGCGTCCGTAAACTAATATTATGTAAATGATATGACGTAAAATGGAATATATATCGATATATTCTTTAGCCCGACTAATTGTGCGCTTATAATAATAATTATTACACGCGCGCCTAATACACAACGACGAGGCGCGAAAATCAATTAATTACCGATCAATATAATATACACTGCGCGTATATCGTGTGTTAAAAATTGTATACAAACAAAATTAATATACGATTTTTTTTTTTACATAAATAATAATCGACAAGTCAATATAATTATCGAATACGCGCGAATAAACGTATATATATAATATTGAGTATTCTGGGCTGAAACCATATGGCGGACAAGCCGCAGCCTTCGCGGAAGCTATATGCCATATTATATGTATTGGCAGAAGAGCGTGTTTATACGTCCGCACACCTAAGACGACCTGAAAATTCTAATAAAAAAAAAAAAGTAAAATTAATAGATTATGTGGCGAAACCGGTAAAATAGACGACGGGGCTCGAGAAATTAAATTAAAACACGTGAGCGATTTAAAAACCGATCGGGATAGCGAGGAAACTCGTCTCACCAGGCTAAGGACAGGCGGGGTCACTCGAACCGAGGACTAGCGCTTATGGATTTTTAAGAAAAAAAAATCCAAGACATTCTTTTTTGTGAGATTGCCACTGCTGCGGGCGATCAAACGGCGCGTCGTTGAAAAAAATGCCCGCAAGGAGCGTACGTGCAGTCGGCCGAGAAAAAATATCTCCAGAACGATAATTTCCTTACACCGCACTCAATTATATGTACTGTAAATCTATATTTACCAATATATTTTGATTGAAAAAAATAATACGCTTTTAAGTGTTGCCGACATAATATATTATAATAATATTTTATTCGAGCTTCTATAAGATCGCGAACAGTATACCATTATCACAATTGTCAATATTTCAAAGGATTTTTGTTTAATGAATCGCGCGCTCGTTTTTTTTTTCGTAAAAAATTCGAACCGGTTTCACACAGAAATAACGTACGTTTGTGTATCGTGTGTTTATTATAATATGAGATATTGATTCGTAATAAAAAAAAAAAAAATAATTAAGGCGCATATACCGCGTACCGTATATCACGTTATTATACGCACTGGAAAACAAATAATATTATTCGATATGTAGATTTTTTTTTTTTCATAACGATTATGAAACACAATTATTTAAAGAGATTTTTGTTTTTCAAATCGTAATAGCGGGGCTTCTGCGTGTGCAGGTCGTTGACGAGTTAAACGTTATATTAAATTGTTTTACACTATAATTAAATTGATATTCGACCGTAATAACGGATAATATATATTTTTTTTTTCAAAACTCAACCCGTTTTTTTGTGAAATCTCGTTCGGTTTTTCGCGCGTTTTCCTCTGAACGCGCGGTTTCTATAATACACTGTACAGACGTGCGAATACGTCTGAGGTTTTGAAATATTCCAAGGATTACTCTGTATACCATCGTGATTCTGAGTGAAAAACTTATACCATCGGTTTTTATAACGATACGCTTTTTTTTTTCGGTTTGTACAAATATTTTTTCTTTCGGAATGAGCTACGATTTACGTTCCGTTATATATCAAATAGGTAATGAAAAAAATTTCAATCAAAAATTTATTATTATCTTTTTCAAATTCTAAAATAAAAGTGTAAATTCTCTGTGTGAATAATTCACTAGAATTCGCGGCTTCTTCGATTATACATATTTATAATATTTTTATTTTCTACACTTTTTTAATACCCGCGGGTCTATAAATATATTACATTGCGGTTAGATAAAAAAAAAAAAATTATAATTTTTAGACACAAATTGGACGACTCAAAGCGTAACGAATTTAATTCTGTAGAAAAGATCTGAACTCGTATATATAGTCTCTTTTTTTAGGTTATTTTCGCAAATCGATTTTGGCGTTTTATAACTAAAAATTCATTGACGTCTACGTCTCTATATATGCGTTTGTTCCAAACATACTGAAAAAATAAATAAACCGTTTAATCAAAAATCTTCTAACGTCTCAATGACCTAAATGAGAGGAAAAAAAGTAAGGTTTAAGTGTTCTTTTATACCGCGATTAAATTCTTATCATTTTAGCCTTATATAGCTGGTCTACGTTATATTATGTATATCGTACTATGCGGAAAAAATTACAATACGCGCTCACTGTTTCGAAAATCGCCCATGTCCAGTACAAGTTTTATACGTAGAAAAAAAGTGCGTTTCCCGTCTCCTCCGCAGCCATTTATAGTAAGTATTGTCTCATTGTGGGGTTACACATCGAATTACTAACCAAAGGGTGTTGAAAAAGGATGGATAAACAGAAGGAACTATATTAACTACAATAAAAGTTCGGAAGCTCGAATACATTGGACACCGTATGAGAAATAATCAACGATACAATATTATAGTACAAGGAAAGATAGAAGGAAAAACTAGTGTCGGAAGAAGACGAATGTCTTGGCTGAAGAATCTCCGCGACTGCGGGTACAATAAAACGTCAACTGATTTATTTCGGGCATCACTTGACAGGAATGAAATTATCGGCAATATGATATCCAACGTCCGGAACGGATATATAGGAACTCATAGAAGAAGAAGAAGATCTCATTATTGTTGGATTAGCAATTTTTTCACCCCGATTTGACGGAAACGTTTACGAATACCGTTCGATACACAACCGGTCGAACAAATATTATTTAATCCGCCCAGACACTCGGCTGCAGACTAATAATACGCGTATATTTTTAATTTAGCAATATCGCTGTACTATCGATTTAAACATTATCATAAGACACGGAGTATAATATTATATAAATCCCATTCGGTGCTTACGAAATCCCGTATAGACGGCGATTCTATATACGTATAGTGTATATACGATTTTGTAAATCGAAAAAAAAGTACGATTTACGACTCTCTCTCTCTCTCTCTGTCTCTGTCTTATATATACAATACGTACCACCCCTACTACGTCCCGTTATTATTATTCGTATTGTATTTTATATAACGCGAATATATAGGAATATATAGAGGGAGGGAACGGGAAGGAAATAATAGGTTTTATTTTCGCGTATATACGCGGAGTGTAATATACAATGTATGTCTTTATTATAAATGTCATTGTACGGACGGGGCAGAGTATATATTTTTATAAAATATATGGAATTTCGACGAAATAAAATGTGCGGTTTTTTTTTATTGCAGTCGGCGGTATTAAGTTATTTCTTAGATTTTTATTGCTCGAAGAAAAAGAAAAGCCGAGAGGTTATGATTTTTTTTTTTTTGGTAAATATTATTGCGGACACTCGAATTGCGTATAGACACAATTAAATGTTAATTGAAAAAACTCTAATTTTCTCGATACACTACACGCGATTTAAATAATATTTTGTTAAACGCGCGATTCTACTGCGTATATATGTTGATAAACGCGTGTTTTTTTTGTAAAATTATTTACGATTTATATTTAAAATATCTAGTACAGGTCGGTGAAAAAGAGCGTTACGCGTTTCGGTTTACAACATTGAAAATACGTTA
Source organism: Slavum lentiscoides (assembly GCA_032441835.1). Classification (NCBI taxonomy): domain Eukaryota; kingdom Metazoa; phylum Arthropoda; class Insecta; order Hemiptera; family Aphididae; genus Slavum; species Slavum lentiscoides. The sequence goes on from CM063709.1 coordinate 1,766,213, forward strand.
TAATGACACGTTTTGCGCATATTTTTGCGGTAATTCGAAGAAAATAAAATTCGTATTGATATACAGTCTTGTCCGATGTATTACACGCGCACACACGAGTGTAAAATTAATTTTCTAGTATATATTTTCGAATTTTTTTCACTATAGTTTTTACGGAAAGTTCGAAAAAAAAAAAACGTTTCCCGTGCAGGAAAATAAGCAATTTTTTTTTTTTTATGTAAAAGTTATTATTACAATACACGTGTGATTGTATTAATACATGTGTGTTATATGCACACGGGGATCCGCACTCTCTCGATCGCCCCACCACCAATCCGAACGCGTGTCACTCGATCGCCAACCGTCGCAGGAGAGGTAAAAGTACGTTTATTTTTTTGTCGCGAAAAAAAAAAACGCCGCGGTTTGGTGGGGTACCAATGAGCGGACGGCGACGAGGACGCCGCGGCGCTGTACGCGCGTGTATATACGAGCGATATTGTGCGGACAAGAGCTCTAAAAAAAAAAAATCTACTGAAATTTATAAAAAAAAAAAATTACCGATATAAAAAATTCGAACGTTTCCGTATAAAAAATTCGGAAGTTTTCCTGTACGTGTAAATAGTAAAAACGTCCCGCGCCGTTCCCTCCGGCGGGAGGAGGGAAAAAAAAGAAAAAAAAACCGTCCGGTATTACGAGCAGCTGGTGACCGTTTATTATGATGGGGAGGTTTCCACGTGTTTCGTATTTAAATGTTTTTTTAAAAATTACGTTTTTTTTTTTTTGGCCCTTCCTGTTTATTTTCGGCGTTTCCGAATTCGAAACGTTTTTTTCAATTATAATTTTCCTCGTAATCATATACTATTTTCGAAAATTAATCGTAGCAATATAGTGTATATATAGTATTTAAACAATTTTTGTTTTTACAAATATATATATTTTTTTTTTAAAATTGTTTAACACAATCAAAACTCGCAATTCAAATATTAATCGGTCTATATATATTATAATATGTAATGGTAACGAAACGCTATTGAATTAAGTTTCTTTTTTGTCAATCGTCTCTCTTGTAGATCATTTCTATATATATATATAGGTACGGTCACGAATTCGTTTATAGAGAAAACGCAAAAACTTCGACAATATACACGTGAATTCAAAATTGAACTTATCACGCAGAACAATAAATATTGGCTTCGCCTTAACGTCTATACCATTTATTCGTGGCGAAAAAAAAAGAACACAGAAATTAAACGTTTAATTATTATTATTGAAATTTTCTTCTTTTAACGCTTTAAGACCATTCGACAATCGTCTCCTTCCAGTCCCGGTCTCCGTGATTTTCTCCTAAGAATTTCAGGAAATCAAATATTTTATATATAAAAATAACTTGTCCTGACTGACTGATTCGTCAACGCACGGCGTAAACCGCTGGGTGTAGACACTCGAAATTTTGCACACAAGTTCCTTTTATACACATCGCGTAGGCGAGCGTACTAAGAAAGGATTTTTTAAAAAATTCCACCCCTTAAGGGGTGAAAAAGGGGTTAAAAGTTTTTGATATGTCGATCAACGCACAACCCTGCAAATCGCTAGGTCTAGTGACTATTTAATTGTAATTATTTTACAATACAATACAAATTATTAAGAGATTTTCACCGTTATTTCGGGTGATTAGTCTTAAAAGGCATTGCTTCCGCAACGAGTCACGCCCAAAAGGAGTTGAACACACGCAATTATTTTCCCGGGCAACGCCGGGTAATTCGGCTAGTTTCGAATGAAATACGTCGATAAAATCGATTAAAATTTCATTGTCGCGATATTATTTTGTTTTCCGTATACGCGCCGGCTCCCTTGACACCAACTCTGCACACGAAGCCCCTGGCGACCAGAGCCGCGACACACAGTTCGAATACCTCCGCGCATTGCATTTATTTTACTCTTTTTTTTCCCCCCTTTATATTCATACGAATTCATAATAATAATAATAAACCGTACTAATTTTTATCTCGTTTTCCATTTCCTCGCCATATTACATCAACGAACCTAACGGCGGCTGTTATTATTATTATTATTATTTTTATAATACGTGACTGGAATTGAACATTTTTTTTTTTTTTTATTAACGGTACTAGTCGTATATCGTTTTTTCGACACTCTCGACGAGGCCCGGTGCGTCCGCGACCGACGTATATAATATAATACACCATTTTACCACCCAAATTTTTAATACACTTTGTATTACAATATCCGTCCGGATATCACGATATTCGTTTTACATATATATATATATATATATAGTACACACACACTAATGTTAATGTATTCATCGCGTGGGTAATATAGTTTCTCGGGTAAAAAACAAAAAAAAAAGACCGAACCGTCCTACGTATATGTTTAGTGTTTGTGTATTACTGCAGTCCGTACGGTATAAACAGCAGTCGTTAATGATACAAAAAAAAAAAAAAATAGGCCGGTTGTTTTTTATACCAATTTTTTTTCATTTTATTTTATTTTTTCGTTAAGTAACGACGACGACCGCTGCACCAGCGCGTATTATAATATTATATATAGTCGTAACACGTCGAAAGCGATCGAACGCCATACCAGGCAAATCGTAATTTTTCTAATGTATAAATTTACACGATTTTCGAAAAATTTTTTAAAAAAAAAGTTTATTTCTTACATATGTAATGAATATCTTTTTAGGAATCAATAGTATATTCCAGGGAGATTAAGATCACTTCCTCGGGTATCTAATGGATTCTATAAGTATATTTGTAGTATATCTGTAGTAAGACATACTGATATATTTATAATATTCTATAAATATCTTCAGCTGATTTCCAGATATATGTAGTATATATATATAAATTCGAAAAAGTATATGAATATCATTTGCCAGGAATATAGAATTCTATATGGGATAATTATACGCGTACAGTTTTTCGAAATTGTTTTTTTATCGTACGGATAAATATTATGTATTTGCATAAAAACGAATCGTTTATATATATATAATATATATTCACACGACAAATCTTCAATCGATTCGTATACTATTAAAAATATTGCAATGAAGACACACAAAATAATAAGGGGAATGGAAAAGTTTAAATACTAATGCGGTCAGGTACATACATATATATATATAGCGAAAAATAAAGACACGCGTGTCGTTGTAGTGAATTGGGTTTATATTTATCCAACGGTTATATAAATTTCAAAAAACATTTAAACTCGATTCGCGTGTAATATTCATAGTTTTCTCTGCGTGATTTCGAACGTTTTTTTTTTTTATTTTTTTTTTTTAGCCGAATAACGGATTTTCGTCTTGATATACCATACGAATTCATTATTATTCGCGAGTATGAAATAATAAAAGTTCTTATTTTCTATTCGTATATACTTTTTATTAATTTTTTTGTTTTTTTCGGTTTTTTCACAATTATTATATTATTGTATACGCGCAGAATACGTATAATCAAGCCACAGAGTATTATGAAAAGTAAATAAATATATAGTCGTAATTATATGTTATACGGTTTTTTTCTTTCTTGTAATGTAATATTCGTAATTTTCTCTATACGTATAATTTCGTTCGTTTTTATTTTATTTTTTTCCCCCTCTATTAATCAACCGGCCGATGTGAATTTTTGTCGAAACCGCGTTATAATAAATTAAACGAATTTAATACAATTTTTTTTTATTATTATTTCTTTATTTTTCGTAATACTCTTTGGTCCCCCGACACGCGCATATTTATATACGTGTATATATAGTTTTTTATATTTAGTTAATTTTTCGTTATTTTATTTATTTTTTTTTTTTTTTTTTTGAATATACTTATATGATTTCTCGAAGCGCGCGCGGATTTATAAAGAGCTCAGCGTGCGGTCCGTCGTCCGACGCGAGACTCGCGGTGTTCCGGGCACGCGCGAGGTTAACAAAAAAAAAAATATACATATATATATAATAATAATATATAAAATAATTTGAAATTCAAAGGCAGAAGAAACGGTTTTTTCTTAAATATATTAAACAGAATATATGTGCTCCGGTCATCTCGTATATATATATATATATATATATATATATATATATATATAAATCGTATGATGTAATGCGAGGTTATTAAACTTAACGCGAAAATACGAATGTACTCGTATTAATATTGGGAGAAGAAAAAAAAAACCAGTTATCCGCGGACGCAAGTCGCACGCGCCGTTGCGACACGGGAAACGATTTTTTTTATTTTTACTTTTCCTTAAAACACTCGAATTGTGTCTCTTTTTTATAAATTTAAGTGATTATACGCATATGACATATACCTAATATATATATATATATATTTAAATGGTATTTGCGGCGGCGTTTATTATGTCAAAAAGCAAAAGTAATAGAAACGTTTTACGTCCGCCAACACTGCAATATGTCGTTTTTTTTTTTATAGAAAACGGATATACCGTCGATTATAAGAATACAGCGATACCACATCCGTATCTCAGATTTCATTCGATCTCGGAAGAACCAGAACAAAAATAAATAACCCGTTTTCTCGCAATCGAGATAGAGCGCGTCGTTTGGGTGAAAAAAGAATGATTACCCGAAAATTGTTCGAAATAAACGTCTTTATTATAGGAAGGTGTCAAAAAAAAAAAAAAAAAGAAAAGATTAAATTATAATATTATAATAGTACGGAGACTGTCTCGTATAATATTGAAAACAAACAAAAATTAGCTCATTTCGACGGAGCACTATTATTATAAGGGGACGTTCTACCTGACTCAGTCGCCTTTGTCTGACACACGCACGTAACATAGTTAAATCTGGTTTCGTATTTCCAATACTGTGAGTAATTGGCTAATTTTCGGACATGATGACCTATGATAATGATTAATAAAAATAACATAATCCATGACACGTAGGAATTATTTGTTCGATAAATTGTATTTTTAGTTTTTTACAAGTGCATAAATAACGTGATAATCAAATTATGAATATTTTGTTTAAAATTTAATTGATCGAAAAAGCAATTCCAACGTGTCGTAGAATGTGCTATTTTTATTAATTAATATCATAGGTCATCATGTCCAAAAATTAGCCAATTACTCAGAGTATTGGAAACCAGATTTTACCATGTTACGATAGTTGTGTCAGACAAAGACAACTGAGTCAGGTAGAACGTGCCCTTAATAACCTATCGTCTTAAAACGTATTTGATAAATCTCGCGTCGAATTATAGTGAACTAAATTTTCTAAAAGTTTAGCAGCTAAAGAAAAATCGAATCTTGCTGAAACGACGTTAATTTGTACTGATATTATCCTAAAATTTCAGATATTTTGTATTTACAATTCTCGCTGATAAATTTTCACCATAATTTTGCCAATCGATTCTACGCGAATAAAACCGTTGCATTCGAACAGTTTTTTTTTTTTTTTTTTATTAAGAGTTCTTAGCCAGAAGCTATTACAACTCAACAATTAACTTTTAAAATATACAGAAAATAGATACTTAATAATAATAGGAACTAATATTAATTTATATACACGTATATGACATATAACAAAAAGTAACAAGATAAAAAAAAAAAAACCATTAAATACTTAACTGGCAAGACCAAGGTTTTTCAAATGCGCAAGCCTGCAGAGATGATAAAATTGATGACCGCTTTAATAATGATTGGATGTTTGGAAGATAAAATACTTAACTTAGAAAATGGAACATTAAGGGATACACAAAATTCGAACAGTTAAATTTATTAAAAAACGAAACGAAATGGGTATACATCGCTTGTTAAGCATATATACATATAACAATAATAATAATAATAACGATATGGTGTACCTATATAATGTGGATTTGTTTTTTCTATTCCTCGAATAATGAGTTACTGTTGTAATACCGTTTGATCGTTATACGTAGATATAGGTCTTATATATATATATATATTACGGAGAAATTAAAAAGACGGTATTTGTTTGAAAAAAAACAAAAATCCAAACACGTGTGTTCAGTTAAAAATATAATTTAATAAATATATTATTATAACGTTTAATCGAACGAAATCTTATATTACACATGTGTATACGCATTGAATAGGTTATGTTATAACAGTCGCGGCGGATAACGAGCTGTTGGTGACAGCATCTGATGATACGCATAGCTCCGACAGAGCGAGTGAGAGATTCGGGAAAAGTAGCCCTCCGCGCGCGACACTTTCGCGGTGTAATTCCACGTACATACGTATTGTGTAAACGATTAAATCGTAAATATATAAATCATGTCGACTCTCTTTTTTCTTCTTCTATTTTCCCTTAAAATCCATCTAACATGTATTATTAAAATAATAAAATTCAAAATAAAATAGTTTAGCAATAAGCGGTCGGCACAATCGGACCGTATTTTATTTACATATATACCAATAGCTTCGCGCGTATACGCGTTTAAATTGACCGGTTACTGGGCCACGACTGATATATAATATATTTGTTTGTAAGGTTTATACTGGAAAACGGGTGTTACGATTTTTTAAATTAAATTTTTTTTTTTTTGATTTCGTAACATTATTATAGAACAATTATTACTTCGCACAATCAATTTATTTCCCGATACACGTTTTCCGTAAAATCGGAATTCGCATTCTTCGTGCATTACGACGTATAAATTATGTTTTTAATATAAAATATAATATATTTACGAGTTGAAAAAGCGTATTTTCTCTGTCGCTTTCGTTTCAGCTTGATGAGACGCGTATGTATATATATATAAAAAAATTCACGTTTTGTGAAATGATAATCGAAATAAGACTCGACGGAATTTCGTAATTCGAGTTATAGTGTTGCACGCGTGTGTGTAATGACATCGCATCGTCATGACGATAATGTAATATAAACGTAGAAATATTAATCAGAAAATTTTTGATTACACTATATGGAGAGGAGAATTATTATAATAAAAATCCGTCGTAACACCGTCGCGGTGATCGTCTGCAGTTCCTATTCTGGAATTAATTGATACGATTATGACAAGGCGGTTTGAAAGTAAAAAAAAAAAATCGGATAAAATTTACTCGTCCAATTTAATATTCTCGTATTACTTTTCGCGAGAAAAATAGTTCATTGTGACCCAGTAACCTATATAGCCGGTTTATTTAGCGCCGGTTCTTATAATAGAAATTAATCGAATTAAAAAAAGAGTAAATTTCATTTTTTTTGTTTTAATTTTCCGCGTGTTTTATCTATCGAATAAACAGATAAATATTTTGAATTTTTTTTTTTAAACGCTCGAAACGCGTAATTTTTAAAAGCTACTTGAGTAAAAAAAAAAAAAAATGCAATACGTCGAATACGTTGTGGATGACGTTTGAAATCATTTCAATTGCAATAAACGAATCTGTACTGCAGACATACGCGGTTGTTACAGTTTTCATACTCTGCGCACCTTTTCGCGAGCTATTATAATGTTGAAATAACAGAAAAATTCCAGGATCTTTGGAAACAAATTCGGTAATTGTTACACGAAGCGGCCGTGGCTGTGGGATCTAAGATCTAACAATTTTGCTAAACTCGATTTCGCAACGGAATCGAATAGAAGAATCTGATCGACAACGTTTCGAATGAGTTTAAAAGAACTATTAAAATTGAATACGTCATGCATGTAATAATACCGTCGCACAAATAACTTTGCGAATTTCTAACAAATTTAATTAGCGAACCGCGGACACTCACTATAGCTCCAGTGTGAATCACTCGCTGTTTTTTTTTTTTTTTTGCAATTTTATGAATATTTTCCGTAACTATACACACGTTGCGCTTAAAAGGACGCTATACTGTTGGGAAAAAATCGAAAAACCTATCGAATAATAATTATATATATACATATATATGTCGTAGGCATATAGACAAATCAGGCAAATAGTCAAAGAATTTAATTTTTATGCGATTTTACTATGCGCCTAGACATTTAGTTAAATACCTAGTCGTTTAATTAAATGCCTATTTCAACAATCTACTTTTCAAAGGTAAAAACCTATATAAGTTATATTTTTATACACTTTATACTTTTATATTTTATCGTGGACACGAAATTAAATAAAATAAGATTTATACTATATGATCAACAAGAAAATGTAGTTTGATTTTTATATTATTATTTATTATTATTCGCCTGACTTGAAATAGGCATTTAGTTAAATGTCTAGGCGGATAGTAAAATCGCATAAAAATTAAATTCTTTGACTATTTGCCTGATTTGACTATAAGCCTGCGACATATAATATACCAACTAAAAATAATTATTGCTACTGAAAATTAAAGCGTGTCAATACCGTCCGATCATTTTTTTAACACGACGATAATAAAGCGTCGTTCACAGACGAATTAAAAACAAAATAAATAAAATATCACGTGATATAAACCATTTATATTAAAAACAGAAAAAATAAAATAAAAATCTGTCTCCTCCTATTGTCGATTTTCCGTGCAGTGTATAAAGAAAGAGTTTTTTTTCGCGGCGTATTACATTATCTAACTACTGCAGTGTTCACAAAAAAGATGACTACACGTATATTATAATTTTAAAAATGTTTCGTTTAATAATATAAATACGTGTTTAGAAAAAATAAATAAAACGTTTTTTAACGCGATATTCGCTATTTTACATGTCCATCATTCGAAATCGATGAATAAGCTTTTTTTTTTTTAATGTTATTATTAAATATAAGTACGATATATATATATATATATATTACATGAAAATAAATTATAATAAAATTAAAAAAAAATAAAATGTTTTAATAAAAAACGCGTTAGCGTTTTATTTCGGTTGTTTGTATATTTAGGTGTATAAAACGCGGGTTATACGCTATTGTGAAAAAGGAGAAAAAAAAAAGATCAAACGTATAATAGACGTCAATTGTAGATCGAAATTTAGAAGAAAAAAAAAAATATACGGACACATATATTTTTATTATGTATGCGTGATGTAAAGAATTTCGGCACATTTCTTATATTATAAGGTTTCCAATTTCTCGTTTTCGACACAATATTATCCTCCCTAAAAATCTCTCCTTCGTTCCTTTTTTTTTTCTAAGAAGAGGCTGCAGCAGTGTACCGCGCGACCTTTTCATATATATATATATATATATAAACGAACTGGCTTAGTACACATTTTGCTTTCACTATATAATATTTTTAATACCTTATACAGGTGCTGCTGTTCCATTATGAGAAACGTATGCATACGAAATAATACGCGGTTACCCCGCGTTTTGGACGTTTTCGGACACACAACCGCCGTTCGGACGCATATATTATTATTATTGAAAATAATAATAAAACCGCGTTTATATATATATATATAAATTAAATATTTTACGTTTAAACGCTATAGCGCTTATTATAATGTCCACAAACACGCGCGGTATTATTTTCAATAATTATATATTCAGGCGTGTGTATAGGACGCCGCGGATATGTTTGAAAATTATTATTAACGAATTGTTTTCACTCGGTACGTTTCGAATATTTTTCAAAAAATTCAACGCGCAAATACCGCGGAATTCTTGTTCTTTCCTTAACCGAATCGACGGGGTTTTTTTTTGAGAAACATTAATAAAATATTCCCAAATCATATTTTACTTATATATATAATACTATATGTACACATGAATATATACGATTGTACGGACTTACGTTGATATTATATTTTATTCGTCATTATCAGACAAAATCGGTAAAATAAAATAAATATAATCACTGCACCGGTATGATATACGTCGTACGCACGTTATATAATATGAAAAAAAAAAAAAACGACGAACAATTATAAAATATATACGAACGAATAAAAAAAAACGTACACTTTGCGAGAGTGAGACAAATTTTTATTATTATTTTTTTTTAAAGAAATTCGAAATTAGCACTTATTATGACCGTAAGTTTTTTTAATTTTTACGCACATTTCGGTAAATTAATATATTTTTTTTAATATACGCACTGTGTGTTCCGCGGACGGAGACAACGTCGAAACCGAACGGAAGAATATTGTGTTGGAGGAGACGCGCGCGCAACCGATATGGAAATACGGATTCGCACTGGATTTTCAAACTATACGGCGCGTGAAGCCGGAATGAGCGGCTGCAGGATCAGGCGGCGCTGAATGGCCGGCCACCCGGTCGACACCCCACCAACACCGGCGTGATGAACACACACACACACACACACAAACGCGACACACGACACACACACACAACAAACAACACACACACACACACCACAAACACACACGTGACGATTTCTAATAAAAGTAAAAAAAAATCGTCGACGTTTTTTTCTTAATATTTTATATTTCCCCCACCTCTAGAAAAACGCGTTCAAAAAAAAAAACGCGATAGAAATTTAAAAAAATTAAAACAATCGTCTTTTTTTTAATAAGCTTAACAATTTTTTTTTTTGTATTGAAACTTTGTTCGCGAAAGCAATCGGTCTCGACGATTAGTTTTAAATTAACGATTTAGATATATTGAACAAAAAATAAAAATAAATACTACGCACAGAAAAAATTATAAGAATTTAGACGAGCAGCCCGGAGTCGTGAAAAAAAGGATAATAGGTGGCGAGGATGACAGTTGGGAGATCGCGAAGAGAGAACGCGCGGCGGCGTGTATATTAAAAGGAATTCTGAGGGAATTATAATAGTGAAGAATATGGAAACGTGCGCGAACGCTCTAAGGATAAACGGGAACAAATGAGATGGACATGAGATATGACTGAGAAAAAATATATTATGATATACGAAAATATAATATATATATATGGTACATAATATACAGTGTGTCCCCTCGTTTAACGTCGAGGTAAGGTTTTTGGAAAACACAACGTTAAGTGAAACACTGTTTACATATTATATACTTACACTTTATTATTATGGTTTCCTGCCAATAAACAACAATGTATATTATGTATGTATTATTATAGTTATTATAATTGCGCGATTTAATTATTTTATTTATACGTTATTAATTGTTTGTATTAAATTATATTATATTATACTAGAATTAACGAAAACTCATTATCAGATTTACGTATACGTATTCACAATTCGTTTCTTAAAAAATGTGTTTAGCGTTGACCGTTTTGCTAAATTTTTCTTATCACGATACAATTCTCGGTAACATATTATCTGAAATAAATAAAAAATAGCACCTACGTATGATAGGTTTGTCAGTAAAAACGATAACGGTATTATCTGAAAAAGGTCGACGAAAAATTTGATGAACACATGTACTACTACAAACTACCCAGGGCCCCCACAAAGGGGGGGGGGGTCAGTGAGTACTATGGTCCCGGGGCCCGGGCTCTCTGGGGGCCGGGTCGGGGGCAGTTGTCCGAAAATGATAACAGATATGAAATCGAAAATGACGGCGTCGAAATTGTACCAACATAACATTTTCAAAAATTTAAAGACCAATGTTTTTTTTCCTTTTGTATGTGTACTGTTTTGCTATATGATAAAAGTTATATTATGATATTAACAGAGGATAATAATTATATTTGTTTATGTTATAGTTTATAGAGTATTTGGAATTTTGTAGTGTGTTGTGAAACGTAAATATAATTTTGTTAGCAATGGTTGGCAGTACTTTATCGAGTTCAAACCTTTATCAATCTCAAATCTGTTATCATTTTCGGACAACTGCCATTGACCGCTGGGGTCCCGGGGAAAAAAACAATATTATTAATTTGAATTGGAAAAATAAAACGAGACATGCCACCCTAGTCACCATATCTTTATACAATATTGGTATATAAATAATTTGATTTCTTACTAAATCGTTTTTTTTTTTTTGTAACAAAATGTGTAGCGGGTGGTGCGTGCGACGCGAGCATTTCTTGGAAAAAATAAAAGGGAAAAAAATCCTGGAAGATAAGAGCAATTAGTCCGCCGCTATACAGAAATATTAATGTTGTGTCCTATTAGTACTATTTTGCTGGTCGAAAATGAGATAATTATGGGTTTTTATACATTTAATTTTATCAACAGGTATTCGTATTCGGGTATTTCCACAAAATGTACATGTAAAAAATATGTACAATACAATAATTGTATTTTTGTACGTACAAATGCTATTTTTAATTTTGAATAATTTACATTGTATTTCATTATACATAAATACTTTACGAAAAAAAATGTTGATTTTTATATTAAATTGTAGTCAATTAATGTACTTGTGTTTTAAACTAAAATAATTGATATTTTATAGTGGTGTATAATAGAAAAAGAAACCCACGTGTAACCCACGTTTTAGGTAATTTTTGTAAAAATAAAAAATTATGTGTTAGAATAATTTATAAATATTAGATGATTATAAATATTAAATATACAACGAGGGCCCGGATTTATTTACAGTACCGTAGTTTGAAAAATTCATGTGGGGAGGGGGGCCTGCAGGTTATACCTACGCTGAAACCAACGGTTGCAGTGTTAAACGAAACATAAGGACTTATTAAACTTCTACGACACAATAGCGAAACAACGCTAAATGAGGCGACGTTAAACGAGGGTTTACTGCGTATACGCAATGGGTTCGGAAGATTGTTGGCATGAAATCGTGCGAAAAATTGTGAGATATTGTATATATATATATATAAAGGGACGGCTAAAACTCTTGGAGAGTATACTGTAGGACGGCCAGGATAAGGAGCTGACATAATATTCGTGAAAAACGAAACGTAAATGTAGTAGACGAAAAAAGAAAACTGTGACTAATTAAACCGTTTGTAAAATATATAACGCGATGAGTGTCGCGCGGTGTTTATATGTGTATACGTATACCGTCTTATTAAACGGTAAAATTATTTTTAAAAGTCGTTATATTATATGGTCTATAAAAAAAAAAAAAAAAAAAAATGGTATTTAATCCTCCCCGGGAAAAAAAAACACTCTGCGTACCGTTTTATATAACAAACACGCGTATAATATATTTAAATTTAAATTTTTTGACACGTTCAAACGCTCGTAAAATCTTACGGCCGCGGCTTAAAGAGTTTTTTTTTACATTTCTACGTATTTCGTTACGCGATGAAACCGCGATCCAAACCGTGTACGATGTCTCGTCAAATTATTATTTTTTTAATTATTATTCAAATAAATGCATATTAAATATCGACTCATCGGTACATAAATAATAGCGCGTTCGTCGTTATTTATTTATTTTTATTTTTTTTGTAATAAAGCCACGGTACACTATAGGGTATCCGGTCGGAAAAAAAAGGGGTGAAAAAACATATTTATTTACCTGCTGCAGTGCTTTATAAAAACCAAATTGTATTTTTCTCGCTATTTCGGTATCGATCGACTGTAACGCGACAAAAACATAATTATTCGAATCGATACGAATTTGTGAGTAAATAATAACAAATTGCCGAACGTATTCAATTTATTCTCGTATCATTATATTACATGTTATTATTATCAACCGTGTTATTAGAAGAAATAAAATATTTTTATATTTTATTCTCCTCCCTTTTGGCATTAAAATCAAATGATGGTACTTTTTCTCAAGTCCTTTCACGTTTTTTTTTTTTTTACAAGTTATCTAAACTGCTCAATGCGCTTTTGTGTACAGATCGTTTTCTATTTTTTTTTTTTTTACAATAAAAATAAAGAGTTTTGTTCTGTCGTTTTAACGTTATTAAAATGTTAAAATATAGTTTCGATATTATTCGTGGCAGTGGTGGCGTTTAGGGGGGGCCATAAGGGCCATGGCCCCCTAGACTTTTTGAACTGTACGCGTAAATACTTTTTTCCAATTTTTTCTAAAAGTATATTATAACAGGACACGATATGACGCGGACACGGTAAATACACCTTTACAAAATATTGGTTGACAGCACTGATGTCTGATAACACAATGATATTAAATGTGGCTGTTTCTACTGTATGTGTTTTAAAATATTGGCCCCCCTTAAGCAAAGAACTAAATCCGCCACTGATTCGCCACTGGTCACCTGCATACGGATACAATTATTAATATAGCTTATTTAGTCGTAACTATATATACATACATTTCGTGGTACTTGGATTTTCTCTATTTTTTTTTTATTCGCTTTTTTCCATTTTTCCATAGAACCGGTACGTTTTTAGGCTTTTTAATTTTTCCCGTCGACAAATACGTTATACGAAATATAACAAAAATGTATACGAATATTTATTACAAAAAGCGAAACGGAATTTAAGAGACTTTTTTCAAATTTTTATTGTCGGTTTTCAATATTATTTCGGGGCCGAAAAATTTAATTTTAAATCATATGTATATTGACGCGGGCTCGACTTTTTTCCAATTTATTTATTTATTTTTTTTCGTTTCTCAATATCGATTTTTGGTATAGGTAAATCATCGTTTTGGTTTTGAGTCAGTCGGAACGTATATATTACAAATACCGCACAGCTGCTACGAAACATTTTGTTTTCTAATAATTATTGTTTGTTTGTACTGCTATACGCGCTTATAATAGTCTATATATATATATAGTCGTTGACAGAAATTCGACGGTGTACAAAATTGTAAACCATTATAATACTATTATATTATACATACCACGAAATATATTATACGAATTAATGTAGCGCAGACTACATTTTTTTTTAATATTACACGATTTTAATCACCTGTTTTTGAATTTTTATGCGATTTTAAGAATAGTGTCTGTTTTCAATACGAGGTTTCGATTTCAAACTCGGCTTACGGATATTTACATGTTTCGTTGGATTTTCTGACTTTCAACATATTTAAAGGCTCGGTCGATAACAGAAAGCGGACGAGTTTTGGACGAACAACCAAATGCCTTTTTTTCGCCTTGTTTTCTGATCTGTTGTTTTATTTTATTTTTTTCAAAACGTTCTTTTGTCAGCGAAGAAAAATTGCTTCTTCTGTTCGCTTCGAGAGTCAAGCATGAAGAAAATCGGTGCGAGAAATAAACGAAAGAATATATAGTTCTTATCAATTATTTTGTTTTTTTTTATCACGTTTACTGTATTTCAACCGTGTTTTTGATAAATTATTCCGATAAAACTACACTGTAAAGAACTACTCCAGTCGCGTTCAGAACCGTATTTAGGATTTTTTTTCGCCACATGGGTAATGATTTAATTCCAACCCTACTATACTGTTCTTTAGAGTTTATACAAAACGGTACAATCCGTTTTATCTACCTATATATTACAATCGATTTAACTTTTCATAATTCAAAATAATATTACAATGATTTTATATTAATTTGCGACTCGAATTCTGTTCATTGATCTCTTGAATATTATTTCATCGTTATATTTCATCGTATGCTGATGCGGTTAAATCTGAATCTGTCGTGTTGCTAGATTATTAAGACGATCATGTGTCATTCCAGATCTTACATGCGTCTCTTTATAGGCATACATTCTCGGGAGCGTTTAGAAACTGGACAGCATAAAATGTTGAAAAAAAAACCACATTCCCAACACTACGTATTGACGAATGCGATTTATATATAATATTACTCTATACACCGTATTTATTGAATTATTAAAAACTAAATTGTATTTAAACGTTGAAATTCGATACGTCATAACCGAATTCCTGCAATTTTCAAATAAAATTCGACGTATAGAATATCTTGTTTTTTTATAAAAATCAAACCGCGTCATGGCGGTTGTAAAGCCGTTATTTTAACCGTTCCTAAAATATTTAAAATAATCTACCGCCCTTTTGCGATTTTAGCTCTTCGCGCCCCTATAAATACTTCTCTGATGCCACCGCGAACTTCACAGTACTTCAATAATTACAACTTCCCATCCGTGTGCCGCGGACTGATGCAGGCCGCTCTCGCGGTTTAGCCCGCAGGATGATGAATTTCTACGGAGTCTGTGGGTGGACCGCTTTCCGAGCTCTAAACCGTTGTGAACGTATAACGATTTCGATGTTATAAAAATTCGAATAGTTGCTGTTAAAAATTATAGAAATCGAAGGATACGCTCTCCGCCGAAAGAACGACCCAATATAACGAATTAAAATACTAGAAAATTATATATTGTCGTTCGAATATTGTATTCATATATACGTACGTTATTTCACGAGATTATAAATATTAATAAAAAATATATATATATACGTACGTATCCAACGTATAACCGGATCAACGGGTCAGTGTGTAAGTGTATACGAACGGTACGACACGCGCGCACACATATACATATATGTAATAATTGTTTAATGAAGTTTATAAATATATATATATATAATTTACATATATATTAAATTTTCTTCTAACACTCAAACGTGAAAATATAAGACGAAAATCATTATATTATTTACAATTATATTCAACTCGACGCGACATATTTTTATACATCGCGTTGGATAATATATAGTAAAGAAAAACAATTTTTTTTTTATACATTTTATAAAATTCTGAGTGATTTTTAATTTTTTTTTTTTTTTGTTTTCGGATAAACCGCACGTTGTTCTATACTATATATTATAATATTATTAGAATTTAAATTATCCAATAATTTACTTATTATAATATAATGTTATTATGTATATCGTCATCGTTATACAGATATTATAATTGCGGTTATATATATTATAAATATGTTAGCATAATATATGGTAATGTGTCCACGTATCTTATTGTACACGCGCGCGCGTAGGCATACGTTTTTTTTTTCGCAGAAAATTCGAATAATTTTTTTTTTCAATTAGACGAAATAAAAAAAAAAAACGTTTAAGCAAAAAAAAAATATATATATATATACATACAAATCGATATTGTATATATATATATATAAAATGAATTTATTTAAATATCAACCAGTTCGTATATATATATATATATATATGTCTTTTTTGTAAACCAGTTTGCTATTTATTCCAACTATACGTTGGTATAATTATTTATATATACATTTACGCGTTCGTTTCCTAAGTTAAATAACAATTATTATCGCGCGCCGTTTTGACCTTCCGACACATCGCGCGCGATTTTACCGCGCACAGCAGTCACTTGACACTGTTGCTCATAATATTATATACACACACGCATAAGTGTATTAATGACAACAGCATGCGCGCTTCATGAAAAAAAAAAAAATCTAATTTTAAAACACGTGGAAACGATTGTGGGCAAATTTATTTGTCACCGCATAATATACGGTTTGATTAAATTTATGCGCGAACTGCCGAAATTCAATAAAAAAAAAAATAAATAAATAAAAGGCATTTTTCACGAACTGTAAGGTTTTTAAATAATTTCAAATATGAGTGTACGCGCGCGCGTATATTTATTCATAATAATATTGTAATAAATAAACCAACACTATTCTTCTGTTTAATTATTATATTCGTTAATTTATTTAACGAAATCAAATAATAATAAATAAAAATCCCTTTTCGTCAGCAATAAGTTCGTGACGAGAAATGGATTCGAACGAATAACTGCAATATTGCGAAGGGGACGGGACATGAAAAGTTTAGCGATCGCGCGGTTGTTGCTCGTCGTCATCACGGTGGAACGACGAAGAAGGAATTTTCGGAGATAATCGTTGGAACGCAATCGCGTTGAAAGAAAAAAAATAATAATAGAAAAGTATTACTCGGGCTCGGCCAGGAGCTGAAGACGACCTAAACGAGGAGACGCGAGGAAGAAACAATCGTTTTAAATATATAGCGAGTATATAATATTATATTATTATATACGTGTGTGTGGAAATGTTTTAATAGTGATAATGCGAGGGGGGAGTCGATGGAATTCGGTTATTTATCCCGTTTATGTTACCGAAAACGAGAAAAACAGGTTATTTATAAAAGGGAATTTATATATTTGGAGTCAGAGCAGGGAGTAATGAACGTGTATTATGATTGGAAACCACGGAGAATCCGCGCGATCTCATCGATTGCGATATGACGTTATTGCCTATAATACGCGGGGCTCGGGACGCGTTACAGCGTTCAGAACCGTGGTTTGGAACGATGAGAAAAATGTCCGACGACTTATTTGAATAATGCGAGATACAGGACACTGCGTTATAAAGGACAAGGGTTTTGAGTGTTTGAATATCTGACGCTATATGAGAGAATGCGGAGCGTGTAAATCTATAGGGATTTTTTTTGAAGAAAACGGACGTTCAACAGTAAATAATTACAAAAGAATATTATTTGGAAAACCTATTTTCTAAAACACTGTTTAACATTGTCCTTGACTAGTAAAATGACTAAAAAAAAAAAAATTTTTTTTAAATATTATTTCGTACAATAAAATAATATTATATACAATTAAAACCGACTCGTAAGTTATTGCTAAGTAATGTATTATCCTGCAGCGTATTCGTCCGCAACGAAAGAAGATATTTAAACGTGCAGTTTATTATTTTATAAACGTGCCATATAGTTTACTTTCACACGACAGACGATAGTGCAAAATGTATTATAAATCGTGAACACATTAATTCGAATTTAATAATTCTATAAATTACGTTAATATCGTCGCAAGATGTATACCATCAGCCAAATTACATACAGATATTTAACCGAAAAAAAAAAAAATGTGCGACATATCAAAATGAATAATAAATAATGCGCGTTTAAAATGACATTCTAAGGGAGAAATTACGAGAGCGCAGGAAATAATAAAAATATTACACTTGGCATCGTCGTAATAATATTATATGCTATATCTATATGGGAATTAATTTAATGTGTAGAATATAAAAATACAAGAGAAAAGAGAAAGGTCTCGTTATGTCGTGTGTGTGTGTGTTTTCGTTTAATTCAATGAAATAATAAAATATATCGCACTGTACGTGTCGTTTATTTTTTTTTTTCGAATTTATTCGTATACGTATATTATATACGAATCAAAATATTGATAATAAATAAACGAATCCATTATAGAAATCCTCTATATGCTAATTAAACGAACTTCTTGTCAATGATTTTATTTGAGGAAAAAGTCATAATATAAGCTGTTTATAAAGAAATACGTTTAATTTAATCGACGCGTTTAAACAGTTCTGAACATAGAAAAACCGTCCATAAAAATGTAAGAAACAACAAAATGAAGCAAAAACGTTTTAAATTTTTTTTGAAAAAAAATATTCCTCGCCCACAATTCTTTTACATTTTTTTTTTTTTTTTTGTAATAAAATATATCATTAAATTGGAATATAGGAATATACGAGTATATATCGTATATTAAACTATAATTGATTTTTGTAGAATGCATTTAATATATCAATATACACGTGTATTTCGCACCGATATAGTGTAAAATTATTATAAGAGAATTTTTTTTTTAAACACTAAAAAATGTATTTGGTTTAAAATCCGGTTTAATAACAAATAGCGTTTTGGGTCGTGTACAACGTAGAAAAATATCGTTTTAGAAAAAAAATTATTTTTCAGGAAAACTTTTAACGGGAATTTATTAATCGGCAAAGTAATAAATTACACCGGGAATTATTATATAATTTACTCTAACTAAATATACATTCCTGTTTCCGGAGTAGGAAAATGGTTTTCATTATCCTGACAATAACATCTCGGGGCGTAATAATTTTTGGCGCAATATTTTGTAAAATCGAGTAAAAAATTTGCGAAATTTTCCATTAAATGTATATTTTCCCGCGTAATAATTTCCAATTCAATATTCTCTTCTGGAGAAAGTATTCTTTTTTAAAACTTTTCGTCAATCATATTCGTTTTCCCGCGTAACGGCCTACCGACAGAGAATTAATTTCTTGAATAACATTTTCTGCAAAATACTCGCGCCCGTAACAGACCTTACGCCTCATCGTTAACACATATTCCAGTGTTTTTATTTTCCCGATTTATATATGCGGTTAACCATGACGTGTACGCGTATATGTGTACGGCGTACTCAAACATAAAACGTACATAAATATTTAAATTTTTATTCGAAAAAAAAAAAACTCACCGAGGCACACTTATTTAAATATATATATATATATATATATATATATTCACAAATCACGAGCAGGTGGTCCTGCATAAATATATAAGTGCATGCGTTCGCCGTTCATTGAAGTGTTCGAGAGAGTCTCAGATGTGTATCATGTATAAGAGATGGCCCGAAGCAACGTTTTAATAATGTTATTATCATAATTATTTCACGAGTATAGAGGATCTGTAAGAAAATAATAATAATAATAATAAGTAATAATACCTAATATAATATAATTATGTTGACGACAGCCCACTGTGTTATTACGGAGTACCGAAATGATTACATACGTTATATTATATACGTTGTGTCTTTTTTTTTTTCAACATTATTTAATCAAGGGACAGTAGTTACGTTTATTATTTCAATAAACAATATTCATACAAACAAACTGAGATGATATACGTTAATCACTGGAGAAAAAAAACACAATTTACGAATACAAAAAATCCCAGACTCTAAAGCGATTCATAACGTATACATATCTTTTTCATTAATTGTGTATATGTTTTATATATATATATTTATGTTTGGTATATGGTTTTTGTTTATTTATTAAAATTAAATAGACTTATAAAAAGGATATGTGAAAGAAACAGAAAAATATAAAATATTAATTGATACTCTTAATGTATACGTATGATAAAATAATATATAAATATAAGTATATGCATGAACGTACGAGGTGTGTAAATAAAGTAATGACGTCCTTTGAGGTGAATTTTTAATCGTGGAAAGAGAAAAAAGTCACAAGAGCTCAAGTCGGGCAAATAAGGGGGTCGAGGAGCCACGCGAATATTTTTGGTAGCCAAAAACTGATTTATTGAAACGGCTGTATGACAAGGCGCGTTGTCATGATGCAGCACCCAGTTGTATTTGACGTTCGGTCTCACACGAATGTCTCTTTTTCGAAGTCTTTCAAGATTTTCTTTATAAAAGTGTTGGTTGGCTGTTTGACCTTGAGGGACAAACTCTTTATGGACGATTCCCTGGTTATGAAAGAAGCAAATGAGCAAGCTTTTGATGTTTGACTTGCTCATTCTTCCTTTTTTTTTTTTGTCTTGGTGAAGCTGAAGTGTGCCATTCTTGGCTCTGGCGCTTTGTTTCCGGGTCGTATTCGAAAATCCAAGTCTCGTCACCAATAATGACACGTTCCAAGAGGAAGGGTCATTTTTAATCTGCTCCAAAAAATCGAGACACCTGTCCCTCCTGTTGTCCTTTTGATCTTGCGACAGAATTTTTGGAACCATTTTTGCGCACATTTTCCTCGTCTCTAAATCATTGGTCAAAATCTGATGAACGGTGGTGTGAATTAATCCCAGCTGTTCTACGATCATTCTCGCCGTCAGTCGACGATCGGATCGAACAAGATCCCGAACTCTGGTGATGTTTTCATCATTTTTTGCAGTTGAAGGCCTTCCACTGCGGGGTTCATCTTCAATCGAACCTCGGCCTTATAAATATGCCCTAAACCACTTAAACACCTGGGCCCTTGAAAGCACACTATCTCCATATGCTTGTTGAAGTTTCCGAGCAAAATCGGATAGCACACAGTTGCTCGAAATTGTTGTCACTCGTTTTCAGAACGTACAAAAAAAAACCGGTTTACAAAAATAATCGCTACGGACCAACACGTGACTCTAGAGAGTTCAAACTCGTACTGAATACACATTAGCTATTTATCCACAAATCTTTTCAAACGGAAAGTCATTAGTGTTGTCAGATAGCACGCTGCGCTATCAGTATCTTTACTTTATTTACACACCTCGTACAATCAAAAACCAAAGAGTTTCATGAAAAATAAAGAAATGTATAAAAGTTTTGTTATAAAGAATTTTTTAAAATTTACTACCGTGTGTTCGACAAAAAGTCATCATTTGCAGGTATTAAATGAAACAGAACAAAAAAAATAAAAATATATTATTATTTTATTTTTTATTCTGTTATTGTTGTTATATTATTTTTCGCTTAACACACTCGACGATGATTTTTTGTCGAAACCGCGGTAATAAATAAACAAATTTAACACAAAAACCCCTATAGTTTTTGTAATTTTTATACTACTCCTCTCGGCTTCATTGTATATTGACAATATTGACATATATATATAATTATATATAAATGTACTTACATATATATATATATATATATATATGAAATAATAGTATATCAACGTTTTAAAAATTAATTTGAGAATTTTACTTTTTTTAAAAAATTATTCTACTTAACCGAATGCAAGAAAAATGTGATTGTTTTTTAGGAAAATATTAAAAATCCTTATTCGAACGCATGTAGTACTATTAAAAATTATTATTTGGGTGTCTTTAGAAGAATATAATGTTATTATACGTACATCATAATACGCGAATACTGCATTGAATTAATTCATATTATAATTCAATGCGCAGTATTATATAAATTTATCGTTTATACAGATACAAAGTCATTCTCGTTATATTTTCTAATATAAAACACAAAAATTACAGTCCCTCTATATTATATTTCTTCTCGTTTCGATTATTATGTACGAGTTACGAGCGTATAATACATATTATAATACAGAGCAATGCATTTATTTTGTAGACTATAATAACAACATCGTTTTTATGTGTTTGTTTTATAAACAAAATTCATTTAAAAATAAATTGCATAAAAGTTTTTTCGGCATTTAATCGGTTTTAATGAATTTTAAACGGGAAAGTATACATATACCATAAATCTTATATTCATATCTTAAACATCAAAATTTTTCGTATTTCCAATTTCAAATTTTAAAAAAAATCACCGTTTCATCAGTGAAGTTAACGCGGTGAAAATAGTTAATAGTATTCATATATTCAAACCATTCCAACAATAATTTACTACTCGATTTTTTTTTTTGTGTTTTCATTTGTAAATTGTTTTTTCTTTTAACGGTTTGAAAAAAAATAGGTAAATTATTGAAACCTGTCGAAAACCATCATTTTCTGAAATTCGTGGAATTTTTAAAAACACAAAATATATGTTTAAAGAGGATATACACGAAATAAAAAGTAATATTGTTTTCAATGTTTCTATACAATCGGCTGGGTGTATTATATAAGATGCGATATAATTAATTACCTATACAATATATGAAAAGTTAATAGTTGAAAATCGAATTATATGTTTGTCTCGTATACCTAAATCAGTTTTAATATGCAACAGAAACACTTTTAAAAGATTATGTCACGTTTACGAATTCTCCGATAAATGTAAAAATATTACGTAGTCTTGGAAAAGCTATATATATTTTTTAATACATATAAAATGTTTACGCCTAGTATTATTATATAATAATTAATATAATAATAATATTTCAAACGCAATCGTTAAATAGTCATTAAATTTTATGTTACATTGACAATAAGTAATATTGTATTGTATTTATGTGTAACACGCCTATTATGATGAATATTCGTGAAGTAAACGCAGTATTATAAATACGAATACCTATTAAACTTTTATCTACCTATAATAATAATAATAATTATAATATAATATTGAAATCACGTATTATACAGTGAATCGGACGTGAAATTTCACATTTTACAGTTACGCATTACACGGTGTTCGATGAAATTTCAATAATTTAAAACTAACGGAAAAATGTCGTTAATTTTCGATATTACGCACACACTCGTGTATAGAACGAAATACTATTTTCAAATGGATATTTCAACAAAAACGAATAAAATATTTAAAATCGTCGTGTTAACACCGACATTGGTGTAAAATAAATAATAATTTCCAAGTGTTAACGCGCTAATACTATTATTATTATTATATTATTATATATATATATATATATATAAAGTGGCGTATTTATGGGGGGTCCAGGGGTACTGGACCCCCAGAACCAAAAAAAAAATTACTAAAGAGTAAAGATACTGAAATATATGCCGAGATAATAGTTATATAAAATACAATATACGTTAACTACAAGTACAAAATTAGTAATTAAAATTATCCAAAGGTATTTTTTATTAAATACCTTATATCAATATATCCTGTTGGAATTTTCAAAAAAAAAAAATTTTGCCCCCCCTCAGAAAAAGTTGAAAATACGCCACTGTATATATATATATATATATATATATATATATATATAAAATTTCGTGTATAAAAATAAACAACATAATAATACAGCTAGTACAATACGGACAACGACCATATTTAACAAAAAAAAAGTTAAAATACAAAATAATAAAATACGAGTATATAATATATCAGCGCATAAATAAAACCCATATACCGTTATAAAAATTAACTTTTTACAAGTGTTGACGATTTCATACGATTTTACATTACACATATAGGTACGCTTAAGTGATTAAAAAAAAACACCGAATAATATTATTACAATTTGTAACGCGTGCAGATAATGATATCAGGCGATTAAAAAATTGTATTATTAAAAAAATTCAAAAATGATTTTTTTTTACCTTCACCTTATTCGGAGTCCGAGTCGAATATTTAGGTGTACAGTAGAATATATGCAGTAATAGCTGATACTCGCGGACATAAAAACAATCGTTATTGTAAATACGCGATTGATTGATTTTTTTTTTTATAACAGAAAAATTATAATAAATTGAGACTAATTAGCGCGAATCGTAAGGTTTAAAAAAAACTATTAACGCTAGTGAAATACAACTAAACGTAAAAAAAGAAAAAAACCAACGTACATCCACGTGTGAACGCTGCACGTCAACATACGCGTGTATATAGATTGTCCCTACTGCACAATATATTATTAATATTATATTAAACAAATAAATAATATACATGTGTATACAGTTTTCGTAAGAAAATTCAATAAAAACGCTTAGAGCTCTGGAATGTTAAAATAAGTACCTATACATTAAGGACTTATATAACATACGCACTAATCACCACAAACATGCGTGTTTACTTGGAGCTACGAGTGTTATAAGACACGTGGGGGGAAAAAACAAGCAATGTGTGTATATACATATTATTAAAACCAGTACCGTACAGTTATATACGTGGTCACCGTAAATATTAAGTACTACATATTATATACAAGTAAATATGTATTGACATAAAAAAAATAATAATAATAATAACGCCGGTAATACACTTATATACACATACACATGTTATGTAAAGGGTGATTTTTTTAAAAAAATTTTATCGTCAACCAGGCTCGCGTATCTCGAAAAATATAAATAATCATCGCTATATAGTATTCAGGAGTAAGCTCGGATACAGAAGCCTAAAGAGAAAAGACAAAAACGAACTAGTCTATTTAGAAACGGGATTGTTCGAAAGCTGGTTGGATCAAACGTGGGAAGCGAAACCTCGATGATGGTTCGAATCTCGCAGCCATTGTGTCTAAAAAAAAAAAAAAATTCGACGTGGCTTTAAAGGAAACAGTGAGCTTACCAATAGCTTCAGTCTAACGATAATAGAAAATCTGTATCTTCTGAATGGCATCACTTTAACCGATGTAAAGAGGAATGTAGCGGCAGGTATATAGAAACGAGGACAAAACGAGGACGAGGTATGTGATAGTCGTCAGCTGCAGATGTTTGGACAAACGAGATTCAAGTGTCTTAATTCAAGGAAAAACATTTTTTCCAAAAACAATTAGGAGAATATATCATTGCAGATTTGCCAACGAGGTGGAGAAATCAAACGTGCATCATTGAGATCTGCTGGCCGGGGTTCGATCAGCAGACTGCCTATTGGGAAAACGCACTCAACCGATAATTCGTTCTGACCGTGCTCGGATTTGAGAAAACGTGACAACATGGAGAAATTCAATCAACGATTCATTGATACATTAAACTTACTCGAATGCAGATTTCCCGAGACCAAGTGTAATCTTATCCACTAGATGGACGCGGATCAAAAAGTGTTTAAACTTGAATAAATACTGATTAAAACTTAAGAAAATTTGTTGGATAGATTATAAAAAAATATTTATAAATCTGGTATAACGCTTCGTAAGTCATAAATTATAGACATATTTATATTCCTTATCGTATTGGTAAGGTCTTCGAGTCTCTAATTCTTAGCCATATTCAACCGGCCCTTAACTCTATTTTAATTTATAACCAACGCGACTTTCGTTCGCGGTTGGTCTACGATAATCACTAACACTTAATTTTTACGTGTATTAATAAAAGTTTTGTAGTGTTCTGAATTTGGTGAGCCCCTATTACAACTCTTCATATTCCAGTAACCTGAAGCAGTACATGAAGGTTTTTGATGTAAAATCTTAAGTAGTAAACGCGTGAGTAGATGATACTTTTTACGCTTTTCATAAACAATTTGGTGTAATTTTAAGGAATAAAATCTATTGACGACTTTCAGTTATGTTACAAGACCATCTTAACGCGGTTGTCTCTTGGACAAGGCACTTAGGTTTAGAATTCAGTATCAACACTCTATGTACTTTTGTAGGTCGAGTAAACATCTATTGTTTATGATTATATTATACAATAATAATATATAATCCCATATGTATTGTCTTAATTGGCTGGTAAACGATCCGAAATAAATATTGCATTCCACCAGAAGTTGACTGATAGAACTATTGATTCCGCCGATCATCTGATCATCATATTTCTCAGTTCTCGTTACCCTTTTCATCCTTTCAGAAGATTCATTTTATGATTCTTTTTGGTATAGGTCCTTTTGACCTGTACCAACAATTACTTACGTGATCAGCCTGTATACTATGTAGGACGATGAGAATTGCACCTAATGACAATCCGTCCGTAATTCTATGACGTTCTGTGTTGTTTAAAACTGTTTCTAACACAATATTAATTACCTTTTATTTTTTATTCAACTGTCATTTGGACTCGGTCAATTTCCAAACGAATAACACGTGTGAGTACCCGGTGCTTATATATTTAAAACGAGCGGTACAAACGTTCTGAACGTCCCGTTAATTTTCGAACATCCTGTATAGTGTATACAGTGTCGTATATTTGCACATACAATGTGTACGTCGGACTTTATTGAGAGTAATGTCCACACCAATTATCGCGTAAAAAAACGCGTGATAAACCGATCGTTCAACTTATTAGGGGGAAAAAGTCATCGTCGCTTATCGTCGTTATATACATATAAAAAAAAAAGGCAGTAGTAATAATAATAACAACCGTTTAACGATACATGTATTTCATACGAAGATCCGTCGTGATAATTATAATTTACCGATTTTTAATGATTTTTTTTTTTATTGTAAATAAAAAAATACAGTAATTTTACAATGAATGAATCGAGTTATTCGCATTTTATTTGCGAACATTATATGTGTAAGTCTAATGCGTGTCGGACTCGTTCGAGTGCAGTACTCATTATTTTCATAATAATAATAATAAAAAGTGCTCTACACTCGATAATTTGTATTTTATTGTGTCGGTCCGAGGTCTGACGGTGCTACGTAACCGCGTAAGCGTTCATGTGTATACAGGCGATTCGTACAACAATTGGGTATAAATTACTATAAAAAATTTTAATTTTTTTTAAAAAACTTTTCGTATATAAGTTTAAAAAAAAAACCATTCGAATTTTCGTGTAGTCAATTCACTCGTAAACGACAATTTCCATAAAACATTTCCCGTCCCTCTTCGTTCACCTTCAACGTCATCTAAACGACCCTCGAGAACAAAACTAAAAAAATTCTAAAATATATAATATTCATAATATAGCAGTTCGGATTTTGGTCTATATAGAAATAGGTCAAGTTATTAGAAGAAAAAAAAACATTTTTATAACTTCCAAAAGCCACGGAATATTGTGTAAACGAAACACCAACATTTGTACAATGAAAAGTATTTGGGAAATTAAAAAAAAAATGTTAAAATTAAGTTAATTTAATTCAGTTATTTTACATACGTGTCGATTTGTAAACGCGTAAACTTCGAGTAAATTATTAAAAAAAAAAAACCATCTAAATCGAACTGAATTTAACAACGACACAGATAACGTCGAATACTAAAGTATTTTTATATAATATATAGAGTTTGATAACGTAAACACAATTTTTGTATTTAAGACGCAGAGGAGTTTTTATTCCATTTTCGAACCAAAAACATTTTTTTAACGTTAAATAGAAAATTTCAACTAACGTGAGTTACTTAATGTTATATAAATAATTGATAATATTGACGTTAAAAAGAGAAGAAAAAAAAATACAATTCACTTTTAAAGTAACTCGTATTTATTTTAAGATTAACTGGACGAGTACAAAAAAAAAAAAACTTGTATTTAACTCGTACAACCTCGTAACAGGCAAAATAAAAGTCGTGCAGACATGTTGTAATGCCGAAAGCGGCGTCGTCGGAGCATTTCGTTTATGGGACGTCGTCAATGTAATATTGAGTTCGAGAAACGCGCAGTCGTTTCGTAGAAAACATAAATGTAAATACGTTTTTATTACTATTTTATATTAAAAAAATCAAATACTTTATGTTATAAGATGGCTCGGATTTCAACGCATTTTTCGCAACTCTATATTTTTTTACGATCGCTTGACGGCGTTTTCCTAGTTACGCATAATAATATAATTTATTTTACTGAACAAGAAAACTCGCCCGATAATAAATAAGTTATCCAATTTTCTTTTTAACCGACATAGGAGTTAATTAGAAATTAGAAAATAAACTTAACGAAACACTATAAACTCAAAAATGGGGGGTTTTATTTTTCTGTACGAAAAAATTATTAACCGTTCATTACTCGTACATTTTTCGACGATTTACATGAAATCTCAAAACGTTTTCTCACTACTCGTTCCGAGTACGACTTGAGTGATGTGTTTCTAGAAAAAACTATACACACTTTAACTAAGATTTGTCAAAAAAAATAAAAATACCTTATGTAAATGTGAGTTAAAAATTCAGTTAATATATTTTTTAAAAAAGAACAATCATTTAAAAAGTTGAGTCTGTTTTAATTTTTTTACTGATTAACTAATAAACCGTACAAAAATGTTTCTTTTTCTCGAATTTATTAATTATTAATTTTAAGAATTACGTAGAAAAAAAATATTCGAAAACTCGACATTGGCGCCGAACGCGGCGTCGTCGAAAGCAACATATTCGACACGGCATTATAGTGTTTAACACTTTTTATTTATTTTGTAATTATACACGTTTACTAATAATTTTAAACATTTTAGTGGAATTTTATCAACATAATCGACACATTCATTTGGACATTAAAATTTTAAAAATATAATGTGCACTTAATGAGCAAAAATATACAGTAATGGCAGGCAACAGTTTGGATCCGATTTCGAAATGAATACCACGTGAACCAATATCGAAATCAATAGAAAGCAAAAAACGGTTATTCGACGTAATAATAATAAACAATAAAACTATTCGAAATTAAAATCTCTAGAAATGTATAACACGATAGTTGAGTGAAATTGTTGTAGGAAAACAATTGAAGTCGTATATAAGAGAACTGCAGTAAAAAAAATTTACTCTGCTGATATTTAATTATCGATATATTATTATAATTATTTTCAATTGAAAACGGCTCTGTGACGTCCTTATTTATATATTGGCTTTTAACCAAATTTTAAAAGTAAAATTACAGAAAATTATTCCTTATTTTTTCAAAACATTGGATTTTAATATTTTTTTAATATTATATTTTAAAGTACATATTTCTATTATACGCGCATTTATATTATTTAGACTTGACATTTCAATTAACGAGTTAATCTTATTATTGTTTATAATGTATATATATATAAAATAATTTTTTAAATCGTATATAACTAAATATATTATAAATATTATTACTTGAAAACAGAGCACACGACGTTATTTAAACGTAAACCAGCTGCCAACGCGAGCTCAAATTTATTATATTTCATACTATACGCCCACGTTGATGAGAAAGAGCTATTTTTCTTTTCGGCTTAATAAATTATATATATATATGAACTTATAAGTAACGCTTTAGTAAGCGTTCGATAATACGGAGAGAAAAAGAAACCTCCCATTTTATTTTTCTCCATTTGAACTTCATAATATATATATATATATATATATATTTATTATTATAAATAATATTATACTTTACGAAGATTTTTATTATTATTGCGTGTTATTATTTTGCTTTTACAAGAAAGTTTGCAGTCGTGTGTAGAAAAACGATTTAGCGCCGTTTTCGAATATTATTACGTACCGACCGTTATATAAAATAATATATTTATGTTTATCGAACTCATGTGTATATATATACGTTATAGTGTTATATAACGTTAAACATTGGAAAACGTTGAAATAAACTTACATAAGATTTATGCGCGAATGTACTTATACGCGTATAACTTGAAACGGTCTTTCTTTTTTTTTTTTCTTTTATATAAAACGGTTGTGCTTTTAGCCAATACAGAATTTAGTACGATGGAATTATTATTGATGGTATATTATAGGATTTCGTGTTTTTTTTTATATATAGTGTTTATATCGTCATCGCGTCTCTTGTATACACATATTATAGCAGCGATAAAACCGTTAAAAAAAAAACATATCTCTGTACAAGTTTTTTCTTAGGAGGAATGTAAACGGCGAATTTTTTTTTTCTTGTTCTGTTTTACACTCAAAAAGTAAGTCGAAAATTCGTCCGTTTAACGTCGAACCGAAATGAATACTGTAAAAAAGAGCTATAAACTCGTTGGTCGCTTTTCCAGGTTGAAATCGAATTTCGATATTTTACTTGTAAAACCGTGTTAATTTTTATATTTTTTTTTTTGTTGCAATACACCAAAAAAAAAAAGTTTATTACCACAATGACCTAATCTTTAACCTATAGGCCGAGGAATTCAAATTATCTGTTAGTATTTAAAATTCTATTCATAAAAAAAAACACAAATCAAAACGGTGATTTTATTTTCAAGCGAATACACAAAAATAAAATCGACAACAACAAAACAAATTTTATTCCAAAATGCTTTTACGTGTACATTTATTTTGCGGTATACAATAAACTATATAAAAAAAAAATTTGTTCAGAATTCTTGTGAAATTTCCCCAAAAAAAAATTTCCACGATTTTGAGCTTTATTGTATATTTTCTGAATAACATTTTTCTTCCTTGAACCGCCTTTCCTGAAAAAGATAATACACATGAAAATTACATACTTGCTCCTCCACCCAAAAAAAAAGAACATGTCTAAATACCATCCCACGTGGCACGAATTATTTAAAATAACGTGACACACATTATGTACCGGGTTTTTAAATCGTAACCACATATTTTTCCTACATTTATTATTACTACATAATTGATTAAAATTCGGTATATCGATCATTACTTTATAATATATATATATATCGCAATTACACGTAGAAGGTAGTTAAAAAACAATAACCGTAGTAACAATTCACAAATTAAAAACTGTTAAACAATTATTAATGTTTAACGTTGTATAATTAGAGTCGATTTTTTAATTGATAAACTTTCGAAAGTCGGCGATTTTTTTTTCGAAAAGTTAAACCATTTGAGTGTTGGTCGTAATTATTATACCGCAAATGTCCAATTGTGTCCCATGCGGAGAAAAACGGTCGAGTGGCGTCCCGGTCATCAAATAGGACGGTCCAGTTGCGTCCCGGTTATTAAAATGAAATGGTCCAGTTGCGTCTCGACCATTGAAATAGATGGTTGAGCCGCCTCCCGGTCATTAAATTTCAAGTGATGAGTCATGACAGTTTTTCCCATCACACTCGATCCAGTCTTCGACTGGCAGTATAATGGTATTTATACACAATATAAATTACAATATATGCAATATCAGAGTTCTTCTTTAAATATCTCTGATTCTTAAAATGTTATAAGCATTCAAAAAAATACAATTTTTAAATCATAAGTGTGTAGCGTCCTCATAATATCTAGTACTATCAGTCCAAGGTTCTCATACATTTTGGTATTACGTTGAGTAATTACTGGGACGCAACTCGACCATCCATTATAATGACCGGGTCGCAACTCGACCAGTGGCAGCGCGAGGGGGGCCTGGGCGAGCCACGACCCCCCCTAAATTTGTCTTGGCCACCCCTTGCCCCCCTAACCTTATTGCGCCTATGAGTGGGAAAAAGACCACGGATTGGGACTATTTTTGGCCCTACCAAATTTTCAAAGACCCCCAATGGGCCCCCCCAAGATAAAATTCCTGGCGCCGCCACTGAACTCGACCATAGGAGTCATTAGCGATTGCTTACGGGACGCAATTCGACCCTAGCCTATTATACTTAACGTGACCATAATTTTTTTTACTCAAAGCGGCACACCTGTACATTTTAATAGGGAAACCGTAATAATTTTTGCGTAAAATGACAACACTAGAAACATAGTAAAACACAGTGCGGGACTGTCCCGCCCAAAGCGGGACGTATGGTCACTTTAGGTATACCGTATATCTACCAACACATTGTTTTTGGTCGTGATGAATAAATACGCGCTCTTTTTTAATGGAATAAAATGCCACAGATCACCTTTTTCCAAAGCGGGACATTTTTGGGTTCATTGGGGACAGCGGGACTGTCCCGCCCAAAGCGAGACGTATGGTCACGTTAATTATACTATATACGGTTGAATTCGAATGCAAAATATTTTATTCGCGGTGCAGATTTACATTTTAAAAACGGTGGCTTGTTTTGTAACATTCGAACGACCGCATCCACGATGTTATGAAAAATTTTAAACGTCAAAAATGTCTTTAAAATTTTTTTAAATTTCGGCAAAAAACCGTGGAAAATACCATAATATTTATTTTCCACCGGTAGTTCGGCATCGACGACACCGTCTGCTCCATCTGTCCGAACGCTGTCGTCGCACCGATCGAGTCCAAACTACTCCGCTAGATCGCAGTACGGGAATAATCGTTGTCGACGATTTATTCAATAAAGAAAAAATAGAATATCGTTTACTTTAAATTTTGTTTTGACCGTTATTACTTATTAGTGTTATTATCTTTTCCAAAAATTCAATACCTACACGCGTTTATCGAGGCACGCGATTTTATACGGAAAAGGATTTTATGGATAATATTTTAATACGCGCATTCGACGTTATTTTCATTGCCGACCGCATTTGCAGGCGAATATTTTTCGATCCAAACCCATCATCCGAAACGAACGCGTATAATATAAACATTAAACACACGAATTCACGTTTCTTATCTAAATTACGGAAAATTTAATTTAAATAATTTTTTTATATATAATATAATATTATAATGAGTATTATATAATATATAATATAGTCGTCGCATTAAATTTGTTTATTTATACGTTACCGGTTTCGACTAAAAGTCGCATCCGTCAGGTATGTTATTTATAAATATTATATTGTATTAGGTATCTAATATATATACCTGCAGACGACGACTTTTAGACGGAACCGGTAATATATATATTATAAATAAACAAATTTAATTGAATTCTTATATATATATTTTTTTAATTTTTCGTAATATTCGTTGGCTTTCATCTATCTATATAATATATACATAATGTAAAAAAATTTTTGTTTTTTTATTTATTAAATATTTATACGTAATATATTTTTTTCTTATTTAAATATGTTTAATTTGTGTGAAGTACTCGAAATACTTAATATATAGGAATACTATTGTCGCGAAGTGTTCGAATACGTATTCCGAATACTTTTTTCGAAATATTCGGAATGAATGTAATTCCGAACACTTTTAAAAAGTATTTTACCCAAGGTCTGCCGAATCAATTCATTACACGTCATATTCTCGCACAACGAACCGAGATCATTGAAAAAAAAAAAAATCGAAAAAGTTTGCCTGGACTGATTTTTTTGTTCCTGTCTGGATAAATGATCTATAAATATATATATATATATATATATATATATATATATATACGATATAAATGCGATTCAATCGGATCGTGCACGGCTATTATATTATACACTATATATATATATATATATATATATATATATATATATAGGTACTGGAAAAGACACACGGGAATTGGACACGGATCGAGATGAAATTGCCCGTTTTATGATATAGACTATCCAGCAGTCACGTGCGCGCCGCTGATTCGGACGGAGAAAAAGACACCGGCGATTTTTTCCGCCGCATTATTCTACATATATATATATATATATGTGTGTGTGTGTGGAAACTTTTCCTTCTCCTTCCGTCCACAATCGATCATGATATACTACAGGGCAGTTCGTTCGCAGACATAAAATAAATTATTTCCAAAGTCCTGCACGTCTCGTGTATGTGTGTGTGTGTATAGTATATTTGTAAACACGGTACGTGATCGGCAAGTACAAAAAAAAACCCCACCGTTTTATTTTTTTCGTATATTACGCGAGAAGGCGTACAGAAAAACAAAAAATACGGACTCGCTATCGGCGAACAGTTTGGTTTTTGTTTCTTTCGTATACATTTGCCGTGTGTTTCCGTCTCTATATATATTCCGTTTACTTTCGACGCTTTCGGGCCAAGTACGCGGGATTTAAAATGTAAATTCATTTTTATTATTATTATTATTTTTTTTTTTATGTGTATTACACACGTTAGTGAAGTTAGCCCCACCAAATTATCCGATTCGCTTCAAACCAACGTTGAAATTTTGCAAATTAATTGCAAATAATTGCAAATTGATTTTTAGAATTTGCAAATCAAAATTCTATTTTTGGCGAATTTTTTCGTGAATTTTCGTCAGCCCCACCAAATCATCCGATTCGCTTCAAACCAACGTTGAAATTTTGCAAATTAATTGCAAATTGGTTTATAGAATTTGCAAATATAATATTGATATTTTAATTTATGTTTTTCCAACCTTACTCTTTACAAAATACCCTAATAAAGCGTTTGAAAAATAAATTAATAATCAATTTTATAAGTCACTTTTATACAGATTGTAGGTAAGGGTTTCATAATTATAGAAATTAATATACATATATATATATATATATATATAATTTGTAGACATAATATGTTTAATATTTTTTGTATTTAAATACTTTAGCACGAGTGAGCGCGTAGCGACTTGTCCTATTACATTGAGCTCACTTAATTCGCTCACACACTACACTCATTCATTGCCGTTTTTACACGTAAGATCGATTCAGATCACCCATTACTAGCCACTAATCGCTAGCGCCCAAGCGATTTCAATAGCCGTGTCGATTACATAGAGCGATTATGAGCTTCTGTTTTAATTTTAATTTTATTGCTTCGATATCGTGATAGTGTTTTATGTACTTACGAGTTATATATATCACCATATCACAATATAGAAAAATATTTTGTACAATAATTTATTTTCTAGAACCTAACCTAACCTAACCTAACCGTTCCCAATAGGTTGTCGGTTTGTCGTTGATAACGGAAGGTTAACCTGACGAAACTTCAGTATCAGGTATCTAGTATTCAGTATCTAGTGGTGCGATGATAAATTTGAAAACAGATTTGAATTCATCGTGAATTTGACCAAAGATTTTGATCACTTTTCTAAATTTTTTCATAAATTCTTAAAAATTAATTAAACGTATTTAAAATAAAGAAAACTACATTTTGAAGATCATATGATAAAAAAATTAAAAAAGTGGGAAAGTCACTATAGTAAAATTCACGACGAATTAAAATTTGTTTTCAAATTTCTTATCGCACCACTAGATCCATCGGTACGTTGGAAGTTATATAATATAAATATAGTTATATAAATCGGATGATTTGGTGGGGCTGACGAAAATTCACGAAAAAATTCGCCAAAAATAGAATTTTGATTTGCAAATTCTAAAAATCAATTTGCAATTATTTGCAATTAATTTGCAAAATTTCAACGTTGGTTTGAAGCGAATCGGATAATTTGGTGGGGCTAACTTCACTAACGTGTATTACACATAAGAAAAACCCTATGAGAACGAGGGTCTCGGGCCAACAGATGAATAGACAACGAGCAATCGGCTTCAATAAAACGACGAACGTCTGACGAGCAATCTCTTTACATCTCGTGGAAATCGTTCTGTTTCGCGTTATTGCAGGCCGATTCTCCGATTGTACGGGTTCTTATATTATACGTCTGCAGGTGCACGAAGCGTCGGCTGAGTACGAATATCGAGTGTCACGAACGCTTAAAAAACCGAATTCAGTCACGGGACGTTTGAGATACGATAGTCCCGTAAGATTTACTCCTCGCTGTATACTTTCATTATGATTTGTGCGAGAGGAGGGAAAAATACGCTAGCGTGGTTTTTAACACGCCAGCTGAATCCACGATGTTCATCCACGAGAAGCTTCGTTAAATAAACTATATATGTATATATGGTGACATGAGGGATTATAATATTATACAGGTCGGTACAATTTGTCACATTCGGATACTGTCATCAGATTAAAAAAACAGACGTCACCGAACATATCTTCCAAACGTCAGGAAACGTGTTCGTCTATAGTGACCGCCGGAATAATAAGAATACGGGAAAGTAAATTTATTCGTATATATATATATGTCGTAGGCGTATAGTCAAATCGGGCAAATAGTCAAATAATTTAATTTTTATGCGATTTTACTATCCGCATTCCGCCTAGACATTTAGTTAAATGCCTATAGTCATTTAATTAAATGTCTAGACGTTTAACTAAATGCCTATTTCAAGTCAGGCAAATAATAAAAAAAATGATAATAATATAAAAATCAAACTACATTTGATCTTATAATATAAATCTTATTTTATTTTATTTCGTGTCTATGATAAAATATAAAAGTATATAAAGTGTGTAAAATATGACTTCCATAGGTTTTTACCTTTGAAAAGTAGATTGTTGAAATAGGCATTTAGTTAAACGTCTAGGCGTTTAATTAAACGACTAGGCATTTAACTAAATGCCTAAGCGGATAGTAAAATCGCATAAAAATTTAATTATTTGACTATTTGCCTGATATGACTATATGCCTACGACATATATAATACACGAAACGATCAAACGGAAGATTTTTTAAAAATTTGGAAAAAATATATATACGTTTTATTTAAAAAAATCTTTTTCAAAAATGAAACGTATTATTAACCAACGGGCATTGGAGCAAAATGGTCTTATCATTCGAAATCGCAAGGATATCGCTGATTTCGGATGGAAATCGAACGATAGATTTTCGTCATAATTACCATTCGGCGGAATGCGGACAATATAATTTTATCATTGTTTTATCCGTTCTACGCGATTAAACGCGTCACGCAACGTACATTATAAATTATAAACGTATAATATTATATATCATATCCGTTTGAAGATTTAAAAAATCAAAACAGTGTGTATCTATAATATTTTATACGTTATTAACGCTGAATATTGAGATAGTCGAAAAAAAAAAATCCAAAAGAAATTTCTCCGCGTACAAAATATTACCATATACGAGTATAATATGTGTCTGATATAATATACGAGTACAATAAGATACTTCCAAGGCGTAGGTATAATATTATATACACAAATGCACACACACACACACACACGCCTATTATCGCGTTTAAGTGGTTAAAAAAATAAACGATATTTTCATAATAAATATTATCGAAACGAAATACCTATACACTGCAGCGTGTGTACACCTATATAATAATATAAGTGAGTGTGTGTGTGTGTGCAGTGTATATAATATATACTTTGTTTGTGTTAAACCAGCACGTATACGTTATACAGGGTGATTTATTTTGTCGCGATTATACCAGCGTAAAAGTGTAGAAAACCCCCCAGAAAAAAAATCCGTTTAAAATCTATACCATGGAATATATCATATTTAGATATAGGACATATAGATCGTGGGTTCTTAACTTATTATCTGAATCATGGACCCCTTTCAATAGTACACGGCATAACCACGGGCTCCCAACCTCTCTACGATCCAAAAAAAAAAAAAAAATTAACAACACGATCATTTGTTTTAATTATATTGATAACACTAATAAGACTTATAGTTGATACATTGTTGTGAACAATCACGATACATACCTGCAGTGGCTTTTTTTTTTTTGGTTTTCACTTTATCTAAGTTCCAGGGTGTCATTTGCAGTCGTTCCGATTGTATATTGCCTCGAAATCTAGGACCGTATGGGACAGAGCAATACGCTATTGTACATAAGATTTTTTCAAGATAGATTTTGTACAATAAGATTTTTTCATTATATGGTCTGTAAAAAGAAACGTTTTGATAGCATAAAAATGGTGTTCCCAATTCGTGGTCATTCGTATTTGGAATGCGATAGAGATATGGGAAAAATTAATTCTAAATCCTATGCTGAACTACCTGATGACCGAAAATTCTATGCCGCACTTAAGTCAGATGAAGCAGATAGCGATGGAGACATTGTGGAGTATGCAGATAATATACCAATCGATAAAAATGAAGATCCATAACGGGAAGAAAAGATCAATGTCAATTTTTTTTTCCAATTTTTTTTCTTCTTCTAAAATCTAAAACGTAAATTTAATATTTTTTTGATTCATTGTATCTAAAATAAGTTGTATAACTACAATAAATTTTTTTTAAATTATTTCGCGCTTGATCTCTTGTTTTTTTTTGAGTTCTGAAACTTTAAAATTGCAATACTGAACATTTTAGGAATATTGACTATTATCGTTTTTCCCCGTAACCCTTCATATATATATATATATATATCATATTATCATATATCACTGCAAGTTTTTCGACAAAACGCATTTTTTAGGATCGCGTTTTCTCGCGAATGCAAATGATTTACCGCCGTCGCGTTGTTTTCAAAAGTCTATATATAGTAATAAAAAAAAAAACAGTCTTAAATCATTATCCTGCGAGTGATTCGCGTACTTAAGCGACATCCAAAACACCCTACATTTGTTTACATATAAAATATTTTATAATCGACAGAAAACAAAATGTAATCACCCTGTACACACATTTTGTGGCTGCGTTTGTGATCTATACACGGTCTTGGACGATGATGATGATGATGACGATGACGATGACGATGACGATTCCCTTGACAGTCTGATACGTTGTGTATTGTAGTGTGTGCAGTGTATTATATCGAATATACGGTTAGAAGAGACATTCCGTCGGACAGCTCGCGCCGCGCGAGTACCTATACCTGTGCGCAGTCTGCGCAGCATCTCTCTATTTGTATTATATTGTTATGTTTTCGAATCACCTAGTCACGCGGAGACGACGATATAATATTTATATACACACACACACATATATATTGTCGACGAGACTTTGGAGAAGGCGAAAAAAAAATACATATGAATAATAATAACAACAAACTCCTCTTGCCCAGTGCGCTGCGCACATGCTTTGACCTTATACGCGTCGTGGACCTGCAGGCGCAGATAAAACACGCGCGTCGTTATATACAATATATTATATGTATATGCGTGTGTCAATCTCGTTCTCTTTCGGACGAGTGTTGAACAAACATTTATATATACACATATTATTATTATATTGTTACCGGCGGAGTCGACGAGGGAAAATCAAAAAAATTGTAATAATAACGAGAGTTCTAAAGAGTCGCGGTGTGTGTGCAGTTGGCTGTTGTATCGGAAATCGGTGTAGATATTCATCGATGTGATGATGATACCGTCTGGATATCAGTGGCGTAATTACGGGAGGGCAAGGTTGGGGCAATGCCCCGGGGCTCTGCATCACAGGCACGTAGCCAGGATTTTATTTTTGAGAGGGGGGTGGGTCTATTTAAAAAATATTGGAAAAAAAATGTTAACATATTAATATCAATATAAGAACGAAAAAATTTCGGGGGGAGAGGGGTCCGGACCCCATGGACCACCTCCCCTGGATACGTCACTACTGGACCAGATCAGTTCAGTTCAATTCAGGTCAGTTTTATTGGGGAATGAGGCGAATATTTTGATGGAAGTCAATACACGTCAGAATTCGAGACTTGTCACAATTCTGAAGAAAAAACTGCTTATTTGTGGTATTTGTGCGTGTACCTGTACGAGTAATTTTAAATGATTCTTGATTTGTAACAGAACAGAGAAAACAGGACATATTACTAAAAAAACGATACATAGAAAGAAAGACGTGTCTAGAGAGTATTTTAAATATTTTTTCACCATTGAATTCCAGATCAAATATTGGCGATGAGATCGTCGTGTTAAAATTGTGGACCATATGTCGTTTTGATATTAGACGAGTGTTAGAAAAACTTAGTACATTTCAATAGTTTTTCTTTTCATAGTA
Organism: Slavum lentiscoides; assembly: GCA_032441835.1. Lineage (NCBI taxonomy): Eukaryota > Metazoa > Arthropoda > Insecta > Hemiptera > Aphididae > Slavum > Slavum lentiscoides. The sequence continues at coordinate 1,806,444 of CM063709.1, forward strand.
ATCGGTGAACTCGTGGGAGGTGAGCGATAGTTCCCATCCCCCACCACCACAAGGACGCGCCTGTTTTGGACTAGGAGGGCTCCAGTAGTAAATACGATTTGTATATACGAGAATTTTGAGTTTTGTTTTGAAATTCACGTCATACCAGCTACTGTTATAGAGACTAAAGTATATAAAAAAAATAATAAAAAAATATTAAAACAGTACTTATATTTTATTAATGTGAATGTAATTGAACTAAAGTTTTGTAAAACGAACTGACCAGTTTTGGTAACACAAAGTAGACAATGGACCAAAACTTAATGCTCGTCAGATTAGCCACTGTTCACTATCCGTATCGCTCATATCACGCGCAATACAAATAGTACGTATAAAATTATACCCAGCTGTCTTTGGGAGAAAAGGAGTATCTACACTGCATGCAAATACATGAGTACATGTATATATCTCATTTACTTTTTACACGTGACAAAAAGTTACCTATAGCTTAGTCCTCGTCTCCTCGTACCTATATAGACATATCTTTATCTATAGATATCTATTTATATATATATAGATCGCGTTGCCATCGCCGTTCCAATGTAACTGGCAACGACGGTATAGAAGTGGGGAGACCTGGCCGGTTAGTGCGAGTACAGCCGGGGGTTCATGACGTCATGGTAACGCTCTCGGTGTCGCACAAGTGTATATAGAATGACTCCAGCCATAAGACATATGTCAAAAAAAAATTGTCTTCGATAAAAATTTCACGACGCTAATTTCGAAAGGCGATCCCTCCCCCCAATCCATTTCAGAAATAACTCCATCTTTCTGCGGTTTCTCTTCGGTATTTTCGTTATATACGGCACAGCAAATAACGAATGTTTTGTAACGGATTTCAGTAACTACGGACGGCGGCTGGACGTGAACGCCATAGATCTGTTATGAGCCAGAGTTCGAAGTGAACCGTAGGAACGCGCGTACGGGCGGAGAGCCAGTGAATTCTTTTTATAAACGCTCGTTTTCGCAATATTTATGATTCGATTTCGGTAAAAAAAATCAAATGAAAATACAGTGAATATCGACACGCGTAACTATAATAATCGATTATTAACAAAATAATTCTAAAACTCCTGTTTTTTTTTTTGTTCTTTTTTTCCCCAAATAAATAAAATATAATACATTGGCGAATGAATTCTTTTTTTTTACAATTACACACCGGTACACACAAATAGTGTACGAAGAACTCGTATTTATGACGAAAAAAAGGAGGCGGGCGGCGGTTAATGAACGCGATTTTTCCCCCCGTCCAAAGAGTATTACTTTTTTTCGCTCGATTATACGCCGGTGGCGAAAAAGCGCAAAGAAGTCGGGCGCGCGTTACGTCTCGTGCGGTGACGTGCAGTGTTCGCCGGAGCGTACAGCGTTGGTTTTCGACTGCGCGCGCGACACGCTAACGAAGTGGATTCAAAAAACGTAACGCGTTACGCGGACCAACGAACCACGAAAAATACAAAAAAAAAAAATTCCTTTTATTATTATTATTATTATTTATAGCGTAATCGTCGTCATTTTATAATCGCTACTGTTTTTCGACACTGTATTATAGTGCACACAGCCTCCCGGGGGCGGCTTTTCGTTTCTCTTCCGCAGCGCTGGCGGCAGCGGCCGCGGAGGGAGAGTTTTATTTTTATTTTTTTTTTATTTTTTCCCCAGTTTTAAACAAAAATAATCGATTATTATTATTATTATTATTGACGCTTTGCCGGTCGCAGTGTTCGCGTCCGCGAAAAAGAAAAGAGAAAAAGACAATAAAATAATAATAATAACGACAGTGTAACACTAATACACACACACACCGTGCAGTATTTACACTGCACAATCGCGTACAATTTCGTATTCAAATAACGGCCGGTGCGAAACGCGCGCTCGCGCGCGATAATAATAATTTTTTTTTTTTTCTCCGCTGTTCGCCCGTCCGTGTATAACAAGTTACGCCGCGGCTCTTTTGTTTGCCGCCGACTTATATATATATATATATATATATATGTACTGTACATTATAACGTGTTATACATTAAAATGTATATGCGTTCTACGCGCGGCGCGCTAATGAATGACTTTGTGGAAAATCGTTATTACGGTTTGGGTGTTACGGGGCGCGAGACAAAAAAAAAAAAACGGACGGACACTCTCCCGCACCGGTCCCGGTCGTTTATTATTTCATTATCGTTCAATAATAAGCTCGAAAACGCTGCAATACAGTATAATACATAGTTATAACAAACAACGAGTAATTATAACTACAAGGTAAACGACTCGGCGGTAGTGTGGATCGGGTCCAGGAGGCAAGAGCTCGGGTAAAGGAAAGGAAGGTTAGCGGATCTCTGTGGCGATACGGATACGTTGAGAATTCCGGGTGTATGACGAGTATTAAGGACGAAAACGATGTAAAGCGTATATATCGTATAACACTTTCTGTCAATCGCGGAATCGGTCGCAACAGGAGAAGGGTTTCGGGTGTATAAAACGGATCCGTTCCGTCTGTGCAGCCGACGGTCTTTATCCGCGACGAGTGCTCCGTAGTTGAACTCTCGTGAAATCCTTCGGATAAAATCCGCGCACGGTTTTTAGTGCTTCACAACAGTGAATGTAAGTCGTCAATTTCCGCGAAGTTACGCTTACTTTTTATTTAAACAGATTTACGTAGTTTGTCCGATAAATACGCGAACCGGTTCTCTGCAGCGGTCTGCGGAGCAGAGTACGGCATCGCGCTATTCTGGTCATGTACTACAAATTACTGATGATGCGACAGTAACCGAGCGATCGTCGACACTATATAATATACAAATCGAATACTCGTAGTTTTTGTGATCTGTTTTTTTCTCTCTCGTCGATACGGAGATTCATAAGCTCATTTTTTGACTTCCACTCCATGCTCTGGGTTTCAAGCTCGAGATCGTATTCATAGAACCAAGATTCATCACCAGTGATAACCCTTTCAAAAAAATTTAGTAGTGTGCGTCGAATTTCTCCAATCAATGCAGCGCTCTTTTCGTCACAACTTTCGGTCCGGAATTAGAAGCTTTGGGACAATTTTTGCACACACCTTTTTTAGCCCTAAGTTTTCTCTCAAAATTGGGTGCACAGACGATTTTTCGATATTTAGAATATCGGCGCCAACATCCGGACAGTAATTCTTCGATCGGAAAGCACAACAGACCGCACACGTTCGATGTTTTGGTCATCACAAGTGGTCATCAGCTTTGCAGTCTTCATGGCCCTCACGGAAGCGCTTAATCCACTTAAAAAGTGCTGTTTTCTTCAAAGCATTATCTCCATAAACAGTATTTAACATTTGTTGAATTTCTTGTGAGGATTTTCCAAATTCCACTAGGAACTTGATGTTCACTTCTTGTTCGGTTAATTCGTCCATTTCCATATCGACAATAGAGAAAAAAACATATCACAAAAACTACGAGTATTCGATTTGTATTATAGTTTTGACGATCGCTCGGTTACTGTCGCATTATCAGTATTTGTAGTACATGACCAGAATAGCGCGATACCGTACTTTGCTCCACAGACCGCTACGATCCCGTGTACTATTATTTAATAGTAATTTAATTAATTAATCGAATATAAGAAATATAAAATAAATATATTATATTTATATCTTATAAATATGAGAAAACTCCAATACTTAGGGCACATAATGAGAAATGAGAGTAGGTATTCTACACTTCAATCAATTTTGCAAGGGGAAATATTTGGAAAAAGAGAACCTGGCAGAAGAAGAATATCACGGCTTCAGAATCTAAGGGTTACGGTTTGAAAATAGCTGATCAGAGTTGTTTCGCGATAGAGAGAGCATTGCTGGAATGGTCGCCAACATTCGGAATATGGATAGGCACTTGAAGAAGAAGAAGATTTATTTATTTAATTAATTAACAGCCCGCGAGGGATAAAGGTACAACAGTAATTACAACGCTTATTTAATAATCTTATACATCCATAACAAATACACAGATAATAATATAGCATATACATATATAATAGGTATGATCAACTAAATTCATGCAATTTTAACTTGGTTACAGGATCAAAATTAACTCATTCGTTACATGACTCGGACGAGCGGCATATATCGTGTTGTTATTTACGTAATTTGTAAAACTTTATATATCGAATCCTTCCGGTAACGCGGTTGTTTAAAACGTTTTTTAAAAATTACACTACCGTTTCGGGGGGGAATTTAAACGTTTTAAACCGCCTTTCCTATCGTCCTTTACACTATGCGAGCGTATATTTTTCTGTGTACACTGCACGGCCACGCCCGCGAAAGCGTATTACGTACGTTTGGATTGCGTTGCTGCTGCTGCTGCCCACGTCGTCGGGGCAAACACTCCAAACGCGGAAAACCAAACACGTCGGTTTTGTGTATACGCGATAATATTATTTGTTATATATTATTTATATATTGTTATTAATATTATATCGTCGGTGTGAGACGTGATGTGTGGTCGCCTGAAGAAGACGCGGATGTGTATAATATTATATATTATAAATTCGAAATTTTCAAAATATGTCTGTCTGTGTGTGTACTGCAGTGTGCGCGTATTATTTATTAAGCGAACGCGCTCGGTATCGGTTGTGAATTTATAGCAAACAATTTTTTTTCTCGTCAGTGAAAATTTTTTCGTAACACGTTCGGAAAAATCGAAAAACGAACCTGCTCTGAATCGCGAACGTCGGTCTTTCTAATCGAGAATAAACGTCAACGTGAATCCACTATAGTCCCATTGCTCGGCTCACGGTGTAATATTGTTAAAATTGTATCGGAGTCGTGTCGAGGAAATTATAGAAAATGAGTTGTGTTAAACGAGAAGAAGAAAAAAGATTTTATATTCTCCGTCGGGTGAAAAAAAAACCATTGAATTGTGGATATGTTTTTGTTTACGTAACTGAAATGCTGCGACCCGAAGAACGGTTGACAACGACACAAGAATCTCTATAACATAAACAGATATTTATTTGGAAAGAAAAAAATTAGACGTTGTGTAGAGAACAGTCAAGTGTAACGACGAGAGGACGCCGCAATACGAGATTGAAAAGTAGGACTATTTATAAAATTGCGGCGCAGTGTGCCCGACGATACGGTATATGGTTCGGAATCAGTGGGCTGCAGGAAAACGAAACGGACTGGTTGAGTGTAGCGGAAATGAGATATGATACAAGACGGATATATTACGTGGACATACGAGTAACTATATATAGGAAGGAGATAGAATAAGTGCGTATTGCGTATAGGAATGGCGCATCTTATTGTGTGGAGAAAACGAAGGAGTGTATTCGTCGAGACGATTGGGACGTGTTACGCGCGGTGAAACGATTCAGAGGCTGTGGTTATAGAGGTGTTATGGAAAAAAATGTGGACCAAGACATGGTGGATAGATTGAGATTCGAAAGGGCGTGATGTGAAAGTAGCTGCTGCTGGTGCGAATGTACGAGATGTGGGGAGATGGTGCTAAATGTGTGGCCGACTCCATGTACTTGAGGGAGCGGTGAGGCGAAGAAGAAAAAGAAGAAGATAACATTAAAATATATTACCAATGCGTGTCCCCTCCGTTAAATATAAAACAAATTAACACGTTTAAACGTTTACAATAAACACCTGCGAAATATCGCGCGGCGCCGCCTTTTCGCTGAAACGTCGGTCAAACATCCGGTTTACTTGTGTCATATTATTTATGTATACGCGCGCGCGAATAAAAGGACTTATTCGCAGAAACGGACGAGTTCTTCAAATACGTATCCCGTATGGAATATCCTTAAAAGAGTTACGGCCATGTGACACGCCGACGACATCACGTACGGATTATTATTATTATTATTATGATTATTCAGGGGCGGATCTAGGATTTCATTTGGGGGAAGGCTACAACAAATTCGATAATACCTACAGCAAATGCTGCAGGATAGGAGAAATGCGCCTACATATTTTCATAACATCAGTCGATTGTAATAAATAAGACGGCGATTTTCTACCGAAATCTTTCGGAAGATTTAACGATAAATTTCAATTTTCCTCTAAATATATCACACCTTCTGACCACATCCGAAAACGAAAATCCTAGTCGTTCCGGATGCATCTAAAAAAGAAATCACCCTATACCTGCGATTCGTCCAAAAACACAAACGACGATAAAAGAAAAATTTTTTAAAACATCGCCTCATTAGGAAAGGACTCGGACTCGGTCCGATTGAAATTATTTATTTGTCAAACATAAGTGATGGCCGTACACAAACACGTCGCCATGGTTTCCGCGCGTACTTAAACGCGACTAAAGGCCGGGACCGTGGAAATGTCTCACTGTGCCTTCGGCTACAGACCAATAACGTTCTACTCGTATATACTATTTCATTTTTTACACAATTTTCTATGTGATCCTTAATTAAATATATTCGAATTTAATCTTTTATTAATTTTTTTCTTTTCATTTTTTTTTTTGTCACACTTGGTCAAACATTACGTAATTTTTGTTTTTTTATTAACAAAACACCCAAAGTCATGGACGAAACAACGGTAAAAGTAACATAATATATATTATAATAGGAATGCAATTTCCGCTTATCTAGCTTCTCCAAACAGACGTTTTCCTTCGCAAAGTTCTGTCCTTCCATCTCTTTCTCGATGCCTTCAACCAGTGGCGTGCCCAGGATTTTGAAATTGGGGGGTTCAGAGTTTCATTTACCATGTTCTTTTCTTTCTTTTTTAGGCTTTTACGGGCCATTTAGTTCCATTGTCGCAACAACCACTTGCCTCCACCCATCTCTATCTTGAGCTAGTTCTTTTCCGTCGTTTACTCCCAAACTCGATGCATCTTTTGTAATTCTGTCTTTCCACCGCTCTCTGGGCCGTCCTCTCGGCCTTCTTGTGTCCGTCTTCCAACCCGTGGCCATTCCTATAGGACCTTCGGATCTCCACAAATGTCCAGCCCATCCCAGTCTACTACTCTTTAGGACTCCAATTATATTTGTTTCGCCATATAGTTCTTCTACTTCTCGGTTTGTTCTTAATTCAAAGTCCCCTAGAGCGTTTCTTTCTGGCCCAAATATCCTTCTAAGGACCTTTCGTTCAAACGTAGCTAGTCTATGTTAGTATTTTCATTTACCATGTTGGCTACCTAAAACAAATTATTATAAACTATGAATGATAATTATGATGTGTAATAATTAATATAAAATACTATAAATATTATTATGGGGAGGAGGTTGACCTCTATCAACCTCCCCTGGGCACGCCACTGCCTTCAACTCCTATCAAATCGCAACCTTATTTCTTCTTTCTCCCGTTTAAGAATCGAACGCTTCCCTCTCGTTTATACTACATCTCCTCAAAACACTCTCCGTACTGGCACAGTGATTTGGTGGAATGCTACGATGCTCTTTATATCACGTTTTACTCTTCTTCCCTTATTCTATTTTTTTTTCAATATTATTCTATACCCGTAACACTCCATTGTCCTTTACTTAAGCTTCACAAGCCTCCGATATTTCCTTAATCGATTACAGAATACATTTGTTTCTCTTCGAAAGTTTAATTATTCAACATATTTTGATTTTTTTTTTGGCTTTCCGCACATTATTATTTACCATTGTTTTATATTTTTGCTCTCTTTTATTCTACTATTTTGTAAATGATTTAACTCCATTCGTTATTATGATTCCTGTTTTAAATAGTCGGATACAATAATATTTTTAATACATTAACTTCTATAAAATAAAAAAACCAAATTTGACGCGATACACATAACGATTTAAATATATTATACAGCCTCCATAATGAATCTCTTATAATCATTATTTACTCATATTATTAAAACTTTTAAGGGGCAGCACGAGCCTTTCATCCCCTCCTTGAATCTGCCACTGACCCACACATCTATACACTAATTCCACCCGAACATAAAGTCTCTAGTAAAATAATATAATATCCCTTGTCACTCTTAAAAAGAATCAAAATTAACTCTGGCCGAAATGTATTTATTTGTTTAAAACACTTGGTCGTATACGAAATAAACATGTCACCAATGGTTTCCGAGCGTACATAACGCGACTAACTACGGGGACCGTAGAAATGTCTCACTGTGCCCTCGGCTACAGACCAATAACGTTCTATAAACTATTCCTTGTTTTACACAATTTTACACGCAGTCCTAAATTAAATATATTCATATTTAACGATTATCATATTAAAATCCACTACTGTTTAATCGCTATTATTTAATTTTTGTTTTGTTTTCATTTTTTTTTTTTTTATGTCACACTTATTCAATCATTAACGTAATTTTTTTCTTTTTTTTTAACGAACAAAACATCCGAAGTCATGGACGAAACAACGGTAAAAGTGACATATAATATATATTGAATAGTATTCAATAGGAAAGAAATTTCCGCTTATCTAGCTTCACCAAACAGACGTTTTCTTTAGCAAAATTCTGTTCTTTCAAAATTTCTTTTAATACTTTAACTTAAATTAAAAACCCGAATTTAACGCGATACACATAACGATTAAAATATATTATACAGCCTCCTTGCTGAATCTCGTCGATAAAACGAAACAACGAAATATAAATACACAATAAGAAAATGGATAAAAAATATAGGTAAGTAATAATGAAGTGAATGTAATAAAGAACCAACGAAATACAAATATGAAAACACGATAAGGAATCGAATAAGAAAAATCAATAACACAATAAATAATAAAATTATAAAGTGAATACGAAAAGGAAAAAACGAAATGTAAATACGCAATATGAAAAATGTATGAAAAAAAAAAGTAAGTAATGATGAGGTGAATGTATTGAGGAAACAATGAAATACAAATATGAAAACACGATAAGAAAACTGACGCAACAGAGTCGGTAATAATAAAGTGAATATATAAAAAAAAAAAAAACGAAATACATAATAAGAAAAACGAATGAGAAAAATGAAGAAAAAAGTAAGTAACAATGAAGTGAATGAAAAAAATGGAAAAACGCGATGCAAATATGAACAAAATATTAGTAAAGATATGTAAAGAATGGAACAATGAAATTAAAAAAAAAAACGAATAGAAAAAACAGACCAATAACATATAGTAAACAACGAGGGAGCGAAACGACAAGGAAAAAAATCAAACTTTAGATGGTGTACGACTGGTTTTCTTTAATTGGCTATTGAACTCTTTTTGCATTGTAGACACCGAATCACTATAATTTATGTTGCCATTACGCACTTTGTCCAACCTTAAAAATAAAATAATAAAACACGATTCATTTTTCGAAATAACAACGATAAAAAAGTATGATGCACATTGTATTATACTTAAACGCGTTAATCTTTACCCTCCTCCCCCAAAAAAGGAAGAAAAAAACGAAAATATTCTTTAAAAAAAAAAAAATTTTGCGTCACTCACCCCATTATGACGATGACTCTCGATATCAGTTTTGCCTTGACGATATCGGCTAAAACTTTTCCGGCATTCATTATGACGCGTTCTTTTTCATTGTGAACTGCCGTCACGATAGTGTTAACGATGAAATCAAATTGGTCCATTTGAATTACGGCTTTTAGAGCGGGAGACAGCAACTGTTCGACCACCTGACGGAGAGGACCAAAACGTGTGTCGAGATTAGAATATACTTCAAACGGCGGCGTACAAAAACAGTTTTGTACGGTTTTAGACAATTTCGGTCCAATCAAATCGATTAAAACCAAAAAACCGTATCTCCAAAACCGTACAAAAAATGCACTCTCAGACTCAACGCGGCGTGCGTTTTTTATGGTACTTACGTCTGAATCTTTTCTACACAACAGCTTTGCGTGTAAATCGCAACAGTCTTCCAAAATGGTAACTCCGATCAAACAAGTTTCGTACTGTTTTCGTACTTCCGGGGTCTTGTTAGGTTTTATCAGGTCTTCGTTGATTTTACGGAATTTTTCTTTAACTTGTTTGTCCGGAGCTACAAATATAATATTATGCGTGTGTTTTTCTAGGCAGTTAAACGTATTTTGAAAAATACGTAAAAGCGTTAGTTTGTTTAACGGCGTTATTATAGTCTATTTTTGACGGAACAATTTGAGAACTTTTGTAAAAGAAAATTTTCTTGCCACAAAAATTTTATTAACGAAAAAGAATATAATGTACAATCTGTAATTTTTTTTTTACAATAAGTAATATTTATAAGTTTATGTACAATGCGTGAAGGCTTGATAAAAGGAGGTGCCCAGTGACGCTACTTCAAACCATGATTATGGAAACGATTGACTATTTAATATTTTATTTTTTTATTTTTTTTTATATTTATTTATTTTTTTGTTTATTTATTTATTTTCTAAGTGTTTAATAAGTCACGCGGCCAGTTGCGCTTAAGACGACGGGGAGGATTGTTAGGAATTGTGGTAGAGGAGATATCAGATATGAGTAGATTTGAATGGTTAAAGGTATTTTTGTGGAATTATTTATAGAGGTTGCATGCAAGAGACGAGATTGTTAGAATAGTTAAGGGTTGTGAAGGGTAAGGTTGCTAACATACCAGGGAGAATTAGTTAGAAGTCGGTGAGTTATAGATTGAAAGGATTGAAGTTTGTTAAGGTTTGATTTTTTTGTTGTTCCCCAAAGTTGTATGCCGTAGGTCATAGCAGGTCGAATGATTTGTTTATAGATGAGAATTTTATTATTAAGAGAGAGGTTAGAGCGGAGGAGTTGTCTAAATTTATGCAGTTTTAAATTGAGGGAAGACCTTTTGATCGATTTTTTTTTTTTGTATGATCGGACAGACTCAAATTTGAAAATAATAGTACTTTAACTTCTTTTTCGTAGTTATAAACCAGTTACACTTCAGAGAAGTTCTTCTTTTGTTACGATACGTCCAATTAGTAATTATTGCGTTATTATTATCACGTCAAAAATCGATGGATATGTATGTAATACGTGTAAGAATATCGTACTGAATAATAATATAATCGAAAAATCGTACTTTTGTGGATCCAGTACTTTGCGTGCATGATTTTCACGCGATTTATTAGCCACCGTGATTCGTAGTGCATTACTTCTTCCCTGTACAATTCGGCTTCCAAAGAAAGCAAATGTCCGACAATACGGGATAAGCTGCGAGTCTGGAAACACGTATGAAAACGAAATGTCGAACACGATCAAAATATCATTATAAAATCATTAAAAATCCACGAGATTATGCACGCACTTCCGACAGTTTTGTTCCCGTCAAATTTATGACGTTGGCCAAACAGTGTATTTGGTCGTTTCCGTTTTCTTCTTTCAATTCCGTTATTAAATACCAAATACACTGTTCCGGCAATAGGCCCTGGTTGTACAGTCCGGAGATGAATCTAAACAGCATCGAAACAGTTAGAACCGCAGCGAAAAAATTCCTTAAAAACACGAATTAAAGTCACAAACTCCCCCTGCGCTTGTTCAGTATGATTTGCTTAATGTCCGAGAATTTCTCGTAAATCCGTTTGTTGATTGCGAAATGTAAATTACATCGTTTTCGATAGCTCGCTTCGAACGATACGCAATGAAAACGAAGCGCTACGATGCATGTCTCGTACTATCCCAATTCGGGGGGGTTTTTTTTAACACCGCGCCTTCCCCCTCGATCGAAACGAGTTAAAATCGACTTATGAAATAAAAACAAAAACCCCTTTTCGACCAAAGAACTTAATGATAGCGACGGGTATATATATTATACTTGTACGCATTATTAATACACTAATAAAACTTACGTGGAATTTGCCAGTAATAATTCTGCACGTTCGGCGGAAGACTTGGTCTGCCGGCGTTCACAAAACGAATAAGCAAAAACAACGTGTTAGATGTGCATGTATAATTACGCGGTTCAGACGAGCATAGTGTATAGTATACGTATAATATATTTACGGTAGTAGCTTCGTTGGATTTTGTTTTGTACGAGTAGAATACTCTGTAACACTTCCACAACAAGACTTGTAGGAAAGTGCATTTGTTTTCCAAACCATTGGCGCCGATCATAACCGCGCATTTCTTCGCGCATTCCACGCTTTCGTCTGGGTTGTTCAAAGCCTATTTATTTCAAAATAAACCCGACAATCGTTAAAAAAAAAAAAAAAAAATACTGTGGAAAACGGTAATTTTTTTCGACACTACGCGTTTTTTATTTTGTCGTTTAATACGATTACGAGTGTGTATGAAAATTGTAGTCCGTTGAAAACGTTTTCGTCGTAATCGTCGGCCGGAGAAACGCGTATTTATATTTCGTTGTTTCTTTTTGTATTCACTTGATTATTACTTACTTTTTTTTTTTATTAATTTTTCTCATTGTGTATTTGTATTTCGTCGTTTCTTTTTTATATTCACTTTATTATTGTTCACTGTGTTATTAATTTTTCTTATTTTGTTTCCATATTTATATTTCGCTGTTTCCTTTTTGTGACCACTTGATTAATACTTACTTTGTTATTCATTTTTCCTACTCTTTTTTCATATTACGTTTTCATACTTGTATTTCGTTGTTTCCTTTTTATATTCACATTATTTATTACCCGTTATATTAATTTTTCTTATAGCGTTTTCATATTTTGTATTACGTTGTTTCCTTATTACTTTCTCTGTTATTCATTTTTCTTATTGCGCTTTCATATTTATATTTCATTGTTTCTTTCTTGTATTCACTTCAGGCGCGGACCCAAGGAGGGGGCTTCAGCCTCCCCTTTGAACTGTAGTCATTGTTTAAAAATTATACATATAATACCTATATTATTTGTCAATCGTTTATTTCTCCTCCCAATTTATAGATCAGGATCAATACGTAACTACCTAAATAGGCATGATTTTAGGTAGCTGCGATCATCGTATAGCCCACCCCATTTGTGATTTCTGGATCCGCCCCTGACGCGCTTAATTATTACTTGTTTTTATGCCCACCAACTGGCGGACATTATTTTGTGTACGAGACGAAGGACGAGTAATAAAACATACGTATGCTACATAAAATCCGAATCCACGCGTTGGAGGCTCCTTATTGATTAAGTCGACGCACATGGTTATGATGTCCGAAACGCAATAACTGTTACTGTCGGATGTGCCGAATTCACGGTCGAAGACCGATATATAAATCGAACGGCTCCTGTCGCTCAAATCGCGGACCGGTCAACAACGTGGTGCAAGAAATCGCTTCGGAAGAAACGCGCACCAACGTGCGAATCATCTATACACCGGTGGAAATCGTGCGCCGAATTATTTTAATTAAATTAATAATTTAATTAAATTAATTATTATTAATTTTTCTTATATTGTATTCGCATATTTGCATTTCGTCGTTCTTTGTATTCACTCGATTATTACTACTCACTTTTTTTTTCCCGTTTTTCTTATTGTGTTTTCATAGTGTCGTTACGACTTTTTTTCCTTCGATAAATAAATCGAACGTTATTATTACGTGTAAAACACCTGTCGCGTTTTTTATTATAAAATTTTTTTTTTTTTTTTAAATCACCGTGCAATCGCGGAATAGCTGATTTCGCAATCGATGATTTTTCGATTAACCCGCACTGTTAAGTCAATTGCTTCGGACTCTACGCCAGTACGTATCTGCATCGGTGCAGCTATACTTATAACGCTATTATAATAATCTATAACAAATACGCGTTATACGCAGTCGTAAATCTATTGTCGTAGACCGATCGAACACAAAATTATTATTATTATTATTATTAGGTTAAATATATAATATATAACGAGCGTTCATCGAGGATCATCAAGCGTCAAGTGGCTATTATTTATTTCCACTGGCAACGGACGAGATTACAGTGCGAATACAAACAGTGAAGCAGTTCTTTATAGACAATTTTCTTTTTTTTCATACCAATGAATCCTATATATGATTAAAAAAAAAATCGTCTCGATTCTTGAAATGATTTGATATGAATTTTAACCGGCCGGTAGAAACGTTTTTTTTAGAGCGTCCCTAGCTCCCTAGCCGGCGGTGCCTATATGATTACCGATAAATTGATATGAAACGAAAACACAACACAACTTCTTCTTCTTCTTGTCGTGTCGGTCTTCATATTCCTTTCCCTTCCCAATAAGCTGCAATTTGTATTACGTTGTCTGAAATTTCATGTGTCAAAAATTCTTCCTTTTTACACTTAATCGGTAATAATGGACATGCAAACAAATGGTCTGTATTCTGCTCTCCACCGCATTCGCATTTTCCATCCTCTTTTATTCCCCATTTTTCCATATTACTCGCTGTCCTTCCAGTTTCGGTTCGTAGTCTGTTTAGTGTCTTCCATGTCGACCATGGTAGATGACTTCCGGTTGGTAATCTTTCCTTCGGGTCCTTCCATAGCTGTGATTTATGTCCTTTCATTTCCTCTTTCCATAGGTATATTCTCGTCGCTTCAGGTGTTTGTGATAGGCTAATTGTTGTCTTTAAAAAGTTTTTCCTCGATTTAAGTCGACTCCCTGTGAATTTACCTCCATATAAAGGATGTCTTACGTCCGATTCTTGTTTTGTTTACAACACAACTATAATACCACATACAGGCACGCATGGACCAAACGTACCGTATGGGTACGAGAATTTCGAGAATGAACGATGACGATCTTCACAAGACGTACCGATGGTATCTGCATGCAGTGTACTCCTGTCTTTTCTTTTTTTTTATATATATACATTTAAGAAGTCGAATGCGATTATTGTTTTCGCACTTTACACACAAACTGACGCGTAATACACGCATTTATATAAATTGTGCCGTCGCCGCCGATCGACACTTGCGCAGCATATATTATTATGACGTACTTTGAGCGCGATGAAAACGGTGGCGAAATCGAATTTGCGCGCGCTCCTGCCATTATAATAGTATATATATACACTATCCCCCGGTCCCGTTCGCACTCCCGTTTATATAATATGAAATACGTAATACACAGTCGGCGTCGCAGTCGGGTGCTGCGGCGTTTTGCCAAAGCGAAACGATAATGTAATATTGGCTTATTCGCACGTTCCATTACACCGTCCCCGGGCCGCCCGCCGCCGGCCCGACCGCCGTTCAAACGGTCCAATTATTATTATTACCAGTTCGCGTGTACGGCTTTTAAACAAAATATTAAACACACCGGCGGCGACGGCGGCGGCGGAGGTGTCGCGCGCGCGCGCCCGCGCTCGCCCTGTACGCGCGTAACGTGACGCTGCACAGCTCAGAGCACCGAACTATCGCGTCGACTGCGTCTCGGATCGCGTGATAAAATAATATAATAATGTAATCAACGACACGGAGCACAGAGGCGCGGCGGACGGTGGTTTTTTTTTTGACTCTGAACAAGACACGACAGCGAGCAACGGAGTATAGTGCGCCAAGGCCGTAGCCAGCCAAAAAAATTTTTTTTTTTTTGGGGGGGGGGAGTTGAGAATATAAATTTTTTTTTTTTTTGACTGAAAAATTTTAAAAAACATAAATATTTTCAGTATAGTACGAATTTATGAAATTATTATTTGAATTAAGTACATGGCATTTTTTTTATTTAGTTATAGTTACATTATTTTACATTTTTACTCAATTTTAAACTTTATACATTAATATATATACAAGCTAAATATTTTTATTAGGGTGTCCGTTATTTATACACATATATAAGAAAAATGTTTTTCTAAAAATTTTTGTCAACGGTATACCGTACTGTGCGATCTATAAATCTACACGTGTACAAATTTCAAATTTAATAGATATTTAAAATAATTAAATTTTATTTAAAAAATTTCGGGGGGGGTGTTTGAACCAGAAACCCCCCTCTGGCTACGGCCTTGTAGTGCGCTATAATGGTATCGCTATATGGATTTTAGGCCGTCTGCCCAGGGCCGGGATTTAGGCACGTGGTGGCCTACGGGCGGAGTATATATATATAATGCGCGGGGGCCCCGAATAAATAAACCGGAGACAAAACACGTGTTTCGCTTATTGAATAACATTTTAACGTTGTCCGTTGTAATACCCGCTGTTTCGTTTGCTTACATTAAAAACAATCGAAACGGATACCTAAGTAATATCATAATATCAGGGAACGGATTTATATGCCCTAAAAAACCATGAAATACGCTCTTAAAAATATGCGAATACGCGTTGAAAATGCCATAAATATGCTCGAAAATATGCACTAAGAAACGTTGGTATATGCATTTATTTTCAAAAAAATCATAAAATATGCATTTATAACACAAAATATATGCTTTAAAATGTATATACTTATGTTTATTATTATTTATTTGCGACGCGGCACAGACGTTTAAAATACGATAGTCAACGAAGCTAATAAAATATTAGCAATTTTTGTTGACAAGAAAAAATAGGACTGACAATATAAAAAAAAAATGTTTAATTTTTTTTTTCTAACGATTTCTAAAGGAAAAAAAATTATAATTGTTATATTTGCAATAAATATAAAAAATCAATAATATGACCTATAAAATATCAAAATATTAAAATATGCATTTTTTAATAAAAATGCCCAAATATGCAAAAATATGCAAAATAAAAGTAGTGCATTTATTTAATCTCCAGTATGTGGAACGGATTTCTATCTCACTTAGCAATGTTTTGGACTAACCAAAAAAATATGCAAAATGCATATAAATCCGTTCCCTAATCATAATTATCAGTGCCGGCGGAACGGGTGGGCAAACTGGGCACATTACTGCAGGACATCGCGTAAAATTCTGTATAAACCAAAATTTTTAAATTTAAATAAATTTTAAGATTAACACGCGTGTGAACGTGATTTTGCGAGTGGGCAAAGCGACAAAAATCAAAATAGGTTATAATAATATATTATATTGAGTATATTAGTAATTTTTTATGATAATTATTCATTTGTGAGAAAGGCCATTATTTTTTTTTTTATTATTTTTTTTTTTTAAGGGCGATATTTTTCCCGTGGCCTCGCAAAACCTATCCCCGGCATTGCATATTATGCGTTATAAAAATACAAACCGGTAAAAAATTAGTGTGAGCATAAGTTGAATTTAAAAATAATAATATCAATATGTATAAGTAATAATTTAAATCAAATTCCCGCAATTTTTAAATTTTTTTTAAAATTTTTAGAAAATCTTCTATTAAATTGTATCTGTTTGTTCGATGAAAATTTAATTTTAAACAGAAAAATCAATTTCCGTTTTAGATTCTGAGCGGAGCGATATCCACAACACCCCGCGGCTCATTACCTTTTTTTTTTTATTTATTTTTTATTTTTCTATCCTGTGTACAGATTTTTGACCAGAAGCAGTGCTCCGATCTCTTCGGTTACAGTTTGTATCCGGCAGCAATTCGCATCTAGTCGCGGTATACTTTAGAGAGGTCATTTTTCGATTTTCTCGACTCGTTCTCTTTTTGTTTTTTTTATTTTCCCGTAAATTACGTTCTTAAACTATTGTTTTTAATCATTCGATCGCTTTCCCGGATTAACCTAACCTCGTCCGATCAATCGTTACGCTTTGGTACCGTGGTCGTCGAGGAAGCTGTGCCACATATTTTTCTGAGCAAAAAAAAAAAAACTTTTTAAACCCGCAAAACAACGATTGCTGGACGGAGCTGGCTATACGAAAGAAGAGAATAGAAGTCAAGGGTACCGGTCAAATAAATACGTAGGAACGCGTTCGTTTCGATGGACGTGAGTTTTGCCGTTGAAAAACGTTATCGACTATCGTTAAACGAGTACTGTTTATTCGTAAAATTAAAAAAACATCGTCGCGGTTTCCCGTAGAAACCGTTAAATTTAAATTGTAAATTCTCACCTACATATAACGAGCACTTCGGTCCGATATCGCGCGGTATACAATATACGTAATATTATGCTATTCTTAACAATAATAATAATATTTTTGTAATGCGCGCGAGTGCCCCTAACAACAAGATTAGTATATAATTTAAAGCGCGTTACAATAAAGAATATATTTTATTTAATAAAGAGAAATCGTACAAATCGCCCTCCACACGCGCGCGCGCACAGAAAAAAAGAAAAGAGAGGAAAAAAAATAAATCCCCCCTCGGCCGCTTATTTTTATAAAATATACCGCGTCCCGTACGGGGATAACAATTATTCTCGCTCTACCACGACCTGCACGGTATTCAATATAATATGAACGAGTGTTTAATATAATGGGCGAATATTTGTAGTGATTCTGGCCTTCTGATTTTATAATAATAATAATAATAATAAAAATATACGTGCGGCTTACGTATATATATATATATATATAGGTAACCTGCACCGTGTCCTGCGCCCGAGTGGTGGTCCACTTCAAAGGTGAGTAAAAGGGGAACGGGGGATAGGGCAGGAGAGAAATGCGATATATACGCGCGCGTCAGAGTGGTACGCGCGCGTCGAGTGTTATTTTTTTTATTTTTATTTTATTTTATATATATATATATATATATATATATATATATCAACTCGTCCGCATTATATATTGTCATCTCGTGTTTTCTTAACCCCCCTCCCCACCCAAACTCCCGTCGGGCGCGCTCGTGTGTGATGCTTCTCTCTCTCTCTCTCTGGCTCTGTGTCTCCCATCGTTTTGTATTATTATTATTATTGCTGTTATTATACCGTTAAAATATATTCCCGAACGGGACGCGGAGCTTTTTATTCTTTTTAAAAAAAAAAAAATTTTAATTTTCTAGTGGTCTCTTCAAAACAAAAAAAAAAAAATGCCGTATTGCGCGCGGCCGTATTTATTTATACGATAATAATATGCGTCCTAAACGATTTATTTCCAGAGGTTTTTTCCCTTCCTCTGCACAGCCGATTGTTCGTTTCGCATCACTTTATAATACTTGTATGGGCAGGGGGACGAGTTGAGCGACATCCGCCCAGGGCGGCATTGCAAATCTCTACGAGGTATCCGGAATTTCGAAACGTTTTACGTATTTAGAAATTTCAATTAAATGACTATTTATTATTATATATTACAAACGTAAAGAAGTTAAACGGTTATAAATACAGCAAATATAAAAAAATTTTCTCCTTTTTTTTTACACTTGTCGATATTAGGCCTCTGTATATATACTTCTTTAGGATTAAATTTTATTTTATTAATTTAAAAATGAAGATTTTAATTAAACTTCTGGCTCGTATAAACTCTGGTTTTCTACGTTATTTGAAAATATTGTAATTATCAAAATTTGTGTTTTATCAAATTACGGTTATTTAATAGATAATTACACACAGCTCAAGACCGTTATTGCGTTTCGTGGAGAAATTTATGTATAATAATAATTAAATTATAATTGTACAATTTTTTCGTTATGACTGAAAAACGATTAAAAATTAGAAGAACGGGTAAATTTACAATGTACCGTTTTGACAGGGCGGCGCTTTTATAACTTATCCCGGGGCGGAAAAATGACTAACCGGCTTTGTGTACGGTTAACGTTAGTTCGAGTCCAGCAAATCATCTCTGATCCGTGACGTCTGCGGATAAAACACTGTGAACATTACTAAATAATCGGTAATCGGGCCTGGAGAGACGGAGATGGTGATTCCCACTTCGCGCCCAAGATTTCCATGAGAGCCCGAAAAGTGTGCACCGAGAGTTCGTGGGAAAAAAAGGGTTTAAAAGAGTTGCGAAAAAAAATGTCTACGAGAAAAAAATCCCGAGCGCAAAATTTTGTTATTTCGAAGGGGTTCCCAAACTACACATGGATCTTCGAAAAAAAAATTTGGAACATAACAAATTATTAATAATATAGAAATCATATTTGTCAGTACCTATATAAGACGTCATACTGTATATATTTTTTCATGATATACGGATTTAGTCGCTACATCACGCGCGTTTAGTGTTTTGGTTTACTTTTCGAATGTCCGGTTTTATTTTCACTTCAAAACAATTACAAGCGATCAGCGATCAACATAAAAAAAAAAATCAGTCAGCAACTAAACGGCTGTTAAATCCGCCGTCACTGCAGCCCCATCGTGCAGTTCCCTACGCTGCAAAGATTTAATTATTAAACGTCCCAGCGCGCAGATGACATCCGATATTGTGCGCAATAACGTTTACCGCAAGCCCCGCTGGTTCGGCACAGCTATACACAGCATCATACACTTACATCTATAAACGTATAACAAGATTTATTTCGTATTGTTTTTCTAATTGGAAATAAACCGTAATAATACGAAATATCACCGCGCGTAATTCGAAACGTAATTCGTCGAAGCGGCCAACTGTGCGCGCGTATAGAAAATAAGTAAACACAGTGCAGCAGATGAGGAGTCTGCATATATATATATAGTCTCTCCCGTCCCCGTGGACCACGTGGATCGCGTATTTTAGAAGACGAATAGTTCACGTTACCAGCACATATTGCATGACGTACACGGCCCCGCGAAAAACACAATTCAATAATATTGTAATAATTGCGGTACAGTGACGAATCCGTTTCATTCGGCGATTAGGTGAGATGGTTACGGAGGGACTTTATTAGTGTAATCTTTTCCCCCGTCAACAAATACATAATATTATCTAACACGTCCGAATGTAAATTGACACTGAGATATTGCGCGCGGCTTGATGTAAGTTTCAATACAAAAATGTTCGACCGGGTGAGGTTAAAAATCCAACTCGAATCGGCTAGGACTCGTTCTAAGAGAATTTTCTCGTCTCATACGAGAGCTTATCGACGTTAGTGGAAGCGGAGGAAGGTACCGAGTTCGTGTTCTCCAGAACGGTCTAAGAAGAAAAAATCCGCGAATACCGATGAATACGGTGATGCTGGGCGATTAAAACTATATTTTCGGAATCTTCTTCTTCTTTCAGCACCGTATTCGTTATCGAACGTTGGCAATCCTGTTGGCAATTCTATCCCAATCAATGGCTGCTCTAAACAGTGAACTCGTATAGATGTATAAGGGACAACTTTTTGAGATTGTCCGTCCAGGACATCTGAGGTCATCCACGATTTCTTTTTCCAGTTATTTTGCCTTGGATTATTATACTTGTAATAGATTATATTTTTCTGGGTGCCGCATAACGTGCCCGAAGTATTGAAGTTTCCTTGCAGAACGAGATTATTCTTTCCGCAAAAATATAAACTACGAGAAAACCGTTTGGTCGAGTATTTCCAAACGCATACTAATTGTTTATTATTTGAATTAAATCTTTCGTTTCCACTGTTTCTATTGGTGTTTGAAACATATGTACTCATCCGGGGGGTTTTTTTTGCTCATAAGTTGTACAAATTCTTTACGTACCGCTCAGTATTGGTTTCGAAATAGTCGTGTATAAATAATAAAATTTTTAAAAAAATTAAACGGAAAAAAAAGAATAATCTACAGAATGACCTGCAAGAATTCAGCGAGAACAGACAATGTATACTCGATAACTCTGCAGTAAACGATAATAGGACTCGTATATCGTTTTGACGAATAAAATATGCGAAGAAAAAAAAATCACAATAAAAAAAGTATCGAAAAATAAATAAAAGTGATTTTTACGAACGGATCGCATTTGACCGCCGGCTGTTGCACCGGGAACCCTTTAATTTTTTTAGTTTTTAGTTTTGTTGTTTAGGATTTTTCCGTTCGTGATATGATCGATTGCGCGTTAGCGTGAGTCGCGTACAGGCGAGAGCTGCGCACATTAAAAACGTGAAAACTTTTGGTGAAAAAAATCCGACGAAATATATAGTAGAAAAGTGTGGTTTTTCTTTCCGTTTTAAATCTACAAATTAAGTGTATATACTTACTCGAGTACATAATATTATTATTGCGTGCGATTGCGGTATATCATATAACATATAATACGCGTGCTCGACGAGAATTTGAAGTGTAAATATTAAAAAAAAAAAAAAGGGGGTGCGATTGTATTCCCCCCGCCGTCATCACTCGTCGTCTAAACTGTATTTCAAAGGGTGTGAAATCGTCGAGGGCCGACAATTTCGTATAGCGTCCTCTTGCACGCTCATTATATATAATATAATAATTCGCTCGTATTGGCCTATTATAGGGTGTTTCGTGTGTGTGTTGTCGAATTAGACAAACCGATTGCATGATGGACGACACGTTTTGATTAAAAATAATAATAAATCCCTAATCGCGAATTTTTTATTATTTTTTTTTTTATTTCAATAAAATCGTTCTTTAAACGCGCGCGTTATTCATCGCGTTACCGAATTTAAGACCATTTTTTTTTTTTTTTTTACATATTTAAAGAAATTTTTTTTCGATTTACAGTGACTGCACTCAGTGGCGGATCTAAGATTTTTTTTGGGGGGGGCCCAAAATGTATAATTCTATAAGTACAATATTTAGGATTTGATGTAAGGCCTTCAAGTAAAGTATTACTCAAATGTTTGTAACGTGTAACATTGAAAAATATATTTAATTTCTAAAAAAAGCTCAGAATAATAAAATTGAAATAGTATAAAAAACCAAAAAAAAAAAAATATATTAAAATGTATTAAACTGATTTATATAATATTATTGTAATGAAAACTGTAAACGCCTTGGTTGTTGCTTGGAAAAGAGATCTAAAACTTCTTCTGGTATTACATTAATTTCTCTATGAATATTAAGTAATGCCAGGCCATTTAAACGATTTTCCCCCATTACGCTCCTTAAATATAGTATAAGTTATTGAACAATGAACATAAACTATAAATTACAGATAAGATTACAGCCAACATTATCGCAACGACCACTATATAACGACGACTTATAAACGAGTAAAATACACTATACGATCGCGCCTTTGCGGTCGCAATATAAACGGCGTCAATTTTCGCGGTTAGGTAAAGTTAAGTGTAGTTGGAAATTGTTTTTTTTGTTTTAAATTTCTTATAAACCCGTTAAAATCGACAGTTAATGTTTAAATTTTTTCTTCTCTATAAAACGCTTAAGAATATACGCGTCTTTTAAGTCGTCAAAACGTTTATTGAAAAGTGGTTATTATATTTGGATATTTGTATGCTGGACTCGCACTTTTTGGTACAGATATAATAATATAATTACAACAATCGCGGTATATACACGTTTTAGATTCTGAGCGGAGCGAGGAATGTATCGGTTTTACAATGATGTTTATTTTTTTTCTTCTTCTTCTATACTGTGTACAGATTTTCGACCAAAAGGTGTGTTCCGATCTTTTTGTGTAGCACCTTTTCTGAAAAGCAAATCATTTCAAGATGGTACTTTAGAGTGGTCATTTTTCGATTTTCTCAATAGTTTTTTAACGCGATGCGATAAACTACCGAAAAATTACGAAAACCAGCTAAACATGGGATTTCGTCAATATCACGTGTATATAGTTTTTCGCTGTAATTTCGAAAATAATCCATTCTATTGTTTTGAAATATTCCTACGAAATTGTATCATTGTACTATACAATTTCAAAAAAAAAATTTCAAAAAGTTTCATTCAATTTTAGGCTATTTTTAGATTTTGAGGTTTTTCATTCATAAAACAGTTAATTTTGAGTTTTTTTTACTTGAAATTTGGACACAACGTCAGACATACGTATATTAATTTAATTTTGTACGAAAAATAGACAAAGTGTATTTCACCGAAGCTCCGCTCAGAATCGTTTTATCGAATGCAATGGTTATTATCGTTGCTTTCAAATTTATAATAAAAACAAAACTCTAAAAATCTTTATCCAAGTAATTCATCACTTAAGCGATAGCCACAACACCCCGCGGCTCGCTACCTTTTTTTTTTTTATTCTCCAAACGTTCAAAAACCCGTTCCGGAATCGCCATTTTCCTATTTCTATCCATACGCGCGATATATTATTATTTTGCAAAACTATTATTATCTCTATACGTTTATTGTGTTTTACATATTATTTTATAAACGACGTCGACGGTTCGTCCGAAATAAGCCTTTTTTTACCAAAAAAAAAAAATTTGCGCATTTCTGAGGTTCGCCTCGTCGATTTCGTCTTTTCCGCGTAAAATATTTATTAATTATGCAAAATAATAATCGTAAGATCCGATAATTCAATTAAACGCTATTGTATTTATTTTTATTTTGAACGCGAAAGATGTATATATATATAATCACCAAATTGACTTATATATATATATAAGAGAGAGAGAGAGAGAGAGAGAGAGAGAGTGGCTGTTACCAACAGCGTCGGCGATTGTTTGTTCGTCTCGCGGAATAAAACAACAATATAATCGAATTAATAATATAATTATTTCGAGAAAACCTGTAGGAAACAAAAATAATGTTAAGAAAAAAAGTAAGAAGAAAACGACGCTAAAATATAAATAGTTTTTCGTTTTTTTTTATATTTTTTTCGTAAATATCTTTATTGTGTTACGACGACGGAAATCATAATTATATATATTTATCGATCGAATTTTCCATTTTTGCATTAATATATATATTTATATACATATATTTTGTATTTATACTTGCAGTTTATTAAATTATATTTATTGTTATTGTTTCACAGCGTATAAAAAAAAAAAATGGAAAAAAATCTTTTTTCCGTCGTCAAAAAATATAATGTTTACCTGAAAGAAATAAAAAAAAAACCATGTGACGTAAAAAATTCCGTTTTCAAACAGCACACGTTACATTACATTACATTTTACAACTTCTCTCCAACTCGGTTGATTTTATTTTCTTTTTTAACGCACAAACTCAATGACAAAAATAATATCAAGACATAGCATCGTTACAAATACAATCGCTTCGCACAACGACCGTTTAAAAACAGAAAAATAAAAAGGTGAATATATTTTATAATAATAAATCCGTACATATATCATCAAAAAATAGGTGAGTATACGATCAAGCCGAAGTGTATTATGAAATATAAAGAAATATTTAGGAGTCGTTCTATTGAATAAAAAAAAATTAACGAATTCAACGGGAGGGCCGGATTTATGTATGTGGGAGGCCTTGGCCGAAAAATGTAAAGAAAAGCCTATATATATATTTTTTTTTACTCATACGCGAAATTTTTTTGTCATCTTTAGTACTTATTTCCCCGTACACAATGATGTTTAAAACAGCTTAAAAATCAATTAATTATAAACCTGGAACCTTTCTTGTTTTTTTTATTTCAATTTTGTACAAAATCATCTATTGCATTTAGGAAAATCGAGTTTTCTCAAAAACAACACTTTAGTTAGTCGGTATTTAAGTCAGTCTTCTGCCCCAATGGAGTACGCCGTGCGCAGTCCAATTTATTTTGTCTGCGTTCTAAACTGAAAAATAATCTTTCACTGTTGCAATTCCCAACTTAATCTAACCGCTAGTACGCGGTGCCCCGCGAGGTCGAGGTGCATACTTCGGCCGTAACTTGGTGATTGTGGTAGCGGCGGTGTTAGATCCCTTGCTCAGACCATCAAAATCAGGAAGCATCTCTTGTTGCAATTCATTATCACGATTACAAGATATAATGTGAAGACCCCTGCTGGGCTGCAGCTCGCTGATCCCTCCTTTAGACCTATCCCCGAATTTAATACGACAAATCCTAAATATATCTGAATTTTTTTTCTTAAACAGTTTTGTTCGATTGTACATTCACGCGCATATGAGTTCGCATATTTTTTAAAAACCTTACCGGACCATTTAGGCTTTTCACGGCTAAAACTAAACCTTTCCGTCTTCCTCTATCGTAATACGATGTGTTCCAGCTGTCTACCTATCGGGTCTGCGATATTTCCATATCATTATTATCGTACTATACAACACTGCAGTAAATCCGTCTTCGATGCCTGTGGTCTTCCTCGTGCAACTCTGACGTTCCATTTCTTCGTTCGCTGTTCTCTTCATCGCAGTCTACCGTCCTGCAGCCCGTTCCAGTCTCCTGCCCGTAATTAACCGTGTTTTCCCCTTTTTCAAATTTATCTACGATTATTCGATCTTATTTCAAATCTGCGCGTATATATGATTCATTCTTCTACGGTACAAGTTCCTCTCGAGTCTTTCTTCGTCCGCACTCATCTTTCGTACAGTGGCCCGGTAAATATACGCGCGTGCAGTGTCGTCTTAAGGCGCGGGCCTGGAGCTCCCGGATTCTAATAAAAATCACCATTCTAGTTTTTATTAATCAAGTGCAATTTTTAATAGCTTCTTATCCTGGCCATCCAGCTGCTCTCCAAGAGTTTTAGCCGTCACTACAGCATCTCGCCACTTTTCTCTGTTTTGCACGATTTCGTGCCAATCTTCTAAACCCATTGCGTTCAGATCTTCTGTCACCCCCGTCAATCCACCTCTTTCTGGGAGCGTTCCCGTGGTCGTTTTCCTTGAGATTTCCGTTCGAAAGCCGCATTACCCTTGTAGATGGTCGTTTTCTCCTCTTCTTAGAACATGATGGCCTAGCCATTACGGATTCTTTGACCTTTGACGAAGTTAGTAATTTTCAATAGCCAATATAATATATTATGCGTTAAAAAAAAATATTATATGTATATTATGATTAAAGCACTTTAAACGCCCCCAAATATGTTGAGCCTTTGGGCCTCGCATAACCTCAAGACGACTCTGCGCGCGGGTTATGTCATTACATGCGCGGTCGGTCGGTGGTCGGCACGGTTCTCGCGTGTGGGAATATAACGAGAGAAGAAGCGGATCGAGCAATAAAAAAAAAAAAGGGGGTAACGAAAAAAAAGAATGCGCGACAGAAATAATAATAATAAGAAACGTACGTCGGTTAAACGCACCATTTGTATACGCGCAATATTATTATTTATACAAAAAAAAAACGTTTGCGCGTTTAAAAAATAATAATAATAATAATAATAAACGTAACGATAATTACATACACACAGCATCCGTAGTGATACAAACGCAGTGCCACCTTTTGCAGCCACCGCGCGTTAATTCTGGACCAGTGGTCGCGTATAGAAAAATTCGTATATATTATTATTTGCAGTCACCGCGCGTGTTTATTATGTCGCGAATTTCGGGCGTGCCGTGCAGGACCGTTCGCCGCGGGACTTTCGCAGTCGGCGGCCCGCGGCGAATTATTACAACGCGAACCACCGGCCGGTGCTGCTATATATACACCAGTGGTTCCCAAATGGTGTTCCGCGGAACCCGAAGGTTCCGTGAGAAATTTGGGAAAATATAAATTGATCAATAATGTTTTTGATTTAAATTATGAACTTAAAATGTAGCTCCTCTTCTCGCTAGAAACGTTTACTAATCTTATGATAAAATATATGTTATAACAATATTGTTGGTCGTCCACCTACATGTATATATATATATATCAGTGGCGCAACCAGGGGGGTAACCTCCCCCCCCGAAATCTTTTTTTTTTCATTACGTAAAATGTGGAAATCATGGACTAAATAATAAAATAGTTTGTTGCATATATGTGTGATAATTATGGCTACTGAAAAAAGTTAAAATAATTTAATTAATTATTAATTTATCAGTGATAACTGATAACTGTATAAATTATGACCCCCCCTCCCCCGAAAATATTTCCTGGTTGCGCCACTGATATATACGTATATTAATATTACTCGGTATTAATTGATCTTACCTACGATCATTGGCGATAACAGTCCAGCCAGTGGGTCTCGTCCATTGATAATAAATATGTGGATAGGCTACTCCTATACTGAAAGCGCATGGGGTAGCGGGGTAGCGGTCCATTTTAAAGAAGAGAGAAGTCACTATTTGAACGGTTCTCTTTCTCGCGTGGGCTATATTTTAAGGTTATGTTAAATTAATTCGTAATAAAATTATAAACGGTGATAACAATTATTTTCAAATATTGATATTATTTTTAAAAAATTATTTATTTATGTTTCTATCGAATTCCTACATTTTTAACCATTCAAAATACATTATTCGCGAGATATTTTTTACATCTGTTCTGTGTCTTTGTTAAAAGCCAAGTATTACAATAAAATAATAATCGTCTATTTTATTTTGTTTTATTTATGTTAAAATATTTTAAAATTGTATATGGAGTTGGTCACAATTGTGTTCACACATATCTAATCGAGAAGAGTAAATTTTTTTTTGATTTCCAGCAAATGATACTGAGTGTAAGACGTGGGTTAATTCTGTTAGGTATTCGATTTTGTTAAAAATATTCAACTTTTTTTTAAATTAATAATTATTATGCAAAAATTATTTGATAAACAATGTGGCATTTTAAGCATGGGAAAAACATAGTGACTTGATAATGGAAGAAAGAATAAGCCACACCATATAATTCTTATAAAATGACCGGGAGATAAGATATGTAATGACCCATTCATACCTTATTTATTATCTACGGTCTCGTCACTACATTATATTATCTACTCGTCTTTGGTTAATATTATGGAAAAATAACGGGGGTTCCGTACAATTATCAAGTTCCTGCACAAAGGTTCCTTGAGTAAAAGAAGTTGGGAAACACTGCTCTACGTTATACGGAGCGGTCGAAATATCACGCGGTTCGCGGCGAATTTCAGTGGGGAAATAATTAACGTTTGTACGAAATGGATAAAACATTTGAAGAAAAAAAGAAACGATTTTTTTTACGGACATTTTCTAAAGGCAGCGCCTTGTCGTGATAGCCATGTCTCTCTGTTGGTTACGGACTATAAACGCGCTTAAATTTTTTTTTTTACCGGACACCAAAAAATTGGTTCGTCAAACCCGTTTTGTACTGTTCTAAATTCGAGTAGTAACCGGAGGGGGAAAGAAAACCGCGGTCCTGTCCACTCGAAAACGTTGGAAACCGCGAAACCGCTATTTTCCTACACCCGTAACTGAAAATAATGTAGTTTTCCTACACCCGTAACTGAAACCGTAACCGCGATATTTGGAAGCGCCTGCGGTGCCCTGCGCGGGTTTTATCGGGTTTTTTTTTCGGTTTCGTTAAATTTTTTTTACATATAGGTAGAATAGTATTATTTTAATGTTAGTGTGTTAAATAATTTACATAATAATAATAATAATAATAATAATAATAATAATAATAATAATAATAATAATAATAATAATAATAATAATAATAATAATAATAATAATAATAATAATAATAATAATAATAATGAATAGTGAATAATGAATAAAGACTATATTAACAATTTAAAAGTTATGGATTTTTTTTTAGAATATAGATTTATTTTATGTGTATGCGTGTGACATACATTTTGTTAGTTTACAATATTTTAGAGCCGCAATTTTTTTTTTTTTTAAGATATATTTGACCGGTCACCCTTCATAATATACGAATATAATCCGTGTTATTTAGTATTTGAGTATATAAATATATTTATTCTCGAGTATTCAGTAAAGTATTTCATATGTAATAGTCAAATGTAATGTCGGAATATCAACCACGAAGGGAAATTATTGTTATATCTAGTCTATAAATATAATATTTTATTATAGTCGTCTAAATTTTCTGCCCTGCGAGTAGGTACGTCAAATATAAATAATTTACTTGATCGATCCACTCGCAACAACAACAATACACGTTGACCATTATAATATATGTAGCAAAATAATAATATTGTATCTATATAGTGTGGGAAAAAATGTATATGTTTCAACTTTTATTTTAAAATATTCGAAGCACGTGTTCTAGAAATCGTTTTATTAAAAAAAATTCGAGTAGTACGTCGAATACATTTTTTTTTTTTGCAAACCATATTCGAACGGTATTTGAAATAATTTAAAAAAAAAATTTTTTACAACGCTAAATAATAAAAACGCTGCAATACTACAAGTCAGCACGACGAAACGTCGTTGTCGATATTTATAATAATATAAATAATACGCGTTCGCCTAACAAAATCATATTATGTTCAAAAGTTTACACAAGATATTTACATTATTATATATATATATATACACGCAGAGTAAACACTAAAAACACGACGTGTTATGACAAACAATATACGTTATGCGTATTGCGCGAAACGAATATTATAATAGTATATTTATATAAATATAATATATAAAAATATGTTTTTTATAATATTCTAATACTCGTATATATTAAACACAGTCAATATATATACCTGTACTTATATACGTGCAATTACACACACCCTTCAAACGCGTAATTGTATAAAATTATATTATATAATAATAATAATAATAATAATAATAATAATAATAATAATAATAATAATTAAATACGTTGTATTTGCGAGAATTTCTACTGTGATTTTTAAAAATTCTTCCGCGTCGTTCGTTATTACGCGTTTTAATCGCATTTTAAAGTACAATTTTTCGCAATAAAATAATATTACTATAAAACGTTACATTTAAATATACTCTAATTATTAATTGTGGACAATTTCAATTCCGAACCCGTTTCCCAATCGGTATTTTATTTCGCCCGAGTAGTTTTTCCCGAGCATAACGTATATGAGGAAAAACTGATAAAATCACTACGCGAGTGGACGCTATTTATAAAGCAAACAAGTCGCGGTTATCGTTTTTTTTTTTGGCTTCGTTCACTCAGTCATTTTTCCAAAACGCTCTGAAAATACACGACAGGTTTTTGTTGTTCGCTACAGCTGCAGATATCATGTTTGTCCACGTAGTGTTGCGAACAAAATTATTTCGCTTTCCTGCGTATGGATATTCACGCAGAATATCAGACACGCATTACACATAAGTATACATTTTCAAAATCATATACGACCTAAAATAATCCAGTTATATCATAAAACGCTAAGTATTCGCGTATATATTGGCATATATTAATCGTAATTTATATAGAAATCAATGATATATTTGCCATAAAAAAAAAAAAATCGAAATTTAATGCCGTATAATGACTGTGAAGTAAATGCATTCGTGGTTTTTTTTCGCTACTTTTTAGAGATACGTCACCCTGGCCCTGCCACTTTCGATTTCGAAAAAAAAATATATATACAAAATTATGTAATATCATTTGTAACCACTCTGACTTTTTTTTGTAACCAAACGTAAACCACTTAAAAATTCTATGTGATTTGCAGAAATGTAAAACTCAAATTTCCCAATGGCAGGGCCGGGCTATTATTTTCTACGTTTTCGCACGTTTATTTGAGGTCAGACGGACGTAGAAATGCGTGATTTCACGAATTATTCCTGTTAACGATTTTTATATTATTCTTATTTTTATATAGTGTGAGAAAATAAATAAATAATAACCGACGAACGAAACCGAATTCGGCTTCCGAAATTCGATGAGCTGGTCGCAAATTACAAAAACAAAAAAATATTTTTTTAAAACATCCACTTATTATTGTGTTATAAAATGTCATATATACCGCTGCGCCAATAATATATACGTCAATATAGATTAGAGATGGAGTACGTGAATATCTGCCGAGATGCGTTATACATATAGTGAAAAACTTCCAAATTCTATAAGACAAAGTAATCGTTGAATGTTTTGATGAAAATGACGCGTTTCCAAACAAAAAAAAAAAATTACACAAAAACATTCTTAAATTGCTCGAACGAAATATAAAATTTGGTTTTTATAGCGTTGAAATTTCGAGCGTATAAAAAAAACAAGATATCCGAAATTATTCGAGATTATATTTAAACAAATCCTCAGTAAATTAACGGCCATCTATATGGAACTCTCTTTTTTTTTGTATATATTTTTAAAAATTTCACGCGTATTTCGTCAGTTTTCATCAAAAATAACTATATAATTGCACGTGCGTATATTTAATGTTTTTGCGCGGTTCATTAAATTCACAGACCTGAATAATGTGGTGATGTACGGACGTAAAATAATACATAAAACAATCGTGGAAAAATGCAGAAATGAGCGAAAAACTTTCTAGAAAAAAAAATGTATCAAAAATTATTAATATTTCTCAAGACAGTAAAAAAGAAAATCACTCTGTATATTTTCTGAAGTGTGTGAAAGTGTGAGAAAATTCTCATGTCTCGTCATCCGCGCGGCGCCAATCGGGTCGTTTTAAAAAAACAAAAAAATGTTTTTTTTTATTGTTTTAAACGCGATAATTAACGAAATCCTCGTATTTCCAACGGGTTATTTATCGCTATTATTTTTTTTTTCTAGTTTATCACAAGTCCGTCCGCGTATAATACTATATGAAATGTACTCGTAGCGAATTTGTTTCATAAGAACGTCTCATCACCACAAATATAGTACACACGCAAATAAGCTTCGGAAACAATCGTTTTTTTAAATCGAAACGAAACGCAAAAAAAATTATTAGTCGGATTGTTTTTCCGGCGTAAATATTTAAAATTATATTTTTTAGTCAATACATTTTCGATAGAGTCGGAAAAACTCATCTGCGCAAAGGACGAATATGAAATATACGTCGCGCGTTTGCATTCGATATTCGAAATTCATCGAATAATAAAAAAAAAAAATGTTTTAAATGAATTTGTATACAATTCAATAAAATATCCAGTCAAACGGTAGGTATTTATATGCATCGATAGAATCGTTCTCATCCCGTGACATTTTATGACGGATTTTCGTTACAGAAACCGCGAATATATAAGCCTTTTCGCGCGTGATAATTGACTATATTTATAACGTTTAAAAATCGAGACGAAAAATCGTTTTGTTACGCGAGTTTTGCAGCGTTTAGCAGCAAACAAGTACGGATAATTTACATTGTACATTTGTACGCATTATAATGAGTTTTAACAATAATATTATAACCCGATATTTACGCGCGATGTAAGATAATAATAATAATAACAACGAATTCGAAGATATTTTTTTAATAATAAAAAAAACGCGCCGAAACAACCGAAAATTTCAATCTAAATAAATTTAAAAAAAAAAAAATTCGAAAATTATCGCGTTTTTCAAGCAGGTATTGAAATTTTTTCTCTCGAGAAAACAAATTATTTTATACACAAGACGTATAAATATGTAGTAAATAAAATGAGCAACGACGATTTTTGTTTTTACTAGAACTCGTTAGATATGATTAGGGAACGGATTTATATGCATTTTGCATAATGTTTTTGGTTAGTCCAAAAGATTGCTAAGTGAAATAGAAATCCGTTTCACGTACTGGAGATTAAAAATGCACTACTTTTATTTTGCATATTTTTGCATATTTGGGCATTTTTATTAATAAATGCATATTTTGATATTTTATAGGTCATATTATTGATTTTTTATGTCATATTATTGCAAATATAACAATTAAAATTTTTTTTTTTTTTACTTCTTTAGAAATCGTTAGAAAATAAATTCAACATTTTTTTATATTGTCCTATTTTTTCTTGTCAACAAAAATTGCTAATATTTTATTACCTTCGTTGACTATCGTATTTTAAACGTCTGTGCTGCGTCGCAAATAAATAATAATAAATATAAACATAAAAATTTTAAAGCGTATATTTTGTTAAATGCATATTTTATGATTTTTTTGAAAATAAATGCATATATCAACATTTTAAGTGCATATTTTTGAACATATTCATGGCATTTTCAATGCATACTTGCATATTTTTAAGAGCATATTTCATGGTTTTTTAAGGCATATAAATCCGTTCCCTAGGTATGATATATATTAGGTCATCTTAAGTATGTCATCGTTTGTTTTTTTTCATAATTTTTCAAACTATACACAACCACAATCCACTCGAAAATAAAATATAATAACTGTTCAATTATATATAATATATAATATATTAAATATTATATACAAAAGAACATTTAAAACATACCTACTATGCAAAACCGTAGCCAGCAAACAATTTTTTTTGGGGGGTTGAGAGTATATAAATATAAAATTAAATTAAAATAATAAACTAATAATAGAATATAAATCATTAAATTTTATTTTAAGAAAAAATTTTGGGGGATCTGAACCCTGAAACCCCTCCCCCTGGCTACGGCCTTGATACTATATAATCGTACTTAAAATATATGTACTGTATCACTCGAAAATTGTGACGAGTAAAACGCTATACTACGATTCTGTAGATAATACGAGTAGAGTATGTATATATATATATATATAATAGAGTATATATATTTTTATATATAAACGAATAAATAAAAAAACAATAATTAACGATAATATCATGTTGTTTTATTACAAAAAAATAAATAAATAAATAAATAAATGATAATAAAACGATATCGTTACAAAAACGTCGAGGAAATATTATATTATATTTTATAATATATATTATCGGACGATTTACAATATTTTATATATGCGACGATGATGATGATAATAGTTTTACACAACAATTTTTTTTTTTTTTTAATTATTATTATAATATATACAATAAAATAATTTTATCATCGATATAATATATATATATTTGTATTTATTTTTATACACGATTCGCACGAAACGGGCGAAAGGGGAGGGGAGGGGTTTTTGGAATGATAAAAAAAATTGTCCATAGGATCTACAATAATGATATACATATATAAATATATATATATATACTTAAAACATGATAATATATAGTCTAAACACTTTTATAACATAAAATAATAATAAAACATTATTTATGGGATCTATAATGAGATATATATATATATATATATTATATTATTGAAATATATTAAAGTCGAAACATTCGACTGGAAACCGCGAGGTAGTATATAAATATATGGGTATACGTAAAAAAAAAAAAATTGGAGTTAAAATGTTTTAAACTTAAATTACCGATAGTCAATCAAATTATTTATAGTTTAAATTTGCGTATTGTATTTATAGTATATTAATTATTCTCCCGGTTTAATCAACGCGGCGGAAACGAATATTTTCTCAATATTTTACCATTAAGTATCTGACAAAATGTACTGAATCGGATTTTTAAATAAAAAATACAGTTTTAACTTGATGCGCGACAAAATATAACGATGGGAGTATTTAATAAAAGATTCGTTATTGAATTTTTTATGCTCAATTTAAAAGTTAGTTGTTTGGGTTCGTAGAAATTTTTGTGTGCGCCTTAAAGCTCACTTTAAGGTTTTCTGTTTCCAGGACAGACAGTCGCATAAATCTATCGTTTAAGAATTTTTTAGATTCTATACTTTGTGTATCGTTCAAGCCAAATAGTTGTTGCAGTATTTTTCTTTTTGCTCAATTGCGACCCGATGACGATTTTTCGCCGAAACCGGTAGTGAATAAACATGTTTAATACAACGGCTATATTATTATTTTTTCATTTTTTTTGCATACTACTCTTCGGCTTTTAATATTCGTATTTTTTATATACACGTACGTGTAAACTTTTTATTTACGAGTATTTTAACTAATAGTTTGCTTTTATCTCTGTTTCTTTACCATATATCATCTTCTTAATCTTTTATTTATTTTGCCATTATTATTATTTATATAAGCGAATTATCGATTACGATTTTACGAAATGAATTTCGAGGTAGCCGATTCGAAAGTATTTATAAATTTTAAGGTAAAAACGTCTACCGCGGATTTTGGATTTACGTTACCAAGTATAAACCAAGTTGCAACTACTGTGAGAAGAGAAATTCAAAACGCGATAGCCGAGATTTACTAAGGAAGCCATCGTGGATCGCGATGGAGTGATGTTAAACACCGGTCAGGAAAACGCCAGAAATTAAAACGGCACGAAATTTTGAATTCGAAAAATACAAAAATTTATTGAATTCGATGAAAACTCGCGAGCGCAGAACTGTTACACGCGTTTTTTAAAACCGACATCGTCCTGTGTATCACCGCTTGCGTTTCTGTCCGGAAACGTTTCATTTTTTTTTTATTTTTCGATAATTATCTAACGATTATTAAACACGACAATAAACCGATTATTGTTTAGAATAATTTCGTAATAAACGTAGGATATTTTGCAACGGCTTAGAATCAATCGACCAGTGCAGTGGCGGTCTAGCTGTTACGCCTACCGAAATTGTTGTCGTTCGCCTTTTAAAATAAGTTCAATGTGGTGTCGTTTCGATAATATATTAGTAAAGAATTTAAAAATATTTTGACTTTTTTTTTTTTGTATAAATATATTCGTGCCCGTACGGAATTTTAGTCCTAGAAACGCCATTTACCACTTTAAATTATGGACGAGAGGTTTTTTTTGTTAAACTATATTTATGAGGAAAATTTAAAAATATTTCAGCGAGCGGTTTAATAACAGTATACCCATATACATATAATTACTCGCAAAGAGGTCGTATAGAAGGTTAATAATTATCGATTTAGCCGATACGAGATGGTATATACACTATATAATATACATATACTCAAAATATATGTTTCGTTTTTTTTTTTTAAAAAATTATTATTCTATACGAAAATTAAACGTATATTATACAGCTTCGTATCGGCGATGATTTTGCGGTACACGCTTTTATAAATTTCGATAAAAAAAAAAATCGTGAAACGCTCTGTGTAGTTAGTATTAGGAAAAAATATGATTATAACTGCACTACTGCAGGGAACTGTGAATTATTCGTATAGCGATTATTTATTTTCGATTTTTCTTTTTTAAACGCGAAATAAAAAAGGTTATGAATTTGTTTTTCAATCGTTTATATATAGTCGGGATTGGTAAATTGGGTCCCAAACGGTCTTTTCTCGGTAAATTGGGTCCAGGAAAAAAAATAGGTAGTAGGTAAATATTGGGTCCCGGCAAAAAAATTAGTAGGTAAATATTGGGTCCCGGCAAAAAAAAAAAAAAGAATCGAGCCGCGGGGTGTTGTGGATATTGCTTATGTGAATTATATACTTGGATAAAGATTTTAGAGTTTTGTTATTACATAAATAAATATGAATTAAATAAATTTAAAAGCAATGATAAAACATTGCATTCGATAACACGACTCTCAACGCGGAGCATCGGTGTAATATTCATTATTATTATTTTTATTATTATTATTACCTACTTCCATTTTCAATTTTTGTTTTTCTACGTTTCTACGTGTACGACATATTATACTACACTGAGTAGGAAATAAAGATTTCAAAATCAAAAATATAATAATTTCAACTGTACCTGCAGTATTCACTGATCAAGTTTCTGTACTTTCCAGTTGTTAATACACACATATACGTATTATATAATGATATAGAAATAAATAATCTGCAGTAAGTTATAGGCAGGTGGCCGGCACCCAACTTATCTATCTACTATCTTTCTTTTACTGGGACTCAATTTATACCGCTTTCAAATTGTACCCAAATTATCGTGGGCCCAATATACCAATAGCCCCTATACAGTCGTATATGTAATTGATAAATTTCGTTTAAATCGGCCGGGTAGAAATAAAAAGTCTGTCGTCATCTCTTTTCTTTTAAATGCTCCGAGATTTTTAAACTGTAATTTTTTTTTTTAGAATTTTAAACGAATTTTTTTTTTTCCTGTTCTTTTATTCATAACGCGTCAAATTCACAGCCCTATAATAATAATTATATAACCGGTAAGTATAACGTAATTATTATATATATATGTGTGTTATATTGTTATATAATAAAATCCGGCGGAAAACGAGAGCGCGTTTTTTTTTTTTTTACCTCAGTCGACTAGTTCGGATTTGATGTGATCGTCCGCGATGGGATGCGCGTCGACGCAGCCGCCCGCGTCGTACGCCGGATGATGCGCTGCGGACGGCGTGGACGGCGGCGTGGGCGTCTGCAGCCGCAACGCGTTCCTGTCCAGCGCCGTTATGACGGCGGGCCACTGTCCGCCGTTGATCATCATCCTCTGCAGGCCCAACGACTGGCGGAACGCGTGCAACCGGTGCGCGGCCTGCAACTGCTGTTCGTAGTACCGTTGCAACAGACCGGCGGCCGCGGCCTGTTCCCAACCGCCGTTCCTGTACGCCGCCGTCACCGTCGTCGTCGTCGTCGTCGTCTCGTCCTCGTCCTCGTCGCTGCAACTGCCTCCCGTCGTCGTCGTCGTCGTCGTCGGGTCGTCGATGCGTCGTCGTTTCGGCGGGTCCGGCGCCAGCAGGGACGCCACGTCGAACTGTCTCTTGTGCGCTCTGTACGCCGGCACGGCCCGGCGGGCCGACTGTTGTTGCGGCGCGACCGGTTGGAAGTAGAACGGAGACGGATGATGCGACGGCGTCAACGGCAACGGGTGCTGCGGCCACAACGCCGACGACGGATGATGGTGGTGGTGCTGCTGCAGTTGCAGATGGTGGTGCGGCGGCAATTGTTGCTGCAGTAAGTGGTGCGACGGTTGCGGCGGCTGCGGCGGCGGCGGGCGGTTGCGGCGGCGGTAACGGCGGCGGGCTGGGCGAATCGTTGCCGTCGTCGTCCACGGCCAGGCCCATGTGCCGGCGAACTTTGCGCTGCGCTTTCCGGCGCCGGAAATCGCCCTTCTTGAAATCGTCCACGTTGGCCGGGTGTATGGCCCAGTAGTGGCCCTTGCCGTTGGCCGACCGGCCGGCCTTGACGAAACAGTCGTTGAGCGACAGGTTGTGCCGGATCGAGTTCCGCCAGCCCGGGCCGCGCGTCCGGAAATACGGATAATTGTCCAGTATGTACTGGTAGATGTCGGACAGCACGAGCTTGGCCTCGGCCGACCCGAGTATGGCCATGGCGATCAGCCCGATGTAGCTGTGCTGCGGTTTCGGCTCGTCCGCGCCCTGCAGTCCGACGGCCGCGACGCCGCCGTGGCCGGCGGCCACGACGCCCGGATGGAAAAGCGCGTGCACCGGGAACCCCGGAGCGCGGCCGGCCGCCGGATACTGCGCCGGACCGGCGGCACCCGCGGCGTTGTACTGGACCGCGCCCCATCCGCCGGACAGCCGGAGCCGTTCGGCCTGCAGCGCGTAATTGTACAAATGCAAACGGTACCGGTTGAGATTGGCCTGCGACGACGAGTCGACGACCGCGGCGGCGGCGGCGGCGGCGGACTCGGACGAGCCCTCGTCCGTGGGCCTGCTGCACATGACGGCGGTACGGTCGCGAATGAATACAGTGTACGGTCGTCGATCGTGCAGCACTCCCGACGTCCCTGCCCGCCCGCCCGGTGTATACCGGGCGCGCGCGTCCGCCGCGGTACAACAACAAATACACAAACATCGCAGCGCGGCCGCCCGCCCGCCCGCCGCCCCCGGCACAGCGCAAATACAAATTTGTTTTATTATTATTTCTGTGTTTCGCGTTCGTCGTTTCGATTTCTCCGCGCGTTTCTCCCCCCCTCTCCTACCACACCCCACCGACACAAGTCCCCTCTCTTCACGCCGCGAGCGCCGCGGGTCTCGTTGGGCGTGACGAGCCCGGACGTCGTCCCGATTGGACGACCCGGGCCACGCCTGCCGGCCGACGTATACGAACGTGTCGCCGCGGTACTCCTCGGTCTCTGTTTTTTTTTTTTTTTTTGTATTTTACGCGCGCGCGGTATATACCGTTTGTTGGTCGGTCGGCACGGACGTGGCGGTGGGGGGGGGCAAGGGGGAGGGCGCGTCGCTTCGCAACGCATATTCTTCCGGGACGCCCGCGGGACGTGCGTGTGTATGCGCGCGCGGTATATATTATAATACTGCTACGCAGCGCGTGATGGTATATATGTATGTATGTATGTATGTATGTATGTATGTGTACGACGAGGGGAACAGGACGCGAAGGAGGACAGATTTCGCTTGGGTATATATAATATATATATATAGAAATTCTCCTTTATATATATATATATATATGTATATAAATGGAGTTTCTCTTTGAAACTGTGAGTACGAAAATCTCACGTGTGTGCGTGTGTGTGTGTATATACTTAAACCCATTCCGTTTATATATAATAATATTATGTATATATACGTATATAGGCTTGCGCGCTTGTGTGTGTGTGTGTGTGTGTGATATTTTTTTACCGATTTATATAGTTTCCATCCGCGTCCCGCGTCGCCTCACCGATGAATGAATATATATATATATTTATAGAGAAGATGATGAGATTTTCCGAAACGGTTTTTTTTTTTTTTTTTTTTTTTGTCACGCTCGTTTCGACGATAATATCGAATAAAAGGCGTATATATATATGTTTGTATATTATATTTTATTAATATTAAATTATATAATAAAATACAATTTTTTTTTTTCCGAACGACTAAAAATAATATTTTTGTATACGCTATAATTATATACACTCAACCGTGATAAATTATAGATAATTCATACAATTTATATTTATCTATAGATTGATAAACATTGTATAAATTATGTATATTTTATCACGGTTGAATATATAATAAAAAAACTTGATTGGCTAACTGATCTCTTAGTGGCGTAGCCATGCGGAGGCTAATAGAGCTGCAACCCCCCCCCCGAAATGAATAAATAATCAGTTTTTTAGTATATAGGTACCATATTAATTATTAGCAAATAAATCAATTATAATTATCAGCCTTAGCCCCCCTCCCTCACAAGTAAAAATCCTGGCCACGTCATCACTGCAGTGATCTGTCAACGCACAGCTCAAACTATATACTGGACGGTTATCGGGCTGAAATCCGCCATACAGCTGGTATCTATTATTATGACGTAGGCATTCGCTGAGAAAGGATTTTTGAAAATTCTACACCTAAAAAGGTTAAATAAGAGTTTGGAATTCGTTGGAAACCAGCTGGTTGTACGGGAAAAATACCGTGCGAACCACAAATTACGTGTATAATATACGTGCATATAGATGATATAAAATAGTTTTTAAACAATCTTAATTAAATATGTTATTAAAATGGATTAAGTAAATAAGAATAGGTGTAAAATGCTGAACACTATATGGGGTAAAAGGAGTTGCACGGGATCGCTGTGTTGTATACAGAAAAGTTTCTAGAGATATTTAAATCGGAACAATCTAACTCGGGCAATGCGCCGGCGGTAATAAGCGAAGCTATATATTTGATAATACAGTGGAACCTCGATAAGTCGAAATTCTAGGGAAACGATATTTTTTCGACTTATCTGGGTTTTCGACTTACTAAGGTTTTCGAGTTATCGAGGTTTAAGAAAAAAAAATTCGACTTAAAGAATTTTTTTAATTTATTTTATTACAAACATTATATAAATTACAGTGGGTATTATCTTTAAATGATCATTAAAAAAATATGATATAGAATGTGTAGGTTATAGTGTTACAATTTTACAAAAAATATTTTAAGATATTACTTTGAGCTAGGTTGTTTAGTAAAATTAAAATATAATTGTAAAAACCAATAAAAATCGTCTATATTCGGAACGCGGAATGTTCGAGTTATCTATAGTTTTCCTTTCGAGTAAACGAGGTTTTCGCAAGGGAACGGCATTTATTTCGACTTATCAAGGTTTTCGACTTATCGAGGTTCTACTGTATTACATATTTTCACACGTTAACACATCTCGTACCGGGAAAAACTGTTCACGGGCGAAACCGGGTAATTCTACAGCTACAGTAGAATATATAACTGGTAAGTATAATATATACAGAGCCGTGTCTTTATGATTCTACTCCCGAAGCAAGTATATAAAGTCTTTTTTGTTTACTTTTAAAAATTTTTTTCCTTTGTTATTATTTACCGTGAACTATTAGCAAAACTGAATGGAAATCGACGAGTTTTGATAAAAATACAAACGGCAAGTACGTTTATACACTGCGTGTCTATAATATCATACTTTACTTCTCGAAAATAATTTTTTCTGCTCAGTGTGTATTAATATATACATTTATTACGCATTTACGACGATTCGAACAAGATCTTTGGATCTTGCCAAGTAAAACAAATCTTTGTTTCTTTTGCACCTTATAGGAGAATACCAAGTAAAACATTGTATATAATAACAATAACGTTTTCGAATTTCATACTACGCAGGTTTGTACTATCGTTTTTTTTTTTTTATATATATATACCATATTATTATGTTTTCAAATTCAAAATATAATAATTATAATGGTAATATACAAATCTAAAAGAAAAAAAACTTTGTTTCTAAGTACGTACAATATATAATACCCCGCACATAAACCTGCAGCATCCACGCCTGGCCCGCGGCTCATTTAACTTTTCGTTTCATAACATTTTTCGGAAGTAAAATAAGAGAGAGAGAGAGAGAGATATACATATCTAGATGTTATCCGTATACTACAAACTCAACGCGAGTATAAAATTCACGAATTATTCGTTTTTCCCACGTCGAGAAACAAGAAATAAAATTAATACACACATAATAATATACCGTATATATACCTACTTTATTTTTCGCACGTTTTCGGACTTTCAAAACGTTATTTTTTTACGCGTACGTACACTCGTATTATAAAAAAAAAAATATTTTATAATATATATTAGTAATTAATTAAATATATATATATATATGTTGGCGTTGCCGACTTTCCGCAGCATTTAAAATATTATTATTATTATTTAAATAAATATAATATGGTAGCGCGTGTGATTATATTTAATATAATTTATCATATATTATATGTATATATATAAAATATAATGTTATAATACGCACGACCGTGTGACCGAAGTAAAATATATTGTTATTTCGGATTTCTTTTCGAACAAACGGGAAAATGATAATGTGTATAATCACTATATACATACTGCAGTGACTGCGGTCTGTAATCATTTTTATTTTACAAAAATAATAATTCCGTCATCGTAGCCGGCAGCAGTCGCGCATAGTTCTGCAACGACGATTAAATGTCCGCGAGTACAAGCGAATATCCATGCGAATTTTTTTTTTTAATTAAATAATAATAATACGCGCAAAATATTGTCTATATTTCTGTCTAAAGTATTTAAGTATATAGAATATGTTAGATTTCGTAACGATTTGCTTTCCATAAAGTAAAAAAAAACGATTTACTCTTTCGAGTACTATAATATATACGATATTTATATATGTATATATATATTTTAATCGATTTTATTTACTCGAGCACACCGCACAAAATTAAACTTAAAAACGATACTATAAATACGATATTTTATGAATCGCGTGCATATTTTACCGGGTGGAATTTTCTTACTAAATAATTATTGCCCTTCGAGTTTAAAACGTTTTACGATTTTTTTCTTTTACAATCATTTCCATATATACGCGTATATTTACCTATTATTTTTAAGGATTTTATGTGTAATATTATTGATTCTATTATAATATTAATCACGCGTGCGATAGTTTTTAAGGGTTTTTTTTTCAAATCAGCAATATAATATATATATATATTTACTTTTCAAAAACTATCCTGTTTAAAAATTATGTGTTTGTGCGATATACGGACGGAATACACGCGTATATAATTTAAAAATATCTGCACGTAGGTAGGTATACTCGCCGCTTTTCATACATATTTTTCGAACCGTATATTATTTTGTATATTTCCCCCCCCCCCCCATACGCTTTTATTTATTTAGCTAATATTTTGTACACACTAGGTATATTTAGACGTTTAATAAGAGATACCTCCCCGAATTGAGACATTATTAAATAAAATAATATATGATATTTTGGTCGTATATTTTTTTTTCGCTTGATGCCTGATGATTATACTATGATATTTATTCGAAACCATAGCAGTACTATATAGTGTAGAAAAAAAAACGAATTTAATATACAACAACTCTTATATATTTCTTTTTGTTTTCTATAATATTCTTTGGCTCGATAGTCGATTGTGTACATTTACACATACACAAAATGTATTAATTACACGTTAATATTTTTTAGTTTTTATTTTCTTATTACCCTTTTTTATTTATTTTTTTTTTGTATTTTAGAATTTATTATGCGGCCAGTTAAACCCTGCAGAGTACTCGTGTACTTTTGTTTAATAAAAAAAAAAAAGGCGTATTGTTGTATTATTCTTTTTCGCTCAATATAATCCGCGACGGACTTTTAGTCGTGTTCATCAGTGGTTTTCAAACTTTTCATCACTGCACGGCTCTTTATTATGTCTTCACAATATTTTGACGGCTACCTGCAAGTTAATAATGGAAGAAAAAAACATAATGTCTACGCGTTTATGTATACATTTATTCATACATCAAGATGTTATATTTATTTACAAAATCTTACACGGCTCAATTGACGATAGTTTTCTTTTAAGTATAATTATTAATATATATCAGCTGTTCCTTCATTCAACTCTAGAAATCGGCAAACATTTTACGTATCAAAACACAATACACTTTACGGCTTTTTTCTCCGATTAACGGGACTATAATAATCTCTCTTGTAATAATCTACCTAAGAACTTTGATTTTTTTTTTCCATTCCTCTCAGGCGGCTTTACGTATTAATATTCTTTCATTCTACAATGTTTTTCTTTCACTTTTTCTCGTTGTATTCACTTCATTCCTAGTACCTACTAATAAAATAATACTATTAACCGTTTACACTATTATACATGTATTTGATAAGTGGATACGATTGTAATTAATTACATAATTTATTATTTGTCAATTAATTTACTGTACAAAATGCCCTCGGGCGTGTATTTCGATAAAATAAAAATACGTAATTATTTTTAAATGATGAAAAAACAACTGAAATCAAATGTTTTACGTTTCGAGTAAAATAAATCGATAAAATTGATTGAAATTTCATTACCGCGATATTATTTTAATTTTGTTTCCCTTGACATAGTAATATCGCTATGCCACACGGCTCCCTCGACCGATTCACGCCACGACCGCGGCGCCCTCGGGATCCGCGACGCTGGACAGTTCCGATACCTCCGCCCTCTGCAGGTATACATTATACATTTGATTTCTGTATTCCTGTTTTTATTTTGAATTTTTTTTTTTTTTACTATTTTCAAATTTATTGTGTGTTTTCCAAACACCGAAACAGACCAACAAACGTACAAACCACACCCACGCATACAACACGGACGGAACACACCGCGCATATTGTACGCTTATATATACGCATACGGATACGTATGCGT
The DNA here is from genome assembly GCA_032441835.1 of Slavum lentiscoides. Lineage (NCBI taxonomy): Eukaryota > Metazoa > Arthropoda > Insecta > Hemiptera > Aphididae > Slavum > Slavum lentiscoides. The sequence goes on from CM063709.1 coordinate 1,851,285, forward strand.
GCAGTGTGCAGTGTACAGGCGCCATGTGTGCCGTGTATATACACACACACACACACACACACATACGACGAAAAAATAAAATAATAATAACACGCGTATATACTACACGGTCGCGGGAGTTTTTATAACATATTTATTATGCAGCGCGCAGACGTGTATAATAATAATAATAATAATAATAATAATGACAGGCCGACACAACAATATTATTGTATATATATATATACATATAAGCGCGTGTAACCGTATAATATATAGTAGTAGCAGTATATAGTGGCAGTATAGAGGTGGTGGTGGTGGTGGTGGTGGCTGCTAGTAGTGGTTATATACGGTCCATTGTGGCAATATATATTGAATTTGAAAGGAGAGACGTCGCGCCTTTGAACTGCACGGCTGCGCCATATGTGACGAAAAACACGTACGTATAAAAATATAATAAGGTCACTTTTTTTCGTTTTCGTTTTTTTTTTTTTGCTCTATACACGGTTTACGCGTCAACCAAACGCTGTACCGCGCGCGTAATACACACACACAAGAAAGGGAGAGCTGCGTTGTCGACATCAGCCTCGAGTGCAGATAATTCCGTTAAGCGCGCGCGCTTATATTTACATTTTAATAATTATATATATTATCGTATACGTGCGTATACTTAAAACCCTTTTTTTTTCTCCTCCTCCGTATCTCTCAGGTTTTTTTCTCCGGTCTCTCTCTCTCTCTTAAAAATATCATGTCCCGCGGTGAGCTCGCCAATTTCGTGGTGCAAAAACGCGCTTACCATAGTATACGCTGCAGCGCGGGCCTACAGGGGCGTAATTAAGGGGGGGGATGAGGGGGATAGATCCCCCCCAGAGCCTTTTTTTTTTTAATCACGTATAAAAAAAAATAACTGAAAACTGTCATCATCTATTGTAGAGTCAAAATTTTTCTTATTTTTTCCTATTTATCCCCCCCAGAACAAATTTCTAATTACATTTTATACGGGGGGAAAATCGTTTACCTTCGGTACGGCGTCTTCTCGTGTTTATATGATATATGTGCTCAGTTATTATTAAACAGTTAATATTTCGCTCATTAGCCAAATACCTGCGCGCAATTAAGCGAGGGCCGAACAGAAGCGCTACACAACTCAAATAAAAGACTAAAAACTAGTTTACGCGAACACAAAACACCGGGGCTACAATCAAAATAAAATGATCAAATTTTGGTACCACGCGTATAGAAGAGAACCTATATAATCTATATGTCGTTGCGTTTTTATTTATAAAGTCATTTTAAATTAAGTAATTGACTGTTAAAATAATTTTATGATTTGTGTTTTTTTTTTACACGTATAATACAAAATTGAAACAAGTTATGAAAAAAATAAAAAACGCTACGACATATAGATTGAGTTCTCTTCGATATGTATAGTTCCAAAATACGGTGTTTTTATTTTGATTGTAGCCCCGGTGTTTTACGTTGGCTAAAACTCAACTTTTTACACAAAGTCACGGTAAATTGCACGTGTTTTACTTTCAGTACAGCATCCTCTTAACATCGCTCGCAAACGTTTTTTTTTTTTTCAAAAATACTTTGACGAATCGTGAAATTCGCAACGTCGGCGAAACTAGACAATTTTATTAGGATAAATATGAAAAAAAAATTCCAGTAACAATTCTATAAACGGTAATTTACTCTTTTTTTTAATGCAATGCAAATGTTTTTACGCGTCGAGCGTTTAATATTAAATATAAATAACAATAAGTAATAGTTTACAATAATAGACGACGATTGAATTGTACCGATTTTTGATATACGTGTCGCATTACGTATACATGAATATTTACTTAAACGGGACGTTATATAGGAATTTTAGATGCGGAAATTGTTTTTCTTTGAATTCAATTTTAAATTCTATCGTGTCAGTGTATATGCTCTGCAGTGTGTTTAAGATGTTCGACAAGATTTTATAGCGTTGACGATACAAATTCAGTTATAATGAAAGAGATATGTGTATCCTCCGAATTTATACCGTACAATATATTTCAGCGTCCTGTGAAATGTCTTTTTCTAAAAAAAAAATTTTTCAAATTGGCTCAGGACTGGCGCGTAATACCTATACAAGAAAGATTTTTCAAAATCGTTATAATAAAATATGCATAAATATATAAGCGCGGTTTATGATTGAACGTAAGCGTTTAATGAACAATTTTTTTTGTTCTCGCATTTATTAGCATTTTCCAGGTCGTTATACGTTTTGTGTGTACAGAGTGTATGAATATACACTTTTTTTTTAATTTTCTATACACTTATTATTTTTATTCGTATATAGTATAGAAAAAAAACAGCGATTTTTTCCTTCCGCTTTCCGTATACACATAATAGCAACAATAATGAGGTAAAACAAAACCAGAAATATATATTATAACGTCCGTGATGTTTGGGGACAAATACTTTATAAGACCGCGCCCTCACTTCGTCGTATCAACGCGACCGCTTTCCGCCCCGCGCTAAAAGTAAGTATTTAATTACAAAGTAAGCAATTTAAACTATTCCTTCTGCTGCAGCGAACGTGAATTGTTTTAAATATATTATTGTACGCTTATATACTTATATATATATATATATATATATACGCTGCCGCTGCAGGGGATTTTATTTATCAAAAAAGGTTTTCGTTTAAACGGAATAATAACGCGCGAATAGAACGCCGCAATTATTTATTTTATTTTTTGTTGTATAAAAGCAAAAAAAACGTTGAAATTCCTGTCGGGGGAGATCTCTCTCACCCTTTACTGCAACGCGTCGTCTTCTCTTCCCGCTTTAGCAGTTTTCACTATATAGAGATTTCTGTATCCGGCGGCGCGGTACATCGAACCGTATATATATACCACTCGCGATGAATATTCATCAGTCGAGTTTTTCACTATATACACACATTTACGCAGACCGAAACACACGAGAATATTATTATATTTTATATATAGTTTATATTATTATTCCGACCGTGAAGCTGCAGCCATTTTATTATATTCTACGAAATTAATGTTTTTATTTTTTTGAATGATAAAATAATATACTTTCTACCGCGTATATATATATATATATTTATTTGTTATTTTATTTTTATTTATTAAATTATTTATGAGACAAGTGCCCATTTAACATAGTATACAATAGTAATAAGTAATAACAATGAGTTTCGATATACGTATTAGAGTTAAATAACATGTAACATAAAAAAATATATAGAAAATGAATTAATAAGTACAATATAGAGAAAAATTACAAAATACAATAGAGAAAGAAAAAAAACGTGTAGATATCAATAATGATGAAAACTTAATGATTAAACATATAACTTTGTATTATATGATATGATTATTATAATATGCGAAATATTAACAATAAAATTTTAAAATCTATATATATATATATTACGCGATTACTGTACTGCACGAAGATTTGGTACACTTATTTTTATATAATGTGTTTTCGATTTAAATTATTAAAAAAAAAAATCCCTCCGTAACATATTATATTAAATGCGATTAATTATATGTGCGCGTGTCTGCATCAGTAGTTATTTCTAAGCTAAAAAATGGCATTGTATACTCACGTCCAAAAAATAAAACTGATTTTTATTTTTGGGCCATTTTACTTTATAATTCATTGTATAATGAGGTCGTCTTTTATCAATATCAAGATAAACTAGCTATTATAAGGCGTTATCGCGGCGAATAAAATATCGTACATTTTGTATTTTTTTTTTTAATTTTATTACAAATTTTAGAATTCTTCACATTGCTATATTAATTTAGCGTGTTTTATACACTATTTACGCATTTTTCAGTATTGTAATTTTTCATTTTTCTGTATAGTACGTATTTTTTTTTCTTTTTTTTTTATAGCCACTGATTACATTGAAATCAGCTTTAGTGATATTGATAAAATTAATTCTGCATATCACGATATTGTAAAGCATACTATATGAAATATTTAAATATTACTCATTCAGTATTATAAATGGGAAAAAAATCGCCGTTATCTCGATGAAATTGGAAAAAAATTTTCATAGAAATAAATGAACTGCAGCCAGTCTTCAAATTTAACGTACCTTAAAAATAAAAAGATTTTTTTTTACTAAATATCTAAACTCAAGACAAATTATCCAATAGTTGTCTATAAATATATAATGATTTAGAAAAGACGGAATTTAAAAAAAAAACTGCATTTATCGCGAATAAATCACGATTATTATATAGTAAATCATCCCGGGGCGCCGTGTACCTATATATAGATATACCTACCTAAGTAATTTACAGTAAGTTTTCGGAACAAGTATTAATATTCCGTATACGTAATATTGTCGTCGGAACACAAAGTTCCTGCAGATCTTTAAATACTTCACACTTCACTTACGAAGTATGTAATAACGTGTAATATACAGTGGCGAAGGTACGGGAAGAGTGCAAAGGGTTTCTACCGAAAAAAAAAAATGTTCTCGCTATTTAAAATGTTGAAATTTTATTTCGTTAATATTGTAAAAAATAATAGCGAATTTCAGTGTATATTATAACAATAATATTAGTTATTACTAACGTTCAGAACGTTGAGCATTACGCAATGCTATATCTATCTGAATGAATAATCGATAAGACAAACTGATTTTTGTTTTTTTCACTCGATTGTAGAGAACGCGAGACGAAATTCTGTAAGAGAAAATCCGATATAGTTTCTTAAACCGAATCGTTATAATATAATAAATTTTATGTCTGTTGAAAAATCTACTTCTCCATATAAAGTCTATTAACGATTAATGCTGTAGAATAGTTATACAACGATCGGGTGGCGAGTCGACTTTAATTTTTTTGATCTCAATGGATTCGTATTAATTGAAATTTACTTAACTGGGTGTATAAAACAGTATCTACGCCACTGCAGCATGTGTTTTATACAAAATGTATCATTCGTTTTACCATATACACATAATATTGTGATGTGACCGATTAGCCGTGTCCGCCAAAGACAATATTGTCGCCAACCCTCTCTCGAAATTCTCCCCTATGACGTTATGCCAGCTTATTCTCGACAATCGATAAAAAAAAAACCTGGCAGAACAGAGTGGTCATCTCCTTTTCCTCGCCTCGTCTCTCGGTGCAAACAAATGTCTCTTATACCGTTCCGAAGTATATGCCCGCGGTTTAGAAACCTTCCCACTCATCTCCGGCCGGTTTCTAAATTTTTTCTTTCGCTCGTCTCGGGCCGGGACGCAATAGGCTCCCGTCTCACGGAAAAGCACGGAATTAAATGTGAAATTCACTCGTTTAATATTCCCGCATTCGCTTCTAATCGTTCCGTACTATTAAAAAAAAAATTCTCCGATCTCCGTGCCACTCTTCTCGTTCGTTTCCCACGTCCGTTAAAACTGTTGTTCTCGTAACTATTCCTATATACGAGTATTTATACAGAGGTACCTAACTGTAATAAAACCAATCGTTGCAGAGCCGTAATAATTTTAAATCGAAAGCTAATAATAATAACGACGTGTACAAAAATACCAGTTTGGGCGTCTCGCGGATTATATAATAAGTCGTTGTCGGATTCGTCCCAAATATATTCCGCCGCGTCGGAGGAAACGTCTTTGGCCGCGCATCCGCCGAATTATTTTAGAACGCGCGAACTCGTACGGCATACACTCTTACGCGCGGTAATTCGATATTCACAAAACGATTTCGCGCGACCGCCCACCGCCGTTACCGCGGTACATTATATATACCCGGTATGAACCTCTCGGTACACGCTTATTATTTATTATTACGCACCGGGAGGCGACGGAGACGGCGGCGATTGCGCTAGTCGCGTTCGTATCGCGTATAGTCGGCCGAACCCGCGGTAGTGTTATTGTATACGCGTATATAGCTTTGGTCTGTGTTGTAACACGAAACGATCGATATTTAATATAAATTTTATTATGCGAATCGACGGGAGAATCCGATACACGCGCGTGCAATTGTGTACACAATAATCGTCGCAATTTGTGGGGAGGCTTATTTCGGCCGCGGACGACGAACAAAACGCTTCGCGTCTCCGCGCATAATACCGCAGCAGCTTGCTGTCGACAAAGTGTATATATCGTTTTGATTGTTATTATCGTATCGACGGGGAGACCGTATATAGAGATATAGTCGATCGATTTGAAGAGAGAGAGAGAGAGAGGGGGAGTGAAAAATAATAATAAAAAAAAAGAAGTGATTTTTCAAACGGTTCCGTGCGCGCAACCGCACGTTACATACAGGTAGGTTAAGCTATAAGTGGGTCTCTGGTTACGCGCGCGTCTTTGTACGACGTATCGTATATTATAATACACGAGGTGACGATTATTATTTCGGTTTTTTTTTTTTTTGTCCTTCGGCCATTTTTCGGCGGCGATAATGCCATAATAACGACGACGACGACGACAATAATCCCCCTCGTTATTTTTATACACTTATATACACACACGTTATGAATGCGCGTGCAGTACCACCTATAGGTATGTGCGCGGAAACACGAACGCGCCATTATTCGACGCCGCCGCCGCCGCCGCCGCCAGAAAAACGAGCGCGCGCGCCCGCGAAAAAAAATAAATGTTATTTTGACGGATTCGACGACGCCCACGCGATAAATATATAATAATAGAAGAAGAAGAAGAAGAAAAAAAAAAGATCAAAATTCGTTTAAAACGAACGCTATATAATATGTATTAATAATATTTATTGTTATGTGCGCGATAAAGAATTTTCGAGATCGAATAACGTACGAAATAAATCGACGACGCGTATACGACGAAAACGTTATAATACGTGTTATTAATAATATTGATTTATATAAAAAAAAAAGAAAATGTTTTCACCTAAAATTTGCGTGTATAGTAATTTTTTTTTTCGTATATGATATTTGTGTATTATTGTCGATATTGTATTGTTTCAAAAAAAAAATTATAAATAAATTTACGTGTCGCACTATATACATATACCAGTGATGGTATTCAAACTTTTTAAATCCCTGCGCGGCTCCTTATTATATCTTATTCGCGATATTTTGACGAATCCCGAGTTATTATATAATGACGGAAAAAAAAGAAGATAATGCACATTTATTTATATATCGAAATACGTAATATAACGAAAACGCATACTGGAATTAAACGTTTTACGTTTAAAATAAAATAAATCAATAAAACCGATTAAAATTTCATTGTCTTTTCCGTTATATACTCATATCATTATTGATTATAGAATATAATTCTATTCTATAATCAATGGTTATACATAATAGCCACACGGCTCCTTTGACCGACTCACACCGCGCTCCTGCAGGGAGCCGTGACGCTGCGCGGTTTGAATATCTCTGCAGCACTGTAAAATCGGTTCGTGTTTTATTAGGCATATATGCGGTAAAAATGATAAATAAAAGAAAAAAAGTAATATTCACGCTTTGATTTATTTTTATTTCTTTCAAAAATAATATTAAAACAGATCAAAAATATATTATACGATTTTTAGAAATAAGATGATTTTTGCAGAAATTATGTTTTCTGTATATGTATATATATATATAGGTTGTGTGCAGCGAACAACGCTTTCGACTGCAGTATTAGAGAGCAATTTGTTTCGTAATAACGCGGATTTGTTCAGCGGAGCCAATATATTTCTTTTTTAAATAATATAATTCGTAAAACGTAAATCATATTTCCATTTTTTTTTTTAGCTCGAAATTCCTTTTTTTCTTCGATTTTGAATTTAAGTAAAACGTTATATGTATTCGAAATTGCAGACACCACACATCACGCGTGATTTCTGTTTGATAATTCGCAAATATTATCACATATATAGTTATATACAATCATTGGGAATTGGGTTGAATTTTCACGAGTTTTAAATTGTTTTTCAGGCGGTTATTTTAGAACATATACACATATATATTTACATTTCTCTTTAGCACATCAAAATCCCGTCTCTACGGTGATTTTTTTTTTTTAAATCATGAACCAGCTGCTGTGTATAAATCTCGGAGCACGTATATAAAAAAAATGCGTTCGTTCCGTTCTGTATTTGTCATTCTATCAATACCGAAACGGTACCTTGAAATTATGATCCTAATGCGTTTTAAATTACCTTATCGTTTGAAAACCAAAAGTCACAGCATTTGCGTAACGCACGAAGAGTTTCGAATTCGTTACGGTGTATAAATATGATGTTCCTCGAATGATTAATAAAACAAACGTTATTTAAACGAATATAAATTTACTTCGAAAAAAAAAAAATTTTTATTTTGTCCTACGTATATACGTGACAAAATATTGGTCCCCCGATCCCCTGCATGATCATCTAGCCCTAATATTACGCCACTACAACAGAGCTGTACCGAGGCCGTGATCAGTCCACGTCAAACGCAGTAAATCAATTACACGGATCAATCCTCGCGCAACAATATAGTATATATACGAGTATATAGTCACGATTTCCTGTGTTCTAACCTTATGCGTTCCACCACCACAACATAATATAATTATCGCGTCGCGTCGCGTATTTTCGAGGCTTCCCTAATGTAAAAGTATATAAGTTATTATCATTATTATTATTATTACATATCTCGGACGACTCGAGTATAATATAATATATATATATTTTTTTTAATTAATTAAACACACACACACACGGGCCGACGGATAAACGAGAGGCTTAACCGGAGCGAGCGCGCACTCGTATCGCCTCCTGCAACTACAGCGCACGGCGTAGCAGCAGCAGCAGCAAAAGCCAACGCGAAATCCCGTTCGAAACGCCGCGAAAGGCTTCCCGGGGACACGTGTATATACGTAGAGAGAAAAAGAGTGGTTGTGGACGGAGGAGAGAGGAAAAAAAAGAAGCTTTTGTAAAAGTAAAGCCTTTTATGTGTACCGCGCGTATAACGTTATATATTATATTATTATATATAATATATACTCGAGCCCGACGCCGCAAAAACCACGTCGATGATTAATTTTCGCGGCGCGTTACACCGCGCGAGGTCGCATATATATATATGTATACACGCGCGCGTATTTAGGAGGGCCGTCTAAGCCGATTTGCTAACCGAAAAAATAATAATAATAAAAACCCTTCGCGGTCCCTGTAGCAGTGCAACGTCGTCCGAACGAGTGCTTTTTCATATTACACAATTTTTTTTTTTTTTTGTAACTTAAACACGCTCGAGATATGATTATACACAGTTCTTTATAAAAAAAAAACATAATGATAGGAATTTTTTATTTTTTACCGCGCTATACTTGGAAATTTTATCTTTTTTTTTTTTTAATTTCAAAAATATACTTTGTTAGCTCTGCTGCTTTGGTATATACGAGCGGGTTGCTCGCAAACTATTTACCAGAATATTCATTCATTTTTTACACGAATCGTTACGACGATTATAATATGTATATAGGAAAAACATTAGCCGTTTTTTTTTTTTTTTAATTACGATATTTATCGATTTCGGTCCGTCGAACTAATGGGCTTTTAACAAATTATTACACAACATTGTTTTGACGGGAAACAACGGTTTTAGAAGCCTGCAGGTTTATTGAAAATTCTTTTCATCATTGTACACTATTATGTGTTAGGGAACTTAATCAGTTTAATTTTAATCGGTCTATAGATTCCTGAAATAAAATATAAAAACCCAATTCCAACAAAAAATAATTTGTTTTTATTACGATAAATTATTTAAATAACTCTATACAAGTCGCCGTCGGTTCCACCGGGGGAACTATAGATTTTCTATTCAGGAAAGGGCCGCTTGTTTTATGACGATTCTCGGCCTCAATCGGGCTGAAATCCAGCACGAACGTTTTTTATTTTGTAAATCCCCTCACCGCATACGCTAATTTAATTGCACACGTGTCTGTATAAATAAATGTGTATATAATAAGTTTTTTTTTCTAAATCCTACGTTAATTTACCCGAAATTTTTTTCTATAAAATATTAATTTTTAAACGCGCGTATTTTCGTTTTGCACGTTATGCGCTCGCGTGTTTAGTGGCTTCTTTTTAGAGCTATACAAGTCATCTGCAGCCCCCTAGTAATAACCGCAGTATTTATTGGCTCGCATAAACATTTAATAAGCCTATTGATATTGAATTATAAAAAAATTAGAGCGTACGCGTAAAACACAGACAGTGTATATAATATTATATATTGTCATATCAGATATAATAATAATGACAAAGGCGAAAATAAATTTAAATATTTCGTGTATACTGTATATACACACACTTTTATACACGATATATACCACGATATTATAATATACTCCGTACGATAATAATATACGGAAAATAATATTATAATACACGCGATACAAGAGGTTTTTGCCGCAGGGATTATAAGTTTTCATATACCTACGTAGTCAATGATCTATACTTTTATCCTGTGTGTCTGTGTGTGTATACACGTACATGTGAGTATCAGTAACTTACTATTACATATATATATATATATACACGAGTATTATTATTATTATATAAATAAATCCCCAGGTGTACGAGCAGCGTGCGTCTCGCGCATATTACGACAGTTATATTATTATATAGAGGTGGTTTAACGCGCGGTATATTGTAGCGAAACGGGACGTATATAAAGTATATTATGGTTTTTGGAGAGAAGTTTTCGCCGAATGCAATCAAGTCCGTCGGAGAAAGTTTTGCGCGCGCGCGTTCGTTCATCCGGTCCCTGGGGACACGGTATTATCCCTGCGAACCAGCGGCGGCGGCGGCGGCGGCGGCGGCGGCAGCTAGTGATGATTTCTCAAAGTTATTAGATTTGTAAAACCGGGAGGATATTTTTCAATTTCCGTATATACACGTTTATATAATAATATATTATATGCGTATATACTTATATATATATATATATATATATATATATACACAAGAATAGAGAGAGGAAAAAATTCTGTATCACATAATATATATGGAAATACTCGTAGAACTCTCTATAAATATATATATATATATCGAGGTGGTGTATATATATTTATTTTTTGATACTTACCTATAAAAAAATATACCGTGATTCCTGATTTTCGTTTAAAGTTCGTATAATTCAAATCGAAGTCGCGTGTTATAAATATATAATGTAAACGATCTCCGCAATCAGGGTAGTGTAGATTGTTAAAATTTTATCTTGATTAAAACGCCCTAAAATGGTTCGATTAGTGGTAAAAATGAGTTTCTTTTTTGTAATTTTAGTTTAATCGGAAACATATAATTAATCCGTAGTACAAAAACGGTAATAAGTTTGAAATTCCTACATTTTTTTTTTTTGTTAAATAATCATATTTTTATTACGTTTTCGATTATTAGTCGTCAAATGATTTTTTTTTTTAGAAAATATACGTAAATCATTTTTTTAGAGTAAAATATATTTACTATACAATTATTTATGCGTTCTCGGACGTTTTCTCATAAACTCACTATATTTCTAAAGATAATTATGCGTACAAGTTTAAAACAAATAAATCTATTATATGTCAGTGATACATACATATTTGGTTTTTTCAGTAAAAACGGTTGGTGGTTACCATAAAAAGAAATATATATAGATATGTAATATTATATATCACGTAATTAATGAACGGAATTTAATTTAAAACAAAAATATTTAAATATACATTTGTTTATTATTTATTTAAAATCTTCGACTGTTGAAAAATCGTATATGTCTGTAAATATAGTTTCATCCGTTACAGTTCAAATAGGGGACCACTTTCAATAATTTTCGAAACGGTTTCTTCATAAATCCATTCTACGCGTTATAATACATTCGCGTAATATATACTCTCGTCAAGAACTATTGTTACGGTCACAATATTTTTCTGTAAAATCTAAACATTTCTCGGTTTAAATAGGCGGGCGTCCGATCGCATTAGAGTGCGATACAAATCAATGCTAAACACAGATTTAATATATTATACATCTTATAGAATGGATGAAGTGGAAAGAAAATTTTGCCAAACATTTTACACAAATATACGGAGTATTTGTGTACGTCGAAAAGTCGTTGGCATTATAAAAATTCAATATTCATCTTAAATCGTATCGTATATCGTATTCACATTACATCGTAAAATTCCAAAATAAAAACGAAACCGTATATACGCATAATACGCATTTATCGGTGAAATATTTACAAATATTTAAATATATAAGAAAATATTTCGAAAAAAAATTTGCTATACTCGACGTTTAATAAAGAAACCTATAACATATAAATCATCTCTTTCCCATACTAAAAACCGAAATAATTTATTTTAAATAGAAATCCGTTCTCTAGTTATAATATATATATATATGGATTTATATTGTCTTTAAACGCATAATGTATATGTTACAGCCTTACAGAGAAAGATGAAATAATTTATAGAAAATTAAAACCTATAAATAAATCGACGGTTTAAAAAAAAAATTACAAAACCGATCGTTTATTTTTCTATACACTGTTTTTTTTAACATCCCGTTGTCCGATAATAATATTTGTGTTGGAATTGTACATTACAAAAATACGTGTACCTCATGTATATACATATTTATTTTTATAAGCCGGACGAGACCCGTTGAGAGCGGATTATATCGTATTCGGTTATTGTAATATTTTACGGACGGAGATGAATGAACGAGAATAATGTGTATATATTTTATATATATATCGGTAGGTTTATTATTATTATTATTATTATTATTATTATTATTATTATTATTATTATTATTATTATTATTATTATTATTATTATTATTATTATTATTATTATTATTATTATTATTATTATTATTATTATTATTATTATTATTATTATTATTATTACTATTATATTGTATATATATATATATTATACATACAGTGGAGTATCTGTGAAATATTTTTTTCTTTTTTGGGGGGGGGACAAAATATTAAACTATCTCACTTTAAAATCATTAAAATGTAAATTTGTATATGTATATATATATATATATATATATATATATATATATATATACTTAAATAGACAATAAATCCAAAGAGTGTTAAGTAAAATAAAGAAAAAATATAAAAGTTATTGTGTTAATTGTGCTTATTTACTACCGGTTTTGACAGATAGTCATCATCGGGTACTAAGCAAAAAGAAAAATACAACAACAGAGGAAAAGAATAGAAGTGAACTAATTACGTAGAGAGTATTATGAATATTACAATAAAAAGACATGGAGTTAAAAAAAAATAAGAATATATAACAATAATATACCAAAAAAAATTAAAACAGCGAAAAAATTGTGTACATAATAAGAACACTATGGCATGCTATTAATATTATCTAATATATATATATATAATTATTGATATAAAATGTTATTTTTAAAATCTGTTTGTATATTTAAAATATTTTTAATTTATTGTGTTCAGTTTCTTTATAAGTATATAATTCTTCCCAATATAAATAATATGTTCTATATTTAAAATTTCTAAGTCATTATATCTATATTGATAGTCCAAAAGCAATAGTAACTATGAATATTTAAAAATGTCAACGTTATCCTGCTATATATTCAAAAAAAATGTTTATTCATTAGGTACTATTCGGTATACGTACTTATCACGTCTTTATTTTTTTTTTTTTTATACTTAAAATTTTTAATATTTAATATTTAAATATTTTTTTACTACCAGCAAACACATCGACTTTAAGCTTCTCGGGGCTGGGGAAAATGTCCCTGTTTTCCCTCCCTCCTAAAAATGCGCCACTGTATATACATATATTATTATTAAATAAACGATTTATTTTTCCCTATCGTTTTTCGACATCAATAACGCGCGACGTTACCGAACGCTCCGAAATCTGAAAGCGAATGTTTTTATATTTATTTTCTCTCTCTCTCTCTCTCGCGCGCGCGCGCCCGGACGAAAATCCATTTATTTTACGTCGGGTTTCTGGACGCGATGACGACGACGACGACGACGACAAAATAACAACAACAACAACGGCGAAAACGCGTTTTTATACACGAATATATATATATATATATAATCACCACCATTCGTGTCGTCGTCGTCTTCGGGATTAAACGGGACTGTATAAATACGCTCGCTCATGTTTGCCGGGTCCTTCTCGAGTCCGTCAATGACTCTTTTATATTATAATATTATGGTGGTACTCTTTTATGTACAAAAACGAAACACGAATACACACACACATATATATATATATATAGTTTTTATATATATACACATTAAATTTATATATATTATATAGTGGAAAATGACAGCGGTCGCGATCCGGAAAGGACCGATACATATTTATTGTGTTGTGTTTGCGTCCCCTGCGACAGCGAATAATATATATTATAAAAATACCGGTAGCCCCCGCGGACTTATATATACCCGAACGCGCAGTGTCAAGTAGCTGTTGTCGAATATTCTTTTATCGACACCAATTAATCTCCGATAGCGCGCTTGCCGTTGTGCTGCGGTACAATGGGCTGCACGATTCAATATAATAATAAACCGCGTGTGGTACGGTGCATGCGTGCGAGCGCGCGGTTCGGAAGGTTAAGTCCGCCGCGGTGTGGGCGGGTTTACGGAATGCGCTTAAAACGCGAACGAATTGTTTGCATTTCCTGTGGCCAGTATACGTTGAACACCGATTATCCGTAATTCTCTCAATTTCTCTCTCTCTCTCTCTCTCTCTCTCTCTCTCGTCCGTCGACTTTTGTTATACACTCCGCATCGCGTGCGTCGGATACACGAAGGCCTAAAGTGTCGACGACCTTTGGGGTTTTGCTTTTGGCCGTTTGAATTTTTTTTTTCTTTAAATTTATAATATTATTTTCTTCGACATTTTTGTCTTATAAAATAAAACAACTCATAAATATATGCGAATTTCGACTAGTTGAAAGTTTTATATGTCGAGTACCCGGCGTATATATACTCTCTCGAGATTTGGTTGGCAATAAAACACTATCAAAAACAGTTAAATTTTTCAAAAAAAAAAAAAAGTTCGTTACGATTTATATAATTAATTGTTGGCCCTGCAGTGGCTTCCACGTAGATTACCGAATAAATCAAAAGTCAGTAGATGGTTGGGTCATAACTCGTACGACGAATGCCCGTACCATTAATTAAATATATTATTTTGTTAATTATCGTGCAATAATAATAATATTATAATTAATATAATTATGTGTACAACGATATTGGGCTGATCTTCTTAAAATGTCACCCGTTTAGACACGATAGCTGCAATATTACTCGTATACGTTTTCTTTTTAAAACACGTGCTTTCTATACAGCGTATTATTATTCATAAAAAAAAGTGTAGAAAATATATTTAATTTCTTAAGCGGTATTGTAAAATATATGTATTTAAATATATATATATGTAATACTATTTAGACTAAAAAAGATCTTTTGGAACCAAAAAAAAATGTAAGAAAATTATAATGAATTCTCATTAGAAATATTTCAAATTAGAACGGGAATACGAATATTATATTATTATGTATATACAGTACAGTTCTTGTGTGCAGGTAAAAAAAACGTTTTAAAAATATAAATGGGCGTAGTCGTTTACGGTTTCCGCGCGCTCCGGTTGGCCGCCATCGACACCGACCAAATGAGTAAAAAATTTAACAAAAAAATTTAATCGTTATTATATTATATTATATATATTTTTAATAATATACATATATATATTCGAATAAAAAAGTATACTTAAGTAATTTTTTGTTTAACATTCGAATTATAAATAATTAATAATTTTTCGTATTCTTGTCAAATAATTTGTTAATAAAAAAAAAAATTCAATTTTTAACACTATACTATATATGTATTTCAAATAAGTTTTTGGACAAATGCGGTTCGTATAATTATACACAAGAATGCGCGGTGCACGGCATATAAAATATATTATATAATCGCACAATTAATCGTAATTAAAGAACACGCATTACGGTACCAGCTCTTTTTAACGAAACTCTTTGTTATATAACAATTTTTTTTTTTTTATAGAGAACCGTGAAATTTAGTTTTAAAAACGTTTCGATGTCTAAAGAATTCATTTTGTCAAACAACATCAAAACTACTCCAATCCAAATAAAGATACGGTCATCGCGTGTTGCCTCATTCAACTGTATTGGTACTTGTTCTCGTTACCGATTCATAGACTGCTGCATTGTATACTTTTTTACGAGAAATGTATTTTTGTATCGAAACACAAAACGAGTAATGATGTACACTCGAAACGCGGTCGAAAAATCAAATAAGTGTTTAATATTCCCCATATTGATATGATGTATTTTTATATTTTCAATTTTCAATTTTATTACACGTGTTGACGTTCGTGAAGTTAGCGGCGCAAAGTTAACAGTTTTCAATAAAACCTTTCCAACAAATTTGTTGGTCATTTGTTGGTCATTGTTGGAAAGGTCCCGACATTTGTTGGACCTTAGTTTTTTTTTATATATTATATAATAATAATAATAATAATAAGTCGAGTACAACAATGTTGGGTGGTTTTTTTGAGGTTTTTCTCAAGTTGCGCCGCTGGCGTGAAGTTGGCGGCGCAAAATGAAAAAAGCCTATAATTTTTAAAAAAATGTCCAACAAATATCGGGACCTTTCCAACAATGACCAACAAATGACCAACAAATTTGTTGGAAAGGTTTTATTGAAAACTGTTAACTTTGCGCCGCTAACTTCACGAACGTCACGTGTTGTCGTTTGCACTATTATTCCGTACACCTAATATGTATTTACATACATTCATTTCAAGTAATAAATACGAGATTTAAAGTGGAAATAAAGTTTTTTTTTTCTTAATAAGGAAATTTCTACATAACGAATTCGTTCAATGAGTCCGTGAAAATGTATAGAGAAGATGAACTCGTGGGCCGAGGATTTTTCTCGACTGCGCATTTATATAGAAACTTGACGTGCGTGGAAGGAAGGATAGGTTCCGCTGCAGGACGGTGTGGAAAATTCTTGAATATGCGTCAGTCAATAACGGAAGGTCAGGTTAGGTGCATAGGCGTGCGCAGACCTTTGTGACGGGGATCAAGGGCGTATTTGTGGGAGGGGGGAAGAAAGCGTTATTACCTAGTTTCCCGTGAGTCCTAACCGTAAAATTTAAATATAAGCAATAAGTATGTATTTCGGAGGTTAGGAGAAAAAAATGATTATAATTAATATTCCAAATAGATGCATATTATTTATATACCGCCGGTAGCGGTTAAGGGCAAATTTTAAGGTTATGTAAAAAAACAATTATTTTGAAACTGTGAAAACCGTCCGTCCACGACGTATTACGCGTGAAATGCACGCGTGTTCAACATCATAGATCGACTTGCGTTTTAACTTTCTTGAAAAATAGCAATATTACTATCCTTGATCTACGTTAAGGATAATCGCAATGTATAAATATAAAATCATTATATAAGATAATTTGAGTTTTGAGGAAATCGTGAACACACGCGATTATAAATAAAGTACGACTCGGCTCGCTGCAGGGAGGGTCATGGCCCACCCGGCCCACCCCGTGCGCACGCCTATATATGGTTAAGTGAAAACTCTATATAGATTTCGGCTCCACTCATAGGTTTCACTCATTTTATCGTACGACGCAACAATTAATATTGTAGTTTGAACAGTTTCATAAAATTAAAATCAATATATTCAAGTAGGTTTTTGAATTATCGGAAAAAATTGAATAGCGTATAATTTGTTTAATAATATTGTTCGTATACATTGTTTTACTTCGGCCCCCCCCCCCCTAAGCGCACGGGCCCGGGGTACGACCGTACCCTTTGATCCATCTTACACAGTGCTCGAATTTGGGGAACGCGGGGGGACTGAGTACCTCAACTATAATCTTTCAAAAATATTAGCGTACCTCTATACTCTACCATGACAAAATAAACAGGTATGACAGCAACCAGGGGCGTAGTAAGAAAAATTTTCGGGGGGTTGGGGGGGTTGTATACATATTAATTGAATCTGAAAGTCTAAGTATCGTTTATTGGGAAATTATCATTTTAATATTCGAAAAAAAAAACTAGAAATTAAATTTTCTACGCTTCTCAGCAAATTTGTTAATTATTTCTTCAGGTTCTATATCAATTTCTCTGTGAATACTTAAAAGAGCACAACCATTGAGCCGTTCTCAACGAACGAATTTTGTACGAACTTGAAAATATATTAAAAATATAGTATATTAATTATATTTTTACTGAATATTTCGGGGGTTGTCCCAAAACCCTCCCCCGTTACTACGCCCCTGACAGCAACTCACATGTTGTTTTGGTTCAACTCGCGCAATTATGGTGGAAGCGCTTTTCTCCGCTTATCATCGTCTCAGCATTTACGATTATCGTGATTATTGTTATCATATTTTACTTGCGCGTATCACAAAGTTGCTACTAGCTATACCTGTTTATTTTGTCACGTTAATACTCAACAAAATAACGAAAACCGCATGTAGTAATTATCACACACACCGTCTTAAATCGTGCACCGGACTATCAGGAATACAACATTGATAACGTTTGGAGAAAAACAATTTGGCGGTACTTGCGTATCACAATGTTATTTTGTCATTTACTCTACTACCACGGTACAGCAATACGGTATAAAAAGTGATTGGGACGTTCTTCTTTTAAAAGTAAACAGAGTCCCTCTACTACTTTTATTTCGCCAATTCGAGCGAAACTGATCTTATACAGTTACGCCGCTGGCGGACACGGGACGTACATTAAAACACTGCGAATACATTGCGCACAGTCGCAACTCCATAATAATAATATTATATAATCAGAGCCGTAGCAAGGGTGAGGCGGCTGAGGCATTCGCCTCAGGTGCTACCGCAATGGGGGCGCTAAACTCCGAGAAATTTCTTATACTGAAAACGTTGGTCGGTCTTATTTTCCGGTCACACTCAAAAACGTTATTTGTTATTATTTTAATATTGCTGCAATGTTTTTTTTTTGTGCGCATAATAACAAGTACATGTACAGAAATATTATAACTGTATAAAATTATCATTATACAGTATATGTGTCTGTAAAAAATATATCTTAAAATAAACAGATACATCTTCATCTGAAAACCCGATAAATAATAGTTAAACATTTTCAAAAAGGGTAAAAAAAAGTTAGGGAGTGCACGTATTCAAATTGCCTCAAGTGATGAGAAGAGCTCTTGCTACGGCTCTGTATATAATACAAAATAATGAAATTATACGACGATGTCAACGCGTTTCCGGAGCACCGCGGCGGAGATTCAGCGACCCGTTACGGGAAACGAGATCGGACGGGCGCGTGTCCGCTATGAACGTGTGTATCCACTCAATTATACGATCAATTGTCATATGTGGCCCGCCGCCGCGTCGTATTGTTTCCAGTTATGTACCGCGGGGACCACGCCGCGCCCTCTTTATAACGTCGAATTTTTTTTTTAATCTTTTTCGACGGCCATCTCCTCTCCTCCTCCTCCTCCTCGTCCCGGTCGGTGGTTGTATGTAATCGGTAACATTACGGATAATAAAACGCGTATCGATTTTATGTGGAAAAGGTTTCTTTTTTTCTGTTTTTTTTTTTTTTACGTGGGAAACGTGTGTGGATTTCAATATCGCGTCACCGGTCATTGCTGCGCCGGGTCGCACGCCTCCGTGAAAGATCGAAATCAGTCCGTCATACCGGGGATCATCATCGTCGTGGTCGTATCATTCGCGTACACTGAATGGAACAATAAAATTGAACAATATAAAAATACGACACGCGTGTCTCACTGATGCAGGAGTGACGTTTTACAAAAAAAAAAAAATTATATAATTTCCAGGTAAACCGGAGTCGCGGACGAAATTCGTGCGTACACCTACGTGAATCGAGTCCAGAATACGAATTTTCTAATGTTTTTTTTTAAAAATCCAAAGTCCACCGTGTACGGAAACGAATAAGAATTTATCTCGCGCACAAGAGTCGCAGACGGAACGGGTTTTCGTAGACCGTTATTATTATAGTGCTGCAGGCAGTGTAGTCGTCCGCGAGGCAAGGCGACGGAAAGCATTGAACTCGGCAGCGCCGGCCGGAGGTTTCGCGGGCACCAGAAATTTTTTATTTTTTTTTTGTGAAGCCAAAAATTAGCCTTCTCGGGAGGCCCTAGTGTAACGTTTCGTTTTATATAATTTGTGTAAAAAAACAATTTTACGCCTACGATCAAACACAAACTCCTGAAATGTGTAATTATTTGTTTTTTTTAAACGGATTAAAATTAGAATATTATTTTGCTATTATACCGGTGTATAGAAAGAATTTTCATTGGAAAAAAAAAACGAAATAAAATGTTTATATAATAAATAAAAATTATACCGAACAATTACTGAAAATAAGGTTATTATTAAATATTAAAATTGTTTTTTTTTCTGGTCGCAACAAAGATTTCAATCGGCTCGTTAAAATCTAATGCGTCATGAACGATTCTCGTTCAATGGACAGAGAGTATACTAGAAACGGGCTTGTGAGTTTAATACACTGCGATAAAGTACTGCCGGACAATATAAAAATATGGATATTTCATTATCAAAGCGACAACGAAATATTATTATATCACAATATATACTAAACATTATATTTGAGTTAAAAATTCAAACGCCATAAACATTTTCGTTCGGACAGACGGCAGTATTGTTACTCGTTATTCGGATTTGAAAATACGGAATTCTGGGATTTAAAAAAAAAAACTTTAAACTCCGCGAAAGGCTCTAGGCCCCTTGCAAAATGGCCGGTCTCTGGACAGCTGCCCCTTCTGCAGCCATGCCTTTTCGCCGGCGCTGGTCAACCCGGTAATACTTCGCGATTTGTAATGTTGTTATGAAAGACGCGCGCGCGCGCGCGTTATAACATTTTTATTTATATATATTAAAAAAACAATACGTACCGGTGTTTTATACGGTAACCAGATGCAGTGGAACGCGCGACTTTGAAATTATATGGCCCGCGGAGAACTAAATCTCCAATTGTCTCCCCGCAGTGTTAAGTAGATTGAAATTGGAATAATTACAGTTGAAAATCGAAATTTAAAAATACACCAACGCGTTATACACAATTCGTGTGATGTGTCGCGGTTTTATACGCACCAGCACAATCAATTCGCTTTTAAAACGGATTATTATCTTTAAGATACGAAATACATATTAAAACTACGCGTCATATAAATTGTATCTTTATACAGATATACTGCTGCAATAATGTATAGACGGGCCGATGTAACAGACCTGTCTTAAATTTCCCCCGTCCCGAGTAGTGCGGACTCAAAACTATAATCCCATTTGCAGCTGCGAATTATATCGGAATACAAATACGTATATAATATGTAATAAGCGGCGGCGACAAACACTGCACGCTGTAATCGACCGGTGAAGAAGAAGAAGAAGAAGAAGAAGAAGAAGAAGAGATTATAATATATTATATATACACTCCTCGCCGTACACACTTTTTATCCTGCAATATACAAATTGTATATATTATACAGTGCCTATATGCGCTAAAACCCAAACATACACACATACACGAATATATATATATATACTAAGCGCGCGCGTGTGTGTGTGTGTGTGTGCGCGCGCGCGCGTACAGTCGGCGGCGGGCCTAACCGATCATTAAATTGGCCATAATTCGGCGGAGGGTCGCTGGCATACGCCGCGCGCGCGCGGTGATTAAGCTATCCCTTCGGCCCATTTACACGGGCCAGCGGCTCGTCGCGTCGCCGCCCTCGCAAATTAGCAGCTTTCAACAGTCATTACGCGCAACACGCGCCCGCACCCGCACGCGCGCGTATAATATTTAATGCCCCCGAGCGCGGCGTATCGCCGCGCGTCTCCAAAACAACCGACCGACATCAAAACGCGCTAAAATGGCCGACCCGAAATACAGCTCGTACATCTCTCATTTATTATTATTTTTATTATTATTATTATTGGTTTATATATTATATTGTTCGAGTAAAACCGATTATTCCCGCACACAAAACGCTATTATTATTATTATTATATATTGTCTTGTAATATATTTATAATTTATGTAACCCGACGGCGATTAGGGTATTGTAACCCGCAGCATTACTATATTATGACTCGTACTTGAATTCGGGGGGGACCGAGTACTGGACTCTTCTTTTAATTTTCTTTTTTTAAATCCCCCGGCGTTTCTCTCGGTAATTCGCGGGTTTCTCGGCGAAACGTCGTCGTCGGTTTTTTTTTTTTTTAATACTTTTATATACGTTTTTAATTTTGCGTATAGATGCGAAATTCTGCGCAGGCGTGTGGAGGATCAGAAATAATATGGAGATCCGGGGGAGCTGTATCGAAATCCCAGTGTAGTCGATGAGATAAGAAAGAGAGGCGGCTCTTTCGGGCCGGTCACGCGCGAGGCGCAAAGAAGGTTTGCCTTACGCGCACACGGTACAATGTGCAGGTACCCCAGAAGGTGTAAGACCAATTGGACGGCCGAGGTAAAAGCGGAAAGCAAGCGCGTAGCCAGGATTTTATTTTTTTTTTTTTTTGGGATGGGGGTATATTTAAAAAATATTTTGGAAAAAAATGTTAATACATAAATTAATATTAATAATATCAATATAAGAACGAAAAAATTCCGGGGGGCGGATCCCATGGACCTCCCCCCTGGATACGTCAATGGTGAGAAGACCGGGTTACAAAAGACGTGGAACGAGTTGAACCGGACACAGATTAGCTTTGGGTAGAGTGAGATGGCATATGTTTTTCAGTACGTATATTCTCGAAGGCCGATAACCTACGAAGAAAACGAACGTTTTTAATTTTTAAAAAAAATCCCCAATTTTACACGCGTTTTCGCGGTTTTGATCTTTTATATACGTCTGCAGTGGCGTAGCCAGGAATTTCTTATGCGAGGGTGGGGGCTTCTACTCTCAAACCATTAAAAACGCTTGTTATTGTCATTTAAAATTTTGAAATTTCATTTCGTCGATTGTGTATACGCATATATAGAACTGAAATTTATTATATTCCATGTAAAAAAAAACGAAATTTCAGTAGAATAAAAATATTGTTATTTTTAAAAGTTTCTTTTAACCCCCCCACCCCCAGAAAAAATCGTATTTACGCCACTGAATAATATGTATATGTTGTAATAATTTGTTTGATATTAATATGTGTTATCGTATAGAAATTCGTACGTGTACAATCATATTATACTTTACATTTTTACAACAATTACAATAACAGCTGAATATAACAAAACTACAACTATCACTGAATAACTACACAATCAATATAACACAAATAGCTAAAAAAAAAAACCATGACAAATGGCTCCTTAGCCCCCTTGATATACGTCTACGACCAGTTGAAACACTGAAAACCTTTTTTTAACTTTTTTTTTTTATTGTGCCAACTCTATTCTTTTCACATTGAATTACCCGTGCAACGCGCTTGGGCGCAACATTTTTAGACATTTTACCCAATGCCTGTATATAGTGATTAATATAAGCGTAGTGAAATGTGCGATAACGTTATTTATATAATATATAGACGCCAAACGGCAATTACAACGAGATAAAAAAGACAGAAAACAGTTAAAACACCAATAAAACAGCTTTTGGAAGAAAAAAAAATACGATAAAAAAAGAAATTACATAACGAAATAATAATAACGAATACAATGTAAAAACTAAAACACATTAAATGTGATTAATGATATTATTATACGTAATACTCAATAGAAACAAATGCTTAAAAAACAAAAAAAATTGTGGCGTATATTTATATATATATATTACGAATTTGTTTATATTATGAAGAATATAAAAGAGAACAAGATTTTCACATCGATAGCTCCGATAGTATTTCTATATTTTCATTTTAAAAGAAACACCCAGAACAGTATAAAAATTATTATTAAAAAAAAAAAAGAGCTTAATTCGTTTTCCCCGTCTGTCGCGTTTTATAACGAATTTTTTTTTTTTATTGTATATTTGAAACGGGGTACCGCGGTATAATTGTTAAAAATCTTTTAAACGAAAATTATTGAATAAAAATAAATTTGTTTTTAGGTATAACAATATATTTCACTATTATAAAAACCGGTGTGTACGTTTTTTTAAAATTTTAATATAAAAACTAATACCCTGATTAAAACTATAAGTACATATAGGAATATTATATACCTTTATAATTTTTAAAATTTTTGCTTTTCAAAGAGGATTTTTTTTCTCTCTCTCTATATATATATATATATATATATATATATATATATATATATATATATATAGAATTACAATTACTATAAATATATTATACGTTTTATAAAATCAATAGCGACGAGTAAAAAATATTTTTAAGTACCTTTGTGCGCGTATAATAATTGGCATAATTTTTGCTCGCGCCTGTCAACACAACGAACGTTAAACTATTAAAGGTTATTAATTTTTTTTTTTTTTTACCAGTTATATAAGAAAGGCTTAAACGAGAGCTGACAATATTATTATTGAAAAAATAAAATCGCGACTCAACTTTCGTCCACAGCTACGTATATATATATATAGTAGATTACACGTGTTAAAACCACTTTTATAATCCGTTAAGAACATAATGAAATTATCCGTTATTATTCACTTTTGATTATGATTTCATGAATACTGATTAGGATTGGCGAGAGAACGAAAATATATTATACGCAATTAATTTTTATTATATTTCTAGAAAATTTCCTTTTTTTTCTTCTTCTTCTTCTTCTTGCAATATATTAACCGCGGAGTTTTAATTAAATCCGTAACACTGCAGCGGAGCGAAACGCGATTTCTTGTCCGACCCGTTTTTTCCGTTTGTGATAATATTATATAATAATTAATATACAACTTAGATACAAAATTATAGAAATATTATAATTATCCATTGTACAGTTATACACGAAATCCAATTTTATTTACAATATTTCAACATCCGCGGTTCTAGTCGAAAATTTTTATACACAGGAAACGAAAAATGAAAACGATAAACGCCAATAGCTTTCTCGCTTCGCTCAGAATCTAAAACCTTCCGAAATACTCTAAAAAAAAAAATAATAACAATAATTTTCATTTCGTATCCATCGCGGATTTTGGACATTAAAAATCCCCGGCCGTCGCCGGGAAAATCGCGGCCGGTTCGTGATGAAACAATATTTAAAAAAAAAAAAATTACCTCGTATTTATTTATGTTACCGGCAAAGTGTTGAATATAGGCATTCTATAGAAATCCTAGGCATTCTATAGAATCCCTTGTACCATATGGCAATGTATTAAATTTTAATGTTATTTTAAATAATGCCTAGGCAATCTATAGAATTCCTAGGAATTCTATAGAATGCCAATGCTATGTTAGGTGAAGTATGGAATATTAATAATATTTAATCGAAATAAGTTTATTTTAATTTATTTTTAAATAGGTTTTGTTGAGCTAAAATAGTTTTTAACTAAAAGCTAATAAAAAAAAAAAAAAAAAAATAGGTTAAATATTATTTAATTATTTATTTATTGCAGCATACTGCTGATGCATGGCATTTCGAATTGCATAAAAAATTGTTTTTTATGCATTCACATTTTTTTAGATTTACATTTAGATTTGCAACTGCATTTAACAAACCCTTGTCCAGTTCCCGTAGATTGTTGGGTTGCGATAGAACGTAAAGGAAATATTGTATTAACTTCGTCAATCGATAATACATTTTTTTGGCATATTGTGAATTGTGATCTTAAGTATAAATATATTTATAAATAAGATAATAATAAAAATATTTACCCAACATGAACAACATAATAATCATAATATACCTAATAGTCACCTAATGACGATAATACATTGCACGTGTGGCATGTGCGATAAGATAATAATCGTTAAGATAACAAATGATCACCATTGGTACTCGTATATTTAGTAAATGCACTTTTCATAAAGGCACTGCACTAATGTTGCGATGTATAATTTTATACATTACCTACGTGAGATTCGGCATTCTACAGAATACCTAGGCATTATGTACATTTTATACATTTCCTACTCATTTTTGGCATTCTATAGAATGCCTAGGTATTTTATAGAATGTCTGATTCAACACTTTGCCGGCAACATTTATATATATATATATATATATATATAATATTTATTATATTATATATTTAAATATATAATATTTATTTATTTATGTACGCGGAGAGTGCAGACGGGAACGAGGACGGCGTTTTCCCTTGAGGGTGCGTGAACGTGGTGGTGGCAAACGGCGGGCCACACAATCGTGTAGTGCAGAAGAACAAGGCCAATTATATATTATCGACTTGTATATGCACGTCACACACATGTATTACACGGTGCGGTCGTGTGCGTTATTGTGCAGCATAAGCTCGTTTCGGCCCCTCCGGGATCGATCCAACGGACCGGACTACACGCGCGCGGTACAGAGTTATTCGCGGCGGCGGCGGTGGCGGAAACCCGACACCGACAATAATAATATTATACGCGCGTATAACGAGCGCAAAACGAGCGTCAACGACTTTCCTCCTTTCGCCCAGCACGTTTGTTCGACAATAAATTTTCGCTCACATATGGTCGTGAAGTACGGACCACCACAAGTGTCACAGAGAGAAGATTGAAGACTTTTGAAAATGAAATACGCGATCCGATTATGGATGCGAAGACAAGGCCAGTGGCGTAGGGAGTTCAACAGCCGAGTACTCCTGGAAGATGAAATGAAAATGTCGACAGTCAATGGGTTCATCGAAAAGCCAGAGAATACCGCTATGGCTGGGACGTGTAACGCGGCGTAGTGAAGGTGAAGCGATTAGAGATCGGTACTGGACTGGAAGTCGCGGGAGAAAAAAGACGACGGAATCCGTCTCGGAAGAGATGGATTGATGTGGTGGAAAAAGATTTCTGACAGTGCGGAAATATATAGTGCAGGACCGAAAAAGTAAAGTGATTTGGTGATGGCGGTGAAAACTCTTGGAGAGTAATAGATAAGCTAGAGGAAGAAAAAGAAACTTAGATTCGGCTCAGCAAATGATTTATATATGTACTTGTAATACGTATGCAAAGAACCAATGACATAATATAGTGTACAAAGAAATATTTTATAATCTATACTAAGTCTAATAAAATTTTTTTTTAATTTACGTTTTTTTTCCTCTAAAATATTTCCCCGGATAAATGAAAAAACCAGATTTTATAAATAAATTATTTTATATAATATGTATATTATATATTGTCGAAATTCCTCATCGTTTTTTTTTTTTTAATTGGCGTTCTTATTTTACTCACCTATCAGTTAGTTTAAATTTCATAACCAATTTATAACCAGAGATCCACGATTGAGGTCCTGCGGGTCAATGATACGTTATGATAACCGTTATTGATAACAATATAATTGTATGATTTGTGGCGAACATTTTTTGAGTTCATTGCCGACGATTTTTAAACAATAAATATTTAATATCGGTATGACTGAAAAAAAGAAAAATTCAAAACTGGCTAATAAGCTTTTATACGAAAAAAAAATCAAAAAATAAATTTAATGTATAAAGTTTGTTTTTAAAGTGTTCTGAAAATGTTTTTAAAATTATTTGATAGAGGTATTTTAAAGAATTTTAAGAAAAACTATTCGAGTATTAAAATTAGATTCTTCACTAAATCTATACGTTTTAGACATTTTTTTTTAGAAATATACGGCTAAGACTTAACATGATGTCAAACTCGCGTATGATCTTCTTATTAATACGACGCCTTTATTACGACAAAACAAATACGTAATATTTACACATGTGCACATATAGGAACGAGTCGGATATCGGTGGATATAGAAACGTATATAGAAATAATTTTTATATTTTTTAGTATATAAAAATTTAACTCGACTTAATCATATACTGATGTGCGTTTACTTAAAATCGGTTCATTTGCCCGACCGATGTCTAACAACAAGCGTATTAAAAAAAAAAATAACAACTACAAATTTACAGCTTCGCCTATAACCAGTAATACGCGCGTCTACAGTGTTTGTTAAAAAAAAAAATTAATAATAATAATTTTTAAAACTCATTTCAGTATAACGCTTTAATGTATAGAGAAAAAAAAACGAACGACACTCGGAGAAGTGTTTTAATGGACGACTCGGGTGTAAAGAAAAAAAAAATTCAATGACTTCACGAGAAACTCGTAACGTATATATTCCGCTGTACATGCATTTCGTTTCGAGAATATTATTTTTATTTTTCCTACAGATTGATTTAAATAACGGACGTACCACCATTATCAAGTCGATATAATATGCAGCAGTACGTGTGTGTATGTGTACAGTGTACATATTATTATTGTGTAATGTAAACGGCCCGGAGACGACGACAGTTTGGAAATAAATTCTGTAACGCCTCCGCGCGCCGTTTAACGTTCACAATTTGCATTTGATTTTGAAACGTCCGCGGAGACCCTCGGGGGACGCGCGACGCTCGCGCCTCGGGACATCGGTCGAATTAACGTCCCGAATATATATATATATATACGTCAGTTTACAACGCACCAGAACGTCCATTATACTGCAGTACCGGATTAAAGGGTTTTATATGTGTAATATAATGTGCGTATATAGGGAAAAGAGGGACGTGGAAAAGTTGCCTTTTTCGAGGAGAGTACACGGCACGGGGAAGAAGGGTACGCAACACATATAGCACACGCGCGTTGGCTGCAGGTCCGTAAATTCGGAGGAGGACGGAACAGGACAGTATAGACGCCCGACGGTATTGGCTGGAGGGCCGGGAAAACATGACAAATATAACGTTTATTTATTAATAAATCATTACGTTTCTGTTTTCCTTTTTTCCCTCCATTTTTTTTTTTTGTTGTATATTCTTCTTTTTCTTTTTCTGGCGTGACTACTCTCCAAAAGCTGTCTATCTCTGTAACTATCTTGAACTAAGCATCCGTATCTGTTTTTCGATTTAAATCTTATTCCATCACGTCAATCCATCTTTTTCTGGGTCTTCCTCCAACTTTTCTTATCCTTGTGGTTTCCATTCCATCGTTGCCCTACATCGTTTTCTCCTCTCCTGTTTATGCGACCCGACCGTTGTATCCTTTGGCCCTTGACAAAGCTTGTTATTGACGCCAACACATCGTACGGCTCTCTGTTATTACATATCATTCGCCAATTCCCCGTCGTTTTATCGAAGACGGCGGTCTACATATTTTCTTCGATTACTTTGTTCTCGAAAGTTTTCAAACTTCTCTCTGTCAGTTTGGTCGTCGTCCGAGCCTCGCGAGCCTCGCGGTATTTTAATAACTATACGTACAATCTTAATTTTGTTTTTCTCGGTATCATTGTGAATTTTTCTACATTCAGTGCATTTATTTTAAAAGGAAATACAGAGCGAAGCATCCTGATGTACGATGATGTTGTTCGCAGCAAATGATGTGATTTTGGTACTGATCGTTCAGGGATGTAAGCTAGAACAATGGACGGAATTTTTCGACATTAAGTAGGTGTAAAACGGAATATTTAGAATTTGTGTTTGGAAAAGATAAAGTGGAAGAAATCTATAATACGTACTTGTTAGACACGATGAGAACCGCAAAGTTATAAATCGAGTTGAAAAGTTGAAACATTTTGCAGAGGTTCGGTCGTGCAAAAGGACGTAACAAGTAGGGTACGGCGCGTGACTGGACGAAGTGAACCGGAGGCGATGGGCTTGTTGTGTGATATAAAATTGTGCCGTTTAGAGTAAAAGTGAAATTTTTGGCCTGCGATGATTTCGGGCATTGAAAAAAAAGTGGCGGAAAAAGTGTAAAGTTATTTTATGTAGGATAGAATTCGGAACACCAGAGGTAGTTTGAGAATTACGTTTTTATTTGGAAAATAAGGGGCTTACATGGTTTGGGCGTGTGGAGAAAAATAACGAGTTAGTTGTAGAAGGAATTCGAGGCAGAGGTAAATCACAAAAGTAGATGAAGAGACGGTCGTCTCAGCTAAATGTGGAAAATGAAAACGAGAATAAATGACGCATACTTGTGTGCGGGATAAAGGCGAAGAGCACGAAGAACATTCAGTAATACTTTTGCTATATTAAAATCTTTATTGTTTCGTATATGTGTAGACATGTGGCCTGCAACTAACCTTTTGTGTGTAAAAAAAAAATAAATTCGTTGAAAGGAGTCTCACGAAGCGGAATGTTGCCCGTTACCGCGCGGACGAGCCGAGTGGAAAGATGTGCTACTGATTTCATGAAAATTGCCTATAAACGATTCTATTGAAAATCGCGTGAGAGGAAAATCATGAAATTACAAGGAACGGATATAGAACGGAACCCGTCAAAAAGTGTTCTCGGGAAAAAAAAAACATACATCTTCGTCATCAACAGCTTAACGGTCCATTGAGGACCTGCAGCGCTGCCACTAGTAAGCCTCGCCATTTTTCTCTGTTCAAAGTCCAGTCTATTGTTGTATTTCCATTTATCAATCTCACATCCTTTTCTATATATCCATCTGATCCTTGGTCTACCAAGCGGTCTTTTCTCGTTTATTTTTCCTGCTGACAAAACATTTTTTAATACATCCCCATTTGCCCTCCGTGCAACCACTCCAGTCGTTTACATCTTGTACATGTGAATGTATTGGGTTTCCTATAAAAAGACAATACAGCTCTTCATTATGTCGTTTTTCGTATGTTCATAGGCCGTCGTTAGATTTTCCTTTCCCGTATCGCAAGTTTTTTTTTTTTTTTGTCTTCTCTTGTCGCGGACCAAGTCTCAAGGGGAAAAATTGGTATCTGCCTATGAGCAGTAGCTCGTGTATAAAGTGACTTTTGATTTTCTCGATAATAGTTTATCGATAGTAATAATTATTTTCCACGCTAAAATAACGTTTATTTCCGTTTGATATTTTTTTTCGTTTATTTCTTTATCCGCGGTGTTTGTACTGTATTTATATTAACACCCGAGTATTTGAAATTTTAAAAAAATTATAAAAAAGTATTTAAAAAAAAAAATACGTATACACGACGAAAATTCGTTTAAAATCTCTGCTGGTTCGTGATAAAAAAATAGTAGTGAGAATAGAGAGACGAGGTGCAGGCTCTTTTCCGTGGACCGGGGAAAGAGGGCGTATACTGCGCACTACTCTGCCGTATGTATAGTCTCGTTCGAGACGCCCCCGCGCTCAGATTATTATCGGCCCATATGTGTTTGCCACACGGCCGTAGCAGTCGATGAAAACATCGTTTTTATAATATATTACACTCGCTTACTCGTGTATTATTATATTTTATAATAATAATAATAAAGTATAGTACACACGTTGACCAAAACACGACATACCGTGCAGCGCGCATATAATATACATACACACACACACACAAAAATAAACGGAGACTGCGTCGCGTATATTGTAATAATAATATATTATACAGAAAAGGGTTGTTCCGCCGCACTAAATCAATCACGTTATAATAAATATATCGACCGACGACCGTACATTGTCATCGTCCCGAGCCGAATAACAATAATAATATTATTATTATATATTTATTATGCGTGTGTGTATAAAAGTTTTATATACACAGCTGCGTAAACCGATACGATCGAGTGCACCGAACACAAATATATACTCGTATACGACATACGTATTATGCGAAAAATCCAAAATAAAATAAAAACGAACGCCACCGTTGTGCCGCCCCGCTACCGTGTCGTCGCCGGGATTTCATAGAAAAAAAATCACTTATTCCAACGAGTCTGCATGCTCGCTTAAACACCTCCACTCTTTGTCGGTTAGGTTAGGTTAGGTTAGGTTAGATTTTACATAAGGGGGGACGGACTCTATCCCTCTAGTTTTCGCCTTCGGCGCACAATACATTATAGTACTTAATTAGGTATTTTTTTTTTTGTCTATTTCGTTCTTCTTCCTCCCTCGTTGACAGTAGTTGGTCCACGTAAGATCGTTTATGTATTAATTAATTTATTGTAGATTGTTTTGTATTAATTAAATGATACGGAAGTCGAGGGAAGGACGTCCCGCAAGGGAGAAGTTCCCCCGTCTGCGCCGTGATTCAATACAAAAAGAAAACGGTTAGGTTAGATTATGTATCACCGATTTGTTGTGAGAAATCGCCGAGAAATGTGTTCTGTAGTGTAAAACTTAAAACTATTATCTAATCCAGCGTTCGGCAATCGGTGGTCCACTGATTTTCCGCAGAAAATTTGAACGTTATTTGCATGGGAATTTTAAAAAAATATATAAAAGAAAAATTATATAAATAATAAAAAAAAACCATTAAATAAGCAATTATAATATGTTTTTACGTGCATATTAATAAAATGGAAGCTCTCAATCGTTTTTTTTTTTAAATCCCGGGCCCACTCAGAAAATTCTTGCCACCCCCCGCCCACCAAATGGCCCACCCTGAAATTTATGTAAATTATGTAAAGACTCATAACTATAATTCGTATGGGTTTTAAGTCAATCCTAATCGGTCATTAAAAATTATCTTAAAAATATTAAAAAGTTGTAACATAATGTATATTAGATATAGGTATTTCAATATTGTAATAATATAATGTTAATAGAGGTTTAAACGTATCGAAGTATAGTTGTGTAATAGAGTACAACAATTTATGGTGTGTTTATGATATTGAACCTGATTTTTGGGTTGTGGGGCATAGGTAGCCCCCCATATTGGAGTTTTAATAAGTTCCCACACGAAACATAGCGGGTACGCGGTTACGTATGTGAGTTCCCACAGAAAAAATATTCACCCGTACGTAAGTTTCCACGCGAAAAAAAATTTGAAAATTTAAACTTAAAATTTGCTTGTTTTTGTGTTATATAAAAAAGTGTAATTCAATTTGAGTCTATAGACACGAACAAAAATGATTACTTTACGTACAAATAATACGTGGACCAGTGGCGCATCCAGGATTTTTTCAAGGGGGCGGGGGGTCTAAAAAACTACATTATGAAAAACATAACTTTTAACAGATAACAGTGTCGTTGCCGGTCCATATTGTCCTAGTTCATGGTTGTTGACAACCGGTGTTATCTATATCGTATTCGAAATGTTGACAGCAAAATACGAAAGTTGTATCAGAATTTGGATTTTCATCGATAAATTTAATACTATTACACTAGCCAAGGGGGGGTCCGGACCCGGAGTACACCCCCTTGAGTGCGCCACTGACGTGGACTATACCTACACATCGTAATATTATTCTATGTTATATACATGGACTAGATTCAATCGAGAATTGGATTAGATACTTTTTTTATGCAATATAAAAATGAACAAATTTTAACCACACCGACTACGTTCAAGTCGTCAGCGCTAAGTCTGAACAAAATGGGAATAGGAAATAATTTGTTTTCGTGCGGGCACTTACGTACGCCCCCATAATTTGGTTGTGAGTAAAAATATTGCTCCCCCCACCAGAAAAAAATTGGTTGGCCTCAGCCAGCCCCCCACCTCTTGCAAAAGTTCTGGCACCGCCATTGACTACATAAAGAAATGTCGTGAAATTTGGGGGAGGGGGAGGCTGGAGACCCATCAGCTCCCCCCCTCCCCCCGCCGATAAACACGCCCCTGGCGCGCACGAAAATGACAATAACAATAATAACGCGATAACGATAAACGTCCAGCGGCGCGGCGCTGCGGTACGCAGACATTCGGTCGGCGGATGGCGGCGGCGACCGCAAAGACGTGTGTATTTCGTATAGCGCCGTGCGTGTTAGACGCGAGCGCATTAAAACACTAAAAAACGATGACTTATGAATATAAATACAGATTATTATTATTGAAATGACGGGCCCGTTTGTTTATATATATATATATATATAACGCTACCATCGAGCGCAGCGGAACGACGATCGGTCGGGTCGGCTCGGCATATATATACACATATAGTATATAAATAATACACGAATAACATATATAATATAACGAAACAGCGTGTGCGCGTCGGACGATTTCTCGGATGTTTGATTGAAAGGCAAACAAGGTGTAAAGACGGATAGGAGCGAAAAAAAACTATCTAATAATAATAATAATAATAAAAGCGTATAGTGTCGATATTATATTATGTGTGTGTATATATATAATGTATGTACGCGCGGCGTCCCGGAGAGTGTCCGAGGTGTGTGTGTGTGTGTGTGTTAAGAGAGCGTGTAAAGAATAATAATAATAATAAAAAAATTACCGAAATAGAGTGTCGGCGGCGGCGGCGGCGGCGGCGGTGGCCTGTAATTATATTGTAAAGTGCCAAGAGACCGCCGCCGCCGCCGCCGTCGCCGCGTCGCGCGGCGTTTCCCTTTATGTAACCGAAATATAAACCCAAAGAGAGCGCGAGCAAATAACACGATGATCGTGCACAAATTCGCTCGGACTCTGTGTGCGCTATACGTAGCGGTCGACTTAATCCGGTGCGAGCCGCTGCAGTGCGATGAGAAACGAAGCGCGCGTAGACGACCGATACTACGGCGCGCGCCCTTTTCTTTCTCTACGCGCGCGCGCGCGCTCGTTATTATATTCATTATAAATACCGCGTTATTCCGGGCGTTGGAATATTGCGAACGAGTACCACCTACTACACCTCGTCGTCGGTATACTGCAGTTACAGCGTTATAATACACTCTCATCAGAGCTGTACACGCATTATTTATGATATACATACACGAGCACGATCGAGGCCGGAAGAACACAGTGGTCCTGAACCGCAGCGGGAAACGGGGGAGGCAATTCATTAGTAACGAGTATGGCCCGGACTTATGTATGTTCTAGAAAAAAAAAAAAAAACCTTTACCACTATAAAACATACGTTTTACGCTCAATGTTTTTTTGTAGAAATATACGGCTCTTTTACAATAATCAGTGGTGTAGTGGAGGGTATACGCGGGCATACGGCGTATACCCATAACGCAGAAATTCTAAAATGCGTATAGGAAAGAAAATAAAACGAATACGCGGGTATACGGTCGTATTTTTGCCTTAAATATTAAATAAAAAAAGAAATATCTATATCGTGTTATTTATTCTAATTTATAAATTCCGTTTTACTATAAAAATAAAAATTGGTAAGTGTACCTATAATTCTTTAAATAAATAAAAATATTCCTTTTTTTTTTTTTTATTTGTTTATACCCTCAGTATAAAAACGAAAAATTATAAAATAGCGGAGGGGGGCATAGCCACCTTTAGAATTGAAGCGTATACCCAAAAGATTATTTACGAATACACCACTGATAATAATAAAGAAAAAAAAAAAGGTAACGATGAGCCGCGGGGCGTTGCAGTGGACGCGCGGATGACGCTTAAGCAGCGGCGTATAGAAAGACTCGCGGCTAGCGCCCTTGGAAAACTCAGAAAAAAAGCGCCTTTTTACCGATTGAAAAAATTGATGTGATTATATATTTTTCACACCGTCGTAGTTAATGAATTATACGCGTATACGCATAACGCATGTATTTGTTTGAATTAATGTTAACCTGCAGAACCGCGGGGTGTACGAGATGCGCGCGTTGCACGCCGACCCTACAAAAAACTAATTTAGGCCCCCGAACTGACCCCTCAATGTTTTAGTACAAACGATTTGTATTCGATTTTATATATTTATATATAAGAAAAGGTTAAAATACGTGTATCTTCGTATAATTGACGCGTTAATAACAATTAATAATAAATATTTGCACGTTATTCGAGATTTATCGTGAAATTTAATAGTTATTCAACGACCTGCACAGTAGCGTGAGTGCGCAAATCTAAGGGGTTCGTCTTCGTTACACAAAACGATCTTTAATAGCTATATACATAATTTAGTGCGAAATTTCAAATTAATTTAATAATTTCATAGCCCAGCTATCCGAATACAGAACCTTAACAGAGAAAAAAAAACTTTTAAAGATTTAAAAAATATGTATAACGGTCCAGAAGGGGGGGGGGAACAACCACTGGTTATTTATTCAACAATAAAGTTGTTAACGAAGCTTGCAAAACAGCCCTGTAATCAGCGTCAGGTTTCCCTACAAACAGAACAAGCAGGTGATTGGAGCGGCGAAATTTTAGGGGCGGCAAAGAAAACTTTTTTAATAATATACGTATATTCATATTTATGTTTTGATCTCTAACTGTTTTATATATTTTTAAATAATAAATAATAATTTAATTAATAATACATTTTGCTAAATAATGCATTTTGCTGGTTAGAAAAACACTTATGAAAATTAAGAGGCGTCAAATTTCCTTCTGCTTGTGATGGGCGGGGCAAATTGCTTAATCCGCCGCTGCCTGTAATAATGTCAAATGTGCAGTTGCGACACTGATGTTAACGTTATATTATGTTATTAATACTAAAAGTCAAAAGTAGGGCCAAATTGTATAATAATATGTCATTCATTTTTTTTTTCTGTTTATCTATAAAACGTTACTTATACGTGTTATATTATTTTTGTAATACCGTTGATTACTCGTATATTTACCACATAGGCGTGTGCACGGGGGTGTGACTTATAGGGCTATAGCCACACTTGAGACTGTTTTTTTTTTTAGATAATTATATACTATAGGTACTCAAATTTAAAAAAAAAATCAGAAAATTTTTTTGTCAATTTTATCACAAAAATCGTCGTGACTGGCGTGCTACCGCGATGTTATCACATTCCGAACGGTATAAGCTATCAGTCAATCAATCGTGGCTCTGTAGCGTTTATATTCTATTATCTACTTTATATTATTATCACTGTTAATTTGTTGACAGTTTAACGCCATAAACGTGTATAGTATATACCGACTTATTTAAAGTTTTCTTTCTCCTGCGTTGGACTATAACAGTGTCTTAATATAATTAAGATTCTTACTGTTAATAATTTATACAAAATGTGTTCGCAAAACGAAGGAGAATGAATAGTGTCTTTGTGGCAAAACCAGAGCCAATATTAACTGTACGCGGCAACGACACGTAAAATCGTGCTCTGTTAAAAAAAAAAAATATTAAAAAATACGTCAATTACATCTTTTTTTCTTTTTTCTAACCATATAATATAATATCCTGCAGGATCGGGCTGGGCCGGCGAGTTAACGAGCAAAACTCGGTGGGCCGTTCAAAATAATTGATTTATAGGCCGATTTAATATAATACCTATATTTATTATATATTTCATTTAATCTTATTTTTTATTTATTTTAGGCCGAATTAATTTTATTACCTCGGGCCCGACCGAATTCCCAGTCCGACCCTGATAATATTGTAACGATGAAAGAATAATATATTATCGATTATTATTATTTTTCCATTTTTAAAAAATGATTATTCGCCGTGCAGTGTCCGTCGGGCGTACCGGCTAATGCGCGACGAGGAGAAGGCCCTCCGCACGAGTTCACAAGACCCATTCATATAATACGCCGTCCCTCAGCCTTCCGATTCGAGAAAGCCCTGCTGCGTCCCTTCGGAATTTTACATACGCACCTATAGACGCGCGTATTGCGCACGTCATACGCGAAGACGAGGCCCGAGCGCACTGCGCGCGCAGTGGAAGGAAACGCTCTATACGCTGCTGGCACCTTCGTCGTAAAGGAAGACCGTTTTTCGCGTCGTGTGTGTCACTCTGTCTGCAGTCCCCGGGGTCCCTTTCGCCGAACAAAAGATACCGCCGTATATAGCACGTTTATATGGATAAACGTTGACGACTGAAAATCGGCTTTTAAAGGAGCGCGCGCTCCACCAGACAACGGTCGCGATAATTGTTTCCGGCGTTTGCAGCAGAAGGGACCGCGCCGCCGCCGTAGTCGTAACGGCGTGTTTAGCGAGGAAACGCCGCGACGGAAAAGGGGTCCCGAAAATCGTCATTTCTTTTTTTTTTTTTGGCTCGACGTACATATAATATATACTCGTCCCTGTGTGTGCCCATACGGAGCGTGTGTGTACATAAAATAAAAAATAAAAAAATCTAATCTAACCACGACTTACACGCAGCAGGAACCGACGAGGTTTCGAATTTCTCGCGATAAATCGTAAGAGACTCGGGCGGTATTCCGAATACTTTTTTGAAAGTATTTCTGAATACAGTACTTTAAATACTTTATAAAAATTAATCTGTATACAGTGTTCCGAATACTTTTCACAAACCGACCATATTTTAAATAATACCTACATAAAAAATAATGTTACTTAAATGCAAAAAGTAATTATTTCGGAGAAAAAAAATACTTACTATAGTTATCGCGTTAATTTATAAACACAGAATTTAAAAGAAAAAAAATTGTTTAACACCCTAAATACATGTTGACGACCGTTTGTGTTCGATTAAATAATAATGCAGTTACTGCAGTATTTGATATTCGTATTACTACAAAAACTAGTGAAAAAAAAAAAGTATTTGTGAAG
The DNA here is from genome assembly GCA_032441835.1 of Slavum lentiscoides. Taxonomy (NCBI): domain Eukaryota; kingdom Metazoa; phylum Arthropoda; class Insecta; order Hemiptera; family Aphididae; genus Slavum; species Slavum lentiscoides. Next base: position 1,889,724 of record CM063709.1, read on the forward strand.
TATTTAAAATAGGTACTTATAGGGAATACTATTGTCGCGAAGTATTCGAATACATATTCTAAATACTTTTTTCGAAGTAAAAATATGTATTCCATACACTTTTAAAAAGTATTTTATCCAAGTGTGTAGAAAACTGTATATTCAATGCTGATAACGTACACTTTCACGAGCGTTCCGTTCCGAATATTTTTACAATTAAAACGTATAAAATTTGTACGTCAATATAGGCAATATTTATTGAATATATAACATAAATAGTAATAAGATATCTATAAGTACCTATCGACTTCCAAGGGAGAGCAGCTGAAGCTTTGAAGGAGTGTCAATAAAATATTTTCCTTGCCCTCCCTTCTGCCAAGTATACGTCTATTTTGCGTATCTCCTGCAGTCTGCTCTTGATTCCTTCTGTAAATGGATCTCACGTGTTGGACTTATCTGAACCTTAACAAATGTGTCACCTCTTTTCCATTCCTATTCCCTTAGCGGCACATCAACGTGCATAGACCTTTTAACGTGTATACACCTCTGGTTTCATCTTACTCCTACCCTACCGTTTGACCATCATATCGATTTAACTGTTGATACAGGGCGTTGAAAGTCTTGAATTTCATTAAGCGCAATACTAGTCACTATTCACATCCAGCTCTTATATCTACGCGTCCTCTACTATTTGCTCTAGTTCGCTCTGTTCTGGAGTATCGCGTGGTCGTATATGGAATCCGTACTTTTCCCGTGATACTCTTCCCGAATAGAGCGAGTAATAAAACCGCTTCCTACCCTCCGCTGCTTTCATCCTGAAAATCCGTCATCCTCCCAATGATCTCTCCTGCAGTATTCGCTCCGGCCTAAACATTGGCACTCAAACCTCTCGCCGAGCTCTTGCACACTTTTCTTTTATTTCCTCTCTCCTTAATGTATCGACCTATTAATACATATTATATCATCCACTTTCCTCAGGGTCTACGCCACCAGAAAACACTCCCGTTTTTTACGTCCCTCTCTATTCTAGTTTTCTACCGCCTCCTATAATCACAACCGTCCTATCCATATAGTATTCTATACGCCAGATTAATAATTTTCATTCGTTTTTCGGCCACTTTTCACTTTGTATCTATGTATCTCACTATGTATCTACGTATATCACTACACTATATGTATATTTCCCCGTATTAAAAATGCTGTGTGGTGCGTATAAATTTAATTAAAAGAAATTTTAAATTTTAATCTCCGTGACTCCGACACACACTCTGTATATAAACGAGCGTGCGACAAGTATAAAGGTCTTTTGCAGTGTGTGCACTGTCGTGTGAAGGGATTCTCCGCGCTGCGAAGGAATCCAGGGATATGTGCGCTCGCCTACCCTCCATTCAAATGCTGAACGTTTATACATACACATTACACGTATATATATATACGGTATTATTTTTTTCTTCTCTTTCGCGCATACATTTAAACCCATTGAAAGGGTCAAAGTGAACGCACAAAAGTACGCTATAGCATAATTGAGGCTGGTTGACGTAATAGCCCTTTTGAGCGCGACATACACTGCACAACTGAGCGCGTAACAAATACACGGCGACGCGAATGCGAACGGAAACGTCGTATCCGCCTCTCCCTGCACATTCACCGATCATACGCGCCTTTCTGCAAAGGCGAGATCAAGTTAGAATATCGGTCCTGAGTCTGCGATTTTCCACATTTTCCAAATTGAAAAGTAGCTAACGCGTATACTATATATATATATAAATAACTCGTTAATTCGCGTTTATACGAGTGAAATTTTATATAGATCGCGCGTTAAATAGGCGAAAATTGAAAATCTTATACGCGTTTTAATGAGAAAAAAATGAATAAATCGGAAGAAACCTTCCGCGTGTTAAATAATCGAATATGCGCACGTAATGTTTTTAAAATCGATCATTACGTTGTAACCGAAATATGTAAAATATTCGATTTCGAGCGTACTGCAGTGTAATATTATTATTAGGACGGGCGGATTTTGTTGCAATTGCGAATTTTTTTTTCTACTCTTTGAATTTTTTGCGAAGTAAATTTTTTAATTATCCCATACACGCATTATATAAAGTACATAAATGTAAAAAATAAATTTCATCGCGACTTTTTGCAATTTTTTCGGTATTTTATGGCAATTTTTTTTTTTTTTGATATTGCGTACTAATATATTTTATAATACAGTTTTCTCTATTTTTCAATTTTTCTATGAAAATTGAACATATATACATATATCGAAAAACGCGACAATTTGTAAAATAATATTCGGCTAAATATATGTGAGCATATATACATGATATACATATTATAATTAATTTAAATATTTTTAGACTTTTAGTAAATATGTAACACGGTATACGACAGAGACGTCCAGGTTTTTTTTTTTAATTACAATTTATTTATTTTTTATGCGACCTTTTCGATTCTAAACAATTTTTTTACTCCAAATACATCCGATGAGCACTAAATTATTATGTATAGTGACTAAGCTATATAACCGTTTGACGATGTAAAAGAAAATCACGCATATATTTATATAATATATACGCAGAGGTAATTTAATACGAATTGAACAAGTTTTATTTTTATTTTGTATTTTTGTCTCGAACTATATTTCTTATTATTATTATTATTTGCTTTTAAAATAATAATAATAATAATAATAAAAGAGATGAATCACAAAATGTAAAACGGGTTTTTTTATTTATTTATTTCTTGCGTGTCAGAAGTTTCGAAAAACTTTGTAATTTCCATTAACATCAACGCGCGATTTGAACGTGTATAATATGATTTGCATTTTAGCTTTTCCTCCGTTTACCTATACGTAGTATAAAATCATTACCGGCGCTCGTTTGAAAATATCACGTAAAACGTTTTTATTATTATTATTATTATTATTATTATTATTATTATTATTATTATTATTATTATTATTATTATTATTATTATTATTATTATTATTATTATTATTATTATTATTATTATTATTATTATTATTATTATTATTATTATTATTATTATTATTATTATTATTATTATTATTATTATTATTATTATTATTATTATTATTATTATTATTATTATTATTATTATTATTATTATTATTATTATTATTATTATTATTATTATTATTATTATTATTATTATTATTATTATTATTATTATTATTATTATTATTATTATTATTATTATTATTATTATTATTATTATTATTATTATTATTATTATTATTATTATTAATAAAAAAAAATTACTATTAAATATTTTCCCGAACCGAATTTTTCATCTCAGTCCGTCGCTGAGCGTATATAATATGAGGCGTTTTTTATTTTAAATTTTGTCACGCGAGGCAAGGAATCAGTACAACGCTGCACAGATCTTAAAGTTCTCGCCCTTCTTTTAGTATGTCCTTCAAATATAATATATTTTTGTTTTACATTATATATAATATTTTTAACAGTTACGTTCAATTAAATTTAATAAAGTCATTAAAATGTATTTATTATTAAATCTACAATATATATATATATATATATATATATATAGTGAGTTTTCTTACTGCGCGTCGACACGGATATCACATATACGTAATAATAGTCATTTTTTCTATAATATTCGGTATGACTGCGGACGTTATTATAATGCGGTTAAACTGTATGCTATTACGATTTATACCGATACGCGGAAAAAAACTGCAGTATAGGTATGTCGTGTCGAACGTCCTGACAATAAAATCCTGAAGCGCGTTTAAATGCAACGTATAATATTTCAGGTTTCATTATTAGAGAAGAAGAAAAAAAAGTTGTGAATGTATCGTATAAAAAAATTGAAAATTCTGCGTAGAAACCAAAAAATTTTACTGTTTTTTTTTCGCGAAAATCTTTCCTACGGTCTTTTTCTGAACGCGTTTTACCTGTTTTTAACGTGTTTTCGGTAAAATCGGCCGCCGATATAGTAAATAAATTTACATATATTGTTATACCGCAGCTCTACACAGACTATTTTGCACGCGACTGTACTGTACTGTATTATTATAATATTATACAAATAAAATCGATCGTTCAGGAATATGTTTTCCCGAACTCGGCGAACACTGCACCGCGATATGGAGATGAGCGTACTTATACACACACACACAATATACGCATATACAAAATCGTGTCGGTAGGTATATACCTAGTACAGTGGCGGTAGTGGCGGCAATATAGTGGCGTAACAATTGTATATTATATATACAAAGCAGACACACGAGTCGTACGCGCATATAATATATTTTATTCCGTCGGCGTGTCGGGAACCAAAGGACGAAAATATAATAATATGAAGGCGGCGGCGGCGGTGAGGGTGCAGGTGCGTGTGTGTAGGGGATCGCGGCGGCCTGCACGCTCCGCCCAGCGGACTAAAAGTTATCCGAATCAAACAAATACGTGCGACTGCACGAACGACGCGCGCGCACTGCACGAGCACATATGCACCCCGCGCGCTTTGCGAGGGCCTGTGATGCGATGTGGACCGTTAATACACGGTCGTTGGGAAAAAAAAAATTGTTTAAAAATATTATAATATACGTGAAATTTATGCGATGAGTGAATTTAGTCCTGGCCTGCAGGGCCGGATCGATTCGAAACAGGTTACTGGACAAAATCAAATTTTTCCGCTCCCAAAATAATCGTAGACCACGCACACGCATCTCCCCTCGATCGTCTTATAAATAATAAAACAGTTTTAGGGAAGGAGGACAAAAAAATTTTTTCAAAATGTAAATTTTACCTAAATAAAGGTTTAATGCGTTATTTAACGAATTTATTCAATAAGGACGGAAAAAATAAATTATGTAGATAATCAAATGTATTATTCGGTAAATATATATAAGAACTGCGAATTTCTTCGTTTCATTCCAAACATATCACTACCAAAATGAAATAATTATCCTTGTGCACGTTCATCCATACACGGTGAACGCTCGTCATCGTCGTGCACAAACCATTTAAACCATCTTCACGCCTGCAGTAGTCGGTTGAAGCCACGTTTTTACTCTTCTCGGTGTACTAAAAGATCTTCCTCTATATTGTGCACGTTGTTGGAGACAGTGGCGTAATTAGGAATTTGTTCTGGGGGGGGTATAGACATTTTTTCGACTCCAATTTTTTTCAGTTTTGTCTGAATAGGAAAAGGGAGGGAATGTGTTTTATTTAAATACTACGGTTTTTCGACGAGACATTTCAATAATTTTACGATTTTTTTCACAGAGTTGTTCGAAATACTTCGCCAAGTGCGTCCCTATACGTCGCCTGTTTTTTCATTTTTTTTTTTTTTTTTTGTCTGAGGAGGCAATGTATTTTATTTAAATGTTACGGTTTTTCGGCGAGGCATTTCAATAATTTTACGATTTTTTTTATTATTATTATTATTATTATTATGATATTTAATAAAATTACAAATTCGTATTATTTTTCCAAGGAGGGGGGGGGGCAAGTACCCCGTCTTGTCCCTCTCCCCAACGGGCACCCGCGTATCAGTGTCGGATCTACGGGGGATATGGGGGTCATATCCGCCCGTGGGCAAAAAAAAAAAAGGTTTTTGCCATAGGGCACAGTCGCACAGACTTCAGAGTAACACACTAACACATACAATATACACATACATATTTTTATATCCCCCTTCCCCGTGAAAAAAGCCTAGATCCATCATTGCCATGTGTATAGACATTGAAGCTATTCGATTCTGAGCGGAGCGAGGAATGTATTAATTTTACAATGATGTGTTTTTTTTTATGTTTGTACTTACCCAAAAATTCTACCAGAAGGAGTGCTCCGATCTCACCTTTTCTGATTGCAAATTGCATCTAGCTTGTCACTTTAGAGAGGTCATTTTTCGATTTTCTCAATCCTTTTTTCAAAAGTCAGAAAAACTACTGAAAATTACATAAAAACGGTAAAAATGCAATTTCGTCTTAATCGATTGTCGTTTATTATTTATTACACCGAAGCTCCGCTCAGAATCGTTTTTATCGAATGCAATGATTTATAAATTTATATAATAAAAACAAAACTCTAAAATCTTTATCCGAGTAATTCACTTAAGCGATATCCACAACACCCGCGGCTCGCTATACCTTTACATATTACATAGATATGTTTTATTTAATTTATAAGTAAAAAAGCTACTGGCCGTATATAATAACAAACGATTAATAAACAAACACGCGCGTTGCCTACCAACGAAAATAACCTCGACAAATCAATAATAAATATTCTCGATCGGTTCGTGCTTCGGCGTATAAAAGTAATATTTCGTTAAAATATTATAATCGCAACGCGTGTGCTTTAAGTCAATAAAAAAATACTTATAATAAGAATGTACGTATTCGGATGGTTCGCTTTTCCGCCAGGTTACACGGTGCACGGGACAGATACATTTGAAACTCGTACGTTGAACTCTGCAATGAACACGGGAATCATGGACTCCGCGATTTTCTGGTTGTCGTTACTGTTGCTGATGACATCATCCGTCGAAGTTTTCGCTAGGCCGATAGACATAGATCGAGACCTTCTTGGAAAACCGTTATGGATCATGTCCAAAGCCGGAGACAAAATGCCGAACGAATACGGTTCTCAACTGTTTAACAATTCGTTCGACGAGAACAATATCAAGATACGTCCGTTTATCAATTGGAGAGGAGTGTTAAAAATGGTAAGATAGAAATATTTCACGTTGAATATTTTGTGTGGGGGTGTTAACGATTCTCCATTTCCACTACACGCTGAATCTTCTTACTGTACACCATTAGTAAATAAATATATATATGGATTGGTCGATCACGGCGCGTTCTACTGTTCTGGCATTTCCAAAAAAATGTAGTTTATCCGTTCAATAAAATGTCCTGCGTATGTATATTAACGTTGAAATTTGTATTATTGTTTTAAGGTGGTCCCTATTTCTCGTTCTTCCGAAATTAAGAGCGATACGCGAGAAGTCGTTCCGGACGTGTACAATTGGGACACTCTGCCGTGTTTCCGGAACAACCGTGTATCGCGTAACTGGATTGGCTCCAACAACGACTGCGACGGAGAAAACGTTTTGGATGAAAACGATAACTACAAGACAATTATCGTGACATGCGTACTAATAGCGTTTTTCGTATTGTGTATGATCTTATGTTCGGTTTTTAAGTGCGCATCACACGATCCGGATTGCCATCATTTAAATGAGAGCAACGGATCGTCTTCTGCTGTGTACTGTAGTACGTGCTCCAGTTTGAACAGCGATCAAGAACATGTCGGGAATATTCGTACTGTTTAAAGGCGATTCGGTTTACAGCGAAAGTAAGAAATTCGAAATTTTGTTGGAAAATGAATATTCTCGAATAGTTAATTTTTTCCTAAATCTAAATTCGTTATGATATAATATTACGAGTATTTGGGGCAAGGATTCGTGCGTTATCGGCTTTGTTCGTACAAGCAGCGTGTGGAAAGGGAAGAGAGTCAGTAAACAAGGAGACAGCCTGCAGTTACGGAAAATTGGAGAACTCAAAAAAGGTCAATTTTCACTCTCCAAGCGAAAAAATCTAGACGCCGCATAAGATGTTTTCAAATAAAAAAAAAAAAGGAAAGTAAAATCTTATTTATTTAATGAAAGTTTGTAATTATTGTTTTGAATGTCGTAAGACGATGAATACTATTTATACGTTTCGCAAGCATGCATATTACAAGTATAAGCCGTGTAGGTATCGACTGTGCCGTGTGTTTCGACTTGTATTACATCGAAAGAAAACTTTGAAAATAAATTAAAAATAAATGCAATTTAAATATCATTTGTGTAATTATTGATGCCTCTTCGCGTATTAAGCATAAGAAAAATATGAAATATCCAACGTGAGCACTGGATGATTTAGTATACCCTCGAAGAAACTGATGAGAACACCACTGATTTTTAGGTATAAGTTAATATTGAAATCGATATCTGTATACATAGTTTACTTATCGATAAATTAACGTAGACAAAATTCAAAAACAAAATCGTATAGGTACGTTGTTAAGCGCAGTGCAGGGAACGCCAGGGGGACGGACATCCTCTACTATTTTCCTTGATCCTTTTTCTGCTCACTCGGACTGCTTTTTTTCACAATTACATTTGGTTGTTCTCTCTTCTAAGTGCGGTTGTATTTCTATCTAGCTTTTAGGTCTAAAATGATACAAATAATTGGATAACATTCAAAGCCGCTATTAGAATTTGCGAGGCTCGGGACAGAACATTATTGCAGGAGGCCCTTCTGTCCCGGCCAATAATCTAATGTTAAAAACAAATTTTTATTCGGCATTTTAACAAAGATTTTTTTCAGATAAATTGTTATATTTATAATAAAAAAAACCTCGCGCCTGTTCAAAACGTATTTAAAAATATCCTCACACATTTGTGTTTTCTGTTTATAGTATGTAGTTTTAATAACTTCCGCGAGATTCGATATTCGATAACCAAAGAAAATATACGAAAAACATTTCTATATATATATATACATATATAAATGAAGCGTTGTTCAACGGTTGATTTTCAAGTTGTTGAACTGTCAAATTGTTTGATTTTACAATAGAGTCGGAAAAAATAAATATAAATTATATAATTCATGTTTTCGAATTGTTTGTTAAATATATAATTACGTATTTGTATTAAAATGTGGTTAAAAATTTGTGACTGTTTATTTATGCGATACACTATAAACCAAAAATCACAAAAATAATACACTTTTATTGCGTATAGGTACGTACCTACTTCGACAACAACGTACAGTCATCTTCAACGCGAACCAACTACTATACTAAACCGCTACACACAAAGGTGGATGTTGAGAGCGGTTGTACAGCAGTCGATGCCACCAGTCGTGCGAGAGACGGCCACGTCGTCGGCGAAGATTGAGGTCATGATGCCCTCCCGTTGTGGCATGTCGTAGCAGAAGATGTTGAAGAGTGCGGGAGACAGCTTGGATCCCTGCGGGACACCGGCTGTGATGCTACGGGGTTCGGATAGGAAGTCCCCTACCTTGACTCTAAGGGACCTGTTTGCGAGGAAGGACCTAATCGCGCCTATCAGGTAAGGGGGGAAGTTCAGTACGGACAGCTTGTGTAGCAGTCCGTCATGCCACACCCGGTCGAACGCTTGCTGGACATCGAGGAGCACCATCGCCGTGTGGCGTCTCCTGTTGAGGCCGTCGGCGATGTGCTCGGTGACCCTGAGCAGCTGGTGTACCGAGGAGTGTCTGGACCTGAATCCGTACTGAACGTCGGGAAGGATGTTGTTCGCGCTCAGGTGCTGATTTACGCGGGAGAGCAGGACGCTTTCGACTACCTTGCTGATGGAGGATAGTAGGCTGATGGGTCTGTAGCTAGACGGGGAATTGAGCGGTTTGCCTTGCTTGGGAATGCAGATGATTGTGGCCTCTTTCCAGGCAGCGGGAAAGTGTTTGAGGCGCATGACGGCGTTTGTTATGTTACAGATTGCTACAAGATGTTTCCTGGGAAGTGCTTTGAGAACGTTGTTTTTGATTTGATCGCTGCCTGGCGCTTTGTGGGCATTGAGGGAGCGAATTATCGAAGATATTTCCTTCGGACAAGCAGGAGAAAACTCGGTTTTGTCGAGGGGGAGATGAAGAACCCCGCGCTCAATCGTGTCGTGGACCTCTTTTAGCTCTGCAGCGCTTCGGTTAGGAGAGCACTGGGCCTGCAGCGAGTCCGCGAATATCTCCGCTTTGTCCGAGTCGAGAGAGAACGAGTTGTTGCCTACTTTCAGCGGTGGGAGGCAGGGACGCTTGTTCCTAAGTTTCCTGACTACATTCCAGACGTTTCTGGGGTGAGATTCGGCCTCGGCGATAAAAGTGTTGAAACGGTTATTTCGAAATTCAGATACACGAAGGTGGACGGATTTCTGAAGAGCGTTGAGCTGGGACTTGAGCTCGGGAGTTCTCCGCGATTGCCAGAGTCTACGAATGCGGTTTTATTGTTGACGAGTTGTTTGATGTCGTAAGGAAGTTTGAGTTTGTGTCGCGGCGCAAGAGTTGTTATAGTCGAGTTTTGCGTGGCGTTGTTCAAGTCGGTTGTCAGTGCTTCGACCGCGGCGTCGAGGTGGGTCTGGGATTTGATGGGGCTGCATTTGAACGGAGAGGTTTCCAGATGGTATTGGAGGAGGAGCCAGTCGATTCGAGATGTGGTGACGGGGATTGCGGGGCGGTCCGGAATTTCGAGAAGTGTGGGGTTGTGATCGGATGACAGTCGCTCTAGGGTCCACGGGTTTTCGGCACGAGGACGTCTTTAGTGATGAAGATGTCGAGGATGTCCGGGTCCCGGTGGAGCAACCGGGGAAGTGAGTTGGCGCCGAGGGGCATCTATGACGAGATTATGGCGAAGAAGTGTCCTGAGAGAGAACTGCCTGCCGTGTTGGTGTGTTTGCAGCCCCAAGATGTGTGCTTGGCGTTGAGGTCCCCGGCCACGACGGTGGGCACGTTGGAGGCGAAAAGTGGGACGATAAATGAGATTTTTCGGTTGTGCGCGGGCGGCGAGTAAATTGCGATGACGCGGGTGGGCGCGGGGGAGGTGTAGACCTCGACCCCTACGACCTCGCAGCTGATGTTGTTGTCGGTGTTGATGACGCGATGACGAAGGCCCCTGCGGACGAGGACTGCTACCCCCCCTCCTGCGGCTCCTACGCGGTCGCGTCTGTAAGTCGTGTAGTTCGCTAAGTAAATGTTTTTGTTGTTGCTAAGGTGAGTTTCGGTGATGCACGCGATGTCGATGTTTTGTTCGTCGAGTAGTTGTTCGAGTTCGGTGAGTTTGTTTTGCACGCCGTTAGCGTTCCAATTCAGGATGAGGAGGCCGTTGACGGGATTAGGATTCATGGACGCGCTTGAAGGATGGCAGCGGTGAGCGTCTGTGTGAACTGTGTCACCGCTGCGAGGATGATGGCCTGAAGGGCGTCAACCGGTGGGCTGGGAATGAGAGGGGGAGCGGTTTGAGGAAGAGGCGCTGGTCCGGTGGAAGGAGAGGGAGCGGCTGTTGGGGCAGCTGTTTGCGCGTACGTGCGGTTGGGGCGAGTCACGTTGGTCGCGGGTTGTTGCTGGCGTTTGGGCGCGCGGTTCGTTGTCGGTGGAGCGGGTTTGGCTTCGGGCGCGGTGTTCGGCTTTTTCGGCGTTTTTGCGCAGCCACGATAGGTCGCGCGGTGGGAGTCTTTGCAGTTCGCGCAGGTGGGGACGGCGTCTTTCTTGTCTTTAGCGGTGCAGGCGGGGTCGCGTGGTTTTGCCGCAGAACGCGCAGACGAAGGGGCGCGGCAGTAGTTCGCGGTGTGGAAGAACTTGAGGCAGCGGCGGCACTGCGGGACTTCGTTAGTCTTACGCTTGGCCTCGGCTTTACGCTGAGGCCGCCTATCGCAGTGATGTCAAAGACGGTGCGGGCGCTGTCGGAGGAAGCGTCGAGGTGGACGGTGACCAGGGCCAGATTTTCCCGGCTTTGGACATGCGGTGGACGCGGCGGACGGCGGGACCTTCATCTTGAGTTCGTCAAGATCTCCTGCTCGGTGAAGTCTTCGTTGACTCCGCGGAAGACGACGACCAGTTCGCGGTCTTGTTGCAGCTGGTGAGTGGAGTACTCGAGCTTCTTTGCGTCGAGGTCACGGGTGATCTGGCGGAAGCTGTCCACCGTCTGCGGGTAAATCCTAACGCCGCTGGAGGTGTTCACTGCGCGGCGGATCGGGATTTCGTGCGCGGCGAATGCTTTGCGGATTTTGGGCCAGTTGGTACTTTTGCCTAACAGGATAGGAGGCGGACATTTTTCTTTGGCGGCGGCGGCGGAGGAGACGGACATGACGCTGACGTTACGCCCGTATTTATACAGATTATACGAGTATTATCTCCGACGACGTCACCACAAAACAGCCGCGTCGTTTGGTCAACGACCACGCCCACCACAAGTTTACGCTACCGTCATCTGGATTACATTTATATAAAATTTGAAATTTATCGAAACACACACGTTTAAGTTTATTCCTAGGGATTCGAATCACCATTATGGGAACAAAGCATTTAATAGTACGGTCTCGAGATTAGTCGACGTACACCTAGATAAAAATGATTTTGACCAAGAATTAAAATTAATAACTAAAATCGCTAAATTTAATGGGTACGAAAAACATTTGAAAAATGATTATAGGAAACAAAAATGGTCGAAAGAACTTAAGACGGTAAACACCCTTAATAATGGATTAGATAACAAAACAGTAAAGCCAGCAATGGTATTTTATCACAAATAATCTGTCCGTTACGTAATTCATTATTATAATTAATTTAATGTAAACCAGATGGCGTGGCAGCATAGGCGCTTGCGGTGGGCGTGGTCGTTGACTCACGACCAACCGACGCGGCCGGTTTGTGGTGACGTCATCTGAGGTAATATAAACTGTATAAATACGGGTGTATGTATAGTGTCTAACGGTTTAATAGTAATTGGTTCGCGTTGAAAATGACAACGTAATTGTCGAAATGCGTATGTACGCAATGAAAGTGTATTAATTTCGTGATTTTGAGTTTATAGTGTATAATACGTATTTATAATCAAAAACGTTTACTATAAAAATCTAAAGAAAATTAATTTTTCTCGCCTTCGCTTCACTCGGACCTTTTTTCCATTTCATAATCGATTTTCGCAAATTCCGTTTTCAATATTGACTTAATGGCGAGTTCAGAAAGTCTTTCTCCGGCTATTGCAGTATATTCTGTCAACAATATTTAGTTTTGAAAAACTTCTTTTGCACACTAACAGTCACATTGGCATTGTAAGCTCAATCCTTATATTATACGTAAACGACAGAATACGTTAGCGTTTGTTTTTAACTATATAATATTATTGCTCTCGAGATTTTAAACCGCTCTATATATATTGTGTGTATATATGACATATAAATTATTGGAAAGGAGCGTGAGGAGTGACGGAATACCTTTTATTTTTGTTTTTAAATATTTCTGCGTTTAATTTCTCTATTTCTAAATGGAACTCTAGTTATTTTTACGCTTTCAAGTTTACGTATAAAGCCCGTCTTGTTTCAGTCTGAACTGAAAACGTGTAGTGGTTATTGTTTCGTCGTAGCGGTCGATCGCGAGCGTTCATCGGTGTTCATTCAGTGTGACCACTTTAGCCAGTTCGAAGTTCGAAATATATTGTATGCCACCATGAAGTGAATATAATATGCACATAATAGTGTACAATAATATTGTATAATGTTACGAGTATAATAGAGAATATTAATAACACGACAAATTGTCGTCGACAATGCATTACATTAGACATTTTAATTATTTTGTACATAAATAATACACAATCATAGAACAGCGACAGAAAAAAAGCGATTGAATATTATGTTATCAATTTCGAAACGAATATTTTGTTATCGTTAAATTTCTTTATGAAAACAGCACCATCTGGCGGTATAGTTTATCGTAAGCGGTGTTTCCGTGATAAATGGTCGCTGCATTATTCTTTTCGCATTGTTATATGAAAGTATGAAACGTCGTCTCTATATTATTATTATTATTATTACTCTGAGGCCCAGCTACGAGATTATTAGACGCTAATAATAATTCAGTGTTTTTCTCGCGAACTACAAATGTACATATTCTCTACGTAATTATAGTTCACTTTTATTTTTTTCCTATATGTTGTATTTTAGATTCTGAGCGGAGCGAGGAATGTATTGGTTTTATAATGATGTGTTTTTTTTTATATCTGTACTTACCCAAAATTTTACCAGACGGAGTGTACCGATCTCACCTTTTCTGATTGCAAATTACATCTATAGTTTATACTTTGTAGAGGTCATTTTTCGATTTTCTCGGTACTTTTTTCAATAGTCAGGAAAAACAACTAAAAATATTACATAAAAACGGTAAAAATGCAATTTCGTCTTAATCGATTGTCGTTTATTATTTATATTACACCGAAGCTCCGCTCAGAATCGTTTTTATCGAATGCAATAATGATTTATAAATTTATATAATAAAAACAAAACTCTAAAATCTTTACCCTAGGAATTCACTCGAGCGATATCCATCACAACACCCCGCGGCTCGCTACCTTTTTTTCTTTCTTTTTTTTTTACTCTTTTATTTCGATTTTTTTTTCAATTTTTTCCAGAAAATATTCGTGTTTTTTTTTCTATTGTTATTTCGAATCCTGACCAGAGGCGTAATTATGGGGGGGATGAGGGATAGATCCCCAGAGCCTTTTTTTTAGTCATGTATAAAAAAAAAAAATAACTGAAAACTGTCATCATCTATTGTAGAGTCAAAATTTTTCTTATTTTTTTGCTATTATTATCCCCCCCAGAACAAATTTCTAATTACGCCACTGATCCTGACGGTTTTCAAAACGAACGAGCGTACAAACAGGAGGCGATGGTCGCCCACCCACACGCACGCGGTATACATTTTGGAGAAGAAACACGCGCGAAAAAAGAGAAAATAATAATTCACAGTCGTATATTACACGCAGTCGTCACCGTCAGCGCGCGTCTCCGCACCGCCAACACTTCTCGGGGCGCGCGAGAGAACGGCGGTAACCATGGCGAGGCGAAAAGTTATTATATTTGCACAAATCCATATTTGCCGCAGTAGGTACACCGCCGCCGCCGTTCTCTTTCCCTTTTCGCGCAACACGCGCTGCGTTCGGTGGCGGATCCCCGCGATAAGGGCAGTGGCGGATTATGCATTTTTTCGCCCCGGGGCATTTTTTTTTTTTTTGGCGCCTCCCCCCTCTCCCCCAGCCACTTTGCATAAAATTCAACTCATTGGTTCATTAGACGCCCTATTAAACCTGGCGCCCTGGGGCAGCTGCCCCAGGTTGCCCCGCGTGTAGATCCGCCCAGGCCCGGATTTACACTATCGTATGCCCTAGGCACAGATGATTAAAAAACCGAACATTGAGTGTAAACGCATATACGAGTAATATTATTATTTTTGCCTGTAAATTCTTATATACATAATATTTTACTCGTTGTGCTAACTTCTACAGATTGTATATTATATTGACTTATAATAAATATAAAAAAAAAACATTAAATACGAGTATTACAAAAAAAAAATCGTGGCCACACATTTTCGTAGGCCCTAGGCACAGTGCCTATAGTGCCTATGCGCTAATACGGCCCTGGATCCGCCACTTGATAAGGCGGTACCTACCGAATGGATCCGGTTATGCGGCGATCATCATCATCCCGTCCATCAGCACCAGAAACCAAACGGCTTTGGCTTTTTTTTTTTCACTATAAAAATATCGAAAAACGTTTTAATATACAATATATTTTTAAGCTTTTACAGGCCTTTTGCTGCTGCTTTTGCCAAATACAGATCTCCGTTATCTGCATCCTCAGTTCTTGCCCTTTCATCTATACTTGATTTAACATATACTTCATTCTAGTATAACCGATCTAGCCAACGTTGACGTGGTCTTTCTCTGCACGAGGGATGTTTTATTTAGTTTAGAGACCAAAACTTGTCTCGTTATTAGACTATCATCCTTATCTCGCCATAAGACAAGAGTTTAAATATATATATATATATATATTTAACAGAATATCAAAAAATTGGTGGGGGGGTCAAAAAAGTTCGTACCCGGCTAGCAGGAAATCAGTGGGAACAAAACAGGAATTCCTATTTGATTCCCTCTATGACCATTTGGAAGTCCTTGGGAATCCCTAAGGAGTTCCGGTGATATTAAGGCTACAGCTGTATACTCGCGGAAATCGACTTCAAGAAATAATGAAAATAAATAAAATAAAAACGATATGTGAAAGTCGAAAAAATGCGTTACACCGCCGTCCAAAACCCGAAAAATATGTGATAAAAACAGAGAAAACAATGTTCATAAATCAAAACGTATTTTTTCCAATTAAAAACGGGACAACGCCTAGTGGGACGCGCATAAGCAGTGGCAGTATAAGGTGGATCGCCCCCCACAGGATTTGATTTTTTAATTTAGTATATCTCTGACCTAACAGCAGCGACTTGTAAATTGGTACAATGTAAGTCATGTAAGTTGGTGCAATTATATGTTATGGTTATATGCTCCATTTTCACCCCGCCCCCTTTGAACATCATGTATAAGACTAGAATTAGTGCTCGACCGACAATCAGCGCGTACCGTACGCGCTGATCATCAGTCGTGATCGAGCGTTTAGTACTTTATTAGTGCTTAGCTGACGACGAACTCGGTCGGTCGTGTACAGTGTAAACGAGTAAACATGTAAATGTGAGTAAATAACGTGAGTGTATAACGAGAAAAGATGAATCCTTACGTTCATTTCATTTAATTGAATTACGCGAAATAATATTATAATTAATAATAATAATAATGAAAAAAATAATAATAAAGATTGCATACGCGTGTACGAACGGTCGCGCTCGGTCAGCGTCAAACAAAACACTCGCATATATCGACATAGTGCGTCAGCCGACCGTAATAAAACGCGAAAAGAAAGTAGTCACCAGATAGCGTTACGACACAACACAGAGGGCGTGGCAGAAAGGCGCATATAAATAGCGGTCTGAAATCATCGGACCGCTCAGTGTAGTCACGGCGGTCAAGTGTGAACAACGTAGTTTGTGATTAAAGTACGCAAACATCGTAATTCGCGTCTACCTCCATGTGTGTGTGATCATTGATTAAATGTTCTCTGATTAAATATGTATTTAATTAATGGTGTGGTGTTCGAGACTGACCGCTATTTATACGCGCCTTTCTGCTACGCCCTCTATGTTGTGTCGTAGACTCGTAGTGCTATCTGGTAACTACTTCCTTTTCCCGTTTTATTGTTATTTCGTTTACGTTCCACGCACGTTGTTCTTCCATTTTTCTACATCTGCATTTCGTCTCGGTACATTAATAGATCTTTCTTCTTGGTTATTACTCGTCGATGTGGATATTTCATTAGCAGAGGGGGTTGGCCCCATTTCCACCCCCTCTTGAACATCATGTATAACCGCCATTGCGCACAAGTCAATAGTTTTAATAATAAAAAATACCCACCGGAAAATAAACTACTGTCCTCTTCAGGACTTCTGAATAGGTAGTAAAAAGGATACTGCAAGGAGTCATACAGTCCTATAAGTGTCCCTAGTTGAACTCCCAATATGTTAATAAATGGAACGTAACCAGGAGTCCAATAGAGTTCTCTTAATATCCCATGTAGGATTCCCTAACCAATGGCAACAGGATACCATAAGGAGTCCTTTTCGTGTCCTTAAGCATTCTTTGTTGGACTTTTAAAAAGGCAACCAATAAGACACCACACCATTAATAATATATTAGTGACTTATTTTATACAAATGGAATATTTATATATATATATATATATATATATAGGCCAGAACACCTGTGGAGTGAGTAGTAGAGTATATTATATGTACACATATTTTGTTTATAAAATAAACATTAAATGTAAAAAAATGTGGCCAATTTTTTTTTTTATTCAATTGATAATAAACCCCTACCTATAAATTATAACTAGGGGAAAAAACGTTTGTCACGGTTTTTAATGAAGAGATTGATTATAGTATAAATAATGGATACATTGCTAGATTTATTATTATATTATTAGAATATATCACTCGCGTTGCTTTAGGTAGATATTACTTATGAGCTCGGATATTAATGAACAACTATTCATTAAAATATGCATTATATCATGTCAAAACACACAATTAAATTCCATAAAACTTATTACATAGTCACAATACGTTCTATTGCTTCAGTCAGCGATTAATTTCAATAACTGGACCAATGTGTATAATTTTTTAAAAGAACAAAAAAATACGATATAGGTACACAAACAGTTCTATAAATACATATGAATGACTTGGCACATCACAAAATATATAATTTGTCGAATGTTCTATTTGTAAATTTGTAGAGGGAAAAAAATGTAACTATTGTATTCTCGAGTATTTGCTATTTTATAAAAATAAAAACTGTCATTGATAAAAATACGCTTTTAAGGATATACAAATTAAAAACAACTATGCTAATCATTAATATAAGTGTAACTCGGAAATACAATTTTTTATCGTTAAAACAACAACATTACCAAAAAGCATTAGCTTTTGATTTTCGAATGAACGATGTTGTTTAAATGTAAGATTTCTAATTTAGAGGATTACACGGACTTATTCGAATACAATAAAATTAAAATTATATCAATCCACATTTCCAACATTAACACCTTATGTAGTTCTTAAACATTTTTATTATTTCGACAGTATTATTTATAATATTAATCGTTAATCGGTTTGTCTTTTAATACTACAATTTTTAAATTTAGACCTGCATAGGCAAAACAAACATCTGTAAATAAAACGTTTACCCGGTAAACTATAAATTGTATTTATTTAGCTGTAGTCATAGAGCACATGACAGTTTTCTCGAAAAACACAAGACTCAATTACAGCAGCAATGAATGTTCAGCAACATTATCCTACCAAACCAAGAACAAAACCACTTTTTTTTTTTTTACTACATCGTATCGTGTCATTGTCATAAAACCCATACTAAATAACGCATATAAACAACACGAAGAGTACTGAATTTAAAATGATGTGCGGCTCTCGAAATTAGTTGGTATCGATGAAAAACCCCGATTCAACAATCAACGTCATCTCTGGAGCGTTACACATGTTTTACTTTCAGTACGACGTCTTCTTAAGTACACATAATAAATTCAATAATAAACTTTAAAGCATTCCAAATACAATTCGTAAAATTAAAAAAAGGAATTTTATCCTCAGGAAAATTATGGATTACAAAAATAATATATAATAAAAAATACACCACGGAATTGTTAACAATTTATCATTTTATACTTATTTATTATCAAAGACAAAGTGTTTACAAGTTTATTCTTCGGTTCCGTCAACATTTTCTGTACCTAACTTTTTAAATGTAGGTACATTCACCCAGGTGACCAAAGTGTATAACTTGTGTGGTGAATCTTCGTCGTCATTTCGTCTTCTAGCTAATTGTACACGAATACGGAATGGTACACTCCTAAAAAAAAAAAAAAGCAAAAGAACTAAAGGTTACTAATCATTAATCAATTAGGTACATTGTATCAAGAATTGCCGATTGGCGACTAAATCAAAGTTTAAAACTCTTGAAGGCCACGGCATATATTTTATGAACATTTTTTATTTCCATACCTAACAAATATTGTATTTAATAATATATAATTCATATAGGTAATGCACATGTTTATATAAAATACTAAATTATTAATATTGGCATACATATTTTAAATGCTCATTATATAATATTTTACTAATTTAACATGTGAATTATAGTATTTACAATACGCAGCTTCAATTCATGAAGCAGGAACACGAATTAGACAACTTGTTTTATTGTAACTATTTATTTTACTTAATACTCTTTGGGATTGATTGTACATTTAATTTTACTTCTTTCACATAACCATTTTATTCTTGTAGTTTACTATTTCATTAAATAGTAAAAATATTTTAAGGGGTATTTTATTAAAATATTCTTTTCATGACACACATTTGTATATTGCATAACAAACAAGAGGTACAGTTTAGTAACAGATTTCAAGCTTTTATACACAGAAGTATTTTTGGTACAATATAAAAAAAAACTCCCCACAGCTTTGGATACAAGATAAAAATTAATTCAATGTAATGTGTACACTACATAATAAGGAAGACACTTGTTTTCTGTTTGAAAATTACAATTAATTTAAGAGAAAACTGATTTTAAATAATGATATAGTGTTGAATATCTAAAACCTGATTTATGAATATCAATCAATCAATACAAATTACTAATGCACTTTATTAAGTTCACTTAGGTAATACGATGAATAAAAATCGGCAATATGTACTCATTTAGTAACATTTAATTCGATAAAGAAAAACTCTGTATAATCATGCGGCGTTCCAACTATACCTTTATTAAATGATTTGTTATCAGACAGTCGATTTCCAGTGCCCACCATCATATTACGTCTCTATAATCATATTTATTTTATATCGTGAACCGACAATACAGTTATTTCTTGTCCGAAAGCAGCCGAGAATTGTATAATTAAAGAAAAAACTAATAATTCCCGTATTTCATTTTCATCGGTGACAAAAATGTTTTCAGAAATAAAGAGTAATACTACTCTGAGGGCGCGCTCTTTTTTAAAATCCTAAATCGCACTCATCGAAACGTACGCTTTCGAACGAACACTGCAATCGATAACTGGGACGAATCGAATGGATTTCCAAAAGACGGACGGAACGCACAATAAAATGAAAAACGATAGTACGCACCTGATTCCCTTGGACCAGACGAACTTGTTCAGCCTGGTGTCGACGCGCACGTCTTGCGTGCCCATCTGTTGGGTGGCGAACTTGCGGATCTCTTTGATGGCACGGGGCGCCCGTTTCTTGAAGCCGATATTCAACAGCCTCTTGTGCATGTTGATGGTGTACACACGGGTGACCACTTCGTTGATCGCAGATTTGCGTTTACGTTCCCTGGTTACTTTGGTCATTTTTGTTCCGTCTGCGAGACACTAGAAAAAACAAAAACCATTTCGCGTCAATGCGCACTGTACGTCGCCCGAAACGCGCGTCACGACAAATCCCGACAGAAATGTCGGATGGAAAAAAAACCAGCAGGCATTTAACGCATTGCTACATTACCTGAAACGGTCCTGACCGATCAAATAAACGACACCCGACGAAAAGGATCGAAACGGATGAAAATGACACTCACCCGAATCCGAAGACGACGAGACGGAGAATTATTTCGCCAAAGAATTGTTTACAAAAAAAAAACAATCGCTACGTAACCTGTAAATGTCGATTACACCGCATTTGTGCGGTACGTCGGCGGAGCGAGAACCAGTTTGGCAACACTGTAACGACTGATAACAGCGATAACGATAACGCGTCCGGCTCGGATAACGCGCCGACGGGAATGTTAAATTTTCGAATTTCGCCCGTTTATTATTCGTATTTCATCGCGGACCGCAGTTCGGGAGTCGGGAAATGATAT
Organism: Slavum lentiscoides; assembly: GCA_032441835.1. Lineage (NCBI taxonomy): Eukaryota > Metazoa > Arthropoda > Insecta > Hemiptera > Aphididae > Slavum > Slavum lentiscoides. Next base: position 1,910,819 of record CM063709.1, read on the forward strand.
TCGTTAGGATTTGAACGCGATTTTATCGGCGGACATGGACACGGACGAATTGGCGCCCGAAGACAAATACCTTTTGGTCGCTAAAGCCGACAACGTAAAACACATTTCGTCGCTGTTGAAGGCCGTCAATTTCAAAGACGTACGTGCGCGCATTTCAGACGCATCCGAAACGTTAAACACTCGTTTACTTCTGTCCCGCAGGTGGGCGTGTGTTTCGCGACCGAACACGGTCTGAAAATCGTAGTAGAAGATTCTAAATGCGTACAGGCAAACACTTTTATCGGCAGCGAAATATTTCAAGTACCCGGCTCCTCGTCTCCTCGTCACCGGACGTTGTAATAAACGCGTGCGTTTTCGTATTACAGGAATATCAACTCGGCGACGATACCGTCGCTTTTCGCGTCGACCTCAATACCCTGATCGAATGTCTGACCGTATTCGACGGCTGTTCGACCAATCCCAGTGTCACCACTGCCTTGAAGTTGACGTATAAAGAATACGGTTCTCCTGTAAAACTATTGTAATACGAACTTGATAAGCGACGCGGTCCGGTGGGTATTTTCGTTTGTTAGCCGTACGTAAAATTCTAGGTTGGAAGAAGGCGGTGTCATAACGGATTGTTCGTTGAGAACAATGGAAGTATTCGATATCCTGGACTTTAGTATACCGGCCGAATCGACTACCAGTAAAATCATTATACGATCCTCGGACTTCAAGGATATACTCAGTGACATCGATAGTACGTCGGATTACGTGGAATTTACGTTTTCTGAAGAACCGCAGTTTTTTAAAATCCTAACTTCCGGTATCGCGGGAAAATGTAGCGTGAGTTCGACTAGCCTGGTTACGACAACAGTAATAATTACGAAATTACTAAATTCTATTAGGTCGAGATACCGTCCAAAAGCGAAATAATGGAACAATTTGTTTGTAACGCCACGATTACTGTCAAATACAAGTATAAACAAATAAAGCCGTTTTTAAAGTGTATGAACATATCTCAAAAAACTTTGATACGCACAAATGAAGAAGGACTGTTATGTTGTCAATTTATGGTGCAAGTCGAAAGCCACACTTGTTATTTAGAATATTTCGTAAGTACCCATCTTAAAAACTTCAAAACGTACACTTGAACGTTTTCTCTTTTCGTATAAATACCAATGTATTTTTTTATCACTGAATAATAACTATACATCATTGGACATTCATATAATAATATGCAACACAAAGTTCGAAAATCAAATTAATTTTCAAGGAAATATAATTGAGATTTAAATGACCGGCTTTGAAGTGTAGCCGAGTTGTCGTCATAAAAATTGAAAGTCGGTTGCACATCGAAAGAGACGTGTAATGAGATCACATAAAATATGTTAGGCGTTTCGTTAAAAGAAACGTTGACTAATGTTGTACAAATAAGAGGTGGCTGTGACCTGAACTCGGACGGGAGAAAAATCATTATACGTTTACTCGTCGAGTTGATTTTAATCGACGTCGAACGTTTCGTTTTTATTAATATTATTGAATAGGTATCAACTTTAATGAAAGCGTTATTTCAAGAGAGGGCTAATAACATCAGTTTGATTTTTGTTTCAGTGTACGCCAATTGTTGACGAAGACTAATGGACGTTGTCGTGTACACTATTGTGAAACCTTCGTTGTTCGTACCGTTTGGTGAAAAACGCAAGCGAATAAATTTGTTGTCAAAACCAAAACGAAACGGTGCTATAAGGAAAACATTTTTTTTATTTTTTGTTTTAAACTTCCCAAAACCGCTGTTAATAGGCAACGTTTTCATATTTTATTCCATGAAAAAATAACTATCGTTTTCGCTTTCTCTTTGAATAAATTTTCATATTTATACAAATATATTATGTCTTCTTTGATCCGTATAGAATCTCTATGGCCGGTGCGGTTCCCTTTCCACTGGTGGTTTTCATTTTGCGTAAAATTCCTAAAACCGCCAAAACTGTTAGTTCAAAAAAAAAAAAATTTGAAAAAATAAAGCAACGGACGCGTTTGAAACTGTTATAAAATACTAAAAATGGTAAGTTTTACTTCGCGTTAATATTATTCGTCTGTGAACCGTTTGAGGACGAATCGAGGCCCAGAGGTAAAATCCGGAAAACGTAGGCGTATACGGAGATCGGAAACGGACGTTTTCTCTTTTCGCCTTGCACGCGCGTAACGTAATAAAATCACAAAATAAACGAAACGGTAAAGTAGACGTTTCCCATTATTCTTCCAACGTATCGATCGTTCTGATGCGACAAGGATTAGAAAAACGAATTCTAAAATTCGTAGGTATTGGAACTTTTCGTTTTCAAAAATCGAGGTAATTTTTATGGTTTTGTTCCACTGATTTCGGAGGGATTAATGGAAAGTCGAACTCGCGTAGACTTCACACTACGGATTCAAATCAGTTTTTAAATTTCTAATCAGACTACGAGCGAGATCCAGTACCGTTGGAAATATAAAAAAAAACGTCTATTTTACTGTTTTGTGCGAAGAGAGAAAACGGCCGCTTTAAATTCCGATTTATAAAATTTTTACGTCGAATACGACAGTGCGAAACTCGATACTTTGTGTTTTTTTCTCCCCGGGACAAATGCGGTTTAATATCCGAGCGATTACTTTCTAAATCGACCACTTGCATTTGTTCGTTTATAATAGGAATAAAAAAAGCGCCGAAATTGTTTTCAAAATTTGACTATACCAAAAGTTTGGTCGTCCTGGGACGTAAAAAAAATTTAATTTCGCCGTAGCGTAATCAGTCACTGTGCACAAAGGATCTGCCTCGCCTCCAACGGTGAGATCCCTCCTCAAAACGCATTTCCCCCGTTAACCGGTCGAAACAGATTAATAACAAATACCCTAAAAACTTGAATTCTAAACAACTCGAAAAACTAAAATACGGATTTATCAAACAATTTCGTGCGCCATCACTTTTTTTTTAAACAGTTTCGAAGAAAATTACAAATTTTCGAGCAGAATTGTATTTGCAAGACTATTTAAAATCAAAAAGTAATGAATCCGCGAATGTCGATTAACGTTGGTTATTTTTTATGAATTTTTTAAGTGTGTAGCATTACATTTTAACAGCGCTAGAACTGATCGCGTTATGAATATTTCAATAGAAAATAAATCGTTGATTTTACTCGAATTTTAAACGCTTGAAAAAAAAAGTGACTTAAGATATTTTTAAAAGTTTTCAGTTACGTTTATTACCTATATATCGTGTTACACGAACAGGAAATTATTGATTTTAGAAAAATGTTTTACCTTTGTATAATGTATATGTAAAAAAAAAAACAGTAAAAATTCCCAGTGTCTTCGCATTATTTCTTTGGATTACAAAATTGGTTCTTGTGAAAATCAAATACGTCGACAATTTGACCAGTTAATTTTTTTTGCGAATTTTTCTTTCTCATTTACGCATAAAACGCATGTTTATTTATTACCACGGTTTATACGATTTTAGTCGGGTCCGGAGAACTATGACAGATTTTGGTCATTGCGGCACTGCTATTCGAAATCGAGTTCAGACAACAAAGGACAATACGCTGTACAGACCGCAATGCCAAACGAACGACGATTAACTGCGGTATACCACGACCATACATTAAACGTATTTGCAGCGGACAAGACAGCCGTCCCAGAAGAACTCATTCGTCTGGCACCGGACACGTATGTTCTGCAATCCACCGTGCATTTGGGAATTCTGTCATTCGATGATCCAGTCAGCCGTTGGTGGGTGCTGACATTTCAAGACGAACCGTCTGCGGCAGACTGCGCTTTGACATTGCGTATCTGTGTCGGCGTGACGTTGACGGACGTGGAAAAATTACTGTTGAATCGAGCACGTTTGGAAAACAGTATAGTCCAGACGATAATGAATCCGACGTTTCCGCATTTCGTAGCCAATGTAGAAAACGCCAATGCGAAGGCACAAAATACGTTTGGATCACAATTTCAGTTATAGTTTTAATCAAAAAAATATTGAAAATTATTAATAAATAATAATATTAACATTTAAATATTTGTCAAGTCTCTAAAAACACTATATAAATGTAATATTATTAATTTTTAATACTTTTTTTTTTTTTGTTATGTCTTTTTGTTAAGTATCTCTCTATATAATATTTAAAAATAAAATCTTTATGTTAAAATCCACTAAAAAAAAAAATTAAATTAAATATATTTAAAAATAAATTACATTTACATGCTACGATTTTTTAATATCCGTTTTTTTGTTTACAGACACGCATGAAAGAAAAGTATGGCTGGTACGCAATTGTCGATTTCTCATTAAAAATAGTGAAGCGTATATATGTATATATAAAAAAAAAAAAAAAAACATTACAAATAGCATTCATAACACATTTCATGAGTTTTCATTCAGTCTTGGTAGGAGTGAAAGGAATTTTGGGCATACTGATTGACCTAATACACATAATAAATATATCAGAGTATCCTTCTTTTGGAAATAATAATAATACTAAGTATACGGTTGTAAATGGAATTGAATTATTATTTACGGGGAGACCGACTCGTGTTGAGCATGGGCAGATCTTCATCTTGCGAATCTTCATCCAGCGGTCGATTGTTTCCATTGCATTCACTTTTCGAAGAGACATACGCTTCTTCTCTGGACGCTTTCATCTTCAATATCTGCAACCGTTTCATGAAATTGTCCGCTTCGCTGGCTGCGGCCGATTCGTGTTTTCGCATCGGCACGGACGTATTCGAATTGTTGTCATTGTTTCCTATAAACATTTCATAAAATAATTATAATAACAGGGATTTCTATTGGACATATTTAAAAAAAAAAAAAAAAGGTGGCAGGTTTGTGAGCACCATTAGTTTAAATGGGACAGCTGAACAGATATTTATATTTGTATTATTAATTTGAATTTGAAAGTAATAAGTTGTTATATATCAAAAAATCAATTATAAATCTAGTAGGTTCCTCGTATTAAATGTTCAGGTTTTTGGTTGTCTAACTGAGAACCTTATTCATGTTTAAAAAAAAAAAAATATGTTGAAAATCATTATATAAGTTGACAATCTAATTATTTTTCTATGCAGCACTTAAGAAAACTATTAAAATAGTAATAGACAATTTGCTACCGGAAAGTAGGCTTAAGGTAAAAATGTGAAACATTTGTGATACACAAAAAAAAAAATCATTGTAAAGTCAATAATATATTATACCATTGGGTTCGACTAAACAGCTTTTTAAATTGTCTTCGATAGCCGACAGTTTACGATGAATGTAATCCTGGAAATACTTTGTAGTCTTGGAAATGTGTGGTTCTATGTCTATATTGGGATGTTTGATTTTGAATCTGTGCAACTGTTGTATACCCTATGTTCATGAGGGGAAAAAAATATTAATTTCGTTTGAGACACATTTAAATATTACGTTACGATAATATACGAGGACTCACTTCGTCGGTATGTTCGTGTTGGCCTATTTGTAGAAATATATCTGACAGTTCATCGTAAGGTGTTCGATGTTGTTTACGTTTACTGCTTTCGGGCCTGGGTTCGCTATTCAAATGCTATATACAAACGCACAATGGATATTGTTAGACGATAAAGTGAACGGTTAATATATTATTATTAATATTTACCCTCAAAAGTTTGTGTATGTAAACGACCATTTCCGAATCTTTCGGGAACTCTGGACTGGCCAAACTTTCCAACACTTTGTCGCTGCGTATTTTCACCATGGTGTGCAGTACGGTTTTACACGTTCTCAGCGGAGTGTCTGACGGTTGTTTTTTCCAGTGTTTTGTGTCAAACTCCTAATACACACAATAAACGCGTGCAATAGACAAGTAGATAGTAGTTAATGCACGGGTTTTTTTTTCTCGAAACAAAGCGAATAATTTTCAAATTCAATTACTTTCAAAAACTTGTTTATGTGCGCGAGCACTCGATCGTAACACAGTTCGTCGCCCCACTCTTGGAAATCTTTCACTATTTTCCATATGCATTTCATGACCAGTTCTTTGTAATGGGTAGACGAATTTTGAGGATACTTGACCGTGTCGTAGAGCATGGCTAAAAGGGCGCTGCGAATTTTTTTTTATTATTAGAAACAAGTTTTTCATACACATACACAATAAACAGACAATACAATGTGAAAACTAAAAATATATGCTTACCACGTGACCGGAGTATGGGTGGATCGTTCCAAAACATTCATGATGAGACTGTTCACACACCGTCCAAATAGTTGAGTGTCTGTGCTGTTTTCCGATCCTTTCATACTCAGCAAGTACAACAGTTTAGAAAGTAAATCGCGAACAATTTGTTCATTCAATATTAAAGTGAATTCTTGATATTTATACAACTACAAAAATACATACACACATAATGTCGGTAATTTAAGTAGCTCTACCCTCCCGTTTTTATATTTTAAAACTTTAACACCTACGTTTAAACATAAATTAAATACATTCTTATATCCAACAGTGACATCGATATCGTGAGATTCGGATAAGATATCAAACTGTTTAATGATTGCATAAAACAGTGATAGCACTTTGCCACCTTCTAAAAACTTTGCTCTTGTCTGAAAAATAGTATAATAAAATTCATATGGAAAACAAAACCAGTGAAATTATTTCATCTTACGTCAGGTCTCAAAAGCATTTTGTCGAGGCTAGTCAGAGCAGTTTTCGATGTGTCTATGTCCTGTGACGTCACTTGATTTATCAGTTGTTGAATAGGATCGGCAACGGTCGGTGGAATTTTAGGACTTTTCGTAATGGTCGCGGTACTGTATGGACTCACGTTCACGCATGGTTTGGACGACAACATATTGTCGGGTAACGGTCTAGAAACGAATGATTTTTCATGTACGAAAAAAAAAATTGAACAGATTTCACAAAATCATAAACAGTTTACGCACTGTGATTGATCTTGAATTAATTTTCTGAAATTCACCACTTCTTCGTGTTCTGCGGTCCAATTGTATGGTTTTAATTTTAATTCCGGTCTTGTGATCTCTTCTGCTTCTAATTCTTGAATAAATTTCTCGTCGAGAGCATAACGCGTCCCTTGAGGTTGTTCGTCATATATTTCACTGACGGGTCGTCTACTGCTATTAATCAAAATAAAAACAGACAATGCGTACACTATAGAAATCTTATGCACGAAAACCCCTGAATCGTTCAACAATAACAGCGTTTTGTGTGCTACAATACTACATAGCAATTAATAAAAAATTTACAGAAAAAAAATGTACAAGCTTCAAACAGTGTTTCTGTTATATTCACCTGAATCCCATTCGTAATGTCGATGAATTCTCTACGGTGGTAGGAATGCTTCCGGTCCTATACGACAAAGTACTTGCAGATCTAGAGGGCGAATCACTTGAATACCTCTGTGGACTTTGTTCGTGATTAGATCCTCGTGAAACGTTAAACGTAGCGTTTTGCTCTTCATCGTCAGAATTGTATTCATCGTCGATGACGTTTTGCGGATCAGGTACTTGTTGGACAGGAGGCGCAACCATTTTAATAGTCGGCTGGACTGTGGCTACTGGGACAACTCGATTCTTGGATGCTCTTTTCAACCGTTCTCTCAAAAGTCCCATGTCTTTTTCTGATATCTAATTTAAAAAAAGAAAAGTAAGTCATTAATTCAATGTTTGTTCACTTCCAAAAATGTGGACTCAAGTCAGACTGTAATAAAACTATAATTATGGTATTATTAACGAAATATTGTTATCTCACATTGCCCACGAATTTGAAAAGAGCCTCGCCGTGTAAAAAGAATGCAGCAACAAAACAATTTAGTGCCGCCGTACGAACCGAATTGTCTCTATCTCCTATACTTTTCGCTATTTCTTTACACGCGGCTGCCACACTTGGTTGACAAATCGATGTGCCATAATCTTCGATCATTGTTGCTAAATGTTCCAAACATTCTGCAAGTAAAACAAAAAAAATTACCTTTTTTAGTGAATATAATTTACAACTGTAGATAAAAAATAATTATCGCCTCGTATATTATTATGTTTAAGTCTTGGTTTCATCAAATTATTTATTCAAGTTCATATTTGTAACTTGACAAAATGAAAATTGCCCGCCTTAAAAATTAATTAGTCAATAAATACGAACCTGAACGCTGTCTCGAGTTCTTCGATTTTACTCCATCCATAATGTACTGGAACATTTTTGTATTTGGGAATACGAATGCGATTTGTTTCAAAATAGATCGTACGGTGCTTCTTACTGTATCTTTTGGATCGCCTAACTATAGCGCGGTAAATAATATATTATAACGAAATAAGTTTTAAATGTCATTCAATTGTTTCCCCACTTACTTTTGTCACCAAATACGGCACAAAACTCGACGCTTCGGTGTCGTGCAGTGTATATTGTTGGGCAATGAGTATATCAAATATGTGTTGTAAATAGTCTAGACCTTTTAAAAGTACTGATGGATTTGTATCAAAAAATCTTAGGGTCATCCATTTCAGTATTAAGTCGAGATTACTGATCAACGCTAAATTATTATCTTCCGCAGTGGTCAAATCCTGATTACACGAAAACAATCATAAATCGATGCATTTGAGAGAACATTACTAAGTTTTTTTTTTTTTTAAATACCTCTGAAAGGGTTTCAATTGCTTTGAGATGATATCTGAAATCTGAATGGAACATGTTTGTGATTAACACCTTATTGATACCAGCGGTCAACATCTGTTCACGAAGTTGTTCAACAAATTCTTCCCGAGGAGTAGTGAAATTCCACTTCAACGACTGTGCGTAAATAATAATAAATAATTTCACAATTCCAAAATATTAATAGTATAACATACATTATTTAGACAGTTCTGTTTTTCTAGACTTATCTTTATCACTATACTATCACAATTTTTTAAGTTGATCCAACAAATTGAAATTTACGAAATTTGTTTTATCGACTACAGAATTTTAGCTCAAGTTATTATTGAGTAAATAATTTGAGGATTTAAAATTTTTTTTATATTACTAAGAAAGCAACAACATACAATATTTATCCAAAATAAAAACAAAAGTACTGCGCAAAAACATGTTTTCTTTAATAACTTACTTTTAATTTGTGTTCATCGATATCACGTTGATGTTTTAAATTGTTTTTTTGGAACAATGGCGAATTGTCTGTTTCTTCTTTCTTTTTCCCCGTAGCTGTACTCACACGTGGAATCATGTTTTCCTAGGTAAACAGGTAAATTAAAAAAATTACTTTAAATCGTCAAGTATATTAAGACATATTGAGACGGACCTTGTTCACTTTGGCAGCTGCAGCTTTAGGAGGAGGTATCTTTGACCCACCAGATTTAACCGAAGAACCAGCAGGAATACCAGATTTTACGACTTTAGGTTTTTCGATTGGAACAACTGGTAAATTCGGTCTCTCTTTGTCTAATTTATCTCTACAAAACGTCACCGACATTGGCTACAACAAAAATTAATGTTAACTTGAATTTTTTTTAAACATTAAAGCCATACCTTTAGTTTATCACAAGCTCCATACATAGAAGAGTAACCCAAATGCATCATGAACCCAAGTACAGCCTTTTCAGAAGCACCACGGACGACAGCACTTCTATCTTCAAAACTGGCGTAAAGTGATGGTAGCAGACATTTCAACTCATCAGCCGGAATCGTCTTGGACGGTACTATAACAGTGACAAATTATAAAAAATCAAACTACCACTAAAAACGTTCAAAAGTAATAATTGAAATTTTAAACCGTACTGAGTGGCAACTTCTCTGCAAGCCAAGTCCATAATTCTGACCGCAGCGATACTGAATTATTTTTCAATGCGTCCAAGAGTATATCGCCTCCAAAAAATTCGCGATAACCACATACGTCTGCCCAAGTACTCATACACTGACGAGCACTTTGACATTTAAATGTCTAGAATGAATTTTATACATTAATATTATTGTGGGTTTTATATGTTAAATACTCATTTACCTTTGCATCCCCCAATGCATTTAACACGCCAGGTAAGTAACCTTTTATATAATTTTTAAACGACGACCCCATGGCTTTTGATATTAATTCTACCAAATTGATTGCATTTGAAGCAAGACGAGCATTTGAATCGTTTAATCTGGTGAAACAGAAACCACAAATTATACAATTCACAATGTAATAAATATACAAAATTTAATACACATAGTAAACTTTTGACGTCAATAAAAACATTTTTCATGGGACAAATTATTTTAATAAAAATGTAGAGATGGGTCTGTTTGAACATAAAATTGTTGACTTAATACTATTGTTTTTCCTTTATAAAACTTATCTACTATAGACTTCTCTACAATACGTGCGACATATTTAAGTTTTACCCTAGTATGGAAGTAAATAAAAGTTCTTATTTGTACCTGTCTTGCAATGCTTTCCTGGCTTCGCCTAATTCACTAGTTATAAATTTAGCTTCGTTAACAATGTTTTGCAATTTCGTTAAAGCATCAGAACGGACCTAATAGATACAAATCAAATTAAAAAAATGTTTTAATATTTCAATGATTTTCTATTCACCTTCCAATCTTTATCTGATAATTCAGTGATCAGCGCATCAGTTATCTGAGGAGTTATGTCTACTCTTGGTACAATATCTCTAATGTTAATTTCATATGCTGGTTTTTCATCATCACTGGCGACATCTAAAGACTCTGTAGATTCTGTGACTTTCTTTCCACGGGTAGGTTTTGGAGGAACTTCACCTTGATGCTGTATAACAAAATGTTTCTCGTATAGACAAAAAAAAAATTCAAAAATATTGTAATCATACCTTTTCAAATTCTGCATTGATCTGTTGCACTAATGTTGGTTTTTCATTCTCGAAAAACAAACCCAACTGCGGTCCCATGTAAAGATACATAACACCCAGAAGGGAAACAACAGCCATTCTTACTTGAGGGTTAGAAGCACTTGCAGCTTTTTTGACATTTTGCATTACAGATTTAGGTTCGATACTAAAACATGAATTAAATAATAATATAATTATAGAAATTAATTTACAATACGTATCACAAAAAACAAAAAAGAAGTATGGATAGCTAAATAGGAAAACTTACTCCAATTCAGACCTGGACAGCATGTGAAAATGTCAAACCAATATTATACTGAAATACGTCAGAGTATTCTCTATTTTTAACACTAGAATAATAGTTTACTTACATAAATCCAAACTCCAAGATTGCACCTGATAGCCAATTCAAAGCATCGATCTGGACTTTGGGATTTTTCTGTGACGTAAATGCATATTCTAACACTGCATTAGAAACCAGATCCAATCTAGTTGATTCAGAAAGGGTGGTCAATACTTGGCTAGCTAAAGTACCATTTTTGTTATCGCCCAACAGAGATGAAACATCTTGTACACAGCAATCCATGCCAGCACTGCAAGTATTTAATCATAATTATAAATACACTAGAAAAATATAATTTTAAATACCTTGTTACAGGAAATTTTTCAAAAACTTTTTTCAAACAATCAAGTCTCAATTTCTGTATTTGTACGTTATTATCTTTAATACCAGGTTTTTTGTTCAACAATTTTATCAACACTTGACTACTAAATGTTAGCGATTCCATTAAATCAATCATCTATAATAAAAGAAATTTAAGTTATTGAATAAACAATTTTAAACAAAGAAAACTGATACATACTTGTGAAAATTCTTGTACACTAGCTAAACGTGTTTTCCAATTTGCATCGACCATACCATTCAAAATTTCTGAAGAGCAAAAAGTCGATGCTAATTCTGCAACTTCGTCGTCGTCAAATTCTCTTTCACTTTCAATTGCAGGAAGTGCTTTTGATGGCAAAACTTTACGTCCGCCTGATGATGTAAAACATATGAATAATATTAAATACCACAATATTTAGATATTATACATTTCAATATGCTTACTGGGTGCACTAGTAGGTTTTTTAACCTTAATACTAGTAGCAGCAGCTTTACTAGGAACATTGACAGCAGTACGAGTTCTTTTGACAATGGTATTTTTGTTGATTGCTGATGTTGCTCTTTTTTCTATATTACTAACAGGTTTTTGCACTGTAGGTTCTTTTGCAATAGCAGTTGGTTTTGCAGTGATTACAGCCTTCTCCGAAGCTTCTTTAATCTAAATAATAAAATGATTTTCGACACATCATTGCAGTAATACAAATATATCTTATTTTATTTACTTTGGCGAGTTTTATTGCATCGACCCCAATCAAAAACGGGAGAATATTTTTTTCCGATACAACCTTCCATGCAGTTCCAAGAGCTTCAGCAGAATTATCTCGAACAGTTGGATCTAAAAAATAAAGTAACAATCGATAACAATTTTTATATATACAAATATTTGAAATCAATCTATTTTTTTTTTTTTAATTTTACATATTTATGATTTGATTTTTATAATAATAAATGATATACTTAATCATCAGTACAAAAATTGTACATTAAGTTGTTATAGAAATGTAATTCAACAATAACAGTCCAAGGTTCATAATTAATTAATAAAAATATATTTATATTATGAAACTTTATCATTCAGAATTACTAAAAGGTGTATTATTATGTTTGATTTGGTTTTGTTGTTCACCATTAAACACAAACTCAAATTATCAAAATGAAAAGAAAACATTTGTTGCAAAAATTACATAAAAATTATTAATGAAAAGAAGTTACGTAAGTCATATAATTATTAAATTTAAAAAAAATTATAATTAAAAATGTAATGAACATTAAATGTATATATTATAACATAAACAAATAGATTTAGTGACAATGGAAAAGAATATTAACATAACCTATGCAGGTAATTTCAAAAACAAACAGAACGTTGACCAAGTGTTAAAACGATTTAACGATTATAATACTCCATCATCGGACTTCAGAAATAATATAGACCAAGTAATTTGTATAAATTACATAATTTTTAAGTTATTATTAAATTTGTTAATAAAAATGTATTGTGTTTGTAAAGTATATATATATTATATTTTTTTCTTTAATACACACATTTAATATTGTTTTCAGAAAATTCCATTAATATTACATAAATTTCATTGTAAAAATGACATTTATACATTTATTGATAATTTACATAATAAAAATTTAAATTTTGTCAAAGTCACAACTATTGGATTTACTGTGCATGGCACTCCTCTAAAAATTATAGAAATAAAATCAGATAATAACAGCAGCGATATTATTTGGATTGATGGAGGTATTGACCTTAAAACTTTTCGCAACAATCGTCATGTTTCTCAATATTTTAAACAGGCATTCATGCACGAGAATGGATTACAATATCTTCTGTGATATACATAGCAAATGAACTGATATACAATAGACACTCTTTGCCAAAATACATGAGGAAAATAAACTTTGTTCTAATGCCAATTGTAAATCCAGATGGGTATTTTAGAGAATTATTACTAAATGACATACCATTTAATCATTACGAAATACATTTATTTAGATATATGTATACACATGAAAAAGATAGAATGTGGAGGAAAAATCGTGTTGAAACAAACATCAATGATTGTATAGGAATAGACTTGAATCGTAATTGGGATTATGATTGGAACAGCACAAATTCTAATAAAAATTCCTGTTCAGAAAATTACAGAGGGCCAGCTCCGAATTCTGAATTAGAAATAAAATCAATTATACGGTTTATCAAGAAAAATGCAACTAAAATGAAGGTTAGTTGTTTTATTTGTTATAATTAAATTTTTTCTCAATCGTATCTCATTAAGGCATTACTTTTAAGTAATTCTATAATGTACACATTCGAATTATTATAAAAATGTATGATGAAATCAGATAAGTTTTGATACAAATAGAAATCTCTTGCTAAACAGGGATTTATAACATTTCATTCATACGGACAAAAAATTATGTATCCTTGGGCATACACCATTGATCATTCAAAAGACTATAAAGAACTTCACAGAATAGCTAAATCCATAGCACTGAAAATATTTCAAAAAACTTCAAAAAAGTATACATTTGGTTCAGCAAGTTCAACAGAGTATAACATATCAGGTTTAATGACATATAACAGAGTATTTTATAATATACTTATAAAATAATTTCACAGGATCATCAATAGATTGGATGAAAGGTACAGCAAATATTAAATATGTATTTGCAATGGAACTACGAGATACTGGTAAAAATGGTTTTAATTTGTCTACAAGCGAAATAATACCCACAGGACTAGAAGCACTCTGTGCAGTTTCTGAATTAACTAAAAATATTATAACAAAATCAAATGGAGTGACACAATTTTCTATACCAAACTGTGCAGGAACACACATTCTTTATTTTATTTTCTATATTTGTCTTTTTTTAAATAATATTTATTTAACTAACAATCCTAAAAACACCTAAATCAATGTATCAAATAATATGAGAAATGTGTAATAAAATATAATTTTATACTACAAACGAAGAATGTATAAATAAAAAAGTTGTTTAAAAATAATAGTTTCAATAGTACCTAAAAATAATACTGTATTTCGCCATAACAACTAATATAGTATAAATTAAAAATAAATGATTACCCGATTCGTTCAAAGTTTTTATTAATGCTGTAGTAAAAATTTTTAAATATTTCTTGTTCAAAATCGTTGGTGTACATTTCGTAAAGCATCGAGCCAAAAAAGAGACGGATTCAGCTTTTACAGATGGATTTTTATTATCTATTGCGGCCAAAACATCTTCATGAATAGATTCGAGTGTCATCTAAAACAATAATAATAACAGACTTGTTTATTTTGTACAGAGTTTAAATGATAATGAAACATTTCATTACACTTAAATATATGGCATCGACAGCATCTCGTAATGGTAAAACAACGTTTTGTTTTTTTTCCTTAAATTTCTCTAATAACGCTGGTATGCAAGCAGAAGCATATGTTTCAAATCGTTTTTTCAATCCGTTAGCTAACATAGCCATACACTTGGCAGCAATACCGACTATGATAACATTTGAATCTTTTGTAATTACCTACAAAACAATCATCGAAACATTTAAATGAAAAATAGATTTTTTATTCTACAACAAAAATTACATACAGGATTAGAATAAATTATTAATATTTAATAAATCAACAAATTCCTTACTCTCTTTAATGCTCTCACTAAATCTCCATATTCTCCACTCTCCAGTTTTGGAGCTTTCTGTAATATTCCTTCCAGAGAATCAATAGCTTCTTTGCGTTCTTGCCATTTTTTGGCTTCGAGTTTTTCATAAAAGTCTTTGCTAAGCTGACCAAGTATGTTGACCGGATCAATATGTTCTTCAGGATCATCAACTTCATCTGTCCCTTCTTCCATTGCCACATCTGTCATTCCAAATTATTTTATTAATTCCGTTTCGAATACTCATTATTAAAAAAAATTTCATTTCATAGGTTTACCTCCATTAATAGCAGCCACTTCTTCCATTTTAGCAGCTTGTTCTTGTTGAGAACGTAAAAAACGTGAAGGCCGTGGTTTATCGCTACTAATTTTTTCGAATTCTGCTTCTAGTTCTTGAATCTATTTAAATTATATACATATATTTATTTAAACCAATTATTTTAAGTTTATTATCGCATATAAATATACTTGTAAAGGTTTTAGATTGGCTAAATTAGCTTTAACAGGTGTAGGTCCAATCCATGAATAGATTTCTATCGCCAACAATTTTGCTTCATCTCTAACACTTTTATCTCTATCTTCAAGTATTGATGGTAATTTTTTCAACAATGGCTTAATGTTCAATACTTTAGAACCGAATTCTCTACAGAATAAATAACACAATGTAATTCTACTAATAAATCTTCAAATAATATAAATTACAATACGCTAATTCAAGAGTTTTTATAATATAATAATTAAATTAAATTTCAAACTTACTTTATTGCTTGAGTTGCAGCTTTAATACAAGTTGAAACTATTTTGGGAAATTTATGGTCCATTCCTTTAATTAACTCTTCTATTACTATATCCTGTTTCTCAATTTCAATAAACATTAATGAAATTTGTATGGCAATATCTTTAGTTTTCGCTTTTGGTGCACCATAACATTTCGTTATCAATCCAGTCATGACATCTCCTGCCGTTCTGTTAATAAAATGTAGTAAAATTTGTGTGAAACGTAATCGTAATTAAAATAGAAACCATACCGTCCGGCTGTAGCAGAGTTCTCCACAAAAACCAATGTGGCTTCGAGTCCTTTTTCTTGCGCAACAGCATTGCTGTCAACAACAAATTTCTTCACTATCCCAGTAAATCTGTTCCACTCAGGAGCTTTTTCATCTAATTGTCCAAATAATTTAATAGCTTCTTCGTAACCACTTATTCTTGCTTTCCACAACTGAAAAGGCAACAAACAAATACACCATATTATTACAATTATAATAAATAAAATAATAAATTAGGGTTAACAGTAGATATGTAAATGAAACTTGTGAAACACAACTGGTATGTATTATTTAAGATCACTGATGATCGTCATCAAACATACTGTCAACCCTATGTCAAATAATTTTATATATAATAATAATAATAAATTACTTTGTGTACACATCGTTCTTCAATAGGTAACTTTGTATATGAAGTGTCTTCTTCAGCAGTCATTATTCCATAAAGTATAGCAGACAATAAATACCAAACTTTAATTCGCTTTTATCTTTTAACTCATTAATGTACTAGAAAAAATATTCAATTATTCTTTATTAATTATTATACATAACATAGATTCTAAAATAACAAATATTGATTTTTTATATTTCTATTATTACGTTTTAGATAATAATAGAAATATAAAAAAAATCAATAATACTAATAAATTATTTGTGTTAGTGACACGATATATTACATTTTTTGTGTACATTTTAAACGTAATAATTATCAATTATCATCCAATGTCATAAGAAATTAGTTGTCAGATTGATTTTGTCATAGAAAACTAGTTAAAAAAAACTGAATGAACAGAGTTCAGAATGTAAAATACCTGGAGATCTGAAAAGATTTTCTATATATATATATATAATTTAAATTATTAAGTATGTTAAAATTAATCTAATAAATTACAAATTAAAGATTAATCGTCAATTTATAAATACGAGTACCTACCTATTGAGCTGTTCTATGATAAAATAATTAAAAATATTTACTTAACGCAAGCAATTAAAAATGCAATTATTTCTTTCATTGGGTAAATTAAATCAAGTACCTACCCTCCCAAAGAGTTTAGTTAAATGCAATTATGAACATACGAGTATACGACATAGCAAAAATACATTTTAACAAGAATAAAACACGTAGGTGGATGGATGTAAACAACGTAAGCAATAAATGTAATTTATAAGTGTGTACAATGCAAAGATTCAAAGATAGAGTGAGAGGTTCTAAACAGGTTTGCTTATTTGGATATGACCAACCTACATAAACGCTTTTATAGAAAATGTTTTACTACAATAAGTAGGTTGCTGATAGCCATATAAGTAGGTAATACGTACAGTTTCATGAATTAATTTTATTTATGTCAAAATCCCCGAGAGGGTAAATAAACAAGTACACAAACACAATTCCGTTATATACAATAAAACATAGATGTATTATAATATGAATATTCATAAGTGAAAAATACAAATGAAATAAATAAGACAGGTATATGAAAGTACAGTGCCTTTAAAATAAGTCAGAAGCTTTTAAGTTTAGAATAAAATCGTTAACGAAATGTGAATGAATACGTTATAAGTCAACGATACGCAATCAGCAAACTATGTTATAAAATAGTATTTTGTTTTTGTTCTATTATCAAACGATTTTTGTAAATAAACGTATCGTTACTATTTCAAATACAGCGTAAGTAACAAATAACACTTTACCAATATCGGGCTATCAGTTCGTTCGACTCCTAAACCCGTTCAAAATAAAATAAAGATGTCTCTATTATTATCCACAGAAGTAATACAAAAATTGTCAGTTCTACTTGGGAGAAGTGTTAGTTACGCACTACACTAAAGTCGAGTATAATGAACTACTCAATGTATTCACAATACTGCGGTGAACGCATAAATCATTCAATACTGGATTATCGAACAGACTGTTACACCGCCCGTAGACGCTTTACTCGAACCGTATAAATACAACAGGTATTTTCAACGCGACGTAAACGACGTCCGAGTACCAACGTTGTCGACCGGTCCAATACCCACAAAAATCGTAATAAACTTCAACTGGCAACAAGCACGAGTGTTTGACGACGAAATACCGAATAAACATTTATGTTTTGGGGGACGTAGAGAAAAATAATCGACAAACTCATCGGCACGAGGCGTTTCTTCTACTAGTGTCCGCGTTAAAATCCGTAATCGTACTACATATTTTTTTTACACCGAATCTAATTCTAAAACGTACCTTTAAAAACGATTATCGGCTGAACGGTAGTGCACAGTATTTCGTATAATATTATTGTAAACGGTCCACGGGCAAACAAAACACGCGCCGCGTACGACGTCCAAAACGAACGAAAATATCTGTTTTTAACGTGTTTGGCTTTTTATTATCAGTAAATGTATATGCGCGTACGAGCTGACAATTATAATAATAATGTTTTAACGATTTTCTTTACTTGACGCATTATGCGGTGGAAAAAAACCCCTCCGGATACGAAAACAAAAGTATGAAAACACATGTTTATCTCGCGGGGACGTTGTAAGTGCGGACGATACCGAGCGTACAGCGTCTTTGGTCGTGTATTCCCCCGTGATTGAATTTCATCACCGGTCGAAAACGCGTTGTGCCTTTAACCGCGCGGTCAGACTATAGAAAAAAGAATACGGTATACTTATGCTTACTGTATTTATAATTAATAAAACAATTTATTTTCCCCGAGAGCAAACGAAATTTTAAATTCTTTTTCTGTAACACGTGTCATATACGCTTATATTGACTTTTTATAATAATAATAAAAAAAAAAGAGTGTAAAAGTAAAATAATTTCTAAGTGTAAACTAGTATAACGCTAAAGTACGGTACAGTTGTAGAAAATAAAGTATTACTATATTGGTATCATAATGGCAGACAAAAAATATGTACATTAAAGTGTTAATCTTATAGTTGCAGATTGTTTTGTTATATTTTATGCTTATTAATAAACAACTTACAAAAATTAGAAAGTTTCAACATTTTATGCAATACGTATAATACTTAAATAAACTTGTAAAACTTTACTCCTATTCTAGTTTAATGATGTACCTATGTGGACCATTCTTCAAAATCAATATTTTATATAGTTTTTGAACAATTTGAAGTGTATAATTGGACAAACCAGAAATTTTTAGGGTAGGCTATGGCATTATAATACCACTATAATATTAGAGTGATTACATATTTATAGCGTATAAGGACAAGGGCTATGCAAAGGCATCTTTGCCACTGGTCCTACACCTTCACAAGACACCATCTCCTACCGTCCGTGTTTACTCACACCTAGTGGCGGTTATAAGGGGGGCGGGGGCGATAGGTGGATCGCCCCCCATGAAATTTGGTATTTTTTAATTTAGTATATCTCTGACCAAAAAGCATCGATTTGTGTCATGTAAGTTGGTCCAATTATATTATGGTTATGCTCCATTTTCGCCCCCTTCTGAACATCATATATAAGGCTGGAATTAATGCTGGACCGACGACCAGCACGTATGTTACACACTACAAGTTGATCATCGGTCGTGATCGAGCGTTTAGTACTTAGCTGACGACAAACTTGGTCGATCGTGTACAGTGTAAATAATGTGAGTAAACGAGTAAACGTTAAATAAATAGGTAAACTTATAAACGAGTGTACAACGAGGAAAGATGAATACTTACGTTCATTTCTTTCATTGAAATACGCGAAATAATATTATTAGATATGGGTAGTTGGTGAGTGAATCGACTCGAAGAGTCGAATCTTTTTAGTGAATTGAATGAATTGAATCAGTACGTCATAAATCAGCGATTAGGTAATTCAATGCAACATTGCCAAGCTATAGTAGCTTGTAGTGTCTTGATCTGTATTGCCAAGTAGGTACCAACACAATTATAATAATTGTATTCGGCATATTGGTGTTCGGATGTTCGGAGTGAGAGTGAGTCGACTTGCTATGCATTGAACGAGTTGAATTTGAAAGATTCGACTAAAGTACTAAACAGTAAAGCGCAACACTGTAGTACACGTCTTTATGAAATGAATTGATCCGATTTACAATAATGATTCATGATTTAGGTTCAGGAGTGATTTGATGTAAACGATTTGGTGAATTGGGAATTGATTTGATGAATTGGCTCATTAAAATGGATTGATTCATCTGAATGAGTCAACATTTCCATCTCAAATTATTAATAATAATAATAATAATAATAATAATAATAATAATAATAAATACCTAATAAAGATTGCAAACGCACGTACGATCGGTCGCTCGGCCAGCGTCAAACTAAACATCCGCGTATACCGACATGACGCGTCAGCCGATCGTAATAAAATAAAACGAAAAAAGAAAGTAGTCACCAGATAGCGTTACGACACAACATAGAGGGCGTGGCAGAAAGGCGCATATAAATAGCGGTCCGAAACCATTGGAACGCTCAGTGTAGTCACGGAAGTCAGGCGTGAACGACATAGTTCGCGACTAAAGTATGCAAACAACGTAGTTCACGTCTGACTGCGGTGTGTTTTTTTTTCAAGCGGCAATTATGTTTTCAATTTACACAATAATATATAGTAAAAAAAAAAAAGTTATTATTTAATTGTTTCTATAATTTTAAAGCAGTAGGGGTACTAAGTATTAGTCATTGTTTGGAAAGAACGACGTTCACGCGTTCACGTTCATATATTCTGTGAACGTCACTCGTTTTAAAAAAAATATATAACGTGAAACGTGAACGACATTAATAGTTTTAATGAACTTGAATGAATTCAATTTTTAAGTGAACGTTCCGAACACTGGTATTAGGTAAGGGGTAAAAGATCCCAAGATTATCGGGAATGATAAGATTAAAATTGATTCGAATTTTATTATTATTTATTTGAAAATTATAATGATAATTTACTGATTTACATATTATTATAAATAATTGTGTAATGTGTTGTATATATGTGTATAATATATAATACTGTATAGTTAGAAAGTGAGTTTGAGCTGCGGTAAAGTGACAGACACCAGTAGACACCTTGAATGATATAATTTTAGCACCTCTAAGTTTTAGACTAAATGTGCGCCTATACCTGAGACGATGGTCTTCTCCCGACAAATATGAAACAATAATTTCTATATGAAGCCACATCTCTCATATAGTCATATACACAAGTATATCGAAATATTTCGATGACTTTTGTGTAAATTTATATACAATATTTACTGCGTGTGAGCCGATATAGAAAAACTGTAGTAACGGAAAAAAAGCAACAACAATTACAAACAGGAAACCACTCTATATATACATATAATAATACATATAGTTTTAGACATTGTTTAAATAGTCGTTTCGCTTCGTTCACTTTCAATGCCAATCCCGCGTTTGTATTATTTTACATTTTTAATGTATAACGGTGATACGAATAGCTGGTGATCAACTGGGTTCGAAAAAAAACGATTCTTATACAGACGATACGTTTTCATTCGAAAATGTATTAATTATTTTAAAGAGTATAAAAACAAAACACATTGCTGCGATCGATATAATATATTTACGATATGTTTTAAGATGCGTATATTATACAATATTATATTACGCGGTTATTGATTATCGAGTCAAAAACCGTGAGTTCTTATAATATAGGTACGCACGCGTGCGCGATGACACTTTAAACGCTTCTGAAAAAAAAAAAAAATGATTTGTACGGAGTCGATTTTTCAGACTTTTTTCCCGAAAACTCGCGCATCTCGACATTTTAATACCGATCGATTTTAACGGAATTCGGGCCGTATTTTTCAGGTACTGCACCGCAGCAAAACGATTTTCGGCTCGATATTAACGATAGGCCTGAATTTTCGATTTCCTCCCGTGATCGCGACGGTATATTTATACGTTTTATAGATAAAAACCGCTGCAGTAAAATTAAAACTATAGTTCGTTTTGTTGTATTAGGTGATTATTTCCTTGGCTTGGACAAATCTGCACGGAAGATCCTTTTGCGTCGAACAACCTAATAAGTTCAATAACGTTTATATAGCTATATTGCCCGAGATTGGATGGATGGACGGACTGCAGAAATGATGGATCTCGTATAGTTATTTCTGACGCTCATAAAAAAAAATATTGAGAAAATCGAAAAATGACCTGTCTAGATGCAATTTGCTACCGGGAAAATTGTAGTGTTACGCGCACGTAGGTAAAGATCGGAGTACTCTTTCTGGTAGAATTTTTCGGTACAGACATAAAAAAAACACACATATCATTGTAAAATCGATCCGATACACATATTCCTCGCTCCGCTCAGAATCTAAAACGAAATAATTTCTACATACCTATCGTCTTATGAAAAAAAAAAAATTGTCTCGATTATTTTTAAAGGATTCTGTATAAATTTGAACGTGGTAAATTGTTTAGACCTAACTGCCTAATATAATAAATAATAATAAAAGGTAACGGGCCGCGGGGTGTTGTGAATGTCGCTTAAGTGAATTACTCGGATAAAGGTTTTAGAGTGCGTATTGCGTTATCACTATACATTTGAAAGCAACGACGAAAATCATTGCATTCGATAAAACGATTCTGAGCGGAGCTTCGCGGTGTAATGTCTTGCAGGGTATATATAACAAAAACTAACTCTTTTTATGTACCTTAAAACCTATAATATTGCTATAAATAGTCCAAAATGAAATGAAAGTTTTTGAAATTTTTTTTTTCCTCAATATAATATGAACAGTTACGTGTTTGACGAACATTTCAAATTTCTATATAGTTTGAAAATTACGAAGAAATAACTGATAAACGATTTCGACCGCAATCGCGTTTTTACCGTTTTTATGTAATTTTTTTTTTTAGTTATATTTTCAGGCGCTTTCGGGAAAATCGAAAAATGACCTCTCCAAAGTACATACCGACTACACGCGATTTGTTACCGGAAACAAACTGTGACTGTAAAGATCGGAACACTCCTTCCGGCAGAATTTTTGGGTACAGACATAAAAAAAAAAAAAAATGACAGGAGTATCTACGCACTGCATGCTGCAAATACGTCGGTACACGTATGTGTCTTGTATATTTATTTTTTACACGTGACAAAAAGTTACCTAAAGTTTAGTCCTCGTCTCCTCGTACCTATAGACATGTCTGTATGACTATATATATATATATATAGGATCGCGCTGCCGTCGACGTTCCAATGTAACTGGCAACGACGGTATAGAAGTGACGGGACCTGGCCGGGTGGTAAGTAACGCTCTTGGCAGTGGCGTAGCCAGGGGGAGGGGCTGATGGGGTTGCAGCCCCCCACCCCCGAAATTAATAAATAATCAATTTTTTGGTAGGTGTCTTCTATAAATATTAATTATTAACATATAAATTAATTAATTATCAGCCTCAGCCCCCCCTCCCCAAATAAAAATTCTGGCTACGCCACTAGCTGACTCTTGTAGTAGACTCTTTCTGATATTAAGGTCAATGTTTTTTGAGATAAAAAGATTTCTTTTCTTATTAAATACCACTTTAGCTTGGCATATTCTCTTTATAATTTCCTAATATATATATATATATAATATACGCATTAAACACGCTATTACTATTATTATTATTTATTGTGTATATATTAAACGCGGTCGCGGTATATATATATGGCGGTCAAGTACGACAATATATAGGTATAAACACGCGGCCGTCCCTCGCGCGCGCGACCGCTAAGGTATAATATGCGTACAACGCGCGGCGTATAAAAAAAAAAAATAATAAAAAAATAAAAAAAACGCGTATATAAATAATACTGCGACCGCGACGCCGGTTGCCGCGGCGAGGACCGGTCGCGCGCGTCGATGGTCCCGCGCGCACATGTCGTTTTTTTTAACGTTTCTCTGTTCAAACACGCGCTCACACGCGCACATGCGCGCGCGCGCCCGTATATAAAAACCGTCTGCTCTCAGAGACGACCGTGGGCGCGCGCGGATGCTGTGCGATTTTCGTCGAAATTCACCGACTGCCGTCGGGTCGTCGACGACGGGACCGCGTCCGCGAGCCGTGTCGCCGCCGAAACCGCGAGAATCGGCGAAAAAACCGCCGAAAATCCCGTCGCGCACGCCCGTTTCCGACGGTTTTCCGAACAGGTGGCGTACCCGTCGGCGGCAACGGCGGCGGCGGCGCGCGCGCATAACTGCCGTCGCGCGCCGTTTTTTTTTTTCCCCGACCCCGTCGTAGTAGGTAGTCGTCGGTGGAAACGATTTCCTGACACGCCGCGTTCAGTGTCCGAACCGTTCCGCGTCTACACGGACAAACGTTTTGTGTTCCGCTCGCCGGTGCACTGTAATATTTCGACCAAACTTTTACCGCCCCCGGCGGCGGGCGAAATTTATTTATTTTTTTTTTCCTCTTAATAATAATAATAGTAAAATATCTCACCTACAGACGAATAATTCGTATTGACATAATATTATACGGTACCTATACGCGTTATTGGACGTACGATATAGGCGTATCGATTTTTCTCCCGCAAAGTCGCCGCGCGCGTGTATATATAGGTGTGTATAGCTTACCCGCTCCGGGCCCGCGGGGACTGCTGTTGCGCAGATGTTCCGAAAGCGCGGTGACAACAACAATAATAATAACCGTTGTAATATTTTCGGCGGACTACGCGAAGCTCGTTGAACGACGACCGGTGAGTACCTATTATAACATATAATATACGGATTTTTGTTTGTTTTTAATTTCATAAAATTCGGGTTACCCTGCTGAATACTATAAGTGCACGATTTTGGCGCAGGGTTGTATATACATTTCGTCCGCGCGATTCGAGAAAAACGTCTCGAGATTTGCAAAAAAAAAAAAACATTTACGTTTCCAGTATACTGTCGGCCGTAATGAAATTATATTTGTTCCCTGCTATCAAGGGGGGTGGGATCCAGGACAAAATAACGGGGGAGGATTTTAAAATACATTAAATTACATCAACCTTAATTATAACATCACTATTTTAGACCATTCGCGTGGACTTAATCTAACCTAAATACTTGATGTCCAGTAATATTAAAATAAATAATTATTATAAATCAAAACACGATTTAAAAAAATTATTTATAAACGAACATTCGTAATCGTGATTATCTGCACACAGTCAATGAAGGGTTTCTACACTTATCTGGTTTGTACGCAATGGTTACCCAAAGTTTATGACGGTAAGAACACAGAACGAGACCGTGGTTATGAGAAAGAATAAAGAAAATAAGAAATTTCTTATGATTTTTATTCTTTCTGCGGGTTTAGCGGGGGATCCAGTATAATTTAAACTGCGCTAAAGCAGTAAATGCAGGTTAGTTATTTTCCAACAGGAACTTGACAACATTATACAACCATATTATAAATTTAGACATGGACTCCAGACACAATCAGACATCAAGTTTTTTTTTTTTAGCGAACCCTGGAAACTCCCTTGGATAAAGTCGCAATTTTTTTTTTCGTTCAAAAAACGTTCTCTCACGCGCGTATGTTTTAAACAACGAGCTCGTCGTAATAACATACGCATATTAAAGACTTGAGATAATCATAATATATTGTGTAATAACTTCCATGCAAAGGGCGAGAATATAATTGTGCTGATTTTTGGCCCAGGAGAGTATTATAATAATATGCGGTAACCGCCTATTATTTTATTGTTTTGTGCAAATTATATAAAACGTTAACTGTTAAAAATTTGTTAGTAAAAAATTTTTTTTTTTTTTAATTGCCTTTTACCCTGCAGGTCTATATGTGTATCAGTCAATATATACAAGACGTTCCACAAACGTACTGATTATAGAACAAAAAAAAAACAATGTTTTTTACACGGATTCATGTAACGAATAATATCGAGTATTACAAAACAATTTTTTTTTTTTAATATTCCCAAAATTCTGGCGACGAATTTTACAAGGGTTCGTAAGTTCGTAAGAGGGGAAAAGTATTTATACTCGTAATCAACGGATAAAAACGCGTTTATTATCACTGGCACTAAGATTTCTTTATTTTTCATTCTCGGCCCGGCGAATCATGCGAACTTTCGCTGTACACGCGATTTAAAAAAAAGTCAGTAATATGGTGTATTTGAAAACAATTGATATGAATCGTTTTATTTGAAATAGAATATTAATTACAATCTGTAGCATATCATGTACAATGAGCGAATGTGATTTTTTTTTTTTTTAATAATAATCTAGGCATTCCAAAATATTACACTTCGGAAAATTACAAATGCTCCACCCTTTGTCTCTTCTATAATCTGACCCTTCACCATGATCTAGACATCAAAACTGTAGAAGAAGAAGCTGCTGTTTTCTATAAACGTTTTTATAATAGATTAGAAAACCACGAAAATCCTATGATAAAAGGCTTACTTATTCCCGGAAATGCCCGTCGCAGGCTCAAGAAAATATGGAGTAGAGATCTTTTAACTTAATCCTATAATAACGCGTAATTCCAAGTCAAGTGCTACTATAATGGATGGCTCCTTATTCACGCGACCCCAAATAACGTTTTTTTTGTTTTTTATTCCCATTCTCACGTGTACCTACTTATATTGTACTTACTATATAGATCGTATATTTCTTGTAAAAAAAAAAAATAATAATAATAATAATTTACACGACTCGAATATTATATGAGGAGGGAGGCTGTCCTGCAGTGACAGGACCCTCAGAATTGAAATGAATCATTTTAAAATTTACATTTTATCTTACATCCGTGAGAATCTGGGCGCTGCCCGTTCTCGGAATGAAATATTACACATATTGTATACTACGCGCGTATAACTGTATAAAGCGATTTTATTATATTTCTTTTTTTTCCCCCCGATCAACCGGACTACATTATAAAAAAGCGATTTTATGTCAGTTTAAAATCGATTCGTATACACGACGTCGTCTTTGTAACTTATATCACATAATATTCAATAATATATAGCGCGTTTTTTATATTAAAAAAACCCCGCCCGTAATAACAGTATTTAAATAAGCGTGTATTTTTTTTTCTTCTTAATCCGAGATATAATCGCGCATTATTATTGATTTTTGAATTATGCAAAAAAAAAAACAGACGAAATACGGTATATTTATTGAGCGCAGTTATTTCGATTTAAAAATATAGATGTATTCTTTTTATATTTTTACCTCTTATCGAAACGGTGGTATTAATCGTTGTTTTAATATTGAATAAATAATTTCTTTTCCGATTCAAATTCAAAAAAAAAAAAAAAACGTTCATATAAAGGAATTTATAATATAAACGCGTTAACAGCTGCTTTAGTTATATATGAATATACGATTTTATGTATCGTATATTATTTCACAGTCGTTTGGGTGAAACTCTAATGCAGGTTAGTCATCGATTCGTCATAATAATATTATCGCGTAGGCGGTATAAAAATATGTGTACGAGTATTATTATATTATAGGAATATTTAAACGTCGTATATATCGGTTTTATACTACACGTTCTCATCGTAATAACTTATATATATATATATATTTTTTTTAACTATATACACAGCGAAAAAGTAAGAAAAAACAACACGTTTCATAAGTCTCCATACGACTCGATAGCTAATATAGCAGTGAGTTTACTCGGACAAAGATTTTCGTTGCGTTATTACACTTTAAATTTGAAACCAATGAACATGTTATTCGGAAGAAAAAGAAAAGTTTTTGAGCCACGCTATAGTATTTGTAATGTAATAATTAACGAACACGATAAATATTGTTAAAATAGCTCGTATTAAATTTCTATAGCTTTTGTAAAATATAAATATTGTCCGTGTCCGAAACGAAATAGTGATGTGAACAATTTTAACGGGCTTCTTTTAGTTCATAGATACAATTTAAAAAAAAATCATTTTAAATCAACTTTAACGTAATCGGATATGAGGCCCGTTCGCGAGAATTCTTTTTTGACATCTCTAGAATATTACGTTAAATTTTGATATATTTCGACTTGAAATAAGTACTGCAGAATGTATTACGGATTAACCATAACGCGTATACATGCGGTATAGCCGTGTTCCTTGTAAACGCATTCGAGTATAAAGATCTATATTTAAGTTCATTGCGAACACGTCTTTGGACGGACTTGTACAATTCTGCAAGACTAAAAATGTTTGAAGAAAAACTGCGACGTTTCGAAAGACGTATCTATTATTTCTATAGCCATTACGAAGAATTTGTTTTTAAATTGTTTATATTTTCCACTATCTATTTCTAACATAATTAAAAACACGGATTTTGAAACGTATTCTACGTAGTTTTTTTTTTTAATGTTTACCATATTTAGAACTTTGATACGGTGATATCATATAATGCACTATATATAACAGTGTGAATTATTTTACAAAAATTGTTTTTAATTGTGAAGTCCTTTTGATCCCACCTAAGGCGAAGGTTATTTAACACGCAATTATAGTAGCGTTGGACATTACGTAAAAAGCAATTGAAATCAAGCAGAATTGAAAAAAAAAAAAAATTTATTTTCAACATCCCCAATATTATTATGATATTTCCTCGTCCTCGGAACATTAAGTCGAAAATTAATGTTGGTTTTTGTTGCATTATATGATATATATATATATATGTCTGAGTAATCGTTTTCGATTTTATATACAGATTGACTACATCAAAACAAAGACATTCTCAAATTCCAAAAATCGTCTACACTGTGGCTATCGCGATAGCTCGACGAAGAGGACGCAATGGATTGTGCGCACTTGGTACCGCCTTGGTTAGACACTGGATGACTAGTTTTCTGCTGGGATCGTTATTTGCGTCGGTGATCATATATTACGCGGTGTTAAACCAACGAGGTGAGATTTAAACGCAAATACAATATGTATATGACAAAAATGTAATAAAACTTCTTTGAATAAAGCTATAATTCCAATAAATATACCAAAAGTACATAAAAAAAATGTTATTTATGTATATATATATATATATAAAAAAAACAAAACAAAAATACGAGTAATGCAGCTTATTAAAATACGTTCAATCGTTTTTTTTTCTTTGTCGAGTCTCTCTATGTTTAGCTTTCCGTCTTTAGCAGCAGCAGACATTGTTCGCGTTTGAACGTGCTACTTCCGTACAATCTTTGATGATAAAACCTGATGTGGGGGATTTTTTGTTTTTACAGTTCCCGTGGCGTTCGTGGAAAGTAACAATTTCGAAGTCATCAAAGTCAGAGAACACGAGTCGACGACGTCGGAAGCGATGGAAAAAGAGCTGAGACTGTTGAGGAGGCAGCTGAGTATGACGCAAAATCATCTGTTGGCCGCGATGAAAACGTCTCTGTTTCCCGTCTCGCCGACGGACTCGCCACAACCGGTATCAGAAACTCCAGCGTCGCCTTGCTCGTCGTCAAAAGTATATTAATCATAATAATACACTATTATTAAAGTATTACATTTTTTTATTTTTGCACTATTCTTTTTTGTAACCCATTCGAGTTCAGAAAAAATTGACAATAATTGGTTTTTTTTGTTTTAGCATACCGACGAGACACAGGACACGGTAGACAAATGCGAAGTGATCGAAGTGGGCATAGTGTGTGCCGGTTATAATTCTACGCGTTCCGTGGTAACGCTCATCAAATCGATATTGTTCTATCGAAAGAACCCGTTAAGGTTTCACTTCGTCGTCGACGTGATATCACGAAAAATTTTGAAAACCCTATTCGACACGTGGAAAATACCACAATGTAAGTAGACATACGTCACAAAAAAAAAATTCAATTATAACACTAATACTTATAAAACTATAGTACGATTGCATATTCGGTATGGCTTCATTTGATGTTATGAACTCGGTATAAGTGCAATACTGATAATTCAAGCGAAACGTTGATTTTTTTTTCATTCGAAATCTGTGTGTTTAGTAGATGTAGAGTTTAAAAGTATTTGAAAAAATTGTTCGCACTTTCATACTTCGAATTTCCAAAATTATACCGAAAATCGTGATTTCCGTAATAATAAATGTTCAAAGAACTGCTTTTATTAAAAACATTTTGGTTTAATCGCTTAACGCTGAAAAAGAATATATAGTACAATCAGATTTCGGAAAATAAAACTTAATTTTAAAATTTTTACATAACTAATATTGCAATCAGGAAACACGTCAGATTTGAGTTCAAAGTAATAATCCACATTTAATTAATAATTTAAAATGTGAACTTTTAAATCGCGTCTCACGCAAATCCGAAAACTTTAAATCGTCTCATTATCGCGTAATTCAGTTTGCGAAATTCCGACTCTTTCAAACACTTTCAATCCAAACTTTCATCCAAATCGACGGATGTCAACTCGTATTGACGATTTCTCTTTGCTTTTTTTGATTTTTAATTTTGCGAGACTATTTGATCGTTCTTGTACTCTCCCCTCCCCCCTCAAAAAAATTTACTGCACTTGGATATCTTCAGTGCTGCGAAACTATACTTTTCTAACACCTTATGTACATATATTTTATAGTGCGTAGGATACACAAATGCCGCTAATGATACTATACATATAATAGTTAAATGTACTTAAAATACGAATAAAATTATCGTTCCAGTGGAAATCGAATTTTATCCGGCCGAAAAAATAATCACCGACGTCTCCTGGATAAACAACAAACACTATTCCGGTGTGTACGGTCTGATGAAATTGTGTTTGGCCCAAGTGTTTCCGGACACGCTGAATCAGGTCCTGGTACTGGACACGGACATTACTTTCGCGACAGATATCGCTCAACTGTGGTCGATGTTAAAACGTTTTCAAAAGAAACAAGTAAACGAGACACGTACTCATAATAGTAACTTAAATAATATTGTACAAATAGACAGAGCAGCTGCGGAGAGTAAAATTCCTTAGAAAATCGATTTTTATCTCCCAAAATCACCACAAATAAGATTTTGAAACTTATATTCTCTATATAACTCATTTTTTGAATCCGTCCTATATAAAAATACTTGATCGATAAAAAAAAAATTGAAATTTTTATGTTAATATTATATATTATTATAAAGTGTACATTTAAAAAAATATATTTTAATTATTATAAATATTTACTATAATATAGGTACTAAATATTTTAAATCTTTCATCCAATATAAATTAAAATATATAAATGTAATTTTAATTAACTTGATTTTTATTATTCATATAAATCAATGGTCGTGTATTAGTATATTGTCGTTTTCACTTAAAACCAAATATTTATATATTTAACCGAATAATTATCTTTTTAAGGTCCTTCGAAAAGTGTAGATAATATTCGTTGAGTTACTGATAAATCATTTACGACGCAGTAACTATTTACTAAGCAACAAAATTACAAAAACAAATGACTTTGTCACATTTAAATGACTTTTTCTTCATCGGTGACTTGCAACTTCGTACGTCTCTATTTCTATATAATAAATATAAAAGATTCTCTCAATTGCTCAGCCATAATAATAATAATAATAAACAATATCTGACGTCGATTCGAAATCGAATTGAAACGGCGATTAAAAAAAAAAAAAAATGTACGCCTACCTATAATTATCGTTTGCGTTATAAACACGATTCATTTATTTTTTCAGGCATTGGGATTAGTCGAAAATCAAAGCGACTGGTATCTCGGCAAACTGTGGAAAAAGCTTAAACCGTGGCCGGCGCTTGGTCGAGGGTAAGCCATAATAATTTAGAATGTATAAATATTGGAAAACGACACGAGCCTATTATATAACATACTAAAATTTCAACGTTCGAATCGGTTAAAAGGCGTAAATTGACTCGATTACATTTTTTTTTAAATTTCAGCGTACCTCTACTATATTTTGTCTGCAGTGTAGAACGCGATGATGAGATTTTTCGCACTTTTTTTTTCTTCTTTTTAATTTTAAAAATTATGTCGACAACCCGGTCTGATAATAGTCGACAAAAATAAAATATTTAAGAATTTTAAACGTGTGTGTAAACAGTGTTTTGAATAATTAGTATAAGAATCGTATAGAATTAAAGAACAACATCAATGACGGGGTTTTTATTTTGTAAATTAAACGGAGTCTATCTACAATATATTTTTGATTTGCCGGTTTCGCGAGCAACGCTAAATTAAAAAAAAAGAGAAACGAAATTTCAAGACGCGAATTTAACGCGCACAATATAATATATTTGTGTGTTTGCGTGTACAGTTACAACACGGGCGTGATACTAATGGACTTGCGGAAATTGCGTTCGATCGGCTGGAACAGACTGTGGAGATCGGTGGCCGTGAAAACGCTGGTGACGCACTACTGGACCAGTCTGGCCGATCAGGACATTTTCAACACGATCATCAAAGAACGACCGGAACTGCTGTATCCCATGCCGTGCCAATGGAACGTCCAGCTCAGCGACAACACCAGGAGCGAGCTGTGTTACGCCGAAGTGGTCGAGTTGAAGGTAACAACAATTGTACAGATCAACGTTTTTGCGCTTTTAGGATTTCACTAAATCGAATAGTCCATCGGAAACTGTGTACTTTTCGTATCATTTTAGATCTAAAAAGCTGGACGAAAATTCGGCAATTTAAAACGTGAACCGAATTCTGAGACGAAACATTCGAACTGGTCAGCTTCTTTTCTATATGTCGTTCAGGAAATCGGATTTCGATATTTCAATGTATTAAAACTACGAAAAACGCTAAAGCGTTTTGTCAGAATTAAATTTTTATTCTTTCCAAGTATGTCGAGAATTTCCGTTTAGGTTTTAGTTGAATCATTCACTTCTCACGCGACGATAACGCGCGCCCACACACGAATCGTCCGTCCGATTTACATATATTCCTCAGAAAATAGTGAATACGAAACCCTAACGTTTTATTAAATCACAGAACGAATATAACAATGCCAGGTATTATTGAACTCAATCCCGAAAAAAAAAGATAATTTTTACTCGATGTCGTATTTATTTTCGATTTTAACAATCGTTTTTAATCCGGATTACGTAAAAAGTAAGTATATCGAAATATAAAAATCGATTTTTTTTTTAAATTTCTTTATTTAATATCCTAATCTCTTAGCTTGACAACCCATTAGACAGTCATAAGATCAGATCACAAGCCTGTGGATAAGGACCATATGGCTACACTCTCTCCGTCGCACCCGCCCACACTGTACACGCTCGTGACTTAAAATACCGCCAACGCTTTACATATATTAAATATATCTTAATTTTGTTTCTCCATTAAAAATATTACTTCTCTTCCCTCTAAACATTCTCAAACACATTACACAATATTATATGTTACGGACCCACCACAAAAAAAAATCTAAAAAAAAAAAACAAATACAATGGCGATATAATATATTTGTTGGATATCACATTATGCGCATGATTTATACGTGAGAATAATTTTTGAAAAATGATGACGAGCCGCTAGTGTTGTGGACAACGTCGTTTAAGTGAATTGCTTAGAAAAAAGTTTTAGATTTTCGTTATTACCATAAATTTGAAACCAGTGATAAATCGATTCTGAGTGGACCTTCGCGGTGTAATATACACTGTATCGGAAAATTAAAAGTGGTAATAAAAAAAAAAAAAACAGTTGCGACTATTAGGATTGTCAAGATTTTTTTTTTTTAATATAGTTAAAGTAACGTAAATTCTATTTTGTACACAATTTTCAGCCCTTTGAATCAAAAACGTACCCTTTTATAAGTTAAAATGCTCTACACCTAATAATTGCTATAAATAAACCGAAATTAAAAGAAATTGTTTGAAAATTGTATTACCTACGCGTGTATAGTGCAAAAAGAAACATATTCGGTATAAATTGCAAGACTCGAATATTTCAATAGTTTTTTGTGTACCGCGTTTAAAAAGTATTAAGAAAATAGTTTTTCTTCCAATTTGTTGATTGTTTTTAATTATATGTATAAGGAAACTACTGATGGAAAATCGAAAAACGCTTCAAATAAAGTACCAACTCTAGTCTATAGATACGATTTGCTACAGAAACGTAAATGAGATCATCCATTTACTTTTCTAGTCGAAAATTTATACACAGAAAATGAAAAATAAATATCATTGTAAAAACCAATAGCTTCCAGTAGCTTCGCTCAGAATCTAAAATGCATACAATTTTTTTTTTCATTCCAGATAATTCACTGGAATTCGCCCAAAAAACTCAAAGTGAAAAACAAACACGTAGAATTTTTCCGAAATCTATATCTCACGTTCTTGGAGTACGACGGGAATTTGCTACAAAGGGAACTTTTCGGTTGCAATTATTCGTCTACCGTTCAAGACGTACCAGAAGTAAGTTGGCAAATTATAATCAAACGTTAAAACAATTATACAATAAGTATACGTTAAATTTAAATGATTTATAAATTATAAATAATATATAACATATCAAATCGTATTATCCAATGCGTTCAACTCGTAAAAATAAAAGTATAAAATCAACAGTTTCTCTGTATAAATAATAACGTTTGAATAATTTTGATAAAAAAAAAAAAATTGTAACTTGAATTTTTCTCCGTATACAGATAAGTTATATATACTTATTATTATGTAAACGTAACAAGATTATTGAATACGTATGATGGTATGAATAATGTAAATCCTTAAATAATGATTCATAATATCTCATAATAGCTGTAACATAAGTCTAGTTCAAATTTCCACGAAACGATATAATATTATAATCGTAATTAAATCGTTGTAAATATTTTTGCAGATCAGTGAAGACGATTTGTGTTACGAGTTCAGAAGAGCGGGCATGACCAGTCTGAGAACTCATTTATATTTTTTGGAATTCGAATATCAGACATCGCCGGACGAATGCGACATCACACTGGTCGCTCAGCTGTCCATGGACCGACTGCAAATGGTCGAAATGTTATGCGAATATTGGGACGGTAAATGGCTGAATATTTTAATTTGCAGTATTACCTACGTTAAACATACGCTCGGAATATCAAATAAAAATATTCGAAAGCAACGCCTATGTCACTGATGTAATTTTTTGTTTTTTGTTTTGTAAAGGTCCGATAAGCTTAAGTCTTTACATGTCCGACGCCGAGGCTCAACAGTTCTTGAGCTACGCCCAAAATTCCGAAGTGCTCAAGAACCGAAGAAACATCGGATACCACGTAGTGTACAAAGAAGGCGTAAGTTATGCAATATATTTTTTTTTCAATAAAAACTGGCGGTGTATAATATGTAGTCTATATACACGTATCTACTATAAATCGTATACTTGTATAGGATCCGAAGTATACACGGTTTTCTATGACATAATTGTTTGCGATTCGAATTTCGAAGTTTGCGTTTAGAATAAATCTATTTTATTTTCTATGTCTGAATTAGAATAAGATCCCTGATAGCAAAGAGAGTTCCTTGCTACAGGGAACTCACGATACTATCCTTAAGGTATTCCAAATAGAAACACGTCTCTTGATTGAACTCTATTATTATTTTTATAAAACAAGTAATCGTCCTACCCTATATTGGCTTGGCTGAGACTCCCAAAAATCTCCTTTTCTATTTGGACTATGACAAGCAAATAAAAAATGTACAGCCTTGTACTCATTTAAAAAAAAATATTTTAAATATTGTCGAATCGCTTTCGTAAGACAAACCGAAATATATATATATATATATATATATATACGAATTATATTTTTGTTTTCAGGATTTTTACCCCATAAATCTGTTACGGAACGTAGCTCTAGAGAACGTCGTGACGCCGTACGTGTTCTTGTCCGACATCGATTTCTTGCCGATGAGCGGCCTGTACACATATTTGAAAAAATACATTTTCATAATGAACATCAAATCTTCCGACAAGGTATGATTCCTGCGTTCTGCAATTATAAAAACGTATAATGCGTATATATTATAACGATTATCAGTGCTTGAATCGGGAAAAAATTCAGATATACTTTGTAAACTCGTGTAAGTTTCCAAAAATGATTATACGAACGATTACAGACGTGCTCTAATTTTGTTTTACACGGTTGATAATTCATCTTTATCTCCTATTTGTATCCAACTCTATATATTTTTTGTCAACAGTTGAAAAGAAAGATCAACGCAACTAATAACATTATGCTCGGAACACTTTTTTCAGACGTGAATATTTTTTTTTTTTACGGGTTATGAAACGTTAAAACGACATCATTTTCGCTCTGATAACTAGCGTTGGGCAGAATATTGCAGATACATGTATTAAAGGTACAACTATAACAAGATACGATTATATCTTGTAACTAGTGATTATATATGTACATCAATAACTAGTATCTCGTACATTAATAAACGTATAAATATAAAAATTGTTTGTTAATTAATATAACAACGGGCTCTTTTCCTTTCTTTCTTTGATAGTTTGCCTTATTCGCAGGATTAATAAAAAAAAATCTCCACGTAGACGAATTAGAAAAAGGGTGGTGAACATATATGTATATATTTTTTTTTCAAATACGAGGTAATCCTCACATTCAGCCCTCCGGACGACTCATACCGGTTCAAGCACTGGATCTTCTAAATGATTAAATATTATGTCGATCGTGATTTCTGTGTATAACACTGTACAGGCCTTAGTGGTGCCCGCCTTCGAGACCCAAAGGTACCGAACAGCGTTTCCGCAAACGAAAGCAGACATATTGAGGATGCTGGACGACGGCGCGTTGTTTTCGTTTAGATACCACGTGTGGCCAAAGGGTCATGCAGCCACGAATTACGCTAAATGGAAAGGATCTACCGTCCCGTACAAAGTAAATAGGATTTCGCGATTTGTTAAAAAAAAAAAATTAAAAAATTCGATATAATATCTCCTCGCAGTTCACCGACACCTAATCTAATAGTTATTGTTATATTTCATATTATTTCAATAACGATTTGTGGGCGGGTGATAAATTACATTACGGATTTCGAAAATTTTCAATTTTTTTTTTGAAATTATTCCGTCGAGTATTAAATTATTACATAATACTACGTGTACAGGTGTCGTGGGAACCGGATTACGAGCCGTACGTAGTGGTACGCAGTGACGTTCGAAAATACGACACCAGATTTGTCGGTTTCGGCTGGAACAAAGTGTCGCACATCATGGAACTCGAGGCCCGAGGATACGATTTCGTCGTACTTCCGAACGCGTTTATAATTCACATGCCACACGCGCCGAGTTTCGACATAGCGAAATTTCGCGGATCTTCTCAGTACAGAAGGTCGGTATTATTATTTAAAAATCATTTCATTACGGTAATAGGCTGCACTTGGGCTATTTTTTTTTAAACCGGAAAAAAAAAATGTCGAATTCACTCCCGGTTTTTATATACGTACGTACATTGTATAGCAATCATTTTTTTTTTTATTTAATTTTATTATATATTATATATGCGAAGCCTGCGACATTAGAAATGTATTTTATTTCCGAATTTTCCGTCTCTCCGCCCCCCCCCCTAAAAATTTGATCGGATTTTTTTTTTCAAATATAAAGAATATTTACATAATATAAAGAATTTTTACATATAAAGAATCGTTTCGTTCGGAATTCACTAGCGTATAGAGAGGAAAATTTAAAACCACTTATAATAGATGTTCCCATCGATTTTTTTCAGAGTATACTAAGCCATTGATTAAATATACATTTATATTTATACATTTGTATATTTAATCAATGACTAAGCTGACGTGTGCCTAAACACGTATATGCTATTTTTTTTTTGTGATAAAAAAGATAACAAATAAAATTATAAAAAAAAATTCGAATAATTTGAAAAAAAAAACGTTTTCGTAGTTTATATACATATCCTCTTAAAATTCGTCTATAACTTTACTTTTATTAATGACGGTCATTGTAACGCAACGATCTTCTGCAGGGGAAAAAACAAACGTCCATCACAAAAACAGACAAAAATCAAAAACAATATTTATCTATTTTTGCGAATCGCTTGAGTGTATATACACGTGATTTTTTTAAATAAAAATTAATAATAAGTGTGTACGTCATATATATGTAGTATATATGTAATCAGGCGCGTAGCCAGGATTTTTTATGGGTGGAGGGGTGGTTTAAGATAAAAAAAAAAACTATCCGTTTTAAAACGGATTAAATAAAGTTTTTACTCTATGATAAAAAAAAAATAGTATCAATAACTAAACGTATTATTTTTCGCAGTTATTTCGAATAAAATACGCGTAAACACAACGTACGTATAAAAATTAGAAGAAAAACAAAGGAATCGTTGATTTTTCTTAACAGTATTATAAAGCAAATTGGTGGGCGGGGGGCGGTTGTAACCTGAAAATCCCCCCTTGGCTACGTCCCTGTACGTAAACGATAAAAGATTTGATCGATTTTGCGTATTACAGGTGTTTGAAGGTGCTGAAGAACGAGTTTATTGAAGACCTACGCGTTAGATATTCCAAGCGATTGAATCACACCGACGGTTAATACGTGTGCATAGTGAAATTATTATTGTTTTTTCTTACTTAAGCGTCCGCGGTAAATATTCCATAATTATAGATCGAAATAATCGTTTGTACTATTTTTTTTCTCACACTCTCTCTCTACCTCTCGTGATCAGAGACGCGCGGACGTTGACGTTTAGCTCAATTAACTACCCGATCGTATAATAATATTAATAGAATATTGTTTATAGAACAATTTTATTTCAATATTTTCGTAATTTTTATACATACTCGTTGTAATTCTAGTTAGATATATTTGTCGTTGATATGTGCGTGTAAAATGTTCCTGTTTTTTTTTTTTTTTTATTACTTAAGTATTTTCTGTCTGCGGACCGAAATAAATCGATTGTTTTTACTTAAACGGCGTTTGTGTAAATTTTTTTTTTCTTTTTCATTATTCGTCTCGCTTATAAGATTAACTTTTCGTTCGACGGCATGTGCGCCGTGAGTGTATATTAACGTAAACTATATATATATAAGCGTATAACATATTATACTGGAGTCCCCGTACGCCACGTGGCGCACGTATCAGCAAAGTCAGCAGGTGTGTTCTATGCGCTGGAGTCGAGCACTGAGCAGTTGTCGTTTTCGAGACGTCCCAGCTGCGCGAACGGTTCATCTGGCACGAGCCGAACAGCTGCGCGCGTACCCCGGCGCGCGCTTTTACCTGCGAGGTGTATAATTTATATAATTTCACGAACGGCAACAACAACAGCAGCAGCAGCAGCAGCAGCAACAACAGCTTGCGCATACGCGATTGGTTTTTTTTTTCTTTTAAAGACACTTTTTTTTTTGGAAACTCGAGAAGATATTTTTCCACGCGATTTTACCGAATTTTAATTTTAGGCGGGCCTCCGGTTCAACAGCGTTTCATTTGCAATCACAACAGTATTGGCGAACCGACATTTTGCCGCCCTGTTGTATACTTGGTAATAAATTTCCCGCCAATTTCTCTATTAAAACGCGAGCAAAAAAAAAAAAAATTAAAATTTGAAATCCTAAAATGTCGCCCTACACTATTATTACTAGGGCCGGGAATGTAATGCTCAATAAAACCCTAGAAAAATGCGCTTAAAAAAATTCTTTTACGTTCCAAAAATTCAAAACGACGCGCATAAAGTTCTTTTTAAAATAATTTTTCGTTATACAATATAAATAATAATCAACTTTTGAATACGCCTTAAGACAGAAAAAATGAAAAAAGTGGAGGAAAGTCGTTCTATGTAGTAAAATTCACAAAGAATTCAAATCCGTTTCCGGAATCTTTATCGCATCACTATAGGTCGATCGGCACACGTTGGAAGTAGGAAACGTTTATTTTACTATATGATTCGTGGTGTGCAAGACGAAGAGATAGATTGTCATTGCTGTAAGGAAGAATATTGTTTTGACGCGTAAACGTCTGTTACGGCGGTATGACGGTGAATCTCGGGAAACGAGACGGAAATGTGTAAGCTATACTGTCATGACAACCAGTGGCGTGACTTCAAAATTTGGGCCCGGAAACAAAATTTTCAATGAAACAAAAACAAAAATTTTTTTTTCCGGAGTTATCACGTGATATTCAAGTGCAGATCGCGCTTATAATAGAATTTTCCGATGTAGATTCAACTGGTTTTGTGAAATCACTGTCTAATTTTGGAAATTTACCATCTCTTAATTTTTGTTTCGTTATAATTTTTGTTTCAATATCAATTTTTTGCGCTTTTGTGCTTAACTCATAGGTTTTACTTATTTTAACTTACGACATATGTAATTAATAATTGTAGACAAAAGTTTCATAACATTTAAGTATAGGTTTTTGTATTTAAAAAAAAAAATTAAATAGTATAATTTTTTTTTAAATTGTTTATAATAGTATACTGACACATATTGTTTTACTACCTAAGCGCGACCGTACCCTATGATCCTTCTTAGTTACGCCACTGCAGATGACAACGACTAATAATAATTAATAATAATATTATAATACATATAATATTATAATATTTATTATCGAAATTACTTTGAATAAACAGATACCAATATTCACAAATCCCAGTCACAATTCCGTTCAATTTTTACCGCTCACGCGACGTTTACACACCATAATGTCTCGCGGGTACTATAATAACAGACTCGTTTTTTTTTTTAAACATTTTTTTTTCAACGAATAAACGAAAAATTACGATTAGACGAATCCGCCGCGATTATCATACACCGGGAAGTTTTGAAAATAAACGTCCCGTCCACGGTTTCCCGTCGTCCCGGTCCGTCGCTGATTTATAAGACACTAGCTGACCCGGCAAACGTTGTTTTGCCCAAAAAAAACAATCATCAAAAAATTTTTAAAAAGGGTTTTCCAAAATTTTTTCGTAAAAACCTTCTCCTGGCAATTACTAACAATTAAAAAAAAAATTGAGCCAAATCGGCCCAGCCGTTCTCAATCGATGAATTGTTATAAATTTTCGGCTCCATTTTTATATGTATAAATTATTATAATAATTGAATAAAATTCGCCATACTTACGCGGAACAAATAACACAAACGATTGAATAGTCGCGCCAACATATTATCGCGTATATATATTTATTATTTTATTTTCAAACGAGCGAATATTTCAAAGAAGAAAAAAAGCATATTTAGAATATCTGCAGAATTCCTTTGAACGAATTATTCGAATACCCGAGTACGTGTCTATATATATTATATACGCGAATACTATTTTATAACGAGACGGTCGGCCAAAAACCTACATATGTTATAACCACTCCTGCGCCGCCGCCGTCTCGACGTTTTTACGATTAATCGACAGCCCGAAATGATGTTTACGCGATTCGACTGCAATATTATTTAATATATTATAATATAGATTTGCGAATAAAATAATATTACTATACAAATAATAACGATAATGTATGCAAATCTTGGAATGATAACCGTTTCGCACGGTGCGTTGGCCGTCGTAAACATCCGTCGATTCTTCGGGTTGAAATATATATAGTAAAAAAAAAAAAAATTAATATTTAAATACCCAGTACGTATGTATACCGGCCGAGTACACGGACGATGCAAAAAATTACTCTAACCGCGGCCGTGTAAGAGAATTAAAAAACGAAAAAAAAAAAACATAAATTAAAACCGACCGACTATAACTATTTATATTTTATGCGAATATACGCGTGTATTACAAAAAAAATATTGTACGACAGTATAAAGATACATTTTACGTTTTTTTTTTTATAATTCATATAACGTACAGTATAGTAGTGGAATCATCGTCATATATATGCGCTAAAAAAAAAGTAAAAATAATAAGCGAATTATTTTTTAATGTATTCCCTGCTAAAAAAAAATCATTAACACATAATTAATCGTAATATTACGATAATATAAAAAAAAATATTACACAAATTACGATTGAATAATACGAATTATGCAAATTATTATATAGTAAACCGTCAGCAAGTTGAGAGGACGTCTCGTCGACGATTTTCAAGGGGTTCTGAATAGGCGATTTTTTTTAAGAAAAAATAAGAATTTAACGCTTTGAAAATATTTATACATATTTTAAAAGTCATTGAAAAAATATAGTACTGTATTATAGCCTATAGCAGGAGTGACCAATTATTATTCTTGGGGGGCACATGAGAAGTTCGGAATATTTTCGCGGGCCATTAAAACTCAATTTATGAATAACATTTAGGCGAAATAAAAAAAATCTTATTTAATGAACCAAAATAAACAAAAAAAAAAAAAAAAAATACTTGACGTTTAAAAAATTAGATTTAATAAATATTATAAAATATAGAAAATAAAAAAATATTAAATAATACATCAATGCGAAAACAGGTAAAATGGCAGGAAAAGTGACAGGTCTTGCTCTCAACCAACTGTTTGAAATTTGGAGTATGATTAGCAGTCTTGTAAAAATACTTTTAAAAAAGTATTTAAATACTAGTATATGTATGTATTTCTTATGCGAATACTTTTTAAAAAGTATTTAAATACAGTATTTTTTACAAGACTGATGATTAGTAATACTGACGGACTGGTGATCGCATTATTACAAAATGTACTCGTAATAAAGAATAATAAAATATAATACGGACAATAAAATAATTTCATTTACATGATATTATGGTCCACCACCAATATACTAATCTACTGCCGTCAGTAAAAAGCAAAAATGTACAAAAATAATCGTTTTTTTCCCCGTTTGTCTGCGGGCCGCCATTTGGTGACCCCTGCCCTATAGGTACGGTATAGTTGATGGAAAATTAGAATCAAACGACGAAAAACCCGCGTTCCAGCAGAACAGAAAAAAATAGTCCACCGCAAAATAGATGGAAATATTATTGCGCGCGTTTTACGTTATACATAATATTATATACGTGCAAAAATATATATATTTTTTTAAATCTCTTTAACTATATTTCTGGTTGATACGCGTGTGAGGTTCCCTCTGACACGTTGTCCTCTACCATTTATATATAATAAGCGTTTAATTTTTAAATCGCTTTGAACAGTACCCTTTCCTGTTTCGCGTGAACACGGTTTTATTGGTTAAAAATTCGTCGGTGAGAGACGTCCTTTTACTAGTCAAACGTATTAATATTTCCGCGATTTCTGCGACGTGTTCGAGGCGAATCTTTTTCCATTTCTTAAAATCGGCGAATTGTGTTTTTTTTTATCATTACCAATATATATGTATGATATCTGTTTAGAGTTTTTCCTAAAAAAAGTCCACGACTCAAAATGAAGGAATAAATATATCGAGAAAAAAATCGAATATAAGATTCGTGTAAAGCGTTTTTTTTTTTAGAAGGTTCTATAGATTTCATTCATATACGATCACATTTAAGATGATCTCGAAATAAAACATTATCAAAAACACGCATACATTCCGAGTCGCGGTTATTATTTATTTATAACGGAAACGTCGCTCGTAGTATTTTCTAAATCTAAATTAGAAGTAAGTAATGTATTTTATTATTCTATTCTTTTTTTTTTTTCTTACGAGTATCTTAATTTTTAATTAGTGCGCTTTTTTTTTTTTGGTAATATTTTTTCGGTAATGGTTTTATCGAAATTACGCGTAACGAACAAATTGGTATATCGTACACGGGTATTGTATGATATAAAATTACTACTGTATAATTGGCTCGTGAAAAAAATTAATTATAAGGTTATTTGCATATCCGTTACTCCGAAATCGTATACAGGTACTTAGAAAAATAGATTTACAAATCTAAACAACAAAACGCGAGATTTACAAAAGAAATTAATTTTTTCTTTTTTAAATATACCTACATTAATATACAATGAAAATCTATTACGTAACAAATGGGTACATATTCACGATATTACGTATATCGTCACATTTCACTATTATTATTATTATTACTGTACTTTATTTAGAGTATTTTTCATTTTAATAAAAACTGGTGAAAGATTTATACAGAAAAATAGTTAAAAATTTTTTTTTTTTTCTAAATTCAACGAAAACGTGTTTTATTACACACACAAAAAAATTACTTACGTATATATATATAGTACGGGTCTAACAAAATTAATACTTGGAGATGATACTCAAAAACGCTTATATATAACTAGCGCGCAATAACTTCACTGTACCAAGAATTCTCCGT
This sequence comes from Slavum lentiscoides, assembly GCA_032441835.1. Lineage (NCBI taxonomy): Eukaryota > Metazoa > Arthropoda > Insecta > Hemiptera > Aphididae > Slavum > Slavum lentiscoides. The sequence continues at coordinate 1,955,103 of CM063709.1, forward strand.
CACAACTATATATTTATGAAAAAAAAATGTGTTTGTGAAAAAATTCAACTTTTAACATTTAAAAAAAAAAAAAAATTGCTTTATGCGTTCAATAAAAAAAAAAAAACCAAATATATTAAAGTCCGTTCTCCGTACAACGTTATGACGAGACATCCGTTAATAGCGAATGCATTTTCCACGGAACCTAAAAGATCACTCTCGAACATAGGCGTGCGCACGGGTAGGGCTGATTGGGCTTTAGCCCCACCTGAGCCTTTACCCGATAGACTATATTATAGAAATTAGAAAGTAATAAGGCGTTATAGTTGTAGAAAATCGATAACAAAATAAATCAAAATCATAGATATTTACACGATTAAAGATAATATACTGGTTGCCCATCGAGATGTGGTAAGTTGACTGTTGAACTGACTAATGTATGTGTGAAATAATGAAAAATGGTTGTTTACATTTGCCAGTCACCAGCAAAATGGTCACTTCGAAGTTTGTAGTGAAAATTTCTATAATTTTTTTCTTGTGTGACCGTGATAGGGGAAGGGTTGGGTGGTTAGATTGAATTTAGCCTGTCTGCGCACACCTATGCTCCCGAAGAATCTCCGAATAGGAGTTGCCGTCCTCTTGTTTGAACTTTAAGGACGAAACGCTTTTGCAGTGATACAAATGACGAATGTCGACAAGGCTAGACATTAACGAGTTATTATTCTAAAACTAAGAACAATTAATTGGAAAAGTTAAATTTCGTAAAAATGTACGATCCTATCGTTACGATTAATCGTAATTTAAAACCGTTTAACCGATAACGTTGATAAGTTACCAATTTCTTCTGAAACTCTCGAATTCAAGACAACTCTGCAGCAGACGGACACTGCCACGTCTGCGTAAGTTTTTCGAAAAACGTACACGGACGTTGCAGAAAATTTCGATTAAGTTCTCGTTGTTTTAATACAATCGACGAAATCGGTTATTAACATGGTTTATTCTTTTAATCGACTCGAATTAGATTAAAATAAAAAAGTAAATCGTCCCGTTTCGGACGTTTGATTCGGATTTACAAACTCCAACTCCGTTCATCAAAACGTTTGATAAAAAAAAAAAAAAAAAAATTACTACACACAATAAAAACCTATAAGGCCGGTTTCTCGGTGGTCCACTCTCCTCCTTTTAATTGTTTACGATGTTAAACATAATTTTTTTAGAACTTTATTGTATATCGTACGCAGAGTTTACGCGACAAAATATATGTATCGACCGTTTTATCGTTAATAAAGCGATTGAAACGAACGATATACGAATACACACTTATGGAATGAAATGCGCGTTCAGAAAAAAAAAAAAAGACAATTTTCAATTCAGAAAAATCTATAAACATCAATGACTGGACTCGTATACGCGATACGGATCTTCTGATGGTATACGTGTTTTTATAAGTACACGTATAGCCGAAGGATACCGATAATAATTATAAATAATTCAAACACGATCTGCGAGCATATTATGTGAGCTCGTTATTGTGGCTGCAATATTTAAGTATACAATAGCAGTGTAATATATAGTGTATACGAGCACTGCGTATACATTATTTAATAAAAAAACATAATTAGCGAACGTGTACTTACTTACGGACCAATAAATATATATATATATACTTATTTAATTCAGAGAATCGCCGCGCGGCTATATATATAATATACTATAATAATAATATATTATTATTATAAATGATCCACGTGCCCGAGAAACTCGTCTCGAAAACACCTGCGCAACTGGATTTTATCGATATACAATATTATTATTTTTAATTCTTAGTACACACGTCGGTGTGCACGCGCGCGTCCGAATGAACAAACCGCTTGCAAAAAAAAAAAACGACAATTTTTTTAACGTTTTTTCTCTCTCTCTCTCGACAATTTCCGTTTTTTCCTGTATTCCGGCTATAGATATCGTTATTAAATATATACTATGTTTTAATAGCATTTAGAAAACAAAAACGACGAGTGTTTCTTGTTTTAAAGGTGGGCCAAAACTACTCTTACATATACATACGCGTATATAATCAGTGGTCGAAGTGGAGGAGGATATCCCTCCGCTTTTTTTTTAGTTAGCATATTCCACCCCCTCCCCCACTTATTTCGTTTAAAATTATTCATCCCTCTTTGATATTTAAAAAATGTTTTTTTTTTTATATATATAATTTGTATTTGTTACGTTGCTTGGTTTTTTTTTTTTAGAAAAATATCTTTAAATCATTTTTTTTCTTCGTAACAACTGTTCAGTTTTCTAAAATGTTAACATTCAGTAGATCTAAAAGTCTGCACATGATCACAATCATAAAAAAAATACAGTTCACCGTCAAGCAGTAGCGTATCTAGGATTTTTCCACGGGAAGGGATATGCAAATTTTAACAGATATTGTATTCATTATACACATAGGTATATTGATATTATTATACACACGTTGTACGTAAACAAACATTTGTCATTTGTGTACAAAATTTGTTTTATTTGTTTTTTTCAAAATTGAATTTAATATCATTCGTTTTCGTTCATACAATTATATCAGAACATTATTTTAAATAACCTCCCGGGAGGGGTGGGGCAGAATATGACCCCCATATCCCCCCTGTAAATACGCCACTGCCGTCAAGTTTAATAAGGCTGGTGTTAATGAGCTTTTGTTAAAAAAAAAATTTTTTTTACGCTTATTTTTCAACGATACGGACCAACGTTCACAACTTTGCCCCCCTTTCAAAACTTGAGATCACGACACCGCTTCCATCCCTCCACTTCTTTTGATCCACTCCCATCGCTGTATGTTATTTAATTAATATATTATTATAGGTACATACATATACAGATATATAAAATAATATATTCGGTCGAATATCGAGCACATTTATATCAACCGTTCGCACACCGGGCACTGTTCGATATTCATATAGTTAAAAGATTATTCACCGTTACCTCCAGACATGTATCCAAGGGAGATTTCGGATCCCCTTGCAATGAAATTTAAAAATTTGTTCGTACGCTTCGAAATGATAATCTAATAAAACTTGAATGAAAATCGATTAATATTATTATACACGCGTAATTATAATTATATAAATAATAACAATATATTATAATTTATAGTATACATATACCAGATTTTTTTTGTTTCTTTGCTCGAAACGCCCGTGTACAAACAAATATGGACCCCCTTAAAAAAAAAATACTGATCGCGCCACTGCAGATAACTCGTCCGAGATAATCCCTCGAAATCGGGCCACTGCTGAGGAGACACGCCGAGACGAATACGTGCATAAATAAACGGGGGAAAAATGTGTTTTTATAGAGAGAAAAAAACAAAATAAAACGAATATAAAAAACAAAAACCTTTTCGAGATCGAAACAGATACCGCGATACAGACCAAGCGGATTTCGAAATGAAACAAAAAAAATAACACACACACACACACACCGACGTGCGCGCGCCGCGCGTACCACCATCTGCTCCTGCACCGCACCGCACAGGGACGGCGGCGGACTGGTTCGTCGTGCGCGTTCAGTCCGTACCGAGACGTCCGTCCGTGCAGTAATCGCGATGACTGCTATGTTACCGCTTCTGATCGTGATCGCGTGCGCGTCTTGCACCGTCGGCGACGTGCAAGACGACTTGAGGACGATACGGAACCAATTGAACGTGCTGGTGGAGAAAAGGCAAGAGGACTACAAACAGTTGGAAAAATCGCTGTACGAATCGTTGAGCAGGAGCGCGGACATCGAAGCGCTCAAAGACGACGTCCGGACGCTCAAGTATGAACGAAGCATAATTTTAACGTTTACGTCACAGCACCGGATCGTACGGGGGTCGTCGTATAGGACACGGACGCGAATTTCCAATCGTACGGAACGCAATATTTTATTTTCAAAAAAAAACTTGAATTTTCTAAAAATTATTATTCGAAAAAATTGTTCACCATCGATTCGCGCGTATTCGAAAAGTCATTTTTATTCGACTTATTATTTCTACCGATACGGAAGAGAGAAAAAATGAATCGAACGGGAAAATTCTTGAATTTGGTAAAAGTCCGTGTCGAGTTCGGAATTCGTCGTGAACGTCGTTAAAAAAAAAAAAGAGGGCCGTGTTACGTGTGATGAAATTCAAAACGAAATTATCGCTAATTTTCAAGTCCGAAACGCAATTTTATCCGAAAATTAAAAGCGCGGTACCGTATCTTATAAATAAACCCGTCTTGACGTATTTGAAAAATTGAAGAAAAAAAAAACAGTCAATATTTTAAAAAAAAATCGGTATTTTTATCCGTTTGAGGTAAAAAAAAAAAAAAACAATAAAAAATCCTTTGGTATAATACTAATTGTGGTGAAATTGTGTTACTCCCCGAGTGTGCCGTGATTTGTAGATCCGACACGGTCTCATTTATACGCGAGTCGATCGAGATCTTGACTGGCGATTTAAAGTGAAATCGACGTGTCCCGTTTAAACCGTTATAAACTGCACATTACCGAATGTTGTCGGTTAATGTAAAACCGTCTCTAGATGTTTAGTAAATTACCAATTTTTAAAGTTGGGGTTTTTTTTTCTTCAATATTTACATTGAATTTTTAAAACGATCTATGAGATAGTATTTGAACCCGTACGTTTCACGTCTGCCTATATAATATAATAAGAACCATGAAATGTAAATATAAAAATAAAAAAAAAATTAACCGTTTCAATCTATAAATAAATTATTAAACATTTTTTTTTCTTTCCACACGCGTTATTTGCTGAAATACCGTTGCTTTAGAAAAGAAGCGATGACATTTTTTATTAGAGACTTCTACACGGTGTTTTGATAGTTTCGTCTGATAATGTTTTCGAAACCACATTGTAACACGATTTGGTGGGCACGGCACCCTCAAATTTGTATTAATACTACGCGTTATATAACGCAAATTTACTACTTACAACGCGCCTAAACTTGTATTTACAAAAAAAAAATGTGAGAATAAAACAGTAACTATATATCATAAGGATTTCAGTAGACAAACGTCTAGAAAACAATAATTATTGTCGTAAACGACATTTTCTACAAAATAACGATTTTTCGTATATGTCGTCGTCACAACGACTATGTCTGCGCGAGAGATTTGTTATATAATTACTACGATTTTACAAAAAAAATTATAAATAGCGGATGACAACAATATTATATTGTGTCGTATATTTTTTGACAATTTCTTTTGACCCCCGAGCAGAGCCGTCTTAAGGCTATGTGAGGAGGACCAACGGTCCGAAATATTTTGGAGGCCTTTAATTACTTAAATTATGGTATACATATTTTTAAACACAATGTGTTATATTAGCTGTTAAAAGTTAACAAGTTATTAATAAAAACTAAATTGCCGATTTTTATTAAAACCCTGTTACTTTATTGTTCATTATGATAATTTCAAAACGTTAATATTTTTTTATCATTCGAGATTTTTTTTTTAAATATCTAAGTAAAAAATGAAAAAAAAAATTAATATACGTTATTTTGTAAATAAATTGGGTGCCTTCGGAATTTTAAAGACGGCGCACTGCCCCCGAGTATTACTTAATTTTATTTATTCGCAACCTGCAGATACGATTTTTACCGAAAAATCGAAAAAAAATCCCCCTCCATATTCGACGAAACGATTCGCCTGAATCGTTTTTTTTTTTAAAAGGTATGTAGCCAGTTAGACGCGGGTATACAGCTACTCCAAACAGTTTTAACCGACTCCGATCGTTTATTATCGGCTATTGTACGAAAACGAGATTTTCGGCAAATATTAATAATTTTTTAAAATATTTTCGATATCGGAAAACTTCAAAAAAAAAAAAGCACTACGAAAACCAAAAGCAGACGCACACGTTATAAAAAATAATATAATAAACATTACCTGCGAACCCTTCGAAAAAGGCGTCTGCTGCGCACCGCGGTGTACCGGGGCTATTGCGCATCACGTCATTTTTGAAATGGATCTCCTCCGGTTTGAATGCGATACGAGTCCCGCCGAGGGGAACGGGTATAAACGTCCACGAAAGCGGAATTTGACGTGTTAACGCACAGCCACGTCTCGAGAAGAAAAAAAAAAAACGTTAAACAATTCCACGTGCCGCTGCTGGAGTGTCAGTCTTTTTTTAGAAACGGTAGGAATGCTGGCAAACGCGAGCGAACGCGGTGCGGCGACGGTGCGCGCGCCGTTTGTTGGTTTTAGAAATTTAATTAGACTGAAATAGTATTAAAAAAAAGAAAAAAAAACAATGAACGAACGAATGATAAATTGACACTGTTGTCGCGTTATTATTATAATAAATATAACAGCGTTTTTCTTTTCAAATAATTCGTCTTCGGTACGAAAGACCGAACGGTTATTACGGGATCCTACAGTGCGCGGCTACAACGAAAATTCTCGAATTTCGCTAGCTAAATTCGCTTAAAATCACGATTACACGATTACCCCGTAGCTCCAATTTTTTTAACACGCCTTCGCCTCGAATCTCAATTGCTGATCGCGGACACGCGGCTGACTCGACTTTCATTAAAAATTCACTCGACGGTAAAATCGACTGCCATACACGCAGCTATTATCCCAAAATATATAACCTAACCTGGCCTAACCTACTCGTCGGTTCACTTTTGTTCGTTGACTCTTCTGGTCGTTCCGTTTTATAACACCCCGTTCCCTACGTCTCTTACCAACTCCGACAAAAATCAACCATTCCGTCGTTGCAGCAGCCTAATAATTTGGACACCTCCTTTTGGCGATTCACAAAAAAAAAAAAAATTAAAACGTAATAATAACAATCATCCGGTTATTCGTTAATTGTTTAATAGCTATTTGTTATCAATCAAAAAGCCGTACGGCTTGTATTGTAATGAAATATCTTTTACACGGTATTTCCGATTTTCTCCGTTATTCGCGAATTATTATTTTTTATTCTTTAACGGGAAAATTATACACGAAAAACGAAAAATCCTATACTATATTATTCTATGACATTTAATATAAACAGAGCTCGGAGGTTGACGACCTTAAAAAGATTTTTAAAAAAAAAAGAAAAAAGAAAAACGGTTAAATATAATGACTTAGGTATTTCGAAAAAATGCAAAAACACCGATTATAGTGATGAGAAAACGGATTCGTGAAGTATATCTGCACTATACTGTACTACAGACTTCTTTTTTTTTTTCATAAATCCCACAAGAAATTTCGACTATGAAAATATTGTTAATACTCAATTTTTTTTTTTGAAGATCTTAAGATATTCTCTAATCCTGATATTATATCGTATAAGAGATTCGAAACGTTTTAACGAATCGACGTTACAGGATTGGATGAGCGTCTGCGGTTATAATACATACACGTTCGCAGACATCAAACAAAAATATTCCCGTTGTTTTTATTCTCAATAATACATCATTTTTAACTAGATATCAAGTTATCGTCGTAGTGTTACGTACACTCGCGTATATTTATGCTAATTACTGCTCAGTATTTTTTTTTTTTTCTGTACATGTAATATACGAAAATAAATTATTTCTCGTTAAATTTCCGAATTAATTGCCGTTTTCGACCGGGGTATTGTTATTTTTCTTTTTTTTCCCTCCCTCCCGATGGTACCTACCATGGTATATTATACGCGCAGCTATTTATAATTGTATAGGTACGCAGGACATTTTAAGCGCGTATTTACATTGAATGAAAAATGGGAAATTACAAAAAGAAACGCACGCAGACAACGTGTAGATATACGTATACGTATCCGGATGTTCACACATTCGCGTGTTTATTTTTAATTGTAAAACAAGTTACGAGATGTAAAAAAAAAAAAAAAAAAAAACGGTAGAAAAAAGAAACATTAGTTTTGGGGCTGTGCTCGGTAAAAATACTCTTATATTAATACGTAATATAATAATCGTTATATTATTCTCGAACGATTAAAACGAATAACATGCATACATTTATAATATAATACGTAGGTATGCGTCCTTATCTTCGCGCAGGCATTTCGCCGTGCAGTAATATTGTAATTAGCTGGTACACGAGATTGTTTTAACGTTTCGTCTCGCGGCGTTAGGCGTATGCAACACCACCCGGTACCTACCTACAATTGTATATTAGGATAGTAAATAGATACGTTTTTTTTTTTTTTTTTATCCAGAAGAACGCCTTATTATTATTATCATTATGACGTAAAATTCAGGATCCCGAACCGTATTATACACAATAATAACGCAATACGCGTTTGATTTCGAATATATATAATTTAATATATTTGTATATATATGACCCGCTTAAATTATATTCCACTAGGATTCCGTTGAAAACAATATGTTCGCGCGTACGCGAATACAATATATAATTATATAGCATCTGTGCGCTCGTGTATGGAATTTAAACGCGCGACTCGTCCGATTGTCGCAGGGACGAACGTTCGGAGATGACGAGCGTCGGCAACGAAGGGATCCGCGACAAGATAGCGGTGGGATGGCTGAAGGAGGTGATCGGGAGCCTGCGGACGGAAATGCAGTCGGTGTGGTCGGCCATCAACGAGACGGCGCGGATACGCCGCACGGTGGCCGTGCAAAACGATCTGCAGGCGCTCAGGAAGGACTTGGATTCGGATCGCAGGGACTTGCAGACGATGCAGGGCGAGCTGCTGTCCGTCAGGAAGTACGTGGACGACATGGCGGCCAAACAATCCGAGCTGGAGAAGACGGTCGACGACGCGGTGAAACGTCAAAAAGCTATGGACAAGGTAACGAGAAGACCAATTACGTACACGTTGGACATAAGAGAATCGTTTTTTTTTTTTTACAAACCTTTCCGACTTCTCTCGAGTAACTTGAAAACGCACCGGTTGTGTACGTATAATAATGTCAGAAACACGCCGAGCCGGTCTTTGTGAAATTGGACGATAACGCTCTCTCGTGGGCGTCGGTGACCTTCTGCAGGGAGGCCCTAAGAAATTCTGAGGACGTTGAGGCGGTCTAAGGGTCGACAGTCGATTTACAAAAAAAAAAAAAAGCGAAAAACTCTTGACGTTTTTAACTAAAATCAGTAAAAATTAAATACCTATTACAACGATTCGACATTATAATCAACGGACAAACTCGTTTCATCGTGTTCGTCCTTCACGTTTATAGACAAGTTTTAAAATTGTCAAAATTCAAAGCTTTTTTTTTTTTTGCTTTGATGGGACGCTGAAAACGGAACGAGACGGTCGGGATTATTTTTAAGATTTTTATCGAATTAATGAAAACAATTAAAAATCTCTTTAAATTTTGCTGTCAACGCCGAAATAATGAAGGTTTCATGTCGACATTACAAATCCAATAGATTTACTCAATTAAAAATATAGTGAGGGGCGGGGGAAAAACGAAGCCCACGCGAATTTTCGAGACATCAAAATTTTCGGGGACGCACATTTTTTTTTTTTTTTTTACACTTTTGCATCCTCGTTCCAATTTTTTTCCAATTCAAGCGCCGAGTGCAAAACGAACGTTTTAACTCGAATCCTATTCCGAAATCGTACGTTGAATATTTGACGCGCGTTGCTAGAGTATAAAAAAAAAAAAAAATTGTTTTTTTCCTTTGCAAATCTCGTTTCAATTCGTTCCTGCTGAATTTAATTAAAAAAAAAAAAGTAATCCAATTATATTATCCTATGCGTATAGCCGGGCGATCGTAATTTCAAATGTCACGTCAACCGGTGAATTTCTATATAATATTCTACAACAACTGCAATAACGAAACATCGAATTTCTATATTTTTCTCTGGGGGGGTGTATAACAATAATTATTACACTCAGGACCATATGGCTTGCGCTCACCGCGCCCAGACACGATATATTATTATTACTATTCGTTACCGCGCATTGACCAAATGGCGTTTTCGGCCATTTTCAATAACGGTGAAGAAAATATCAAAAAACGAACAGATCCCCGTCCTCACATTCATATAATTTCGTACACGTCGAGTCACGCGTTATTATATACGTTTTGTTTTTGCGGTTTTTTTTCCAGAAAAACAACGAAAACGACGTCGGCGCGTACAACAGCGTTTACAAAGTGAGTAAAAAAAAAAAAATACTATCGATATTTTTCGGAGGGGGAAAAAAATAAATAAGATTTTTTTCGGGATCTTAACGCGACTATAAACTTCACGCGAATATTAATCGATAATATTGATAATGAAATATTCATCGATTCTCCCGTTTCCGTTACTGAAATGAGAAGAAGGGTTACGGGATGGATTAGGTCTCTTCTATATACTTCGCCTAAAAAATTAATCATTAAAAAACCGAATAAAAATTGTAAAAAAAAAACAAGAACCGTTTGTTTAAGCTTTAAAAAATACAATAAACAAGTGAAAATTATACATTGAAATTTAAAAAAAACGGATTTTATACTGTACACAATTATAATTCGATTGTTTTCGTTGAAACCATTGGCCTATTGGACGCTAACACGCGTTTTATACGTTGAAAATACCTATCCAACGTCTGCTGACTGATGTCATTATGGAAGCGTACGTACATAAATGATTTAAATTTAAACAAACGATCGTCTACTATAACTTTTGATGTTTTGAATTTCTCCGCGTCCATTATTCTTTTAAAAAAAACGCTTTTTGCACTTTTCTAAAATCGATTTCGCCGGCCATTATATCAGATAAACTGTTTTTTTTTCACTTGTATACATTTTCGTTTTTGACTTTCGGCATTTTTATATAGGAATTATATATGCGCACAAAATATATTTTAAACAACACACTTCACGTTTCCCGATTCCGGCAACCGACTGATGTACGAATAAATTTCCCTTTTATAAACGTCGTAAACAAAACTGTTATTAGATGGGGAGGGGGTCACTTTGATAAAACTAAAATTTCGCCATAAATTCAGTTACGGAGCACGTTTGAGGGGGAAAATCACTGCGTTTCACCTCCAAATATATTAGAGTTTCCCATAAAAAAAAAAAACCATAAACGATACCGTTATTGTTTTCCTATACTATTGCGCAGCAAGTGACGTTCGGTGGTGACGACGAAGACAGCCTGCGGACGAACGTGATCACCACCGTGGTGACGGACAGGGAGGCGCACGAGCTGGACCGGCTCAAGTCGTCGCGCAGGTCGCTGGAACACCGGATGGCCCGGCTGGAGAAACGGTTGAAGGGCGTGCTGTACCGGGAGAGCGGCGCGGTGGAACGGGAAAACCGGTTGTCCCGGCTGGAGGCCGACCTGAACGCGACCAAGGCCGCGTTGGCGTTCAACGCGACGCGGCAGGACGCGACGCAGGACCGCCTGCACGGGTCGCTGCTGGAGCTGCTGGAGAGCGTGGAGAACCTGGACGACCGGGTGGACGCGTGTCTGCCGGAAGTGCGCAAGGAAATGTCGAAAATCGAATTCGCCGTGGCCCGAATGAACGCGTCGGTGGCCATCATCAAGGAGGACCAGGTGAGCGGTCGCGTTATTGGTCAGGTTTAACGTCGTGAAAGGACCGGGTTAGCCTGTACGCGTTTCCTGCACGGACGCACTTATCGCGGAGCGTATTTACGTGCGAATGAGTTTCAAATAAAAAAAAAAGTGCCCGAGAACTTGCGTCTAAAAATACGCATTAATTTTTCTAAATTTTTATTTATAATTTTAATTACGAACACGTGAATTAATAAAATAATTATGAAGTTGACATTCAAAATGGAAACATTTACGAAATTTTTTCCAAGTATTTCGACTTATACGAAAGTCATTCGAAACGCATTGCATTTTTAATTCTGAACGCGACGATTATTATTTGTTTTTTTTCAATTTTATTATACTGCGATATAAAATGAAAGGGATTTTGCGAAATGTCACTGATCGAAATGGGTAAAGTTTCGACAATTTCCGTGCTCTTCGCCGAGAATTATATATAAACGAGAAAATCAGATTAAATTCGTCGTTGGAACTTTAAGTATTATAACATGACACAGTCGTTTTTGAACAGTCTTACGCGTAATATTAGGAATTGACATGGAAATCAAGCGATTTCCGCGATAATAATCGTCGTTTTGTCCTATGTGCCGTTTGCAGAACAATCAAATGTTGACGACCAAAGCGCTCGGAGAAGGGATGTCGGCCATGCAGAGGAAAATGTCCAAGTACGAAGAGAAAATTCAGAAACGAACGCACAAAACGACTGCAGGCCGTCGCGTAAGTTATATATATTGTACGCACAATTGGTTAAGTCTTTTTTCACTCCGTTAATTCATATTTATGCCGTTTCGGCGTCGTTCAAGCCAATCGTCCCTCCGAAAAAAAAATATTTAAGTTTTACCATTGAAATATCGAACATTTTCGTCGGCTGACACACACCACAACACTGTGTAAAGGGGCCCATACACGATACGATCTGTCGTCAAACTTGTCGTCAAACAGCGTTTGACAGACCAAATCGTCGCGTGTATGGGCGTGTTTGACAGTCTGCCGTCTGATCGTCGGTCGTACGTTTTGTCAGACCAACCGGACGACCGTCTGAACGATTTCGTGTGTGCGTGCGTGCGTGTTATAACATTACTCTATGGTTATCAGTTATCACTTATCGGTACTGACTACTATCAAAAATTCACAACATATTTTTATTTCAAATTTTTTCTTTTTAAAATATAAAAATGGTCATCAACATCATCCGAATGCAAAATAAGAGCAGCTGTCAGCAATAACTTTCTCTTTCGGTCTACTTGATTCAATATCTCGAATAATGATTGTCAATATGGTATGATAGTATGATACCATAGATAAGAATACCTATAATGACACTATATGAAATAACAAAACTACTTCACTAAAAAGTTAGGTTAGAAATCGACAAACTAATCGTAAGGTGTGTGGACTGCGTTAGGTTTGACAACTGATCGGCCGATTGGTTTGACGACAAGTTTGACAACAGATCGTTCCGTGTATGGGCCGCTTAAGCGTATAACCGACGTATAAGTATATTATATTATAATATACACTCGTATATTACACACCGGCCCTAGTCATTTTGCCGCCCTATCAAACCGGTACATTGTTAAATATACGACCTGTCCCTCCAAATTTAATCCTAAAAAAAAGTTTTACACTAATAATTCAATATTATAATACATACATTTCTTCCCGAAACGCAACGGTTTTGACATAAATAATACAGGGTTACCTATATACGAGTATAAAGTAATCGTAATACCCCCCAAAAAAAAAAAAATTGTGTATCGCGATGAAACATCGATTTCGACAATTGCAATATTTTTAAATGACGTAGAAGAACCGAATTCGTATGAGTCAAATTTACCGGCATAGACCAAATAAATAGAAATAATTATAAAAATATTATTTTTTTCAAATTAATAATATAGAATAATAACGCAAAGAAATCGAAAAATTCATTGTTACTAACAGGTTTGAAATCGCCCAGCTCGTACCTGCCTAACGCCGGCCCTGATTACAACAAATTAATAATAATAATAATAATAATAATAATAATAATAATAATAATAATAATAATAATAATAATAATAATAATAATAATAATAATAATAATAATAATAATAATAATAATAATAATAATAATAATAATAATAATAATAATAATAATAATAATAATAATAGTAATAATAATAAAATAGGAAAATGAATAATAGAACGTGCCCAAGCAAAGCAAAAAAAAAAAGACAATTTTAATTTTTTTTTAAATACATATGTGTTGGCACACGTCGAATCACGATTGGAGGAAGTTTTTTGTGTATTGGCAATATTTCAAAAAATAAATCTCCTATGTAGTGAGAGTGAATTATGCATATATATTATTTTGTATGTGTAAATTTCGTTTTCGTGCGCGTGTAAGCATTCGATTCGTCGTTTCTTCACGTACAGTCATAGAAGAAAAAAAAATATAATTTCTCGTCGAAAACAAAACGATTTTTCGCGGTGTGGTTATAGGTTTTCGTCGGGACTGGAAAGTTTTTTTTTAAATTCCGTTGTCTAAAATTGTCTAAAAAAAATTAACATATTTACTATAGATCCTATAATACAGTGGCGTAGCGTGAAACTCGGTGGCCCTAGGGCCTATAAGAGATGAAGGCCCACTTTATCGCAGAAATTAAATTATAATAAGAATATTAATTATCAAATAGTGATTTTGAAAGCAAAATAAAAATTTTTAAAACTAACTGTCCGTTTGAAAAACTTGCGACGTCTGTAAAATAATGAACGCCACCGTTTTTTTTTTTTTTTATTTTAAATTAAATTAGTTTCAATATAAATATTATATATATATAAAAAAAATGTTCAGATTTTTTTTTTAATAATATTAAAATCCTCTTGTGGCCCCTCAACTTGGACCTATATTGAGGGCACCGGTGGCCCCGGCCTAAATACGCCACTGATCCTATACCACTCCGCGTTCTTTTTTCAAATTCAATAATAAAACGTTTTCGTTAGAAAATTTAGACGTAAATAATTTTTTCTATAAACACACATAGTTCACCGTACATAAACGGAATATTTTACTCGACATATCGTTTTCCAAATGGACCGCGGAGTTTTACCAAAAAAAAAATTCTCTTTTCGCGTGTCCGCGGACTAGCCTGCGGGAAATAATTGTTCACGCGTTATTTCGCAAGAAAAGCACATTTTTCGATATAACAAAAAAAAACGAACAAAAATTAATAATAATCTCATTCCGCAGATCTGGTCGACGACATTTCTCCACTCCCATACATATTTCAGCTTTACCGTATATCGTTCCAGTCCTATATACACAGAGACTATTAAACGCATAATACACAGGTTATAATATAGTCCAGCCGTCGCCAATGACTTTCAGACCTCGCGGACCCGCACTAATAAGTGCACGATTCAAAATTGTACTGCGCGAATGTATATTATAATATTTAATCGTTTCCTCCCAATTTATATCATTTTTTTATACGTCACAAAAGTATACGACGAGCACTACCGCGGCGGAAGGTTATAACCCTCACAGCACAGGGAGTTCTGTGGTAAACCGCCAAAACTCCCAAAAGGAGTCCTGGGAGTTTCTTCATAAGCTCCTTATGTCCGCGGTTTAATCCTCTCATTAGGAGTAATTCAGGAATTAGAACTAAAATCAGATATAGTTAGGAATCCTGACATCGCTTTATAGGACTCCTGATATAGAATTATTTTAAAAAGTTCTGAATACACTTCTCAGGACTCATAAATTGGGACAAAGGAGACTACTGGGACACTCCTGCGGGTTTATTCCTGGGACTCCCTATGTGCTACGAGGGAATAAAATAACGTTCAGACCGCACCGGTCGGTGCCGATATATTACAAAAAATATATAGTCGATTATTATTATTTATCGAATACGCGAAACAGCAATAAATCACTTGTGGAATCGGAGAACGATGAAAATCGAGGAAGTGTTTTTAAGGACACTTAATAAGGTGTTTAAATGAATCTCGTTTTGATTCCGGTGGACGTTTTTTTCTTTTCTAATCGTAATTAATTATAAAGAATATTAAAAAAATAATAATAATAATAATATATATAACGCGCGTTATATATTAATAATAATTTGAAAAACGCTTATTTAAAAAAAAACGCGCGTGCGTTATACGAATACCGAGACCCGGGAGCGAAGCGCGAGCCACCCGTCGTCGTCGGCGGCGGCGGCGGGCGGCAGGTGGTTTTTGTGTATACGCGCGAGGTCACATTCGGCGGCGGCCGGCCGGCCGGCCGGCACAAACAGTCAGGTGCTAGTCACACCTGCCCGTTTCCCATATGTCGGCTGCGGATAGGGCTGTACGACCGAGCAACAGCAGCAGCAGCAGTAGGTACACTTCATACAACGCATATACTTCGTAATGGCCAACCGAATTCTATAAATAATATTTTACTTCGCACGTATTCGTATATAATATTATACGAGCGCGCATTAAATAATATAATACGCGTATCTTTTATATTATATAAATAATATTTTAAAATGCGCACGTATTACGACGACGACGACGCGACACGCGCTGCAAAAGAGAACGGGGGGGGAAAAAAATTTTGCGCTACACTAGAGAGAGAGAGAGAGAGAGAGGCCACCGCTACTCTCGCTGCTGCAGAAGGACGTGAGGACGATAATAATAATTTGTATACGCGAAAAACAAAAGAATAGAAAAAAAAAAAATGGTATTCGCTCGAAAAACTCGGTGGTACAAAACGGAAGTTACAGTCGTCCCTTCTCCCAGTCTCCTCCTTTCAAAAAAAAACAGAAAATCCTTATTATTTTGCGGCGTTTTTTTTTTTTGCAATCGAGAAAAAACCAGTTTGGCGCGCGCAAAACGAAAACGGTCGTTAAACATTTTTTTTTATTATCAATAGCGCAACGCCTAATTAATATATTGTATATTTAATTTTATTCATTAATAAAATTAATATTTTATTATTACGCGCGATGATATTATAACGTTGGGAGTAAAAATATATTTTTTTTTTTCTATCGCCGTCTAATATTTCACGTTTTTAACCGAATTATTCTCGATAAGTAATATCATTTAATCGGTAATACGCGCGCGCCACTTTTATATGGTTTTATAAAATATTATAAATTCCCTGTCGCGTAAGCGTTCCTGTTCAAATACTTTGGCAATATTAAAGGCGTATTGACGTGTATGTGTATATATGTAATACGCGTTGAAATGAGACACATTTCTCATTTTCGCACCGGTCTAAATTGGCGGAAAAAGTAATTCGATTTTCAATAAAACGTTTTTGCGCAAAAGCGTAATACGCAGACATTTTAATATCGAGACGAACTGCACGGATTATTTATGGTCTATAAACCGGTCGACCGTAACACGCTTTCGGACGAATTGTTGTTATCAATTTATCCCGGTCCGGTCCGAAAAATATAAATAAAACGAGTCGCTATAACGACCCGAAACGCAGTGTTTAAGAACGTGCAGTGCACAGACAACGCGTACAACGCAATAACAGGTATATATTTTACAATATAAACAATTTTATTAGAACACAAAACGAACAGTACAATAATATAAACAAGAAACGTACAAGTGGCGTAGCCTGTAGCGGGGGGGGGAGACAGATGGGACTGCATCCTCTCCTCCCCCCCCCGAAACGAATAAGTTATCAGTTTTTTTAGTAGGTGCCCTCTATGTACGTATATGTACATATTAATTATTAACATATAAATTAATTAATTATCAGCCTCAATCCCCACCCTCCAAATAAAAAAAAATTCTTTGAAACAAACAGTATATAGAGAAAAAAACATAAAGATATATATAAATGAGTAATAAAATGGAGGGGAAAAAACACGTAACAATGTAAACGAACAGTATATAGAGAAAAAAACATAAAGGTAATTATTATATAAACACAAAATAAGTAATAAAGTGGAGGGGAAAAAACACGTAACAATATAAATGAACAGTATAAAGAGAAAAAAAACATAAAGATATATAGTATAAACACAAAATGGGTAATAAAGTGGAGGGGAAAAAACACGTAACAATATAAACATATACAAAACGAACAATAAAGTGGTGGAAAAAAACAAGTAACAATTTAAATACAAAACGAATAATAACGAACAGAGAAAAATAACACGAGCAATAAAACAAACAAACAAAAAAAAAAAATGTCACAAAAAATATGAATAATAATAAAATTGAAAAAAAACGTAACAATATAAAAAGAACAATAAAATAAAAAGAATACATAACAAAATACGTATTCAAAAAAACAAAATCAATCGCCGCGCAAATATACCCCTAACCTATATATATATATATATATATATATAGGTATATATATATAGGTTAGAGGGTATATATATATATATATATATATGTACCCCTAACCGCGTCGGGAACGGTACCATTCCCACTGGGATGATTCCATTGCCCACATCTCGTCGCACCACTTGTCGTACGCGTCCACCGCGGCGGCCGCGGTTTCTCGGTGTGCATCGCATCGGGCTCTGTACCGTTCCCTGCGCGACGATTGTGCGTGCCGCGTTTCGTCGCACCATTTCCTGAACGCGTCCCACACCGCGTCTGCAGCGGCTTTTTGCCGTTGCGTCTCCGCGGCGGCTACGGCCAGTTGTTCGGCGCATCGCGTGCTCGTCAATCGTTGGCGTCGCGACGATTCCGCGGCCCGCAGGTCTTCGCACCAATCCCGATAAGCGTCTACCACGGCGGAGACGGCCGCTTGCCGTCTCTCCGTCGCCTTTCTGCCGCATCCGCGGTGATATATCGTATCGCAACCTATTTATTGTGTGAAAAAAACAGTGGATGAAAAGACAGTCGGTGAACAAGAAAACGGAGCAGAGAACGAGTGTGACAGTGACGAGAATGCTTGGACGGACGAGTGCGGGGTGACAACAGAGAAGACGGGATAAGAGACGGACGTGTGAGAGGAAGCGCGGGAGTGGCGTCGATCGCGGAGAGAAGACGAGAAAGGACGACGACAGACTTTGGCGGTTCGGTCGTGTCGCGAGAAGAGCGACGTTTCGGAAGCGGTATAAGAACGGTGTTAAGAAGAGGAAGAAGAGGAAGACCGGAGACGAAGTGGTCGAATGCGATTGACCGTGTGCTGTGAGGACTGCTGGTGCGTGCGCGGAAGACGCGGGAGATCGCGGTCAAGTGGAGGTTTAGGACAACGGGTGGCCGACACCGAATAGTTGGGATAGAGGCGAGGGAGAAGTAGGTACTATACGGCGGCGCGGCGTTTAAACGACAGAACAACAATTACCGTAACACTTGATGACGCTTTTAAACGGGTCGCGCTTGTCGCAGTAAAAACACCGTTTAAAAGCGCCGAACAGGGACAATCGTTTCTGTAAGTACTGTCCGTACGCGTACGCGCACGCGTCTTCCTTCCTCGGACAACAGTAGCTCGGCAATTGCGACGGGCGTTCGACGGATGATGATTTAGTTATTTTCGCCATGGCGACTGTCTCGTAGCTCGGGTGGTCGTAGACTGCCGTCTCGTCGTTACAACCGCAAACATCATACCTAGAGATTCACGACGTTCACCAACGGTTACGCGTTTGTCTGTTTAATAAATTTCTTTTCAGCCACTGCAGACGTCCGCGGACATACTTGTATAATATACGGATTGGTTTTTTTTTTTTTAAGTTTTCTAGAAGAATTCGGGGGTTCGGCGCCCGGTAACACACACACACACACATTATTATATATGCGCTACACAAACCAGGATTAAGGCGGGGGACCAGGGGAGGGGGACCGTTCGTTTTCACGAGACTTTCTTTTTTTTTTTTTTTGAAACAATTTTTAAGGGATTTCAAATATTCTTATCACGAAAACGTCTTAAAATCGGTATTCAATTATCGCGTAGAGCACCCGCAGCTATTATATATCGAGTAATATTTAATAATACGTTTATTAACGGTACTCGCGAATAAATAAATTTAAATATAAAACGTTACCCATTATTTATGACTCGAATATAATATATACGCTACAAACAGCCGGAAATCGAAAGCGACTTTTTTTTTTTTGAAAATATTTTTAGTTTTAAACCAAATAGTACAATAAATTACGTATTCTGTGTGTACGTTTCAAAACTCTATAGGACAATATTATTAAAATCATTATGTTTTAAATAATTTTTGATTTGACTAAAAACCAATATTGCCCTCCGCTTTGTCACTTCTGCGCCCCGCGCAGATACAATAAATCTAACAACACACTTCACGATGGTTTAAAAATCGGAACGATACAACTATATTGCTACCAAATACTATTCTACAGACTTCACTCAAAATTATTGACACAATCTAAAACCCTCTCTAATTTCCTCGCTCTCGTGTCATAACTCTCCCTGAAAATCCAACGCGCCGCTTGAAACGACAACGGTGTATACACTATTGCTATAAAAATATAATTTAAAAAAAAAATCGCGTTGGTTTCTATCAACGGACAAGTTCCCCTACTCGCAGTTGAGTCAAACGAAAAAAAATATATTACTGAAAAAGTTAACGAATTTACTTATTGTGCCTATTATTGTTGTAAATATTCTTAGTAAAAAAAAAAAAAACGAAAACTCAAGTTTGCTGAAGCTCCTCTCTCTCTCTCTCTGTATCCTTTGAGAAGCCATCCAAGTGTAGCTCATAAATAACTTTAAAAGTGGACCGTGCAGGTGTAGTGAAAACGATGCCGAAGAAAACGTTTGAATCGAATTGTCGTTTCAAAAATATATATTATTATAATAACTATTTTTTTTTATGCAGGTCTTGTTTTGATTTTTATTATTTTCTAACTCGTTCGTAAATAAAAAAAAACGTCGTTTTCAACGAATTCAGCGCACAAAAAAAAAATTGAAACACCAATATAATATACTCGTTGCAGTGGCGTAGCCAGGGGGGGCTGATGGGGCTGCAGCCCCCCGAAATGAATAGATACTCAGTTTTTTAGTGGGTACCGTCTATACATATTAATAATTAACATATAAATTACTTAATTATCAGCCTCAACCCCCCAAAAAAAAAAAAATC
This sequence comes from Slavum lentiscoides, assembly GCA_032441835.1. NCBI lineage: Eukaryota > Metazoa > Arthropoda > Insecta > Hemiptera > Aphididae > Slavum > Slavum lentiscoides. Next base: position 1,975,659 of record CM063709.1, read on the forward strand.
CTGGCTACACCACTGACTCGTTGTCTATACCTATTTTAAAGCGAAATAACACTATACGCGCAGATCATACACCAACTTTTGGTTCGAATTATATATATATATATACTTATATGGAGTTTAAATAAGTATTTCTATTATACCAAACCAATGGCGTGCCGAAGAGACATTTTTTGAGGCAGTTGCCTCACGGTAATTTTTTGCGTGGGTGGGTAGGTAGGTTCAATGGTTAAAAACATATATATATTATGTAAATTATACATCATTTATATACATTATTTATATTATATATGTGGGTGGGTAGTCAAATTATCCGGTTTGCCTCAGGTTTGAAAAATGTTCTGCACGCCACTGTACCAAACTATATTAATTAAGGGACGAAGTTGCGAACGCATCGTCTGTCGACGAATTTTCACGTGAAAAATAATAAATCACAACGTTTTAAAACGTCCGTGAAACGATTATTTTCACAAAAAAAAGGCGTGTTTTTTAAGAAATATAAAAACTAATATGTATACGATCTTCTCGATCGGATAATATCCTTCTCTTCGAAATCGGCGACACGCTATAATCGCGCTTTCGGAGTCTAATCCCCTTACGCATTTAATAAACCCGAACGAATACGCGCGCGTTACTCGTTACCCGCCGCCGTTTAAAACGACTGCGCGACTGGGCAGTGTTATTAGCGTTAAAAAGTTATTTTTTATTTTATTTTTTTACAGCTACCGAATATTATATATATAAATAACGATTATGAACTCGCGAACGCTTTGAAAACGTGTTTTTTTTTTTGCACATAATATTATGCGTATTTATATATATACACGAGTACACAGTAGTTACCTCATAACGTTTAAGACGTTTTAAGAATATCAAATAATATCACGTATACACGCGTATGCCTTCTGCACGTATTATTATAACATATTTATAAGGGTTAAACGAGTTTTTTTTTCTCTCTCTACTACTACTACTACTACTACTATACGAGCGCGTCGTTTTATTTTATTATTGTTGTTGTTTTTTTTTTTTTAAACGGTTATTATTACGATACGGCCGCCGTTAACTACAACCGATAATGTATACTAATATATGAGTGACGGCGGCGGGAGAACGCGTTTTAAAATCTAAAAAAGAAATCTTTTTTTTATTATTATTATTATTTTAAACGAAATTAGAAACCGGAAAATATTATAGCTCGCGCTATAGATTTTCGTGTATTAATATAACGTTGTTTTTAATTTTTTTAAATTTTTTTATTTAAAGGCGAGGCGAGTGTATTAAAAAAAAAAAAACGAATTTTTAAATTGACTCCGGGTCGGTTTAACAGTAGTCGTTGTAAATGAAAAAAAAAAAAAACGGTATTAAAAGCAAAAATACTCGTTTTCCAACGTGCGCCAGCTCTTAAAACCGCGACTGCAGCTGCTGATAATATTCAACACCGATTAACTATATATAAAATAATGATTTATTAACCGTTCGTGCGCGGGTCCACGACGGCGGCAGATTTCCGAAGAAAACCCTACCCTGTCCTCCCACCACCACAACACGTATTAACTCTTCGAAGAGCCTCTGATATTTTTTAACGAGATTTTTTATTATTATTTTTTTTAATTTTGAGCAAAAAAATATTGGTTTTTTTTTTTTTCTCGGAATAACCCGTTTCGTCGAAACCATGCCAATTTTCGAATCGACGAAAACCACGAAAACGACAGGCAGATTGTCGAAATCAAATTTTTTGAACGCCAGCAATTCTATAATTTCAAAAAAAAAATATATATATATACATTTCGAAATATTACGTAAAATAAAATACGGCGTGTTGTTGTTTTTCGCAACACGTTAAAAAAAGTTTAAAAAAAAAAACTCGACTCGCTCTATAATCGTTTTTCGAATTATGTGTTCAATATTCTAATATACACGCGTATATATTTTTTAAATCGATCGAAATTTTCGAAACTTTTTTTTACGGCGGTGCCCTTTTTTGGACTAAACTCAGCCAGGGTATACCACGAGGAATACAAATAAAAAAATCTACAATAATCCTTATTGATAATCAGTTTTTATAATTTTACTGAATATAATACAATATACATATATAAGCATTCCGAGCATACAGCCGACTTAAAATTAATACGTTTTTATACTTGAAAATAATAATAAAAAAATAGTTGAAAACAGAAAAATCATTGTAAACGTGAATAAAATACACATTATTAATGAGATGTGTGCGACTTACTCGGATTAGTAAGTGGTGGCAAAGGGTAATTAGTAATGTTATATGAATTTACGTGGTTATTAAGTGGTCCGAATCGGAATACACGAAATAAATTTTTTTTTAAGATTCAATTTGAAATTCAAAAAAATTCAAAAAAAAAAAAAAATTACAATAAATTATTATAACTAATTTTTTATGAGTCACAGTGCCCCCGGAAAGTGCTCCCGGTGCACAGTTCGGGAACCGCTATGGTATAAACTATATAATTTTAAATCTTTCTTTTTAGTCCTGGTGGGGGGGGGTTTAACCACGCCACTGCTTATATATATATATATATATATAATTAAATCAAAGAGTATATATTATTATGAAAAATAAAGAAATTATATAGGAATCGTAAAAAAAAAATGTTAAAATATTAATTTTTTTTTTTTTAAACTATAAAAGTCTATTTTTATTGTAATACTCATAATTTTCTCCGAGTTCGTTTTTGATTTTTTTTATTCTGGTGTAGTATTTTTTCTTTTTCGCTCCAATACACCTGCGCAGCAGAAGACGACTTTTTATCAAAACCGCGGTACACCTATATAGTAAATAAACGAATTATCAATACAAATTTTCATTTCTTTATTTTTCACAATACTCTCCGGTTCGATTTATAATATATGTTATATATATATATATATATATTTATACATTTTTTTTTTTATTTCCACATTTCTTTTACGCGTATCGCGTATATTCTTTTTTATTTATTTAAATTTTCACTATTCTTATAATATAAAAACGGTTAATTTTTTTCTCTCTCTCTCTCTCTCTCTCTTTTCAAAATATTCCTCGCATAACGAAACCATTGTTTTCTAATTGTTTATACGTTATGTGTGTACACAGATGACGGGAAAAAATTGCAGTAGTACGGAATGCACGAGCACAACAATCGACGAATTGCAGGACACATCGAGAAATTCGTCGAAAAGAATCGCCGACGACGACGACGGACTCCCCGATGGTATGTGATGAGAACTATCCCAACATTTGTCCGCGGTATTTATATTGTATGCGCGCATAAATTATTATATTATCAGCGCTCGGGCACGCAATTATTTTCGCATTATCTTCCAGCGGATCGCAATGTCGTCAGTTCGAGTTTTTAAAGGAGAGAGGGGCGGGGGAGGCAAAGTTGTGAACGGTCCATATGTTGTTGAAAAAAAAAAAGCATTTTATATTCTTATCGAATTACCAATTTGTATTACCAATCACAAAATATTCTGTGATATCGTCAATAAAGATATTATGTCAAACCGGGGGCGGCTCCAGAGACTGCAGGGTTGGGTGGGGGCCTAAGTCATAATAAGCAAAAAAAAAAAGATCTTACTTTACCAATGGAAAAGAAACCGGGAGTTACGGTATTAGTATAACAGACAATATAAATTTTTTTTAGAAAAATACAGGCTTGGGAGCGGGGGCCGCGGCCTCTAGCCCCTCCCCCCACTTGGAGCCGCGCCTGTGTCAAACCGAGGGTTAATATTAATCTTGATGGTGAACTATATTTTTTGTGATTAAGTGACGTTTAGATCTACTGCTGGATGTTAAAAAATTTTAGGAAAAAAAATAGTTCTTATATAACAAAAAAAAAAAAATGATTCAAAGATATTTTTCTAAAAAAAATTTGGATTTTTTTAAAAATCCAAGAGGGATGAACGATTTTAAAACAAAATAAGTAAGAGAATATGGAATGTGCTAACTAAAAGAAGTAGGGTATGGCATCCCACACGACTACAGCGAGAAGATTATCACACATATCACACACACAGTCAGGCGCGAACTACGTTATTCGCGACCTACGTTGTTCGCGCCTGACCGCCGCGACTGCACTGAGCATTCCGATGGTTACCGACCTCTATTTATAAGCGTCTGTCTGTCCCCTCTATTTTGTTTAGTAGCGCTATCTGGTGACTACTTTCTTTTCCGGTTTTATTGGTATTTCGTTTACATTCCATTTGTTTTGTTCTTTCTTTTTCTACACCTGCATTTCGTCTCGGTACATTAATAGATTTCTGATTAAATTTTTTTATAAAATGTTGTTAACGAATTTCGTGTAAATTCATTATTTTTAATATTTAGGGCGTTACTGTATTTTTGTAGGACGTTTTCTGGGTCTTTTTATTCCCAACCAAAAATCATAATCAATAAAAAAAAAGTTTAAAATTCTGCTCGTGGTTAGGTTTTTCAAAATATAAATATTTATTATCCGATAATCGTCGTTCGTTCCACATCTGGGAACATCAAATATGCTCCAATAGTACAATGCAATAATTTTGAATAATTTGTAAGGTTTTATAATTTGTATTTTATAAATTTAAAAAAAAAAAATTCTATTTTTATTAATTTAAATATATATAAAGCCGTTATTTGTAATTTTTTAAGGCCTATTTTTACGGTCATATTTGCATATTTTTTTTTTAGGTCGTTTTTTAACTGTTTTAAGGTTATCAACTTCCGAGCCCTACACATTATATATTGTGTTGAAAATTGAAATTAACGTTTCGAATGGAAAACGTCCGTTGCGCGGGAAAATTCACGAAGCGTAAACCACGTATACGCGCTCTGCACGCGCGTGTATTATGTAGAGGGTGGCTCCTCGCTTTATCCCTCGGTAATAAAAGCGTTTAATATACACGGTGTACACTATATCGTACGAGTATTTTGCTCCTCGGTTAATTATTTCGATCGGTTAACCGTATCGAATATATGAGACTATGCGCAGGTGGTTTTTTTCGGTTTTTTTTTTTTATTATTATTCGTATTTTTATATAATATACAATATTCATCCGGTCGTGTGTGTGTGTGTGTGTGTGTTTTTGTTTCCGTTCCTGTTTTCCGTGCGCGTGTAGGTATTGTGTATATGCCCCCAAGCACACGCTGCAATAGACTACACGGGCCGAGCATGTGTACAGAACAACAGCAACAACAAGAAATTCTAATTACTATATAGCATTATAGAGAGAGCACGCGTCGGTATTACAATAATTTATTAATATTATTTTAATAACATGCGTGGTCCGAGTAAAAATATATTTTCGGTTTTTGTGTATGTCGCTCAAGTGAATTACTCGGGTCTCGGATAAAGATTTGTACAGAGTGCGTTAATACGAATGATAACGATGAGTTATCAGTGTAAATTCAAAAGCAATGGTGCCAATCATTGCGTATTTGCGTTCTATATAAAACGATTCTGAACGGAGCTCCTCTGTAATATTTTGAATACATGACAAAAACTAACCGTTTTTACGAATTAAAAAAAATACCTCAAAACCTATATATAATTGCTATAAATAATCCAAAATTAAAATAAAGTGTTTGAAAATTGTTTTACACGTTTGATGCGAATATTTCGACAGTTTCTGTAACAGCGTTAGTTTCGAAATTACGAAGAAATATAGGTAACTACGACAATCGAGTATTCGACGAAATCGCGTTTTTCATGTAATTTTTCGATAGTTTTTTCGTACGCTCGAAAAAAAAAAGTATTGAGAAAATCGAAAAACGATCTCTTTATAAAGTACTAACTAGATGCAATTTGCTACCGGAAACGAGGTACCTACCTATGACTGTAAAAAGATCGGAGCACTCGTTCCGGTAGAATTCGAGTACCCAAGTATTATTACACTAGGTATATATTATATACTATTTGATATAACGTTTTTCGAATCGTTTATGGTTCGTGGAAGTTAGAGGAAAAAAAAACAACGAAAGAGTCTGGGATCTGAGTCACAATTCTGGTATACGTTCGGACGTGACCGTAATGCATTTTCGAAAATGTTGTTTTAAACGTTATTACGGAATATCTATTGATAGAATATAATAGATCTAACAGACCTTGTCGCGCGTATCGTTCGGACCGTAAAATGAGAGAAGAAAAAAAAATTAATCGAATATTCGAATGCTTACTCATAAGCTATTTACACGTTTATATATATTACAATATTACAGATTGTTCGAAAATGAAATCGTCGGGAACGTACGTGATAGCACCTGCCGCGGCCGGAGTGAACAATAAGCCGCTGCTCGTCCATTGCGATATATCGGACGGTATGTCGTGGATCACCGTGCAGAGGAGGACAAACCATCGTGTCAATTTCAACAGGAACTGGGACGATTACGCGAATGGGTTCGGAGACTTGAACGGTAAGCGAGAAGAATATTTCGTTTGTTATATTCGAATTCGTATACCTAAATAAAACGTATACCGTGAACTGTATAAGCATAAACGATAAACGCCGCGCAAATGTTTATAAATTCTTATACTTCTATATATCTTCAAATAGGTTTTTACTCTCAAACGACGTGTTGCGCTTTCTCAGCCGGAATGTATTTAGAATTTCTAATGGTATTTTCCGATACGGGTTATTGAAATACACTTTTTTTGAGACGGGGGAGAAAATTATCGCCCTTAAAATGTACAATATGGGTTAATTTTTCAAAAATAATAACTCTAATCCTGTCCATATTATAGCTATACAAAATATGGTCCCGATCACAAAACTGACTTGAAAATTGATCCAACGCACATTTTTTCCCCCGACGCGTCTGAACAGTTCGTATTGGTTCGTCGTGCTGTACGGATTTTTACATTTAAAAAAATGAGAAAAACACTCAAGTTTTACTACGTTTTCTAATAAAACCATTAGATTAAATCTTACACGGATATTGTTGAAAAAAGTTCGCCGAGTTTGTAGTGCCAACTTTGCCCGCACAAACCAAACGAAAAACACTGAATAATTTACGAAAACGTGTCCGACAAACTATTTATACTTAAAATAATCGGAGCACTAGCGAAAAAGTTCTACACAGAAAAAAAATTAACGCGTCATTGTGAAACCATCAATACAGCTTCCTATCCGTATAGTATCTCGCTTAGCTCAGAATGTAAAATGAGTTTTTGATCAGCGGCGTTCCGTATTTACAGAAAAATTTGAAGAGAGACGCTGTAATATTAAAAAAAAAAAATTAAAAGATTGTATTCCCCACATACACTCCTCCTCAATTCGAGTACTGTATGTATATAACAGAGAACAACTCCGCGGCACCGTTCGAATGCGCGAGTACATAATTTATTGGTGGTATATTCGTGTATACATTTGTCTGTATATAATATTCTACTGCAGTGTAATACAAATGTACAGACCATCATACTGCAGACACCCCGCGCAGTGAGACTTAGGCTAAAACGTATTATTATTAGATACGAACGCATCAGAAACCAGCTGTAATATATTACACCTATACAGACCTTGTACACGAACGAAATACGTAATAATATTATAACGAACATAAAATACGTCTGTATATAACGGTACACCATTATGTGTGTATTTTTTTTTTCAAGGTTTACATTGTATTACTATTGAACATATTCGAGTGTGTAAACACGCTGACCGTTTTGAATTTTTTTTTTTTTGTCCGATATTCAATGAAAATTCCGGGGCCAGCGCGCGGACGTGGACCAAAACGCGAGACCGTCTCTCGTCCTGTCGAGAAACTGTATTATTATATACGAGATCTACTGCTGACCTTTCCCCCCTCGACCGTTTTATAACTCTTCCGGACGTCCTTTATTTCTGTGTCCAAATCGTTTTTCATCGATGCGTTCTATGTAACCGTTTCCATCATCGGACCTGGTTTCTCCACACTGCAACACAGTACTTCCTTTTCGCATCCTCAACTTTACCAGGGCTAGGATTTTACAGCACTAAATAGTGTTGAAACACGCGCTACAATATGACCGCAAAAAAAAAAATGTTCCCTAAAAAACAATGAAAATAACAAATGCTGCAGAATCCGAGCCCCGTTTGTTTTACATCCTCGCGAGCGTTATAACGGTCCAAATACGTATGGTTTTATCAGCCTTTTTTTCGTCACTGTTCCGTTATTCCGCGCGTTGTCTGATTTCCTTAGCGTCATGCGATTTCGCTCCCCGAGCCAATGAATTGGCCCAATCAACTGTTTTATTTTACGATATTAATCCAAGTATTTTATGTATCGTTTTTCGCCAATGGCGTATTTACACAAGGGTAGATTACCGAGTTCTGACCCCTCCCCCCAAAAACCAAAAAAAAATATCAAATTTTAACTTCAATTATTAATTGTAATTATATTTTCTATAAAATATATACTCGGTTATTAAGTAATTATAAATGTCTAATCACAAACACACTGTTCTTAAAGAAATCCTGTTTTTTAATTAAATTTTATATAACGGCTAAAATCCCGGCACCAGAAAAAAAAACTGAAAATACGCCACTGAATATATTACACAATATAAAAGCGTATCGCATTTATTAGAATATGTACTATCCCCACTTATTTGTTATTCCTGTTTTCTTCTTTCTTTTTTCCAATATTAAGACTATAATCGACAGTGTCGTAGCCAGAAATTTATTTTGGGGGGCACTAGATTTTTTACCACTATTATAGTCATTCTAAAATACATCAACTTATTAGTGGCTTAAATTTATATATATAAAACTAGCTGACCCGGCAAACGTTGTTTTGCCAAAAAAAAACAATCATCAAAAAAATTTTTAAAAAAAAAGGTTTTTTCCAAAAATTTTTTCGTAAAAGCCTTCTCCTGGCAATTACGAACAATTAAAAAAAATTTGAGCCAAATCGGCCCAGCCGTTCTCAATTGATGAATTGTTACACATTTTTGGCTCCATTTTTATATATATAGATTTCGGGGAGGGGGGCACGTGCCCCCTCCCCCTGGCTACGGTACTGATAATCGATATAAACGAACTTTGTTCATATATGTAATATGAAAAATTCGAAAAAAATGCATAAAACAGTATTATTTATCGCAGTTAAATCGGTAATTTAACGAAACGACATTTTTTTAATAATAATAATAATAATAATAATTGTATACTACATATCGTGTTGGCAGGCGGAGGAGGAGACTTTTGGCTGGGCAACGAAGCCATCCACCGGTTGACGGCGGACAACGCGTCGTCGCTGCGCGTGCACATGACCGACGTTTACGGCAACGTGTGGCTGGCCGCGTACGAGCGCGTCGCGGTGTCGGCCGCGGCCGACGGTTACCGGCTGTCCGTGTCCGGCTACGGCGGCGCCGGCAGCAACGCGTCCGACGCGCTGTCCCACCAGAACGGCCGCCCGTTCAGCACGGTGGACCGCGACCAGGACGAAAGCGCGACGATCAACTGCGCGGCCAGCTACGAGGGCGGCTGGTGGTACTCGCGGTGCCAGCACGCCAACCTCAACGGCAAGCACGACTTCGGGCTGACGTGGTTCGACGCGGCACGGAACCGGTGGCTGGTCGTGGCCGAGACCCGGATGAGCGTCGGACGTCCCGCGGCCGACCGACGACGGTGATGAGCCAGCCGAGACGCGTTTATCAAAACAAAAAAAGAAAACGGAACGAAAATGATGGCCCGTTTGAACTAAAAAAAAAAAAACTCTACTCTCTCGCCAAACACTTTTTTTTTTTTACTTTTTTCGTACAACTTGTCTGTAGGTCTTTAAAAAAAAAAATCTATCAAGTCACCGCGAGTACACATTTGAACTGCGCGAAATCGATTTTTCTGCCCGAGGCGTCCTCTACTCAAAAAACGACCGTTGAAAATTCAATAAAAAAAAAATCGACCAAAAATCATTCGCGAAAATACACGAAATTTTCTGCTTACAAAATCTGGTTCGGGCGAATTTTCCCTACTCCTACGCAGAGAAAATAGTGAGGTTAAAACGCACTAAAAATTCAAAAAACCACGAGAAATCCGAGCCTCGTATTATTTTCAACACAATTCCGTCCCCGCGATCGAATCGCGTATTGTTGTATTTTACGATTTATTAAAACGATCGTCGATCGAGACCTGCTGCGTAACGACGAATATAATACGCAGTAATAATTTCTTTTAAAAAAAAACATTTTTTTTTTTTTTCTATAAATTTTCCGTACTCATCAATATCTATCTAATAAATTCGATTGTTTTATTCGAATTTTTCTAAAAAATCCTCCCCCCTCATCATTTTTTTATTTAGGCACACATCACTCTGCAGAACATAACGCACAACTGCGGCGTGCGCGCTCTTTAAATGATACTGTTCAAATTATTATTATATGTACCCTTATAGCACAGGGAGTCCTAGGAATAAACCAGGAGTGTCCCAATAGTCTCCTATATAGGAATTCCAATTTAGGAGTCCTAAAAAGTATATTCAGAACTTTTAAAAATAATTCTATATTAGGAGTCCTATAAAGCGATTTCAGCATTCCTAACTATCTGATTTTAGTTCTAATTCCTGAATTACTCCTAATGAGAGGATTAAACCGCGGACATAAGGAGCTTATGAGGAAACTCCCAGGACTCCTTTTGGGGGTCTTGGGGGTTTACCATAGAACTCCCTGTGCTATGAGGGTAATGTCCAGGGGCGAACACGGGAAAAAATTTCGGGGTGGGTTTTTGAAAAAATGTAAAATTATAAGATACCTACTATATATACTCTTACATATTATACGTCGCAGCTTGACTTCCAAATCTTCTCAGACATTTCGGAGGGGGTTCGAAACCCCAAAACCCCTACCTGCGTTCGCCTCTGGTAATATCTGTCGGACGGACCAAAAAAAAAAAGCGATTTTTCTTTTTTTTACGCTTCTCTTTATACACGCGGGATTTCAAAAGTCATCCGGTCGTAACAGGAAGCCGTTTACCCTCCCCCTTTTTTTTTTTTTGAAATCTTACAATTAATTTTTTTTCCGTGCCGCCTATTCGTTTCGTTCGACGTTTTTTTCTCTGAAAACGCGAATTGACGTGAAACGCATTTTTTTTCTGCGATACGCGTCTCCGAAGGGGGATCTGATCCGGAAACTGGCAAATTCTCCGACCGTCCTCCACCGCGCGCTTGCTAGTCAACCCCCGTACCGACGATTACGCGTCTCCGTCCGTCCCGCGCACATACCGCGTATTTTTCATTTTTTTATTTATATTTAAATCGAACTGATTAGATATTATTATTTTAATATTATTATAACTGTACATATATTATATATTAATTTTATACTTACATAGTGTTTCCATATATTGTCGATGATAATAACAAATAGCTGCGCTCAAAATTTATAATAAAAAAAAAAATCGAAATATCACGGATAAAACTACCTTTTTTTTTTTAACGCGTATTTTTCCGCATTAAAACATTTATTTTACGGTACGAAATAATATTCGAAAAGTCGATTATACGCGTTTGGATTTCAACTATAGTCGAGTAAAAAAAAATAATAATAATAATAAAAAAACGCGACAAAACACTATTATATAGACTTTAAATTTACACGAATTTAAAAATTAAAAAAAAAAATGTCTACTTAAAAACGTTTATGAAATGTACGTGACAAATATATAATATTATTTTTAAGTCACAGTACCACTGCTGATGCTTCGGACGTTGTACCTAAAAAAAAAAAATGTATATATTATTATTTTATTGGTTTATACTTAAGGTTTTATTATTATTATTATTTTTTTTTTGTTAATCAATGATCTCGAAATCTGATCAATCAATATATTATTATATAGTTATACTGATTTTTTTTCATAATTTCTGAACGTTTTTCCCTTTTTGAATACGATTGCACAACACACCGCGATATCGTATATAAGTACACCACAAACACCTTTTGTCATATTTTATAATATATAAAAAGCACAATTTATTTATTAATTTTTTTTTTCAAGCACAGACGTATTATTATATAAGTACAAAAATAAAACGCATGACATATTTTATATTATATACATATATATATATGCTCAAATACATAATAAATATAATATTTACCTGTATTTATATGCGTTATTTATTAATAATTTGATACGATCGTCGGAAGGCAATTAATAATGTTCTTTAAGCCACAAATCTGACAAATTTTTTAACGTGTACGACAAAATTAAAAAACAGATACCCAAAACGGATCGTAAGTCGTGTACAGCCAAAACAGTAGTAATATAATTTTCGAAAATACTAAGTACAACGAAAAGTTCAAGAATCGATAAAAGAACTATCGACACAAATAAAAAAAAACTTAATTTTACAAAAAATTTCCCTTTTAATCGTCTCGATGTACAACTTCATTTATATCAACCTCTAGGAAAATGGCAATTTGATGACATAAATTAAATAAATACATTTTAAAAAACTGCTCATGGAATTAACCTCATTTATTATATTGGCGCAGAAGAATTTTTTTTCCTTTAGAACGCATTTCAATATTTTAATGTCATGCAGTAGTTTATGAATTTCAATCAAATACTGGTGTAGAAGCTAACAAATCTAATTTTTATACTCGTGTAGAAATTTATAAATATCATTTTACATACGTGCAGGAACTTACACATACCCAAACGAAAACACGCTTCATTATAAAACCAAATACCAATAACATATTATACCCTTCGGTTCGCTCAGAATTTAAAAAACAAAAATATTAATTGAATTACTTTCATTTACTTTCACAACTTTATATCGCATATTTTGTTCATTTTCAATAACGGTTTTTTTTTTTTTAATGTACATTTTAGTATAATACATATATGTAAATAAGTGCATACAAAAGTGCTACTAAGTACACTTTACGTTCTAAGCCTCAAATTTATAATATATAATATTAACAATTACATTACACGGTTACTCAGACGTGTAGTTTTCTTTTTAAACGCGTTGTATGATGGACTTTGTTTGGATCTATCGAAGAATTACTGCGCTTGTCTTTTACGTGCAGTACAGTGTTTATTATGTGAAAAAAAACATTTTCAAAGCACCAACAGTAAACGAAAGTACAAAAATAAATATAATATACGCAGCTCGAATACATAATAAATAATAAATCGATTTTCGAGGAATAACATTTATCACCAAAAATTACGCATAAATTAATACAATATTTTATTTGATTATAACGTAATAAACCTAGCGTCGGATCGTTTCCAAATACGCGACACGATACCTCCATCAAAACGATATCTATAATATAGATATCGTTTTGATTATATTATAATCTGTGAATATATAGTGCGACTGATACGGAATGGAAAAAAAACGACACGCGCTTAAAACTAACGAGACAAAAAAAAAAAATTGCAATATATCATAATTCGATGAGTGATGAACTTATATGGTAAATTAATCGAAGAGTTTAAAACACTAAATAAACTTAAGTAATAATAATAAAAATAAAACAGCGGTATATATCACAGTTATTTGAAATAAAGACGAATCGGTTTTTCTCCAAAAATCTATACTGTACCGTTTTTCCCTACAAATTATCAAATTAATAATAATCGTCAATAGCTTTCATAAACGTATGTATATACACATAACAATAAATAATAAATTATTTAGTAATTTTCATTTTCACTTGATTATTATTATCAGTTAATAGTCTTAGGAAAAACTTACCCATTTAGGGAGTATTAATTATGACTTATTTTTCTGATGAAAAACGGTATATATTTTTATTTGGAGGAAAACGTCTACGGTCCGAAAAACGACCGAGCGAGTGGAAGAGTACCTATTAATAATGGTACAACAATTTTGAATTCTTTTGTATACACAATGTAACAGGACTAAGGCAATATTTAATACTTTTTATACAATTCAAAAGCCATTTAGTTGGATGTTATATATGTATTATATATATAAAAAAAAATTGCAAGTAAAAACTTTTTTTTTTTAATTGTTCTAATAAACACATATGTAACACAGCATTAAGATTATAGTGATACATTTACTTAGAAAAATTGTAGGAAACAAAGGACCAACTATTTAAGAGAAACAAAGTTTTTCAGTCACTTTGTTTTTCTAAAATTTGACTAAACAAAATAGCTGTTTTTAATTGTGTACAAAAATTAACTTTAAAAAAGTATTAAATTTTAAAAAAGTTATAAATGCAGCGCAAATGTCTTAATAAAATAAAATATATAAAAAATTGCCTAAAACCTAATTTATATCATTTGCCAATCCTGTTACATCCTGCATATATTACATATAATATTATATTATTATAATGGTATAACGATAGAAATGCTTTAAAATTTTTAAAAAAATTCACAGTCTTTGAAAAATGTCTTTTTAAGAACGCCGCCTATTGAGTATATCAAAGAGTACTTCAGTAGAATCGTCAGAATCATCATCAGTATCGCTCTCCGGCAACGTTAATTGCTTGTTGTCCTCCTCACCACTGCCGATAATGCCATACCGGTTTTCAGTGGATTTAAAGTTTGAGTACTTCTTCCACATGTGTCCCATAACACCGACCATGCACATTGCCAAACCTAACAGTTTCGTGGTGGTCATCTTGTCACCATTCCATTCTACAGCCAAAATCAAAGTACAGATCTCCTGAAAATTAAATCATACAATATAACTGATAAGAGTATGCAAAAGCAAAGCTGGACAAGACAACTAGTTTGTTTTTAATTTGTCAAGTTAATATTAAAATAAATAAAAATAATAATTTAAGTTAAGAACCACTTTTATTTTTATTGTCAACTTCAAAAGTTGATATAACATATTTTTATCAAAAAATACAATTTTTCCCATTAAGCTATAATAAAAATAACATTAATAGTATTATATTTATATTGCTAAATAATGTAAACAATACTACATATTATATACTATAACTAGTTAACATATTACTTCTAATATTATTTTGCAAATCCAACTTTAACCTTTGTATAAAGATAAGTTAAAATGTTAAGTTTAAAGAAAATTAACTTATTGTTTTATTATGACTGTAAATTGGTTAATTTGAACATTTTGAAATTTGACAATTTTTTTGTTTTACTTAAAAAAAATTTGTTTCATCAAAATATGGGTTGTCATTTAAAAACAAAACAAATAGTGAAAGTTAAAAATCATACATTTCACTAATAAAAAGATTTCAGTACTTCCCTAGCTATCCAAAAACATCCAAACAAGGTATTAAATGGAATATAATGACTGATGCGATGGAACAGGGAACAAGAGACATCAAACACAAACGAACAGATGTAGGACATGTCTAATGTGCCAATACTGACTTTTCTGTATTGCAAAATACTGATCAATATAAAATACAAAATACTGTACTTTTTTATTTTATGGCAAAGAATATAATTTTCTAATTTTAGAATATAAAATTCCTTAGGGTGATCAACTTTCGCCAACATTGTATTATTTATGGATGATATCCAGTTGGTTATTAAACACTCCAGTATTTAATTGCGGATGATGCCAAATTGTTTACAAAAATAGATTCAATTTACGATTGTATTGCATTACAAAAAGATTTAAATAATCTTACAAATTGGTGATATTTAAATGGTCTGTCTTAATACAAATAAATGTAACAAAATTAACATTTAACCTCAAAAAATCTAGTATTGATCTCTCTTATAAAATTAATCATATTTCTATCGAGTCAGTTAATTTGTTTAATTATTATAATATTCTGCATTTGTTTGACCCCACTAAAATCATTAAACAACAGAAGAAATTACGTTAATTATATATTTTCTATTGAAATTATTAAAAAACCCAACTGATTGCCCTTATTTGTTGGGACGTTTAAACTTTAGAATTCAAAATCGACTAGAAACCAAAATATTTCTCTCATAAATAACGTCTAAAAAAAAATACTTACAATCTTCACCTGCAACTGTATTGATGGCCACAGGAAATATTATGAATTATGAATTCATTTGATTTATTATTTGTTGTTATTATAATGAAATTATATTGTTAGCATATTAAAATGCTATAAAATCTAATTATTTCCGTGTACTAACTATAAGCTGAATGCAATTATAGAATTCTACACGTGTTATATAATTTTTTTTTAAATGGAGTGTTTTCTACATAAATAAATAAATTAATAATAATAATAAAATATGCGACACATTATATGTATATAAACTCTAAAAATAGAATCCACAAAATAATTTTAGAATAAAATGCCACAATATAAAATAAACAGAGGGGTGAAGTAATAAACACATATCATTTACTATACCTACTTTTTCTAATGACAACTGTTCCAAGATATTTTAATGAAAAATTGCATTATAAACAATAAAATGAACATCATTTTAATAAAAACTATTATTCTCTGTGCACATGTAAACTAACTGAAACTTGTAAAAAATGATTTGCACAGAATATACAAATTTAAAAAAATATTAGTCAAAAAGTTTTTTGTTCTATTAAAAACATTAAAAAATATCGCCAGTTTTTCTTTTTTGCCTTGTAATAATCAACATTTGTATAAATGTGGAACACATAATGATAAATTAAGTACACTACTGTCAGTACCTTGATAATTCCGACCACAGTCAGTGTGATTCCGGACGTCTTGTACACGGCAAAATATTCAGACACTTCAAGACCAAAAGCCAGGCATGATCCAAACAAGACATTTAAAGCCATTTGAAAGTGCTCTGTGTTTTTGTTGTCATTCCACCATTTCATAAAATCATTTCCTGTTGAAACAAATGCATTATATTTTTGTAAAGGCTCCGAAGCATAGACACCTTGTCATGGATTTTAACAGAAAAATTTTGCATAATTTTACCCAGCTATTAATCGTCTTAAGTTATATTTTCAAATAAGAGATATATAAAATCAATAATTCTGTAGATTTTTACTGACCTATAAAATCAGCATTTATAATTATGTGTTAAAATGAAAAATCTCCAAACTTTTCTTTTTTACTTACCTACTTTATTTGTAAAATTGTATAATAAATAATACGAATTATAATTGGGGCTCAAAATTTTTTGGTTTTTTAAATAATTGGAATGTTACAATTTTGTAATGACATGCTTTCTAAGCTACAAATGTGAATTTTTTTGTAGGTGGAGAAAAGGTTTTTGAAGTTCATTTTTTTCATATATTTTCCATGAACATGGGAAAAAAAATTCACCTAAATTAGATTTAAATATTATATATTACATTTTTTTATTTTTTAGGACATTAAAATCCAAATTTTAATTATACTATATAAATATATATAAATACAGATTATAAAATAATCGCTTTAAATGCAATGGTGAATTAGCATTACTAAACTGAAAAAAAAAATTACTCTAACATTCCTAAAATATAAAGTGTTTTGTTGACATCAATATAATTATTTATCTCGCATCGAGATGCTTTATTGCAATAGTCAATTGCTAATAAAGCCCCCGCTGTTCAAAACGTAACGAAGAATTTAAATTAATATACAATACGTAAAACCACAACAACAGATCATGTAATTACGATTTTAAATTATATCATAAATATTAAATAATAATAATTACATGTATAAATGGATATAGAAATTTAAGCTCATTTAGCTTGTTAAATCTAATACATTTTAATTTTGTAATAATCAATTAAGTCAGTCGAATATGTTATTGCAGACATAAAATATGCTCCTTATTTTAAAACATTTTATTGATCATAATAACAATAATTAGGAGTGCATTGGCCATGAATGCTAAAGTGCGATTATACCCAGAACTTTGACCTAAAAGTCATGAAAAAGAAAATAATTTAACACAAAGATACGTTTATATAAATAGATAGATGAAAAACAATTTGTAACAAATTATGAAATAATCCTACCTTTATGTCTAATGAATCATGTATATTATTTTAAAAGGAATTATTGAGCACGTTCAATTTTCACTACTGACGCTACAATAAAATTACCTGCTGTGGATTGTGTACTATTACTATTACTGCTATATTGAGTTTAATTGCAAATCTTTACATAAATAAATTTTCAACGTTTTTTTTAACTTACTTGTTGTTTTGTGTATAATTTTTTTTTGTTTTTTTTTTAATTTGGGTATTTAACTTTGAACTGCATTGATTATTGAAAATAATAACACAACAGTGTTAAGTAAAAGAAAATTTAAAAAACCAAAGTTTAGGTTTAGTTTTTCAACACAAAGAAACTGGAGAAGCAAAAGAATAAGAGCTTTGCACCCAGTACGTTAGAATTTCTAATAACTGCAATTGTTAAATTAACAATTCCCTTCCCCCAGAGCATAACGTATAAAAATCTGTTCTATTAACAGCAGTGCTTTTTCACTGTTTATTCTTGTAATGGAAACTCTTAATTCCCGTCACTTTTTGTAACCAATAAGTTATAAAATATCACTTACCTTCCAGGAACAACGAAATAGGAAATATTGTGATAAACATCCATGGTTGACTGAAATACATCATGTCGAGCGGACTTTTCATGCCCATGTCCGCTTTCTGCATGATGAATTGTGACAACGTCCAACGAAAACCACTGTAAAATAAAATAAAATTTCTATTAACGTATTTATGCAAGGAATACGTATCATTAAATATTGTTATAAATTAACTAATGCGCTTAAATTATAATTTCGATTTGTAAGAGTTATTAATTAATAAAACATTTACAATATGAAATTTCAAAAACAAGAAGACCTGTAAAACAACGATATAATAAATTAATTTGTACCACTAAACAGGCGTGAAATAACAAGCGATCGTGAAACATTAACGTTAACGACAAATTAATTTGACCGTGTTCTTTTAATCTACTACCGTCCTAATGCATCTACGGTATTGTAAAAATAATTAACACCACAATTACCTGGCAAATGACGCAGTAAGTAACAAAATAAATCCCAACGTACTGAAATCGGTAGCTTTAAACGTGAACAAAAACAATCCTCCGGATATTGAAAAGACGATGATGAAAAGCACCACGGACTAGAAAAAAAAAGAATATATTTATATATATATATATATGTACAATATTTTGAAATAAATATTGTCGACATGTCATTTACAATCGACTCACCGCTTTCTCTAGGCGTAAAATCAAAGCGTTGACCATCACGAAAATAATAGCCGTCGATTTTGTCATTGTGTACCTGAAAAGAAGACGTTCGAAAATACACTTTTAAAAAAATAATAATAAATATAAAATAACAATACGTACAGTGAAACGTTAACAAGTTCTAGGCCCCAATTGGAAAATCCAACGTCGATACCGCCTGAAACGCCGATAGGCGCGAGTTTTGAAATATTCGAGTCAAAAGACACTTTCACAAATGGTATTCTCATGGTTTTATGGTACAAACACCGACCGATGATGGCCAGAGTAAATTTCAGGACCAAGTGACACGAAACGACGAGCAGAGGAAAATGGAACATCTGTGGCAAAATAGAGAATTGTGAGAATTATAACAACAAGCTTTATAAATCGTGTCAATTATTTCAAACGGAAATGACGACATGGCGGGACGGCGAGAGATTCGCGTTTAACGGACACTCGGGGACAGTTTACGGCAACAGCTGTTCAACGAAACGGGTACATTACCTGTAAAAACCATCTTTGGTAAAACGTAATTCCGATGGAGAAGAAAAAATATGGCAATATCAATACGCAAGAGACGAATAAGGCCGGTATACGAAACGGCATGGTCGTCGTCGCGGAGTTGTTGTAACGTTTCGTGTCGATTTTAAATTTACTCATTTCGCGACATGTGGCAGAAACGAGCGGACCGACGGAAACGATTATCATTCGCCCGCGCACCGTGCGAAACCCATAAATCGTCACAAAATAAATAATACATCTCGAACGCGACGAAAATCACCGTAAGAAAACATGAATTATAATTTATAAAAAAAAAACGTTTTTTTTTTATAGTTCAAAATGTAAATTGATTATTCGATTTACGCAATAAAAAAAAAACGTTTAGACAGAGGCGGCGGACTAATATACATAAACGACAACAAAACTCAAACAACACCACACACTTGCAGCTGTGATAAACGATAATACTGATAAGTGATACAGATGAGAGTGTCGTCAAATACAAAAATCGAAATGTCTCTCGAACGGGGGGAAAAAAACTATTTTTTTCCCAATAATCCTCACGCGCAAATCGCGTCCGAAGAGATGGCAAAAAAAACCCCGTCGAAATCTTTTCTATTTCGGTTTCCGAAATAGTTATTAATAATTTTTAAAAAATTTGGTAGTTTAGATTTTGAGAAACCGGTCCGCACGTCTTCTATGTTTCTAACGATTCAGAAAAAGTAACAATAAACTGTCGACGCAACAAAACGATTAAAAATTGAAACGAAAAATTTCGGTTGAAAAAACAAAATAATGATTTACACTTTTTCAAAAATGTTCGATATAAAAACTAGGTACTAATAATATATACACACAAAAGTGTAAAAAAAATAATAATTGACGAGTTCGACGAGAAACCCGGAGTCCTTATTGTTATGTATGATGTTCATTTTAGATGTTAAGGTTATGCCAAAGAAAAGAACAAACACGTATCTCTCGCGTGTTCTCTCAAAACGGCTCTTTTAATATCAGTAAATAATGTGTAATAAGTCTTTGTAATCCGTGTGTTCAAATAAATAAGAGAAACCTGCTATTTTGTGTTCGAACTTTTTACTCAATGCAAGGGTCATTAACCTGGTTAGAGGGCAGATACGTCGCACAATTTGTACAAAAATAGGACCACGAAAAGGAACAAATTATCATGTGGAGTAGGACGGGGGACACGAAAATCAATCTTGGAAGGTGAGTTTGAGGAGTCGACGGAGCTATTAATTAATTAAGTTCTGTACGAAAAACAGATTTGCACGAGTCCTACGATCAACCTGTGAATTGAGACCCAGGATGGTTCGCGACTGAAGCATAGTAGTGTCATGTCCAGCGCAATTTTTGCCTAAAATAAACTTGGCAAACGTAAAGAACTTAACGCGGTACACTCTCTAATATACAAATAACGTTCATGGTGTAGGGGCTTTGTATGAGAGAGCTGTACTCGAGAACAGAACGGACAAGAGAGCAGTACCAACACTTTGGTGGCAGAAAAACAAATGGAATTTAACAGCTACCCTTTTTATGAAATCCGACATTTTCACTGTTTTACTACAAACAGCGTTTATATGTATCCGCGAACACAAATCACTATTTAACATAAAGCACAAATCAACAGATTCACCTGAATTTCAACTCCATTAATAGTATGAGAAAATATTGTATTAGTTTTTAATTATTATATTCTCAAACTCCAGAAACTTAAAGCAAGACGAATGACACGTTTTACTGTATAATAATATATTACTTTAAAATAATACAATTTTCGGCTGAATGCACGATTTATAGAAGAATATAAACTTACAAGTATATCCAGGATAATATATGATATCCTGATAAGTTCAAAT
Source organism: Slavum lentiscoides (assembly GCA_032441835.1). Classification (NCBI taxonomy): domain Eukaryota; kingdom Metazoa; phylum Arthropoda; class Insecta; order Hemiptera; family Aphididae; genus Slavum; species Slavum lentiscoides. The sequence continues at coordinate 1,997,149 of CM063709.1, forward strand.
AATCATAGAAGTGTCAAATCATGAACGACTGTTCAATAGAACACACAGACGTTAAAATAATATAATTGTAGTACAGGTATCACAGATGATTTTGAATGTTTTGTTTTTTGATCAAAATAATCTAATTTTGTCTAACATACATGTCCATTGTCAGAAAAAACAAATATGTTTTCAGAACGACATTTCCGACTAGGTAATGCGTCCTATTAGAAAAATATAGCTACTATCAGAAATATGTACGGATTTGTTTTTCTTCCGACTAATCAAACTAAAAATAATGATTAAAGTGTGTGTTCAAGACAATCGTGACTCACTACTCGAGTGAGTTACTTCAAATTTTAGTCTCGTTTCCGTAATAGTAGTATTCTTAAACATTGTTTGAGAACAATGTTTGTATTATAATATATACATTGTTTGTACCTTGATTTATTTTTCCAAAATACTCTCGTCGAACATCATTATATTATCTAAATCCCCATTGACTACAGCTTGATCAATTGCATTCCTCCTGTCGTCAATTACGCTCATTATATTCATCAGCCCTTGATGAACGATAGCAAACTCGTCGTTGCACGTAATCTGATTGACAATCAACTTCATTTTTTCTAGTATGCTTAACCTCTCGTTTTCGATATTTGTCAATTCTTGTTGGTAATCGATCACTTGATGGTTACCTTCTAACATCTGAAAACAGCAACGTATATGTATAAAACGACATTTTCGAAATAGGACTAGAATTTTATTACGTAAAAAAAAATTTAAATATATTTCTAAATAAAGTCAGAAATTTTATATAAAAATCACAAAACAGATGATAAATACTTCGTGATTGAATTCCAAAATCGGTATTTCTTCATCCCTCTCGATTATTTGTTGTTCGACGCCTATGTCAAACATGGGTTGAATTTTATTCGTATAATCGTCCTTTAGTTCAATGTGATCTGAAGTTAACAAATTGTTACCGACACCAACAAGATCCTCTTTATCAAATTTCGAATTCACGTTTTCATTTTCAGAATTTAAATCAAGAGACTGTTTTTCATTGTTTTGAAAATCAAACAATGACACTAAGTCACTATCGAAAACGTTGTTTATTTCAATCGTGTCGTCCAGTTTATTGTTGTTTTCAGTTACTTTTATAGTATTTGTTTTTTTCGGCCCGTCTTTCAACGAACTTTTAATTGTAACCAAATCCTTTCTTGTCACATGGTGTAAACGACTTGTAGAGTCCAGCGTTTTAACAACACTTAGAATATCGTCGTAATTAGTATTAGGCATTACCAACTGTTCAGCTAGGAATTCTTTCTCGTTTTTAGCCAACGTTAGTCGTTTGGGTTCTAAATCGTGACCGACATGAGTCTTTATGTAAAGCACGCTGACTTTATTACCTTCGACTATTACATCCATTCTAGCAGGACAATGCGAACCAATTTTATTTGTACCTAGCGATTTCAATTTTCTAATATTCTTGCCTTTGGGTTTATATTTACCGTCACGATGGCATTTGAAAAACAAATGTTTGGAACCCGATACGCCGACATACGTCGTTCGAGCTTTGATAAACCTGAAACATGATACCAATAAATCAAAAAGAAAAAAAACAATGTACTGAAATTAAATGAACGATATAAGCGTGGATAGTTCTAGTAGTTTAGTAGTTACATCCCTTTTTTTAATAAAAATACCACAATGCATTCAACTACAAATATGTTTCAAGTAGGCATACAGTTTCAATAAAAAATATTTTTTAACCTATTTCTACGAATAAAAGAAGAAGAAATTTGTCCTAAATTTAAATAAAAAAATATTTATATTTTGTATTCTAACATCGTTTTACCTGGTTTAGAAATTAAAAATCATAGATTCATCTCAACAACCAAATCGTACAACTTTCATCAACGTATTAGAGTACAATTCATCACCGCTTCTAAATTATTTTAAGAGTATTTTTTTTTCTTTTGTTTTTAGGAAACGCACTTTTTTAAGGCGTTCAAATCTAAAGCCCTATAGATGGAGGTTATACAATGACAATAATTCATCGTGACTAATTGAACGTTTATTGACATAATTTTCATTATTATAAAATAGGCGATATTAAGAAAGAACGTCTCGAATCCATGATTTGCATCGACAAAAATGCTGTTTTGTAAAAGAACACACAACGGCACAGACACGACTAACAGCCCAGAATAAAAAAACCAAGTATTTAATCTCTTGTGAAACATTTAACGGTGTACCTCCGACGACTCACCTGCTGATGTCTTGGTCTTCGACCTCGTATTTCCACGCGTAGAACGCGTCCAAACCGTCGAATTGCAATTTCTCGCTGACGATCTCCGTCTGATGGCACATAACGTAGTGCGTGGACAAATTGCTTTTGGAACACTGGTGGCTGCAAAACGCACAGGTCACGCTTAGGTTCTCGTTCAGGTGAACGCTCTTGATGTGCCTGGTCAACATGAACTTCAGCTGCGAACTGTAGCCGCATTTGGAACACGTGTACACGGAAATGGCCACCTTGTGCAGCACGTTCATGTGCCTGTTGAAAGACTGTTTGTAGGAGAACGATTTCTCGCACACCGAGCACACGTATTTCTCCACGTTCGAGTGTTTCGCCAGCACGTGATCGTTCAAGTTGTTCCGCTTCGAGAACGTCTTCGCACATACCGTGCACTCGAACTTCTTCTCTCGCGGTACGTCCGAACACATGTTTCCTCGCGTCAGACGGCCGAACACGACGGAAAAACGACACACCCTACCAATTGTTTTTCCCACCCAGATCGTTTCAGGCCGGAAGACAATATTATAGTAGGAGCGACTAAAACGCTGTTTCTGCGCGTACGAACATCACAGTTCATTTGTACGCTACGAAAACCGAAAATCGAGATCTATAAAATAATTTTCACCGTATAGGTCTCGCACGAAAACGTCAAGAACGCTTCGCCCAAATGACACGATCGTCAGAAAAAGCGAAACAGAAAAAAAAATTCCAATTATTGTGATAACGCGTGTGACCGTGGCTCGGTTCAAAACACGTTATCACTTCAACCGTGGTCTCGTCCACGAAATTGATAAGGAAATGGTTTTTTTCAAAATAGATAACGTGCGGCGATGATAAAACGTATTTTCGTTATCTACGCTGGACACTTGCCAAAAGTCGGAAATATTACATAAAAATTTTTTTTTATATATATACCTTTTAGTATTGTATTTCAAAGTCGATACATTTTCCAAGTACCTATTTAAAGCAGTGTAAATAAAACATATATTTAATCGATTTACTACACATTGTATAGCAACAGAACCGTCGATCGTCGTTATTGGCCAACGGACTCGCACGAAACATAAAGGTACGTCACACTACGATTGAGTTACACTATTATTATTATTTATAAACCCGGGTTTAGTTGGACACTTCGTTTTGTTTTATATACTTTTATGCTTTAATTATCCGATCGTCGGTTATTTACGATTGTCTTTTACGATTTAAAAAACACTGTAGGTAGATACTGAAAGAGTATTATTCGATGTTAGCCGCTTCCGTCATGAACGTGGTATCGGACTACCATTAGATTAACTGTGTACGTACTCAGTATGGATCCACACTTTTTTTCCATAGAAAAATTTGCCAAATCTTTCTGTACGGTATCGGATTTATTGGATTTTGATGCCAAATTTGAAGTTATAACTTGTGAGCCTACAAAATTTCTACGGGTTTAAAATATTTTAAAATTTTTGTTGTTTTATGCGCAACACGAAGATTTTTTTTTTTTAAATCTTACAATTAACCGACAAAAGAACGTTACAATAACAGTGGTAATCCAGATAATGTGCCGTTTGTATTAACTCATTATATGTGAGTACCGAAACAACCATTTATAATTAGGGTTCATATTTATACGCTCTTAAAAAAGTCATATATTTTGTGATAATCTGAGAATTTAGGTATATTTTATGTCTGTGACATACAAATTATTTAATATATAAAATACAAAATAGGTAACTGATGAATGTTTGCTGTGCCTGAGGATATATTTAGTAAATAATATTTTTAATTTATTATTTTATCTCAAAAAAAAACAAGAAACCTGCACGGACGTATCAAATATAACCGTGTCGACATAAAAAAAAAAATGAATAAATTAAAATTTTTATAATTGCGTATTTTACTAATTTAGTAGGATCGAAATAATTTTTTAAATGTTAAAATATGCGTTTATTAAATATTTAAAAAAAAATTCGTATACACAAAAATTGACAAAATAAATGAATGTTCTACGTTTTAAATAGATCATCAAATATATGTATTAATATATATCAAAAAAGTATTCTGAAAATTCATTGGATACTTTTAAAATTTTGATTTCAGATTCGATAATTTCTATGAGTTCATTACCAAATGATTTTCTATTCAGTGCTGAAATGGATGATTCAGTGACCTCACTGTCATCATCCGATTCATCATCATTTGCAAGTCCAACGTCTATGTCCGATAATTTCTTAACGATAAACGAAGTAGGTAAAATATAGTACTTGCCTAATAATCCTTTTTTGACATTTTATTATTTGTTTAGAAACCACTTTTTGTTTTGTTTTTTTTTAGACCGAACTCAGTGAGAATGCTCTAGAAAAAGAAATCGAAAAATGCAATCAAATGATAAGAACCACCAAAGAATGTAGTCAGGAGCGCATGCGACTTGTCCGAAGACTAGTAGAACTACGACTTAAATTAGTGATGGCGACGGAAATGAAAGCGTTGGAAGACAGAGGTGTGGTGAATGGTTCGAAAGTGGTTTTCGGCCATCATTTGTCAATCGTATGGAAATCCAATTGGTTGGAAAATCAGTTTTGCGACGCGTGCACGAAAACCGTTTGGAAATACATACATCAGTTGTACGAATGTTCTGGTAAGAAATCTATGCCTTTATAATCATTGTCATTAAAAAAAACGTAGGAGCAAAGAATGTAATTAAACTATGAAAGTATTCTCGTATTGATTTTAGACTGCGGATACATCTGTCATATTTTCTGCGTGGAGAAAATCAAAAGGGTTTGCGCTGCGGTTGTGGCGAGCGAACATTCTATGATTCTGACCATATGTCCATACAAAGGACTGTTGTTGCAAGATTATAAATGCGCCGAGTGCCAAACGTACATACGCATTCGTAACCCGAAAACTTCGCCGGGTAATAATAACCTAAACAAAATATTCGTTATGCCATTATTTCTGCGTACGGTTTGTGACTAGTTGTTTTGCTGTTATTTTTCTTTTTTAGAAGATTCAATTTCATTAGAGGCTCGCCTGTGCGATTACGATGGCAAGTTCTACTGTCCGTTGCACCATTGGAATAAAACAGCCATTATACCGGCACGTGTTATATGCAATTGGCAATTTGATAAAAAAAGTGTGAGTCAGGCTTCTTATCAACTACTTAATTACAAATATGAATCGAAGATGTACGATTTAGAAAAACATAACCCTAAACTATTCACGTATCTCGAGACGCTCAGTGAAATAAAAGTAAGAAACTTTGCAAACGACTTCACTTAGTTGACTGAAAAATTTTTTTTTTCGATACGTTGAATCGAAATTTTATTTTTACAGAATATTAAAAATAACTTGGTCAAAATGAAAAAGTATTTGGTTTTGTGCAAAGTTTGGAATGCACAGTTAAAAACTATATCGCCCAGATGTCACGAATTGCTGTACGAGAGCAATTTGTACAGCATGAAAGACATGGTCGATATAAAATCCGGAGTTTTCTTGGCGGATCTAGAGAAAACGAAACAAACGTGTGAACAACACATAAGACACGAATGCGAAGTCAGTCTAACGTTTTATTCATAAATTAAATTGATTTCAATGGTTTTTATTGTTATTTTAGATTTGTAAAAATCAAGGATACATTTGTGAGCTGTGTCAAATAGACACGATTATATTCCCGTTCGACGAAGACACTCGGGATTGTGACAAATGTAATAACGTTTATCACGTGCAGTGTTGGAACAAACGAGATTTCTGTCCGAAATGTAAACGGATCGAAGGGCGAAATAGAATTCGAGAAGAATCGTTTACCGAAATATAACTAAAGTGTCTTCTACCATTATTGTTATTATTTTCGGTTTTTTTAAAAATATTTTAAAACTTTTATAATATTTATTGTGTTTACATTTTTAATTGATCATATAGTTGTGTAACAACAACTGCCTTGAAAAAAAAAACAATATTAATCGATGCGTTTCATATGTGAAAAGGGTAGAGTACTGTGATATTTTTTTTATTATAGAATAAGTGTTATTTGTATTATTATTTTTGTTAAAATTCTATAAATTTTTATTAGGATTAATATTTATCGAATTAATAAATTTATTGTAAAAAAAAACGGGCAAATGACTGTTTTAATGTTTGTCAGAACCATTGTTTCATTTTCTCGATTACGTTTTGGGCACAATCGTCTACCGGCTCACTCTTTCTATTTATCATTAAATGATACTCCTTTCTGTACCCTGCATGATGGTTCCTTTGTTTGCAATTCCTCTCATCTTCTCTTCAACTGTCCTTTTCTTTCCCATAAGCAGCTCATTCTTGCAAATTTATTCGCTTCCAGTAATATTCCTTTTACTCTTCCCCGTATCTTTCAAACCTCCAATTTTCTCCTTATTCATTCTGTTTTAAATTTTTTCCTTTCCGAGGGTTTCGTGTTGTAATTTCTTTCTCTGTTTTTCGTTTTAATTTTTAATTTTGTTATTTTATATTTTATTTCCTGTTTTTAATTGTCGAGGCAAATATGTATTAATTGACGTCTCGATTGAAAATTTAAAAAAAAATGTTTGTCCTATTTTGGAACAATGTTTAAAAAAATCGTATTAATAATAAAAAAACATTTTTCTACATCTTTCAAATTACATACGCTTTTAACGAATAATTCACCGAGAGAATTGTTTTTGAGTTTTCACGAGTACATAATTTTAGGAATGTTTTGTCTTTCAAAAACGTCTACTGCAATTGCATCAATTTCATCTAGTGTCGACTGACGATTGTGGTTTATACACTTGAATAGTAGGTACTCGGAGACGCAAGACTAGTGGACATAAAACTTTTATCCTTGTAATTTTAATTATTGTCAAAATAAATAATATAACCTTTCGAAGACACGATGTAATCGTATGAATCGCCCCGAAAGTTACCACTTTCGAGTATGAATCGTTAATGCTTTTTGGGAAAGGAAACCGTGCGCTACAGTATAGGTAGTTTACGAGTGTAGTGGACAATAATCAGGGGCGGGGCACCCAACCCGCTATAAATAATTAGGTATGTTACAACGAAGCAATTATTAATAAAAGAAACCTAAATAAGCCTCTTCTGGAGTCGTGAATTACAAATTTAGACTTACTATTAACAGTTTATGAGACACATTTTACTAATAATTGATTACTATATATATAACATAATATTTGAAATAGATATTATGTAGGTACTGATGTGTGATGAACTACCCGTAATGTTTGAAAAATCTTAGTATACGCAGGTAGGTAAAAAGAAATTACTTTTGTCTTTTACATACATTTCGGTGACAATATGTTCTGTCTTTGAAGTTCTTTTTATAACAAATCAGTTGTTTAAAAAGTTTATTTTTTATACCGAAATAATTGAAAATCGGTAATCAAACGAAACCCCGTGTTTTATTTCCTTTTAAGTTGTAAGTATTAGATACTTACAGACCTCTAGTACATATTATATCGTTATTATTATTATTTTTAAAGTCATGGTAAAAAATGTGAAATGTTTTTGCTTAGTATTTTGTAAATTGGGGCCCGTTCTAATTTCATTTGCCCCGGGCAAAACCTAGCGCAGGCATTAGCCGGCCATACACGAGCGGATTTTATGACGGATTTGGTCCTTGAAGGATCAAATCCGCTTGTGTGTGGTGATTAAGGAATGGAATCCTTTTGGTACGAAAAATCCGATGGAATAAGTCCTACGGATCAAATCTTTTGTCGGCCACTAACTGACAAAAATAATTCTCGAATCCGTTTCCGTCGGTCCTTACCGGTGACCACTTTGAGTCGGATACAATATACAAGGACAGTGTTATTTCGCTGATTTATAAAAGAAATATACCTATTTCGAGTACTTTCACCTTGCAAAGCGTTTTTCGCGTATGCTTAACTTCTTAAAAACTAGATCGCGTTGTCGATTCGATATTTTATTACATCAGCTGTAAAATTGAAATGTTCGTAGGACACTCCGATGAATTTTCATCGAAGTAATAATTGTATTACCTCACGCGGGAAAGAACTATCTGTAGTCATACTTGGACACGAAATTTTTACACAAAATAAATTACCTATACAACAGTATATAGCCATTTTTTTAATAAATATCTTTAATTTTTAAAAAGTCCGTAAGCATTTTAAAAATACGATTTTTTTTTAAATCACTTAATTTCTATATGAAGAAAAAGATATTATTTTGAAAAACAAAACCAGCTCTGTTATTGCTATATATATATTGTAATATTGTCACGTATTTTGAGTAAAAATTTGGTGTCTCAAGTATACACATTGGCTGTATATAGCATCATCTGAAAACATCAATACGAGTACATTAATATATTCTGTATGAACTATAGGTATTTGAAAATGGTATTTTTAAAAAACACGTATGACATTTTAACGTTATTATATAAAAATAAAAGATGACGTTATTTCCCGGGTAAAATTCGCAATTTTATCTTATGTGAAAATGTATTGGTTTTTACTTTTTTAATAAGTACCTATTTATTTGCCTGCGAAAACCTTTTAGGGCATTATTCATCATAGTCAAGATCAAAAACTATAAGGATTAGTATGCGAGTTTTTGAAAACTTGATTTAATTCTTAAACCCCAGTTCAATATCTAATAATCAACTAAATCAGTGGTCTAGACGGAAGATTTTACAAACTACCTACGAATTATTTATAGTTTATCATGCCATAAAAGCATTAACGCAGTTCATTATATGTGGACTTTTACGAATTCTGTACATTTTTCGCTGTCTAAAATGTAGATTTCTTAAATTCCTTACATATCTAACGTTTTGAACGTCAGCGATATCAATTTTTTTAAATTAAAAAAATGTTTATAGAACTTATTAAAACAAAAAAATAGTTACATAAAATGATAAGTTATCGGTGATTTTCATATTTAAACCAGCCTTTAAACTTATATACAGTCATTGTTTAGTTTAAAAATCAGAGACTTATCGTTAAACTCCATATGGTGATGCAATAGTACATATTATAGTTTATTCTCTATGAATAACAAAAACGATAAACTATTGATAAACACCTATTGAACGGTGAACCCTACTTAAACCCGGTTAAATTCGTCTATGAATAACACAGCTGTTAGGGTTAAGCTTGAGTATTTTTAACCTTTAACTGGTGAGGTGACAAAATTTTTTCCATTAACTCGTGCGGACAAAGGGTCTATCAGACGCAATTTTTAAAAAATATTTTCAAATGTGCAGTATTATATCAATTTTTGTTCATAATATTATGGTGTTTTTAATACTATAAGAAGTCACTAAATTACATTTTTACATCAAAACCTAAGAGTTGGAATAGAATACCTGAATATATTTTTAAAAATTAATATTTTCAAATTTCACAATTATTAAAAAATTATTAATATAAGGAATATATATATATTTTTTTAAATCTTCATATAGGTATGTTTCGATTTTCTAGCTTATAGATGAAATCAATAAAAACGGAAAATTCCGTTGGTATAGACGGTATAGTTAAAAAATAAAATGTGAAGTGCGACTCCACATCACCTGCAGTTATAGGTTAAATTTCGACTGGATGATACACTGATACCTATAATATATTGGAATGAATTGTGAAAAGTCTGCGTTTCCGTAGATATTTTCGCATATTATATTCTCGACCGTAAAATTTATATAGAATTTACATTGAAATTGTACAGAATTTAAGGGTATCAAATTCAATTTACCAAAATCCGTAACATTTTTTAATTTTTTTTTTTTCGTATGGAATATCCCCTTGGCCCTTTCTTTTCCACAGAAATAATTACACCCAAGATAAATAATAATTACTTAATTTATATATAATTAGGTTTTTTTTTATTATTATTTTATACTCACGAACAACTAACAATAGTATACGACTATACGAGTAATTCAAAATTAAGAGAGAAAAAAATTGTTTTCTTATTATTATTTATTACATTTTAAATAATTACACCATTTATGCGTGTAGGGTTTAAAATAATCCCAAGTGCCCTGCAGGCAGCCTGCTGGTCGGGAGCCGGGAGGAACCTCTAGCCTATATACTGTATCTACATTATGATAGTAATATCAATAATTATTGTTGGTATCTGGTGTATCTATAATAAATAATAATTAAATGCAATGATATACATATAATTATTTGTACGTTAATGCGGTTAAAATGGTGATTCGGTTCAAATTATATTTACATTATTATTTAAATACGGGTGCTCAAATTATATACTATATATTTTAGCCGGTGGTATACAAATTTCCGGTCGACTTGAAAGTCGTCCGCCTGCGGTGTTTTTTCATTTTCTTGATTTATACGGCCCTCCAAGATCGAAAGATAAGGACGAATAATGGAGGCGTTTTGTTAAACTTCTTCGTAGAATTTGTTGAAAAAAAAAAAACGATCTACTTGTGAAGTTCGTGAAGTTCACCCCACCAAATCAATAGATCATCCGATTCGCTTCGAACCAACGTCGAAATTTAGCAAATTAATTGCAAATTGGTTTTTAGAATTTGCAAATTAAAATTCTATTTTTGGCGAATTTTTTAAGATTTTTTGGTCAGCCCAACCAAATCATCCGATTCGCTTCGAACCAACGCTGAAATTTAGCTAATTAATTGCAAATTGGTTTTTAGAATTTGCAAATCAAAATTCTATTTTTGGCGAACTTTTTAAGATTTTTGGTCAGGCCCACCAAATCATCCGGTTCGCTTCGAACCAACGTCGAAATTTAGCAAATTATATATTTAGCGAAATCAGAATTTTGATTTGCGAATTCTAAAAATCAATTAGCAATTAATTTGCAGTTACCTAATTTGCTAAATTTCAATGTTGATTCGAAGCGAATCGGATGATTTGGTGGGGCTGACGAAAATTCTTAAAAATTCGCCAAAAACAGAATTTTGATTTACGAATTCTAAAAACCAATTTGCAATGGATTTGTAAAATTTTAACGTTCGTTTGAAGCTGATCGGATGATTTGGTGGGGCTGACTTCACGAACGTCTATACTCATGCGTATGTTACAGTTACAGTTTTATACGGTTTTTTTTTTCGTTTCGTCTAGTGGCTACACTGGGAGACGGCGCCCGCGCGGTTTTTTTTTTAGTGTGGCCGCGGAGGTCTTCTTTGCGTGCTGCTCACTGCTCAGTGTCTCAGTGCTCGAGATAACTGCGATACGAGTGATTTATGTACGCGCGTTCAAATCGTTGAAAATATCGTCTCGAATTTCCGAAAGATTTTTATTTTTTTATTTTCACGTGTCTGTGCGAAAATTCGTTATAAATTTAAACATTAAAAAAAACAATTTTTTAATGTAGAAAAAAATTTTTATTTATTATAAATAAAAATTTTTAAATCGCTTACTTTCCTTTTCTCGTCTCGTCGCGTGGTGCATAAAAGGAGTCATCCTGGAGTCCGGACCGATTATCAAAAGGTATGGTGTATTATTATTATTATTTTTTTTTTTTTTTAAATTCTGCTTAGCAGTTTATTTCTGCAAGTACGGTATATAAATTATAGTACATATTTCACATTTCGAAAAATAATTTGTTTTGCGCCGACAATACGCGCGGGTTATTTTATTAAAGAGAATAAAATAGTATAGCTTAAATAAATATTTTATATATCAAAATGGCAAAGTTTTTCCAGAGTAAAAAATTAACTTCGTAATAATTCACTGTAGAAATATTGATAAAACTCATCTAGTGACGTTCGCTTTGGCGGTGTAAGAAATACTTTGCTTTCAGACAACCGTAAAATTATCGCTCATCATTATCGTACATAAATATACGTTTGTCTAAATAATAATAATAATAATAATAATATTTTTATGCGCGAATGCAAAATTTTCACTTAGAGTTAACTCAGTAAAATATCTGGGAATTACTTTTTCATCGATGAAAATTTGAAGTGAGACGTTCGTATTAACTGTTCATACAACTGCAGGTATACTGCAGCTGCTTGGAACATTTTTTTTGTGCGTGTATACGCATCACTTAATTATATGAATTTAAAAAAAAAATAATTTACTCGTCTAGCGTTAATATTCAATCTTCTCGGTTGTTTCATTTTGAACGTACAAAACTAATTTTTGTAATTTTGAAATGACTATTTTATAATCACTATACTTAAATTCATTATAAGTAGACCTACTCCTATTATATATTATACGTACCCTACGTACATTCGATATGTACATTTAATATTTACATAAATTTATATTTTAAACAACGAATTAAATAAATATTATTTATACAAAGTATAGTCCTTGTACCTATACGAAAAATATTTGTTAATGTATAATATGAAAAAAAACGTTCATGTTCAAAGTCATACCTATTATATATACATATATGTTACTACATCGTTTAAAAATTAATTTCAATTGTTATTTTATGCCTAAAATGAGAAAATTATTTGGGCAAATATGAGCCCCAAAATCGTATACGTACATTTATAAAAAATAAATTTTACTAGGTACTCGTAATTTAAAATACGTACCTAAACAATTTTAATCATTTCGGCATACATATATATTTTAATATTAACGATTTTGTCAGTTTTTGTTGATTTAAATTACTTTAGATTACCTTTTGCACAATATAGCTTCAGGCTTTCCGCGGAGATTCATCACTGTATAATATGTAATTATTAATTTTGTAATATTTGTTATTCATTTTCGTACCGATGACGGAATAAATAAATACATAATAAAACATAAACATCGCATTAATCATTCAAACGTCAATACAGCGCCATTGAATTTACATTTAATTTCGATTTTCGATCTTATACGCGTTCGTTAAAACTAGCCGCGAAAAACTAGATAAAACCGTAATTTTTCATTAATTCGTATTTACAGTAATTGAAATTCGATTTTTTAAACAATTTTAAATGTAAAAATTCCTGTATTCTAAAGACAGAAAATATCTCGTAATTATAGCGGACCACTTTTTTTTATACCTACGCGTGTATATCAGTCTATATATTATGTAAATCTCGAAAAGATTTTTTTTTATATAATATTGTAATAGTGATCAAAATATGAAATCGTATGTATTTCCGATATCAATGAGAAATTTTATTTCTCTATTTGCAGTATACTGCGGACTATTTAAATAACAATACACGAAACGAGTGTTTTGCATAATATTGCATCCAACTCTAAACGGTAAATTCTATAATTGCATTGAAATTCTTTAATCCTATTTAGTAGTTACTTACAAAATACGTACTATATTTACCTATAAATAATCGACAGTTCAGTTCAAGACTAGCAACAGACTAAAAAAAAAATTGAAATACAAGTTAATAGCACTATATCATATAATATTTTTTAATTTTTAAAAACAATTTCAATTCAAATTATCGATTACAATATGTATTATAGAGTATTTATTATATATAACAATTTATTTAAGATAACAAATGTATACGCGGTATTCACATATTTTACGCATATTTTTGCAACTCATTATCGCGTAATTTCTGTTTTTATCACAATTAAAACTCTCCTGAAAAAGTTCTTTTTTTTTTTAAGTAATTTCATGTAAAAATATACGTACTTTTTTTTTCATTTAGATTTTTTTTTTGATATTTATGGACTCCCTCCCACGTTTCTTCGGGACGATCTGATTGTATATATAAATATAATAAACGAGTAGCTGCAGTGAATTACGAAAACCTGTCTGACATTAATAGATATCGGAACTCATTTGGGACTAAAAAATAAAAACCAGTTAGAAGTAGAATTTACCAGTAAAAACTGGAGATTTCTGTGCGTGTCTTCAAATGACATTTTTTTTTTATAATGTTCCTATATAGGGCGTGTATAAAAAAAAAAGGTATAACCCGAATACGTTAGGATCCGGAGCGAGAAAACCAACTGGATTGCATCACAAAAAACATTTTCTTTTTTTTCTAAGTTTTTTTGATTTTATCAAATTATGTATTGCAGTACAATACACGTTTCGAAATTATATTCGTAAGAATCCGCACAAATAACGTACAAAACGTTCACACACAAATCGTGTAATGGATTTCATTACCGGTGCGAGGGAGAATTGCAGCGTGACATGGACGTCTTTAATTAATATTCTATTTAAATAATAGACATTTTTCGTGTGTTTTTTAATATTTTTGGAAATATAAAAATAGTATTGTACATATATTTTAGATTCCGAGGAGTAAAGTGATTTTACAATGACGTTTATTTATTTTTGTTTTTTTTTTTGAACTAGAGGGATTGCTCCGATGATTAGAAAAAAAAAAATTCGGGAGCAAATTTTTCGTCTAACTGGTCCTCATTATAAGAGAGTTCATTTTTCGATTTTCTCCAATAGTATTTTAAAGCGTTACAAAAAAATAAAAGATAAATTATATCTTCGCGATTTCGAAAATAATACGGTCCCATACAAAGTATTATTTAATATATTATATCGTTGCGTATTACATAGAGGAAAAAATAATCATAATTTATGAAGATCATGACCGCTGACGATAGCAATAGTTTTGTAAATTACACTGAAACTCCGCTCGCAATCGTTTTTCGAATACGACGATTGAATATCATTACGGCTTTCAAATAATAATAAATAATAGAGTAACGACAAAATAATAGAAAATTATAAACGAATAAATATAATATGAAATAACCAAATAGTAATAATGGAACTCTGTTAAGTCTATCTGCAGTCTGCGTGATTCGCTTTAGCCACGCATCCACGACACTCGCGGCTCGCTATTCTTTTATTTCTATATCCAATTTTTAATAAAATTTAATTTAAAATTCTTCATTGTGCGTATAAGTACCAAAAATACACATAATTTTTCGAATATTTTTTTTTTCTCTATAAAATTTACTATTTAATAATATTATTATTATAAAATATGAGAATAAAACTACTAAAACTGCACTGTGAGACCACGTATATGTAAATAAAATATTTCCGATTTATATACTAATTGGTAAAAAAAAAAAAAAAACGCGTTTTTACGAACACCCTCGGGCGCACACAACTAGTTTTTGCTATATAATAATTCTATAGTCGTAAATGATTTCGGGTATTTATACTGTAATGGATATAATGATATAAAAGTGTGTGTGTGTGAGATTTTCACGTCATATCGAACAATTTAATATAATATACTATATTATGACGCATACGTATTTTCGGTTGGGATTGTTTAAAAATCATGACTACCGTATATCCGTGAAATATTAATTATATGCGTGTATGTGAAAAAAGTCGTGTGTGATTTTTTTTTTTTTTCTTGAGGGGACCAAACGGAGAACGAGAAAATGACATTACTGCAAAATATAAAGACAGAACAATTTGATTGCCCCCCCCGATTTGGCGGGTTCGTCGGAATCCTATAGTAGGACCTGAATTGATATATCGGTATAGTAAAGTGAATTAGAAATAATATTATATTTAAAAAAAATAAAAAAACTTTTTATTTTTTCGATTATATAGAATTCGTCGGGTAAATTTCTCGGTCTAAATAATTTACTTGAATTTCGGGTGGTTCGCCCAAACGAATTACGGGACGCAATATGTAAATACGAGACGTATACAAAATCAAAGGGACCAGCGCAGTTTTTTTTTTGTTTTGATTTTCTCAAAATTTTTATTGACTCCGTATACCACAATATACCTTCTCGCACGAAACAATTGAAATCGGTGTATAGCCGCGAATCGGTACCGAATATCGGTTTCCGAAAAGCAACAGTATTTTTTTTTGCTCGCTACACAACTAAAAAAAACCGAGATTTTAAAAAACAAAAAAAAAGTTAAAAATTTTTGTATATACACACACACAAATTTTCCTTCCTCCCTCCCATTTTTTTTTTTACTAATTCACAGGACCTTTTTTTTTTACCGTTTTGAACCCTAAAACAGTAGGGAATCTACTCCGAAACGTACAGGACTCACGCACGCGGATGAGGTAAGCGCGGCAAAAAAAAAAAAAGCGCGGAACCGTCATGACTAAATATAAACAGGCACGTCAGTTATATAATTTTATTTTCGCTATCACTGCGCGTGTCCAACAGACACGGAAAAAACGATATCAATGTCAATGGACGAAAGAGTCTTGGTGAGGTTTTTGATGTTCGAAATAAATTTTTAATATTTTAATAAACAATTATTTAGTCGTGATTCGGTCACGGTGTGTAATTGCGGGCGTCTAATGAAGTCAATACGGAATATTTTAATTCACAATAACGTATAACAATTTAAAATTATGCCGGAAAGTTTTTCCATGAATTTTGTCGTTTATTCCAAGTGTGGGGAACATTAATTCCTGCGCCTCGTTATCTAGCCGACGACCACGACGAAATAATATACATTATATATTTCACGTATTACGTATTTCGTCATGTAGCCGACATGCCTGTCTATTTAGTCGTGCGCGGAACCGATGTCCGACGGGAAACGCGAGGATCGGGAAGCATATAAGCATACCATACATTGTTAGGGAACCTGTAGCAAATCACGTGTTCTGCAGATTGGCTCTCTGACACATGTGATAACGAATTCAAATTCAAATTACAAAGTGTAATAATATTTTATTATTTATATTACTATTTTTTTTTTATTTATAGTATTATAATCGTTATTATTATTCATGTAACACGTGTTTGTTTACGTTTTAATTGTTTGAATAATAAAGTGTAATAATATTTTATTAATTATTTAAATGATTTTACTACTTTATTACTTATTACTATATTACTAGGTACTATTTTTTTTTTTATAGTATTATAATATAAATTTGATCTTTTAGATTAATATTATTTCCAGCTTCTTCAACTACCTCATTATCATAAGACTTGGGGTGTAACATTATAATTTAATAAAATTATTAATTTTAATATAATAATTTAATAAATAATATTAAACGTAAACTTAAGTACACATTGTATACGTTATATTATAATACTATAAAAAAAAAAAAAAATGTAAACAAACACGTCTTACATGAATAACGATAGCGATTATAATACACTATAAAAAAAAATATAGTAATATAGTATAATATAAAATATAATAAAATATTATTACACTTTGTAATTTGAATTTAAATTTGTTATCACATGTGTCAGAGAGCCAATCAGAAGAACTCGTGATTTGCTACAGGTTCTCTAACAATGTATGGTATGCTTATATGCGATCGGGAAATCCTAACCGATTATTCGCGGTACCGAAAATAAGGTCCGGGAACCGATTCGCGGTAACGACCGTTGAAAAAAAAAATTACTAATAATAACCGATCGTGTGTGTGTGTGTGTGTTGAGCGTATATAATAATAAACTGGAGGCGAAAATCATATTATATACCGCGCACACGTTTATTATTTATATAAAAAAAATAAAATTTTTTTTTCCTCCCACCCCTCTCTGAATATATGGCCGCGAGCCTTACGGTTTTTTTTTTATATTATAATACGTATAAATAAAATAATGTTTTTGTGCGCGCGCGCGCGCGCGTTTGATGTGCCGTGACATGAGGTCGTATAAGCGACCGGAGGCGACAATCGTGCTGGCGCCCGAGGCGGCCGGCGTTTCTCTCTCTCTCTCTCTCTAGTTCCACGGCGCTCGGTCCGTTTTTTTTTTCTTTTTTTTACCGCCCCTCCACCATTCCCTCCGGGCAGAGCAGGGATGACCGCGGAGGACCTCCGCACGCGCGTTTTCGTGTGTGTGTGTGTGTGTATGGGTATCTTATATATTCGGGTGGTGTGTGTGTGTGTGTGTGTGTGTGTGTACAAGTGTTCTCGTGCCGTCGTACGCCCGGAGTGATCACGGCTCGGGTTATATTCGACGATCGTTTCCCACGTGTTTTTTTTTTTTTTTTACTATTATTTATTTTTTTCTTTTTTTATTCGTATTATTATCATTACGAGCGTTTCGCCGCCGCCGCCGCCGCCGCCACCCCGGCGGGATCGTTCCCACGAGAACTTGCGCAGCCTCCATCCTCGTCATCGTCGCACGCGTTACACACATATCTTCCGGGCGCATGATATTATTATAATATATTATATATATATAGTCACACGCGCGCGCATATATCACAATACACGATTTTCACTGATGGCGTTACACATTCCGAGCACACTTTTATACGTATATAGGTACAGGTCAGTATGACGTATCGCGTGGAAGAGGAGGGGGGGCCCATATGAGTGTCGAATCTCCGTCCCCCCTTGGTCAACATTCGTTTTTTTTTGACACGTATATGTCTAATGGGGTCTGGGCAGTGCCGGGTTTATTGGGGGTGCAGGGGCTGCGTTGCACCCGGACGTCGAGCTTGAAGGTTAAATGGGGGAGAGGGCGTCACATTTGATCGGTATAGGGTTGACGAAATGTACACGCTTTTAGACAAAATAAAAACTAAATACATCCTATTTATGCACGTAATAAAGTTATATTATAACAGTAACTGTTAAAAATTATTAATAAAATTATTTCAATTTTTTTTTTATAAAAGTAATTGTTTAAAAAAAAATTGCCAATACACAACTCCTTAAATTAAAAGCGTCACCGATTCCCGATATCACCAGTATTTGTTTGTTTTTAATACAAGGGGCCTACCGATTAATGCTGCACCCGGGCCTCTAAAAACATAGATCCGGCATTGGGTCTGGGGTCGTTCTATAAAGTTGTGCGACACCGAGAGCGTTACCGTGTTATCGCATAGCAACGGTATTTTTTTTTTTTGACATTTTTTTATGGCTGGTCATATTCTGTTGATTCGTGCGACACCGAGAATGTTATACCGTGTTACCGCATAGCAACGGTGTCGTTCATGACGTTATCATGGTAACACTATATATAGCTACTATATATAGCTTAGTCCTCGTCTTCGCGTACCTAAACATATACGTGTACACCGATGTATCTGCGCATGCAGTGTGGATACTCTGAATTTTTTTTTATTAGCGAGACGGAATTTCGGAGCGTTTTTTTTTTTTTTATCGAAAATTTCTACTATCAGACGACCGACCAAAAAAAGAAGAAAAGTCCAACACTGTTAAAAATTTGATCGATACAATCGCGTTTTAATTTTTTTGTAAATTCATCGACGTCCGTAAAAATCGAATAACTTTTCAACTGTTTGACCCGTCTCAAAAAGTCTCCATTATTACCGACTCGACTTTTGCCATTGCAAATGCCCGTGCAAATAGTACCTGCACCCACGTCGAATTGTGTGTTTCAAGTCGGATTCCGCGGGCGAAATATAGGTACCGCGTGTCGCCGGTATAACATTGTAAACAGTATACCGAAGTATACTAATTATTATTATATACCCTCTTTGGAACGGACATTCGTATCTTCATCTTTTCCGTGACGTTATAATATACTATTATTATGTACGTAAACGGAACCACTTCGCACTAATGGCACTGGTTTACCGGTGTGTGTGTGTGTGTATATTAATTTCTCCGCGTTTTATGTAAAAATTGTATAAGCGTGCGAGTTAAAAAAAAAAAAAAGAAGAAAAAAGTAGGTTTTGGCATGGTCGCGTTTTATTTTATTTTATTATATTTTTTTTTTATTGTATATAATATACACGTTTAATGTCACGCGTTCGCCTTCCGCGTCCGGTACGACTACTGCCGCGCATAAGTATCGTCATCAACAGGTATTATAGGTCCGCCTGCAGCAGATAATGGGAAAAAGAAGAAGCGTACACAAGAAAAAAAAAAAGTAATAATAATAAATAAATCGTTGACCTTTATTATGACGCGCTTTCACGGCGTTACGCAGCGGACAGGTGCTTTATTTCTTTTTTTTTTTTACTCCGTTCTGGAATATCAAGATGTCGCATTTTCTCTCCGCGAATATTTTCACAAAACGATTTCTTTATTGTGTATTATACTGGTTTGGCTACATTTACGCGGCGCACGCATATTATAAATATGCGTACACTGCTGCGCATCACCGAAATTATCGGTCACCGACGACAGGAGAAAAAAAGAAATAACAAAAAAAACCCCATTAACATATTACGCATATTATATACGCGCGTTAAACTTATTGTATACTTTCTTTAAAAAAAAAAAGGAGAAATACGACGCACGATATAATATATACGAAATATATTTAAAATATTTGTGCGCAGTAAACAGCGTTCGAGAGTAAAGGATTTAGTATACTTTTCGAGGGGTAATTATCAGGAATTCACGGGACAAGGCACGCAATGAAGACGTGTGAGGACTGAGTATAGTACCAATCTGCGGCAGTGCAAAACGATGGTGGTGGTTCTGAGAAATGTGAGCAAACGGGATAAAGTTTGGATGGATGAAGTGGAGTGGATACGATTTGGAATGTTGGACAGTATGGACAGACGGGAAAACGAAACGGAGGACGAGTGTTAATGAAGACGAGAACGCTAAGATGGACGTGCGTAGGAGTGGCGTGTGTTGTGGAGAAAATGATGGAGAATAGATTGAGATGGTATTGTTATGCGCGGAGATAATATGATGTGAGAGGTGTTATGGAAACGAACGTAGACGGGAAAAGAGGAAGACCGAAGAAAAAGTTGGTAGGTGGATTTGAAATAGAGTGTGATATAAAGAAGATAGCTGGTGTGTAGGAGACGGTATTTAATGATGGAGGTGAAGAACTAGGGTGGCCGACCCGCGTATAGTTAATAGAGTGTAAGGCGAAGAAAAAATACGAGTTGAATCGTACGCGCTCGTAATTTTATTATTTTAATAATACGATTTATGGCAAACAAAGCTGTTGTTCGACCGGATTCGTTTTTACGAATAACGGGATCGAGACGGGGAAACGCGCGGGGTTATCGCCTATATTTCAGTCAGCGGGTATCCTTGGAAAAAACGACAGTAGCCTCAGACGGAAACGAGTAAAAATTGGTAAACGCTACGATCGGAATGTTGATGGCGCTAAGTGCTATTAGAGGAAAATAAAGAAGATCTCGTGGAACAAACGGTAGAATTTTATTAAATGAAACGAATGTGGTTAAAAAAATTAACGCGTGAAGTACAGAATATAACATGATTATTCAAAGAAGGATGTCGTCACCCGATGATGTCAACAATTACTCTATTGGAATTGATAACGTACGTATAAATTCAAAAGTGTACTGGAAATACATATGGAATCACAATTATATTACACCATTTACGCCAGAAGAACGAAGTACGAGCTGAAATAAAAGCGAGATTACAAGCACAAGCAATATCTACTGTTATACGGCGGTTGAACAAGGTGCATTCGAGACAATGAAGGATTTCATATCGATGTACGGACCTCCGAAAGGAAAATGTTAATATAAATATTCGAGCTCTGTTTAGATGACGCGATACGAGAGGGTAACAACGAGGAGATTAAAATCGAAAAACAGCTATCACGGATAAAATAAAATAATGAACGTTAAACGTAAGAACGTACATTATTCTGTGTACAGAATAATGCAACACGCTCGGCCGGTACTACGTTCACGGTGTGAAGACCGGGTTAAGATTGACTCGGATCGAGTGGAACAGGATATAATATTGTGTTTGTACAATATTATATGTATATTGTATATGGTTTTGAAGGTCGTTCACTACGAATAAGAGGAAGAAGAAAAAAAACAACGAAATTTTCGAAACACTAAATATCGTTAAGTATTTATCGTGTCACCGAACTGGAATTTTTTTACAGACTGTCGTCCAGAAATCCGCATTCAAAAGTATTTTCTATATACGGAGAGATGTCATAGGAGGGGTTACGGGACTCAGGTACACGCGTCTAAACGTTGTATATATATATTTTTTTATCTTTCATCTCTAAGTATAATATACAATAACGATATTATAATATAATGGAAATTTCTTATTACTGCAGCTGCGCGCAAGGCGCGGTGTATACTCGTGTTTATTTGACTGCAACGTCAACACGCGTGCAATCGTAAATCACGGGTTCAGATCCGGCGGCGTCTGTATAATATACGAATATATAATTATATAATATCGTGTTAAAAAATAAACGAATTTAAAAAAAAAAAAATTGGGTTCGGCAAAATTATTCAGATCCATATGTGTCTTTATACTGATTTATAAAACCGCCGTCTTGGATTTTGCGAAAAAATTCAAATAAAAAAATTGATTTTCGCGGATTGCGATGAAGAATTAATCAGATATTCCTTTCTTTTGGTGAACTGTAGTAGTATACTAACTGCAGTATTTAAAGTACTTTGTTACACTCGTAGAATTATAAAAAATTAATCGGTGCGGAATCGTAGATAAATATGCAATTTTTTTTTTTTTATTATTTAAATTCGGAAAATTCTCAATATAATCTCGAGCATATATACGCGTATAATATTTTCACGGTATTATCCGAAAATCCTTTGTTTTTTTCGAGTACCAAAAACTGTATGGAATAATCGTAACGAACGTACGACGACATTTCGTCATCAGAATCGTTTTTGATAATATATTGTCGTAGTTGCCTGCTATTACGCGAATCAAAAATAATAATACAAAACTCTATTATTACACCAAAGCTCGAACTGGGGGTGTGCAGGAGGACGGAACTCCTCTTCAAATTTTTCACATTTTGAGAGCACTCCTTCAAATTATTTTCATTAGAACGGGGTGACGGAACGTGTTAATAATATTGAAATTTTGATTTCGTAAAGTCGCATTTAACAAGATAATAAAAAACTATTTAAACGATTATCTTTTTTGATAATTCGTAACAAGAACGAAAGTCTTATATATTTATCATTATTATTATCTATAATACACCATTGTGTCCGGCAGTAGGCGTATGATAGTTTTGTGAGTGAGACGTAGACAAAACAGTTGTGGAAAATTATTTAAAATCAATTAGGTACCGAATTGGGTAGAGTACATTTTTTATGTAATTTGTAATTTTTTACGTTAATAAATGATGAGTTGTAAATAAAAAAAATATTCATTGTAATATTGTTGGTATATATTATTATATTGTAATAATTCGATGAAAACGAATGGTGTGGGGGTCAGATTGAGTCTAATCATTGTAAAGGACGCTAGAATTTTTTTAAAGTCTTTACGAGTCCCCTTTCTTGAATTTTTCCAATTCGAGCACTGATTATAACAACTCCCGAGAAGGGGGTACGGATACGATCGTTTTTTCTATCGTTTAAAAATCTAAATAAAAATACTTTCTACCTATATATATATATATAATACAAAAAATGTTTGTCCGTAATCCTATGTCACCACGGTGACGCTCATATTCTAATTTGGCCGGAAGAAAAAATTGTTCCAACTCAAATCGATAGTGTTATATCTGCTGAACTACCGAATCAACGAGAAGATCCGACACTTTTTGACGTTGTCTGCAAGAACATGATTCACGGCCCATGATGCGGAGCATTGAATATGAATTCGCCTTGCAAGAAAGACGGCAAATGCACGAAAAGACATCCACGCGATTTGATTGATGAAACTCAAACTGGTGAGGATGGATGTCCGAAATACAGACGACGAAAGCCAGAAGACGGAGGGTTCGCCACCACCGTTGTTAAAGTGAGAATCGTTGATATTGACATTGATAACAGATGCGGTTTGTTCCATACAGTCCAATACTATCAGAAACGTTTAAAGCTCGTATCAATGCGGAATACTGCGACTCCGTAAAATCCATTAAGTACATTATGCAAATATGTTGACTAAGGCAGTGGCGTGACAGTGTTCGGGCTTTCAAATAAAAACGATGGAATCACTCGATTTCAGACGGGTCGGCAGTAACGAAACTGTCTGACGAATTCTTGCGGTTTCAGTATTCACGAACGATGTCCAACTGTTCAACGTCTTGCGCACGAGAAATCTTTTGAAGCTGTTGACCGTAAGTACTCTCAGATCGTCACGGGCAACGCCGTGCAGGATCAGCTATAGTATATATAATTATTATTAAAAAAAAAAAAATGATTGAAAAATAAATCGAATGAAACGAGAGAGACGGGTGCAGCGGAATTGTCACACCTCTGCGCGCGAGACAGAGCAACAGTGAAACGCCGACATATCGCACATAAGCGAAATTAATGTACCTATATACAATAATATCGTCTGGTCGCCGAGATTTTAATCACGTATCATATACACCCTCTCGTCCGAATGACATTTCATATGATTATTATTATTATTATTTATGTCATTCCGACTCATAGGACAATAATATATTCGGATTAACGTTTGCACAGTTACACGTTAGGCGTGGCCCGCGCTCAATACTTATATATATATATTTCATGTAGAAATATACGTTTCGCGTTATCTGGCGTATACGTATACTGAAATCGATTCCCATAATTTTTCCGCCTTTCCCCCGTCTTATTTATTTATTATCCTCTTATATCGTACACACGCTTGCGTGTATTGTGAATAAGAATATCGTTTCGAGTACACATAATCATATTATCCCAGTCTCGCGTCTGTTTCAATACCGTCTTCAAAGCGTCGTTCGTCGTCGTTGCGGTGCACCGCACTGCACGCGCGCAACGCCCACGAAATCGTCGACCCACTATAATATATATATATATATATATGTACATAATATAGTCGTACCCGGAGTGTGTATATATACCTGTATAAATATTATAGTCTCTGCGGCTTCGGACCGAATGCGACGGCGGGAAATGAAAAGAAGAAGAAGAAAAATTAAATAACACGAATAATAAGAACGCGACAATGAGCCGACTTCACGAAAAAAAAAAATACATAAAAAACCCGTGGGTGTACATACGTTTCCTCGTACGTATCGCACGCGTTTTGAAATAAATCGTATAATCAATTTACACTGCTCGCCCAACGTTTTTTTTCTCTCTCTCTTTTATTATATTATATGCGCTCGCGGTCAGATTGTGTATATTAAATTCGTATTGTATTATATTATCGGCGGTACACTATTGTATATATTATATATACGTTAAGGTGGGCACACATGTACGGACGCATATACAGGGCGAGCCGAGAAAACGAGAAATTTCTTTAAACGATACTGTAATTCATACACTGCAGTATACTGTAACATGTTGCAAAGCAACGAAAAACTTATTGCCTTGAAGCAAGTTGTCGAAAACTAAAACGAAAAATGAATATATATAAAAAAATGTATTGTTAACATTGAAAAAAACGCGAGTTAAAAGCCATTTATTTTTACGTTTTTAACTGTAGACTAAGTAACTTGACTTAGTCGAATTTTTATTTTTTTTTTTTAATACCATCGAGATAACGCGAGAAACGAGAACTCAATTTAAAAATGAAATCGACTCGTTTAAAGTTTTGAAAAACTCGACGCGAAAACTATTAATTGACTTTCACTTTTATACTTTTAATTCGTCAAACGTCTTAGAATTTCCTATTGTTGTCGGTCGAACGCTTTTAAGGGTGTTTCGCTGCAAACGTGACACCGACGGGTCCACGTGATCTTGCAGGGAGCCGAGGAATATTGCCGTCGAAAACCGAAAAAAAAACGGTTTGTGCTTCGTTTTTCAATAGAAAACACTAATTGCACCTCAGTCGAACAAATCTCCGACGAATCGTACTGCAAGAGCTGAAGTCAACGGACCAACGGTTCTGTGAAAAAATGATTGGAATAAAGATTAATGAAGATCCCGCGGGGTTACAACTCGTGCACAGTTGTGGACGGTCATCATATATCTACTAGACATTGTTTTCAAAAAACGTCAATATATATATATTTTTTTTTATAGTTTTTCAACAATAAAACAAGAATTTTTTAAACTCTGGTGAGAATTATTTTAAAATTTCCACTTTTCCCGGCCCACCCTGTACGTTGTGTGTTTCTTTATTACATATCGATTCACTCGTTTATACACCTGTTTAGGTACAAAACGAGAAAAAAATAGTTTTTCGTTTCGAATTTCATTTTTAAAACACCCGTCATACCGGTGCGGTCAGATTACACGTCTCGTTATAAATGATAATTATGTATTTACACATTTTGACGGGGGAGGGGGGAAATGTATGTACGATTTTAAACGTTAAAATGTATTTTAGTTTTAAACTATATCATATGTGAAATTCGGGGCGAGTAGGTTGTGGGGTGCAGTTGCCTCTTCGAAAAATAATATGCTGAAGTTATACACATGTGTAATTACAATTATTATAACACATAACATAAGACTAAGAGGACGTCGTACAGCGCGAAATTATGTTACGCGCAAAACTCTGTGGAGTTTGTGTTGAATTTAGAGCCTGAAACGGTGAAAAATGCGTTTCAAATCCTTAAAACAGTAAAAGTTTAAGTATTCGGTGAAAATATTTTCATCTTCGAATTCGGTAACAATATATAGATCTATAAATTCAACACAAAAAACGAAACCTTCAAGATCTTCGTAGCATCGCGTCACCTACGTCCTCGTAGAATAATCGTGAAAAATCAAACTCACGTGAATATAGTTATATAGTTATAGTAACGGTTTTTCGCTTTCTGTTTTCAGACGAAAGTGTGAAGTGGTCCGAGATGTGGATGGAATGGAACCCAAAGATCTCACTTCGTCCAGGTCCCTGTATACGAGCGCACAGATCAAAATCAGGTAAGCACATTCAAAATATTACCTGTCTCGTAAACAAACAGTACAAAAATAATGTTCGTTTCAATACAAATTTACTATATACAAAAAGGAACTTTGCATAAAATTCGCTAATAATCGAGTGAATTCGAAAAAACGGTAACAACAATTCATTATAGAGAACTCGTCAAGAATTACCTGCATATTTGTCACTATTATTTTTGTAAAAAAAGGGGATAATATTGTTGAGTTGAAAACGCTTTATTACGATATGTACTTTGAACGAAATTTAACTGAATTCGGACAAGTCTGTATGAATAACTCAAAGTCAACGCGTATAATTTAATCAGGGGACTAACGTAACTTTTAAATGCCCGGCCTCGTTGATCGAGAATCGACTTTATATTGACAACGTAACCTAACATAACCGCTAGTATTGCTTTTTTACTACATATACAAAATATAACCATTTAATACCGATTCGACAACGTATTACACGTAGAAAATTAGAAAAATTACATATTATAGTACATTTGATAGACTTTATTTCTCAAGTGTATAAAACACTCGTTCTAGTGTCGTTACGAACTCGCAGACACACAACCAGATGATCTGATAATATTCAAACGTGTCTGCACTGTTCCAGTCGCAGCTATTATATTCAGTAGTCGATGATCGTCTGCGTTATAACACACAGATTATGCGTATATATATATATACGCATTAAAACGGTTAAAAACGTTTAACCCGCGCGTTGGTCGAATCGGTCATCTCTTCGCCTAATACACAATATAGTATACGAATAATTGAATATTATAATGGATTCCAACGCGATGACGAGATTTTGTTTTTTTTTTCTACTCAAATTCACTCCCGCCGCGCGCTCGCGCGTATAATATTATAATAATAATAATACACGTAGTCAATTACGATGACATCTTATTATTATTATTATTACGGCTGCTCGACGACGACCAACACACCGCATTTACATATCATATTAACTATTTTACTGTACGTGTATTATGTAAATAAATGTAAAATATTCTCGTATACGGCTGGATGAGTTTTAGATATTCCGAATACCGACGAACGTATAGTGAGGTTATATTACAACAACGACGCGGTGTATAAATTTTGAACAGATATCAAAAACAAAAAAAAAACTCTTTAAACACTCGTTTTTTTGTGTATATATAGCACCGATTTTTAATTCCGATATAATAATAAAATACTATATTCGACACGTTTTTCGATTGCCTCGGTGTAGTTTACTCGAGCTAGCGAGCGGAAAAACTATTAAAACAAAAAAACTCTGTAAAATCGTCGACACGTGTAATTTTAATCGAATTTTACTCGTTAAAAAAAAAAAAAACTACAACAATTTTTAACCATAACAGTCACAATTCACGCGTTTCCAGTTGATCTTTTTCGAAAACGACAATTATTAAAAATAAACTACATACCACAATGACACAAGCAGGATTGGATTAAGCTTAAAATGATGCTTTTAATGTCGAACAAAAACAAAAAAAACCAATCGAATCAATATCGATGAGTTTAAAATATTAAACGACGGTGCACTTGAATGATATAAAAAATAATATTATAATGCTAATAAATAATAATAAAATATAAATATTATTTTTTCTTTTATCTCTATCTGGAATGTTTAAATGATCGTATATATGATTAAAATCTTATCGAAAAATATATAGAGTGTATTTGGAGACTGCTTATAAAGTGGAATGGATATTGTAATTGTACTTTTGCCACATCCAGTGGCTGTGGCACAATATTATAATAAGAAATCATCGAGGGCGCTGGGTTTAAACAAATGTTATGTGAAATCACGTATTATAAAATAAAAAATATTCGATAGCAGCGATGATTACTATAAAAAAAAATATATATATACTAATGGTATAGGAGGAAGAAAATCCCCACTGGCTACACTCGAGGTATATATCTGACACCGCCTATGTCCTGTATATATAAACATATTTTGAATATACATAATGTGAAATTAAAAAGAAAAGGAAAATAATTGATAATGAAAAAAAAAATACCGGGCTGACGACTATCATCACGATCTACATCATTATACATTTAGTTAAGTGATTTATTAACGCGATTAGAAGCCGTCCTTTTTGACTCGTTATTTTAATGCCGATTTATTGTATAAATTTATAATGCAGTCCGGTAGAAACGAAATTTTTTTTTACGATGTTCAGCCCTATAAAAATACGGAAAAACGAGTACGACGTCATTAATTAAAACGAGTTTACTGCATCTATACGTATATGTATATTTATACTCGTGTGTGTATATATATACTCCATGAGAAATAATAATAAATTGATAAAACAACGTCTTATAGTCCAATAGGTACCTGTTCACTAACGTTTCAGAAGCATACTCGAGAAGGGAATGAGTGTGTCACATATCTCTCCACACGATTCTTTTTTTATATATCACTCGTTTAAGAGTATACAATTTTTCGAATCTTCACACTCATCCCCATTTCAATCAATATAACGCGTATCACAAATTTGACTTTTACTCGTATTTCATCGTAGATATTTTTTAACGTCAAAATTATAGTATATTTCAACCGAATTGAAAACGAAATTGTCATACGTTTAAATTCAACTATCTTTTCAGAAACGAAAACGTTATTTTAAACCAAAATGGCACCATACTGGAATCGAAATTCCTTAAATTTCATAAAAATACGCATTGAAAATTTGCCGGAGTTATGAATGAATCAATTACATTAATCGTTACTATTTTCTGTAGATATTCGGTACATAATTTAGTGTGAATCATAAATGTATATGACAACACTTGAAATTAATACGATTTCAATTGCAGGTTTAAATTGAAAAAATTACCAAGTGAAGTCGGTGGAAACTTCACTGAGTGTATACGTCTTATTATCGCTTATTAATCTACGGTGCAAGTATACGGAGATAAATTTAATAACGAAATTAACTAGATAAAGTCGAGTCATAAGAACGTTTTTAATTAACTTTAATAATCTAATATCAAATTAACTTATTAACTAGTTGACGGCCATACTTGAAATATAAACGTTTATGTTATTAAAAGTGGAATACGAAATTTGAAATTATTTCAATGAAAATCGAGAAGTCAAAACCTCTACGATTTTTAATTTGACATTTTAATTTTTTTTTCTTAATATAATTGACGAGTGGGGAGTAGGAGCTGTTGTTGAAAACGCTACAATATTTGATTAAGAATATAATTTATTTGAAAAATATAAGTATATATATTTGTTGTATTGTTATTGGTAATTTTCCGAAAAAGACGACCGGCTATCGTGGAAATAGCGATTCGAATATTTATCAACAAATTTTAAACGTTACGAATTCGAATTCAGAAGGGGTTATGTCATTTGGACACGAAACGCCTCTGGATTTATCGAGTCAAAAGTTATTTTTGTATAAACCTTAACGCGTTTAGTAACTCAATTAAAATTAACTTAACGTTTTGATTTTTAACTCCTTATTAATTTGCTCAACCTTGTCCTTTTATGTACAATAATGGCGTATACGAGTATATGCGGCGGGGAACTAAAACGACCGTTTTTAAAAATAGATTTTCTCGATAATAATTTAAGACGACAATGCTCACCAAATAATAGTTTAAAAACAACAGGCCATTTAGTAAACATTAGAGAATCCTCGTCAAATTCAACAACGTTACCTTTCGAGCAGCGATCGAGTACGGCGTGCGATTTCACGTTATTGGCTCGTACTTTTGTGAGAACGAAGATGGACGGGTTCAACGACTGTAACCTCAGATCGTTGTGTCCGCTGTCCATATATGATCAATAATTTTTGAACTAATAAAGTTTCCTTAAAACGATGAAACTTTTGGTTTCAACAACACGGAGAGACATCTCACACCGCGATCCGAATATTAATGAATGCTGTAGTTCGATAGATTCTTTTTAAAATAGCGTTATTCCTTGACCACCTCACGATCTCCAAAATTATGGGCAAGCGATTATTTTTTTTCTCTATTCCACGAGGATTACTTTCCATAAAATATTATAATTTTGCCGCAGCCATTATAATACATTTTAATAGAATTTTTTTTCTACGTTCCTCATCATTCCCGAATATTCTCATCTCTATTATCGTTTCAATATGATTGAGACACTTGTGACTGTTTACACTAATATAATATTATGAAACTCAAAATCACAAAATAATATACACTTTTTACCACGTATACGTATTTCGACAACAACGTTGTCATCATCAGCGCGAACCACATACTAAAACCGTTATACTATAAACACCCGTATTTATACAGTTTATATCCAATGACGTCATCAAAAATATCGCGGCAGCCGATCGTGAGTCATCGACCACGCCCTACCGCAATTCTATGCCGACGCCATCTGGTTTACATTAATTCTAGTAACGAATTTCGCAAGGGACTTAAGTCCCAGTTTAACAAATTATTTTTATTTTTTGACATTTCTATTGCTTCTCTTATATTTAATTCCTTATAATTATTTACATTTTTTAAAGTTTTACTGACCTGATATTATTTTGTGATTTTGGGTCTCATAATATTAGTCTATTATCGTTATTATAAGTATACGCAATATGTAATAAATATTTTTCTGTTTTTTTTTTTTCTGTTTCGCGTCGCTCACAGCAATTCACCGGCCACATCGCCCACCGTATCGCACAACAGCAATTCACCGTCGCCAACACCGGTAGTGCCCACTACCGGTTACAACCACAAAATCATCGCCGGCATTCCGTGCGTGGCGGCCGCGTCCAAATACACGGCTCCCGTACACATAGACGTCGGCGGCACCATATACACGTCCTCGCTGGATACTCTGACCAAGTTAGTGTGTATTATTAATTATTACTCATGTATTCGATAGTTTTGTGTTTTGAGACGAGAAAAAAAGGACGTATATTTACGATATTATTATTACACGCGCAGAGCTAAAATTATATATATCGCGCGTATAATATTTTTTACTTACCGTATAATAATAAAATCGATTTTACGCAGTGTAAAAACGAGCCTCGAGCACGTATTGTATAATGTGGCTGCGCAAACGAACCCCTTAGACTTAAAACAAAAAAAAAACATCAAAGACTAGAGATTTAATGAAAAAAAATACATAACGAGCCGCTTGTGGTGCTGCTCGTTATTGTCGGTATTCGAGTGCACAGGTTCACTCGATCTGTGGTGTCGTGTGTTTGACAGTCGTACGTGATACCGGTTTCCGTCAAAACAACGATTTTCCTTTTCCGCGGTCAAATTTGAAACCGATCGACTCGCTTTTCCGCCAAATCCATTCGCGATTATTTACTGCAATTTTCCAACTCTATTATTCTATATAATCACATCAAAACATATTATTATTATTGTAATTAATTTGTAACCGAAATAAATTGCTGTACTCGTTTTTCGTTCTAAACTGTAAAATAATATTCAAAACGAATCGAATTTTTCTATTACTACCACTCGTCGACAATCCGTTACATATCAGAAATTAAATATATAATAATCAGGGCCGGATTTAGGTATGTGCGGGTCTGTGGGCGGAATATAATGCGGGGTGCCCAAATAAATAAACGGGACAATACATGTTTTGCTCATTAAATAACATTTAATATTGTCTGTGGTACCTATATTATAATTTACTTAAATAAAAACAATCAAAACGAGTAATGTCATATTACGGAATTGCCTCATAAAAATACAAATTGGTAAGAAATTAGTGTAAGTGACTTAAACATAAAAATAATAATATGTATATAACAGTGGCGGTTATACATGATGTTCAGGGGGGCGGCGAAAATGGAGCCTCTGTCAATGAAATATCCACATCGACGAGTAATAATCAAGAAGAAAGATAATATATTAACGTACCGAGACGAAATGCAGATGTAGAAAAATGAAGAACAACGTGTGTGGAACGTAAACGAATTACCAATATAAAACGGGAAAAGAAAGTAGTCACCAGATAGCGCTACGACATAACATAGAGGGCGTGGCAAAAAGACGCATATACATAAATAGCGGTCAGTCTCACACACACACACACACACACACACACACACACACACACACACACACACACACACACACACCGCAGTCAGACGCGAACTGCGTTGTTCACGCTTGACCGCCGTGACTACACTGAGTGGTCCGATGGTTTCGGACCGCTATTTATATGCGCCTTTCTGCCACGCCCTCTATGTTATGCTGTAGCTCAATAGCTTATTATTACGGTTAATCCGTGTATGATAAAAACATTGTTAAAATATTAATAAATCAAGATCATCCGACGTACTTTTTCTACGCGAAATAATTTTCACAGACAAAATTTAAACACATCATCGTAAAACCGATACAGTTTTTTAAATTAAATAATAAACGCTCGACGTCTATAGGAATAATTTAAAAAATAATAAAACATAACGTTTCGTAAATAATCGCCGGTAGAATTTTTTTTTAGATTAAGCCCAAAAAAAAATTCGAATTGTTTAAATTTTATAGGGTAAAAGACCATCTCGCCCTCGTAATGTCACATACGGGGGGTCCGGCGGTAAAACGACAAGATTTGGTGCGGGCCTGGTAATCTAAATCGGAATGGGAATTGGTATATAAAATACATTTCTGTCGATAAGAGTCAATTGAGTAATTCATATTGAAGTTTTTCAAATTTTACAAAAAAAAATTGTTCTTCTCATTTTTTTTACAGGCTAGTTATACGCAATTTTATAGTAATAATAATAATAATAATAATTTGTTTTTGTTTATACCAGTGTTTCCCAACACGGGGAGCGCGCTCCCCTGGGGGGCGTGTAAACATTGCTGGGGAGGCTCGCAAGCATTCATTACGAAGTAAAATTTTATTTATTAAATTATTTTAATCTTACAATGTAGGAAAAAAATGAAAAATTTGGTGATCATTTTTTTCAATTTATAGGAGGAGGGGGGCACGAGATTTTTGAAAATCTACAAAGGGAGCGTAGGATAGAAGAAGTTGGGAACCGCTGGTTTATACGAACGATGTAGAAAATTGTTTTCTACACAACTTGAACACAAACGGGGTGTTGAAAAATAATGTATAAGAGCAAAAAAAATATTTCAATATTTGAAATTGGGAAATTTACTGCGTTTACGTGCGGGAACCAATTCGGCCAAATGAAAACCCAATCGGACACTGTGATTTTAACCAACGAAATTTAGTAACCACATATGACGCGTAGTTGGACGTGTGAAAAACTCGCGTGATGCCTTTGACAGTTCTGTTTATCTCCGCGCGCTCTGTCGTGCCTTCGGTTAAAGTCATCGGTCTTTGGACGAACACGACTTTGAAACCACTGCAAGCACAACATAATAAGAAAACAGTTAATTTTTGTTTTCTATAATAATTTCACGCCAAAATCCCAAATTATTGGAAAATTAAAATTTCACATTTTTTAGACTATTATTATGTGTTATTAATGTCTACTCAATTTAGCTGTTTATTATTCTCTGAATATCAACTCTTCTCTCGCGATCTTAACCGAACAAAAAAAAATCTCTTTTTTAACCAGTAACCGGTTGGTAAGAAAAAAACCGTTCTCGGTAACTAAACTCTATTCGGCCCGTTTTCGTTTTTATAACGTATAAATATTAATGGGCGCGTGTACGAAGTGTGTTTGCGTAAGGTCAACGCAAAGCGAATTGAAACACGATGGGAACGACTTCGGATCGATGATGACGCTCTTAGAGCTGGTTTCTGTTTCCTTTTCATTGCAATTACATACGTAAATATGTGTGTTTTTTTTCCTTTTCGGTTTAGAGGTTTAATACCGCCGCGATAGCTATATTATAACGATCGGTACTCTCCTCTCAGCGTCGCACGCCCAGTCCATCGCCTTTGGCGTTACACGAACCAACCGCGGCGATACGCTTCACCAGTCTCTCTCGCGTGTAATATTATAAGAGTCGTGCGCATTATTATAATATACGAGTCTCCGAGGTATTTAACGTGGCGCATTAATACGACGACGACGACGACGTGGGTTAGAGCATTTTTTTCTTTCGTTATTATTATTATTATTATTATTATTATTAGATTCTGAGCGGCGTGAGGAATCTATTGATTTCACAAAGCAGTGTGTGTGTTTTTTTTATGTCTCTACCCGAAAATTCTACCAGGAGTGCTCCGATCTTTATACGTGTAGCACTATTTTCCTGTAGAAAATTGCGTCTAGTTGGTACTTTAGAGAGGTCGTTTATCGATTTTCTCAAAAACGCCAGAACATATAACTCAAAAACTACCGCAAAATTACATAAAAAAAAAGAGTAAAAACGCGATTTCGTCCAAATCGATTATCGTTATTTCTTCGTAATTTTGAACCCAATGGGTGTAGAAATTTGAAATATTCATCAAATTTTTAACTGTTTATTAAATTAGGGAAATAACAATTTTCAAAAACTTTCTTTTAATTTTGGACTATTTTTATCAATTATAGGTTCTGAGGTATTTAATTCATAAAAAGTATTAGTTTTTGTTATATATATACCTGAAATATTACACCGAAGCTCAGAATCCGCTCAGAATCGTTTTATCAAATGCAACGATTTGCATTATTGCTTTCAAATTTATAATGATAACAGTACACTTTAAAATCTTTATCCAATTAATTCACTTAAGCGACATTCACAGCACCCCGCGGCTCGTCACCATTTATTATTATTATTATTATTATTATTATTATTATTATTATTATTATTATTATTATTATTATTATTATTATTATTATTATTATTATTATTATTATTATTATTATTATTATTATTATTATTATTATTATTATTATTATTATTATTATTATTATTATTATTATTATTATTATTATTATTATTATTATTATTATTATTATTATTATTATTATTATTATTATTATTATTATTATTATTATTATTATTATTATTACTATTATTATTACATATTATTTGACGTATAAATGGATGAGAATTATATTTTATCGCTCGACACACATTCGCGCGCAGCAGATCCCTCCCTCCAAACTATTATTATATTATGTTTTTAGTGTACTTTACACGCGCGATAAATGTCATTATTTATTATAATATATATTTATTATATTGTGTAATGCACACGGTACACTGCACGCGTTATAAAACACACACGCCGCCGCCGATACGGAGTTCAAAAATTGTATACATTAATAAAACG
Source organism: Slavum lentiscoides (assembly GCA_032441835.1). Lineage (NCBI taxonomy): Eukaryota > Metazoa > Arthropoda > Insecta > Hemiptera > Aphididae > Slavum > Slavum lentiscoides. The sequence goes on from CM063709.1 coordinate 2,033,238, forward strand.
GAATGTCACGTATAAAATGTATACTTTTTTTTTTATAAGTAAACTGTTTTAATATAAATATGTGTAACGAGGGGTGTAACTGGATTGCGCGACTAACGAATGCCGTGTACGAAATTATAATATCTGCTCCAGTAATACACGTACTCGAATATTAATATGTATTGGCGATATTTTATGCGAGAAAATACTTATATATTTTTTTTTTTTGCTATTCTTTTTTGCGTACAATTCAAAACGCGGCAGACGCCGCTTTTTCTAGTCGAATTTTACACAAATATATATTACTTATATCGATTTTAAAAATGTAGGTTTTTATTAATATTGAGGACACTCTTATGATTTTCATCAAAATAATTGCTTCGCGCGGCAAACAACTCTGAATACGCTACACTTTAGACACGGAATTTTTACACAAAATAAATTACAATATATTACTCCTATACAGTAACGTAGCCATTTTTAAAATTTTATAACTAAAAAAAGTTATGAGGTTTTTAAAAATACATATTTTTCGTAGTTAATGAGAGTATATATTATGAAACATGGGGCGTTGAACGTCAACTATATATAGTCAATATACGTTAAAAGTCAAGTTTATTTTAACTTATTTATTTAACTATACAGTTGATTTGATGAAGTACCTACTGCAGTATGACCTATTGGCTATTGAATTACTTACAGGTTACAAATTATCTGTGAACGAATAATTTTTTTCATCCTATAAGTAGTTAATTTGAAAGAAAAACGTGTTTTATTATTTACGAATCCTGTTTTTTAGGTACTGAATATCTAGTCAACGTTTGTGTTTACTTAGTTAAGTCAACCCAGAATCTAGTTTATTCAATGGCTAATAATAATTATAATAATCTCAACAATGTGCAAAGCTGTGTATATCTCAAACGACCGATGTCGGATTTCTGTACGCAGGAATCCGGATTCAAAACTGGCGAAATTGTTCAACGGCAGTATACCCATAGTGTTGGATTCGCTGAAACAACACTATTTCATCGACAGGGACGGCAAGATGTTCAGGCACATTCTCAACTTTATGCGGAATTCCAAGCTATCGTTACCGGACAATTTCACCGACATCGACCTGTTGCTAGAGGAAGCCAGATACTTTGAAATCGCCCGTGAGTACACACAAGATTAATAACGTAATAGGTAATGTCACGCCAGTTCCCAAACGTTGCGTCCACAGTAGGTATTTTGCCATATTGTCCGCAAAACATCGACTAAAACGATCATTCGTGCTTATAAACATATAAAGTATTTTAATTTAAATTTATTCAAATTTCGTCTTGTGTGAGTCCTCTGGGAGTGTAGACACGTAGTTTTACATGATTGTACCCGATAAGTGATAATTAATCAAATATTCTTCGCCTTAGTCTTTACATTATAGTACAGCATAATTTTGTAAAACGTTTTCAATCAGTATTCGGTTTTTATGCGTTACACTTCTTGATTGGATATCGAATACTTGTGTGACTTTAATTGTCCCTTTAATTGATCTCTTTTTCTTTTAATAAATTCAAAAAAAAAATCTATACATTTGAGCGATGAGTATCAGTGAGCTTTTCGGAACGACGATTAATCCTTTGCATTTGCAGTTCTTCGGTTAAAAATACACTCAACAGAAGCGTGTTAGAATTCCCTTTTTTATTTTCGACAAATTCGCCTTTTCTTTTCCTCTCTCTTTTCGGCGTCATAAATCGGAATAAATCACGAGCTCCTTTCGCCTCCCATAATCGTTCTATTTGTCCTGTTACGAAATCTCTCTTCACTTTGCAGGTTTCGTAATCTCACTTGTTCCTCGTGAAACAATCGTTTCATTCTCCCGTCTTCGTCGAGGTCGTAATCGTCCGCCAAACCAAATCTTTCTTCAAATGATTCTCCTTATAAGTCCCTGCACGACGGTCTTCAGAAATACCCATCTTCCCATCTTTCTTTTTCATTGTCACGCCCTTTTTTCTAAGCTACCCACAGCTCGCTGACCTTTATCAGTCCTACCGAATACCCTATACGCTTCTCCGTTCCAATCATCCGAAATTTTCCTTACCAAATCCGTTAATAATTTATTTCATTCAGAAGGTTTTTACTACGATTTACTCGTCTTTTATTATTATTTAATTCCGTTAGTAAATTCATAATATCCCGATTGTCGAGTTGTTTACTTAAAAAATTATTCTCTACAAAAAAAAAAATATTCTTCTTGATTTTTTTTTTATTTGCCCAATAATCAGATATAATATCTGACGTGTGTCATTTTTTTTCTATTGATAGGCACAGTATAGAACAAAATCGGACCAACGAGGCCGTGACATTTTGTATGATTCGAAGATCATTTTTAATTTGAACGCGCGCGTTCTTGTCACCGGAAAACAAGCTTTGCGCACACATCAGGAAATTTAGACGCGATTAAATAATTATCTACCACGCACTATGATCATCGAACCCCTTTCGGTCCTTCCCCCTGAGCGAACGACTGCATCCTCCGATCCCTCATAGTTACGCCACTGATTATGAAAATCACGAGTGGATTAATCTCGTACAGCAACAACACCAATATTTATTAGTTGGCGGACGCCACTGAATAGTGTTGACGTATATAAAGACGGCATGATTTCTTGTGCGGACGTAACGTTTATATAGAAACCCTGTTTACCTATACAATTATTACGTTTCGTTACGACCGATTATTATATAACGGACGATCCTCCGTTATTTAAGAATAATAAATAATAATGATAATAAATAGACTCGCCTATACGGCCGTGTACAAACTACAAAGTGTGTCATATCTCTGCGAATGTATGTGAGTGTATACATTGTACTACACAACACGGGTTGTCGTCTCGCAACACCTCGTAAACACAGAGAACAACTTTTTAATAATTATCTCGCGTGTCTCGGTATTAAAAAAAAAAAAAACGAAACATTCCTAAAGAATAAATATTACACCCGAAACACTATAGAATTGACTATTTGTAAAAACTAGTTATACCTATAAGGATGTCCTTAAGAACGACGTTTTTATACCTATACTATATAGGTACGCCTATATATAGTATTTACCGATGGGCTTAAATTTCGAATTAATTTATAATATAGTTGTATTTTTATCGCTTACACGCATAATTATTGATAATAATTCAATTCATTTGATTATTTACGTTAAAATAATATAAAAAAATTGCTTACATATATAATATGATAACCGCTTATTTTTACCTCGTTCTATTTATTAACTGCAAAGATGGGCATCGATTGCGTAGTCACTACGCGGTTAGTTTATAAAATATTTTTAATACTACTACGTATAGTTAAGACGTTTGTGAATGATTTATTAAAATTGGTCCGACACCGAGAACGTCACCACGAACGAAACCGTTGCTATTTTGACATTCCTGTGTCGACGGAATTCAGTAGCCACGAGACACAATGTGTGCAGTGTAGATACTTTGATTTTTTTTTTTTTATAAGGCATATATTAAGATTAAGATTTTCGAGTACTTTTTTTTAATGCTATTTTAGCTGTTTATATATTATACCGGCACAATACGAGTCCTCAAGAATAATAAAGGTATAGCGAGCCACGGGGCGTCGCGTATGTCTTGGAAGTGAATTACTCGGATAAAGATTTTAGAGTGTATATCGCGCGTATTATCACTATGAATTCGAAACCGACGATAAATCATTGCGTTCGATAAACCGATTCTTGGCGGAGCTCCGGTGTAATATTTCGGGTGGACGTATATAACAAAAACTAACGCTTTTTACGAATTAAATACATACCTCAAAACCTATAATTTCTACGGAACAGTACAAAATTAAAAGAAAGTTTTAGAAATGTTTTTTTTTCCTCGATATAATATAAAGTTACGTATTTGATGCGAATATTTCGACTTTCCATGCCTACACATATTATAGTTTCGAAATTACGAAAAAATAACGATAATTTTTTTTTTTTTAATTTTTTTATTAATATTTTAATTATAAAATCATTATATCTCGACAACTACAAAAAAAAAAAAAAAAAAAATTATAATTTTTGTATTGACATACATGAAAAGAAAAGAACGGTTAAAGCTCGTATACTACTAAATTTTTAGGCCTGTTTGTAGTGTAAAATTGAGGATAATATGTTAAATAACGATGATATAAATAATAATCGATTTCGACGAAATCGCGTTTTCACCCCGTTTCTATGCGTAATTTTTCGGTAATTTTTTAAAATTATATTTTTAGTAGGCGCTTTTGAGAAAATCGAAAAATTAATTAAAGTAGGTACACCGATTAGACGCGATAATTTGCTGCTATCCTTCTGGTAGAATTTTCGGGTACAGACGTAAAAAAAAAATACACATCATTGCGTAAAACCAATATCTCCGCTCGGAATCTAAAATTTATTATTTATAATCGCGAGAAACCTACGCCAACACAATGTATTGTCTTGCGGACAAGGTTAATAAAGTAAATTTCCGATCGCCCGGCGAAGGATATCGCGTGGCCGCCGCCGCCGCCGCCGCCGCAGCTGTATAGTAATAATAATAATAGGTCGAACATTAGCGTCGGATATCCAGAGCCGCCGGGCGCGCGCGCGTTACGTGTGTGTTTATTATTACCGTCTCTCATTGTCGGCCCCCCACTCAGACTCGGTGTACGATTAATTTATTCGTAAACGTATATCTTTCGTGTTTCCGAGTAATATATTTGTACATTTATATTGTTCGTACACACGCTGGAAAGACGACTTCGTCGTTATAGGCGAATTAAAATATCGAATTGGTCATCGCAATCGCTGCAACCAGGCGCGGATCCAAGGGAGGGAGGGGAGCTAAGGTACTTTAGCCTCCTCCCTCGGGCTGTAGTCATTGCTTAAAAATTATACGTATACAATACCATTTGTCAAGCATTTATTTCTCCTCCCGATTTATTATAATATTTCTCGATCAGGATCAATACGTAACTACCTATAAATAGGTATAATTTTACGGTGCTGATCATCGTATCAGTCCGCACCACCAATCGTGATTTCAGGATCTTGGACTTGCAACCGATCGTCGACGATTCACGGTGGCCGCGTATTCCAACCCCCCCATTTACGATGCAGCCCGTTCTGAACACGCTACGCGAACCGATTGCCGCGACGACGATGAGAAAATATAAAAATCGAAAGCGTCAGAAATGTCGATGGAAAACGAAACGGGAAAAATGAAGAAGAAATCTTCTATTTAATACGTTCAATTATAAATAAAAAAATTAATACGACTTTACGCAGCAGCGGCACTGCGGGTAGGAGACTTATGGCCGTGAAACGTGGTCAAAGAAAATGGAACAGAGCGATTAATGTGTTCGAGAAGAAGATATCGGGGAGAATATATCTTCGAAAGAGAGAATTCCAGGAGAATAGGGGCCGTACAACAGAGAACTGAGAGAGAAATTATTAAATGAACGTGCAATGCGTATAGGGAAAAACGGAGAGGGAAAAATAAGAGCGACGATTAACTGTATAGAAACCGAATGGTATGTCGGAGACCGAGAGACAGACGTGAGAGAAGCGTTGGAAGGAATAAAAAAAGTAAAAGACCTACATACATGGAGCGATTAGGCGTATAACAAATTGGGAAAACGGTAGAATTCGTTAGACATAATGTTTTATACCATTAACACGCCAATGGCTGTAGAAAAATATATATTATCGATTGATTCTGCGTAGTTGATAGATAGAAAATTCTTCCAGACAACTGTAAAAAAAAAAAAAAAAATGACCAGTGTAGAATAACGTACTCGTACAAATTCAAAAAGAAAAAAAATCTCGCGTTGTTTATGTTCGAATAAAACGAATAATAATGAACGACTGTTTTTTTTATATTCTTAAAAACGCGGTATGAACGCACGTGCACATAATTATGAATTGTTAACTGAGACGTATTATTAAGTTATTAAATAACAGATGTACGAAATAAATAACTATTTTAACGTTTACATTTTCTCTACTAATGAAATAATCGCCACTCGCGCGGTACAAGGTTAAGAATTAAAACAAAAAAAAATAAAAATTTAATGTTAAAACTTAAATAAAAATCGTTATGTACGATTGATTTGGCGGGCGCTTAAGGCCCGCAGCGCATGGCTTATTCTAAGGATTTTGCTCGACTGCGCATTTATACGCATTAATGGTGAGCAATTGTGATACGGAGGGAAAGGAAAGGGGTGGAGGTTCCGAGTTCGTATTACTTAGAATTGTCTCGAAAATTCGCGAACATCAATGAAAGGTGGAGTTATTAAATAAAACTAGATTTTTGAAATAATAATAATAATAATATAAATAAGATATTAATAAACGTAGGTACTATAAATATTTATAATTTTATTATGTATATGTTATATTTATCTTGTTCGAAATTATAATAAGTAATATTAGAATTTTTTTTTTTAAAAAAAAAAGGAAAGCAATATATGATTAAAATTTTCTTCTTTTAATTGAAATTTCGTTTTCTACTCGTCCAGAAAATAGTTTTGATGCTTCTGCAAATGTTATACCATTTTTCGCTTTAGGCGTTTCCCTGACACGACGACGTTCATTTCGTTTTAATCGTGTCTGCGGCAGAGCTGGTCTTGGATTCCAGTATATATGTTGAAGAGAAGGCGTGTTCAAATATTAATAAACAAATATTCGTTTTCAGTTTCTACTCGCGAATTTCGACGATTTACTAATAATAAAATATTAGACTTTTATCGATTATGCACGTTCAACGTCAGCACTGTGGAGATTTTGCATTTATAATACGATAAAAAAACAAATTTAATTCTGCCACGGCGGTACCTCTCAAGTCCAAAATATATTTAATTAATCGCACACACACACAATTTTAACAACGCGACGAATTGGTCGGTCGAGTGCTCATCTATAACTTGTCCAACTGTAGCGCGCGAAATAAGCCGTGCTGTATAGTGTCGGTGTCCGTGACGAATCGCAGTGTATTCGTATAAAGAAAAAAAAATGCGTATCATCGAAATCCGCGAGCTCTATACAAAAAAATGAGCAGGGCTGTGAATTTAATGCGCTGAAAAATTCTAAAATATGTCAAAAAAAATGCTCTATAAAAGTTTTTTTTAAGAAAAAATTTTTAATTAGTAATTTAAAAAGGCCGCGAGATGTTGTGCACGATGTGTCGCTCAAGTGAATTACTTAGATAAAGATTTTCAGAGTTTTGTTATTACTACAAATTTGAAAACAATGTGATAAATCATTGCGCGTTCGATAATACGATTCTGCAGAGCGGAGCTCCGGTGTAATACATACGCATTGTGTCAAAAAATATGAAATATTTAATAATAATTATTAATTTAATAATTTAAATGACGATTTTCAAGATTTTTTTGAATATAGTCGAAATCAATATATATATTTATGAAATATTTAACAGACGTCTGACATTGTTTTAAATGTTTAAGCATTGAAACCAAAAATTACCGCTCTTTGAATGAATTAAATAGCCCAAAACCTACAATATTGTTATATAAATATAGCCCAAAATTAAAAGAATTTTTTTTTTTTTTGAAAAATTCGTCTCTACAGTCCAAAGTTAGTGCGTATTTAGTGAAAATTTCAGATTTCTATAACCGCATTAGTTTCAAAATTATGAAGAAATAACGCGATAATCGGTTTTGACGAAATCGCGTTTTTACCGTAATTTTTCGGTGGTTTATTCTGACGCTGAACAAAAAAAAAAAAGTATTGAGCAAGTCGAAAAATGACCTCTCTAAAAGTACCAATCAGATGCGATTTTCTACCGGAAAAAAAGTGCTACACCTAAAGATCGGAGCACTCCTTCTGGTGACATAAAAAAAACACACACACATACATTCCTCCTCGCCCCGCTCAGAATCTAATGCGGCGCTTGTAGACTTGTATTTTATATATATTTTGTTTTTTTTTTTTAGCCATGTGCAAACAGCTGGAGAACCTGAAACGGGACCGAATGAAAAGCGGCGGCGGCGGCGGTGGCGTAGGCGGCCGGACGAACGGTTGGGACGCCAACAACGGGCCGCCGAGCAGCGGCGGCCGGTCGAACAGCAGCCTGTCGGGCGCCAGGGACCAGTACGAGTGCGTGTCCGTGCACGTGAGCCCGGACCTCGGCGAGCGGGTCATGCTGTCCGGCGACCACGTGGTCCTGGACGAGGTGTTCCCGGAGACGGGCCACTCGGCGCTGGAACCGTCGGCCGGCCGTCCCGCCGTCTCCTGGACGCCCGTCGACTCCAGACACCTGGTCCGGTTCCCGTTGAACGGTTACTGTAAGCTGAACAGCGTGCAGGCCATCACGCGGCTGCTGAACGCCGGTTTCACCGTGGCCGCGAGCACGGGCGGCGGCGTGCACGGCCAACAGTTCTCCGAGTACCTGTTCGTACGCAAAACGTCCAACTGACTCGCCGCCGCCGCCGCCGCCGTCGTTATTGTTGCGAGCGTACTGTGCAGTGTCGGTCTGGCGATTTCGGATACCTGTACTCTCCTTTTTTTTTCTTTCTCAAACGATACCTAACCCGACCTGACCCATACGCGTAACGATCGTCCCGTTTTCATAAATGTTACACGGGCGATCAGGCGAAATTCACGAATCGAAAAAAAAAAAATCACGGTCGACCACCCACCACTGTTCCGGTATATAAGGTTCGAAAGCGGTTAGGGGGAAAGAGTAGGCCTACTATTGTCGGACGTGAAATTCTCGAAATGTCGAAAAAACACTTTGGAATAACAAAACTCGAGGAGAACCGCTTGATCGAATCGTATCTCTCTCGTACGCCTGTCGTTTATTTCGAACGGGTGTCGTTCGGGTCGAGAACTCCAAAAACGCTGTGTAAGTACTTAAAATTAATATTAAAATTAATTTTCTAAAAAAAAAAAAAATCTGTACCGTCGTTTTATATTTATATTTTTACGTTAACGCGATAAAGTAGAAGAGTCGGACTAAATTTTAGTAACCGGTTATTGCAATTGTCTAGAAATTAAAATGTGACTTGCCAGTTAATTTTTTTAATTTTTTTTTCCGTGTCGTCCTATTATTTTGTGCATTTTTATCGGACATTTCGGGACGATATTTTATTAGTACCGTTTCCCAGTACTTAAATAGTATCGGAAAAATACAGAACGAGTTATGGGAACAATAATTTTTATTGACGATAACGGGTCGGTGTTAGCCAGAAGCGATGAGAGAAAAAAAAATACGATCGAAAACGATTATTTACGACTTACTATACGCGGTTTTTAACTACAACTAAAAAGTAATTTGAAAGTTACAAAGCCACTCGTTTTAATAACAACGTAACCGCGCATATATATATATATATATATATATAGTTATTGTCCGACTTTGTAAAATAGTAAGTTTTGTAAGCTAGTACTGAATGAAAAAAAGAACGAAGATTATTATGTTTTTCGGAATTGACCATGTTTTTATTTATACTCAGTATAGTCATAGCAGTCAGCAGTGAACTATAACTCTGAAGATGGAACCTGCAACGGCTCCGAGATGTCAGGAAAAAATAAAAAACAAAAACATGGTCAATTCCGAAAAACATAATAATATTAGTAGTTCGACCCATGAAAGTTTTAATTTGTTCAAAAACGAAGATTTTATAAAAATGTAAAATATCCCTTTTCGAACATAAGAATTATACTCGGATCGAGAGACGGAGGGAATGGAGCTGCAATATCGAACCAATCCGACACTGCCGTTAAATATATATATATATAATATATAAATATATTGTACATAACACATATTATATTTATTGACGAAATCGTATTATATTATACAGTTGTGTAAATAATATAAAATAACAAATGTTAATAATTTTTTATTTATTTTTTTTTTTTTAACTGTTTTATAATTTTACAACGAAAGGGAATAGCATGAATAATAATATTCACAATAATATAGTTAAAATACGTTTTACTTTGGTTATTTGGTATAATACGTCACATATTATAATTTATATTACTATATATATATACACGACTCAGTTTTGTAAATAAAATTCTATTGCCAGCATTTTACGCGTAAGTTTATTCACACACACACACACAATATAATATATTTTTATGTGGTAATGTAAAAAGCGTAATAAACGAATGCTAACTCACGTATTTGTATTTGATATGTATTATATTATAAACGTTTACACGATAACGATATTATATATTGTTTTTGTCTATTTTTGCAATTGCGGCCCCGAACAGTACGTGCTATGATTGGCCCCGCGCCGTCAGACACATTATTGAGGACGAGAAAAGCAGAAGACGCTGTCGAACAACGTTCGTTAAAAAAAATAATTATGTAGATTCGAAGAGATTGGCAGGGGTAACAGGAAAGAACGGAGGGAAAGCGAGAGAAAATTGTGAAACCAATACCTTCGGGTTGAACACCGGAGAAGAATTAATTGAGATTTGATTTTTTCGCACAGTATTTTTAAGTCTACAAATCAGACATTTTGTCTGTAAGCACGACAATTGTATGCGATAAGCTGTTCTCGCGTGGTTCTAACGATGACTGAAAATATCAAACGCGTATTTGTCGTACGTACATACGTGCGACGTATCTATATTGGAGAGAGAATCAGATCTTTGTTCAAACTTGCGCAACTAAACGGTAAACTTGACCTAGAATTTTAATTCGGCATGAAATCCTGCAGGTCAACCGTTCGCTTTGCTCCTAAAGAGGTCCGTTCAAAAAGAGGCTGTTATAGGGACGGTTTTTCCTTTGAAATATTATAAGATGCTGTCCTGATAGCGACAAGAAAGAGCGGTCGGCCGACGACAATATATTATAGACATCGATTTAACCTTACCCGATTGGCGACACGACCAAAGTGCCACATTCTCTTTAGCATTACAGAAACGACATATTATTTCCATTTCGCCAAAATTTCGGCTATTTCTTACAGAATTAATGACATCACTTTCAGCACGGGACTCGATATGAGCTAAAAGATCGCGTTCCATGCGAGCTTCAGCTTCTCGGCGCGGTTTCGTTTCGTAACTGTTCTGCAGCGTGCGCCAAACCTCACGTTGTAAAGAAGGTACTCTTTGCTTTTGCAAAGCGTGTCTGGATCTATCGGATGCGCGCCGAGAATCAGTCCGATTCACATAACCGCTATAACGTTTGTCTCTCTGTATCTAAAGAAAGCCGTGACTCCTCGTATTATTTGTTTCATTTCTTCGACTTGTAACTCGACTCTGATATTTTGACTGCTATACGCTCTTACAAACTGCTTAATATGATTGGCCGCCTCCGCCTGACTACGGCGAATATGTATTTAACATTATAATTTTATCGTTTACGGCCAAACGTTGCCTTTTGGCCCCAGTTCTATTTCAGAAGATTGTTATTTAAAAAAATATATATGTATAATTCGTTCAACAAAAACGAACAACATATACACTTATTGCCTACGAACACCGAAACCAGCTACAAACATAAAGCGCTATTTGATGTAACTGAATAATATAAAAAAATAAATATCATCGTCACTTGATAGTAAAACCACTGTTTTTGGGTTTCTTCTGTTCGATGACTATCAAAGGTAAGAAAATTATAGACGACACTCGGTAGCTATATACTGCAGACGATGGATTCGTCGGCACAACTATCTCTGTCGAATCGGTCGAGCGTATAGTTCTCGAGTTATAAACGTTCAAACCGATCAGACAGGGGCGTATTTAGAAATTTTTTTTTTGGGGGCGGGCTGAGGCATTTCGTAAGTATCATTATTGAATTATTTCTAAATTCTAATCCAAGACTAAATCTTAAAAATAGGACAAATTACCAAACACATTTTAAAAACAACTATATATTAGGAATTTATTAAAATATTACATCCTGTAGCCATAGGGCATAGGAATACATAAAGAAAGTTCCTGAAATTTCGGGGGGCTGGAGCCCCATCAGCCCCCCCATAAATACGCCCCTGCGATCAGAGAGAGAAAGAGACAGATATTATTTTGTGGTGTAGTAGGTAAGTACGTCTAGAATGGTTTGGTCACGTATGGAGGGCAGACGGACAAGTATTGAAAGAAGTTCTAGTTAACAAAATAAACAAAAAACGTCCATTAGGAAGACCAAGGACCCGATGGGTGGATGTCGTGGCTCAAGACATCAAAGATATAAAAGAGGACTCGGTTTTTGACGACGCATATGATAGGAAGAAATGGAAAGGTTATGTGATGGCAGCGATGGCTCTTAATGGGCTGACAAGCTGATGAAGAAGAAGAAGAAGAAGTAGTAGGTAAGTATGTCATAATCGTTTTTTTTTGCACTTTGCTCGAAACAAATTTACGTTTTTTTTGGGGGAATAAAATCGTTTATATTTTATCGAGTTTTATTCGCTCGTTGCAGCCTAAAACCAGTCGGAATCACGGCGCGAATTATAGTCCGATACGAAAGAAATAATTTCTATAAAACTCGCGTATTATGTTTTAAAAACGGTATGGAATGCTTTGAAAACTGCGATTGTACGTACTTTGTGATAAGTTGTATTTGTACGTACACGCATATCAATATACGACAGGCGTATTCCACTCCGTAAATATTCGTTTCGCTCGGCGGACCTAAATTAAATAAATTATAATTTAATTGTACACGATTATATTATACGCGATCATAATATTATATATATATATATGTACTCGTCTTGTTGTGGTTTGTTTCTCTATATAATATATATATATACATTTATTATTGTGCCGCGGTCTCGTGAATAATACCGTATTAAATATTGTACACACACCGTTAATAAAATACTTTAGCTTTATGTTACTATACGTACAACGCGTAAATAATAATGATTTGAAATAATTTCTGCACAGCGAATCGCGTACTGTATTTTTATTGATATTTTACGTTCCCCTGGCCCGTTCACCGCGGACAGATTAATTCGAGCGGAAAAAAAAAACGTTACCTTTGAACATTTTAAACACGTAAAAGTTTCTAATAACGCGTTATAAAAAATAATAATAATAATAATAATAAAACGAAGTTTTGTCGTTTGAAAATTATCGAAACAATTCGGTTTTTATTACGCGTTTATTCCGTTAAGTTTATAAAAGGCAATAGAGATTTCTAATCAATTTTATTTTTCGTCCTTGTACGACGAGTTTACGAAAAATATCCGAAATTGTCGGATTAAAAATGCGTCAATTATACTTTCGGACGCCTATATAAATGTTGTCATCCTGTCGATGAAGACGGGCCTAAAGCTTAAAACGTAATACACTGCGATCACGCCGTGATTTAATATTAGCTCGTACTGATTAAAAAAAAAATAATAATTTTTTCAATAAGTGAAGACACAGACGAATCATTCTATAACATCCCCCCCGCCCGTTTATTTTGAACCACCTCGACTTATACAAGACAAGACTTGTACAAGTCATATCAAAAAAAAAAAACTTCGAGAAAACGAAATAAAAATCAAAGGCTAACACGCCCGACAAAACGTAGAGGGTGAAATATTATATGGTGTGCGGTTTTGTCATTCCGAGGATGCCATTTGATCAATCGCAGTCTGCAAAGAAGCGCACGTATTTTGTCAAGTATTGATTTCATTTTTTTTTTTTGTGTGTGTACTAAATTATAATTCCGACGTCGATAAATAAATTTTTACTATTTTTCTTCGATATTTATATACTGTGTGACTTATTAATAATTATAATAACCCAATTTTTTTTCTGATGATATAATAGAAATAATTATCGGTCCGCGGCGTTTGAAAATTTGCAAACGCGCTATAGCTATATATATAATTACGCCGTACAACTCGAACAGTTTGTTTTTTTATATCCAATATATTTCCAAGCGTTTCTGGACGAATACAGTTTTTTAAATATATCATTTACGAGATACGTTTCTCAAGTGTTTAACTCTGCAGTGTACAGTATTAAAAGCGTACACCGGCCGAGACGTTTTGATGCGGCACACTCATCTGCGCTTTGGAAAAACGACAATTTCTATTGGTATTTAAATAGGTAATATTTACCGATCGATTAAAAAAACAAAAATTTCTCCTCTTCTAAGGGTGTGTACACTACAGTACTGCAGTGTATAATGTGATGCTGCGCGGACGTGCGTGCGCGTGCGTACACGAACGAGCGAACCGAACTCTTTCTTTTTTCCCGTGTGATTTTTTTTTCCTCTTCTCCTTTTTTAACGTTTATACGCCCGAAGGAATTTACAAAGCCCTCGAGGTCATTCGGCGGTCGTATCGCGTTCACTACGCGTTTTATAATAACTTTATATATACACCGCAATATATTCACCGGATCCGTCATCTTCAAATATAGTTTTGTAGCGAAAAGGTGTTTTTTTATTATTTTTTTTTTGTAAACTCTTTTTATTCTCCTGTAAAGACCTGGCGGATATTGCACTGCTTGAATTGGAAAAAAAAGGCGTTAGAAAAAAATGCGCGTCCCCGACAATTTTAATGTCTCGAAAATCCGTGTGAGCTTCGCTCCCCCCCCCCTGTCACTACATTTTTTCAATTAAATGAATCTATCGAATTTCTAATATCGAATCTTTATCGTTTTGCCGTTGATATAAAGAAAATGGTTTTTCATAATATTGTTTTCATTAATTCGATTGTGAAAAGAGAGCGTCCCATTCCGTTCTTAGCGTCACATTATTAAAAAAAAAAATTAGAAGAAATAAAATTTTTTTTAAAGTAAAGGTACTACCCCCCCCCCCCACAATTCAAGCGCTGATTAAAAATATTATCGTCGCCCAGAGGAAGACCCGGTCAACGCGGTGGACGAATAGAGTGGTCGAGGACGCAAAGGAGTGGACATTGAGACAACGATAGAAATGGCGAGAAATCGTGACAGTTGGACTTAGTAGAAACGTGTAAAAGGCTTGTCAAGCATAAAAAAGGTAACGAGCCGCGGGGTGTTGTGGATATCGCCTAAGTGAATTACTCGGATAAAGATTTTAGAGTTTTGTTTTTATTTTAAATTTGAAAGCAATGATAAGTCATTGCATTCGATAAAACGATTCTGAGCGGAGCTTACTTTTCTCGTAAATATAGTCTAAAGTTACATATTTGGTGAAAATTTCAGGTTTCTATGAATATTAGTTTCAAAATTACGAAGAAATAAACAACAATCGGTTAAGACGAAATTGCATTATTAGTGTTTTTGAGTTATATTTTTGGGTGCTTTTGAGAAAATCGAAAAATGACCTCTCTAAAGTACCAACTAGATGCGAATCGCTGCCGGAAACAAACTGTGACCAAAGAGATCGGAGCACTCCTTCTGATCGAAAATCTGTACACAGGATAGAAAAAAAATAAAAATAAAAATAAACATATCATTGTAAAAACAATACGTTCATCGTTCCGCTCAGGATCTAAAAAAAAATTTAAAGGTTACGCGTTGGAAAGTTTCAAAACGAATAAACTCGTGTTTTTTTTTAATATTACAGCGAACGACTACGAATGCACTCGTACAGTGATACCAGTGGCGCACCCAAGAGGGGCTAACGGGCTTAAGCCCCCAAAAAATGGTTGACCTCTTAATATTTTTGTAATTTTATTAGGTATCACTTTAAATTTTCATACCAATGTTCATATTAATAATAATATTTTACAGGTATAATTTCACCGTAACTACCTAAATCAAAACCCAAAATGCAAAAATTAATATTAAGATATATTAGAATATAAATTTTCCATAAACAAGTGTACTTTCGGATTTCTGTATATATTAAATAAATCTTATTAATATTTAAAAATAATTTTATTTAGCCCCCCAAAAAAAAAAAATCCTGGGTGCTCCCTTGAGTGGTACGCGTGTAATTATCATATACGGTACCTGTAAAGAAGTTGAACGATAGGTTTAATATTCGCAGGATACGCTTTACCATACGCTGGCAACGGCGGCGGCGCGGCGGTTAAGTCGACGAGGACGATCGTGTAATCGCGATAGACATAAGCGCAAATAGGGGGGGCTGGGGTCTAAGCCCCCTAAATGTTGTATAGCCCCCAAAACTAATGACATATATGCACTACATTATGGTATATGAAATATTTTTCATTTCTATTTTTGCTCATCCTCATCGAAATAATGCGAATATTTTATTTCATCAAAAACTCAGAGCAGTAATGATGATTACGATATTACGATAAAATTTAATAAATTAAACTACATTAAAAATGTACAGTATTTTCTGTACATTTTCTAATATTCTTAGTTATTGGGTAATTGAAAGAGTTGATGACCTTTTTTTTTTTTTTGCTTATTTGGGTAATTTTGTGGCATCAATCAGCAACATTTCTGAAAGTGAATACTGCCCCCCCTAAAATTTAGTGCTAGTTGCGCCTATGGCGATAGACGTGTGCCTAACCGATTCACATCGTCACGGGGAAAAAACATTCAGAAACTTTCAAAATAATTACAATTATTATAATAATACGATATAATTATTATTATTATATTAGTGCAGTAAACGCCGCGTCGTCGAATACAGCTGTTATACCCGTACAGCGTACGGCAGTGGAGAGAAAACAAAAAGCGAAGCTGTTATTAACGCCAGAACGTTTTAATAACACTAGACGTACGCGCGTCTAATCGACGACGGTGAGTATGCGTAAAACGGTCATAAATTGTCTAATCCGTTCGTTAACTCATCCGAGGACGATGGCAAACCTCTAAACCGCGGTGCACCGCGCGAAAACACAGAAAACGTTCAGAAAAAAAAAACCCCCTACGGCTTGTAGTTGCAGTGGATGTGGCTGTTGAGTGTGATCTGTACTCGGATAAGGATTTTAGAGTTTTGTTATTACTATAGGATTTATGTGCAATAAAAAAAAAAAAATTGTTTACATCGATATCAGAAACCAACAGTGTTGAGAAATGATAATCAACATGATATTCATACGTTTCAAATACATCAATTTATTACTAAGTTAAATATTACGCGTGCCATGTAACCATGTGTTGCTTCAGATTTTCAAATACCAGCGTAAGGCGATCGGAACCGAAGAAATGGATTTTTATTGACTATAAACCCTTCACTTCCGCACGTCACACGTCGCGTTACTGGAGAATATTTAAATGACGCGCGAATTTGTTCGGTATTGAAATATACATATTTTCGACGAATGAAACCGTAATAAGGACATTTATTGAATAAACATACCCATTTGAAATTCGTTAGATTTTCAACAACTCTAAATATAATGCGATTATATGCGCATTACGTTTTTAAAATATGCAACAAAAAAAAAAATTGTTCTGTTTAATCGAGAATAAGCTGGAATCGTGGTCATACCTGACAACTAATCCGTTTGGACCAAAGGAAAAGTTATAGCCCTATTACCATAGGCGTGCGCACAGGGTGTGCCGGGTGTGTCGTGGCATACCCCGTGGCCCGTGGCTTTTTGTACAACTTTCATTCGTTCGGGGACTTTGTTTGAATTTTAAGCTATAAATAATAAAAATTAGAGAAAATAAATTAGGCGCTCTAGCAAAATTTTTTAATATTCTAATGTAGGTTACTAACCACTAGGTACATAGGTATATACTATATTGTAAAAATATATCTAAATGTTGTGAAGCACAAAACATTTAATCAATAAGTTTTTATGAATTGATATTTTGCATTAAATTTATCCTTGTTTTAGGTTGAGAGTTAGGTTAGATTTGCTTAGGCTCATATAAGGGAAAGCGGCCCAATTTTCTTCATGGCACACCCCATACAAAATTCCTGCGCACGCCTATGCCTATTACTATAATATAATAACGTATAATATACATGGAATTTTCTTTTTAAAATCCTTGCAAGCCATTTAGGCTTTTATAACCGCTAAACCTTTCCGTCTTTCTCTCGTCATAATACCATGTCTGTCTCTCGGCACCGCGTGATATCCATCGCAGTCTCTCGTACGCACATCCATCCGTCCGTCTCCGGCGCGATCTTGCAGTTGCTTCCGTGCGGTTCGTTCACGGTTCTCTTCGTCGGTCCGCCCCATCCGCGCCCGTCACAAACACGTCCGGCCAATTCCAGTCCAACGAACCGCGTTTTCCCGTTCGTAAAGCTCATTTATCCGATTGCAGTATTTATAATGCCGTCTCTGCTCTTCGGCATTTCGTATACACTGGACCGTGTCTTGGCGGTATCTTCCTCGGGGATCTTTAAAGAATTTTCTTCGTCACTCTTCGCGCAGTGACGCACGTGACGATTTTATTTACTTAAAATATATCGTATTTCTATATGATAACATCTGGCGCGGTGCTGCATTATAACAATAAACGTGTATGGACGGCCCGGTTTACTGTTTGTAAGTCTCACGGAATCGGCGGGGTTGGCGGCGAAGATTTTAACGCTGCCGGCGGCGGTGGCGACGACGACGCGCAGATGTTTTTTTTAGATACAGACGCCCACTGCGTACACCGCCGCGTTATAATTATTGTTCCATTAATTATTTTCGAATTTTTTTTTTTTAGTTAACCGTACACGACAGAATTTTGACTTACTACGTCTCGTTAATAGTCCCCACTGCGCATAATATTATCAATCCGAAAAACCATATAAATATTATTACAATGTTCCTACGAGATGTCAATATAACGCACTGAAAAAAAAAACCTTGGTAATATTGATCAAAATACAGATTCAATGAACAAAATTATTGTCACTATACAGCAGACAAAGGTATTTGTTCGACTAACACAATCAAATTGTCAAAACATAAAAAAAGACAAATATTTTATCATTATAGTCCGATTGTTATTTCGATATAAACTTTGGTTGTACAATGATCACGTGAACAAAATATTTTATTTACTCACAGCTTATAGTATTTTGTCAATAGAATCACTAATTTTGTCGTCCAAATCATTATATTTATTTTTTGATTGACAAAATAATTCGTTACCCTAACATTTTTTCCTTCGATCATTTGACCAATATTAGTTTTGTTGATATTAAAATTGTTGTATATGATGAATAATAATACAGATTTGTATAATATATATATATTTTTAATCCGTTCTCGTTATATCGAAGTGTTAATATATTATTATTAACACTTTAATACGTCGACGATGTTTTAATTAAAAATAAAAAACGTTCGCGATCTGGCTCCACGTGCGCCGCCACGCCCCACTATATAGTATAGGTACTCGCTGCGCACGGTGTCAAAAACATTCGCAGCGTATTTTCTATTTAAATATAAGAAGACGTCGAACACATCGGATAGGGAAAAAAAAAAGAAGCGATTCCGTAGTTCCATTAATTCTGTACGCTCGATTCGAAAACACGATTTAACGGTGCGGTGTGCTGGAATAAGACAAAGAAGTCGAACGTCTTCGGTCTGAGGAGTAGGATATTTTTTTTTTTTTAATATCGTTGCCGAAAAATACAGCTGGTTCAAATAGAAACGATACACGGTTTATGAATGTAAACCGCGAGCTGTTCGTTCTGTTTTTTTTTCTGACGATTAAATCGTTTTGCCTATTACACGAAAATAATACAACTCTATAAAAACGCTCGATCTGCCGGAATCATCCGCGAGTCGCACAACAGCGTGCGACGGTTTTTACTATTGTGTCGTAACGGAATAATAAGATCACGATATTGATTACAATCGTTCGCGTTTTGAATTTTTCTATGAAAATTCGGCGATTTTTTTTTTTTTTTTTTTTGTGACGGTTTGGTGATAACATGCGATGCAGTGTGATAAAAATCACGAATTCGAAAGAAACCGTGTACCTACTCTCTTCCGGATCGTCGAAAACCTGTGAAGGGACACATAAGATTTTCAACGGCCTATCGTATCAGGGGCGTAATTAAGAGGGGGGATGAGGGGGATAGATCCCCCCCAGAGCCTTTTTTTTAATCATGTATAAAAAAAAATAACTGAAAACTGTCATCATCTATTGTGGAGTCAAAATTTTTCTTATTTTTTCCTATTTTTATACTTTACTTAAAATCTCTTTTTTTATTATAATGTTTAAATTATAGGCCTCGGAAATTGGATTTAATTTTATAATTTACCAGTTAAAAATAATAGTAAATATACGAGTAGTAATCACATATTTCTATTGTGTATTTTGATTTAAATACTTGAATAATATTAACTTAGTTAGATTACAAGTAAATTTTTTTTTCTTTTTTTTACTGATTTGTAGTATAGTATGTACAGTACATAACAAGAAAATGTATAGTATGGAAGGGTGTGTGTGAAGTTTCCCGTTGCACTGTAATGAAAAACGAGGGAAAAAACTCGTCCCCCAGAACAAATGTCTAATTACGCCACTGTATCGTATATGTTTTTAAATAATTCAAATCTGTGTACCGATACCGTAGTCTGGAAGAGGGTTTTAGGATACAACCCTCCCCCCCGCCCGAAATTTGTTCTTAAAATAAAATTTAATGATTTATATATATTCTATTGTTAGTTTATTATTTTTATTTTATTTCATATTTATACTCTCAGCCCTCCCTCCCCCCAAAAAAAAAAAAAATGTTTTGCTGGCTACGGTCTTGCCGTGTACTACATGTTATAATAGTCTTGTATATAAAATTATATATACTGTTCTTTTCGCGAACACATTTTATTATTTGTATTTTCATAAGCAAAACCCGAGTGTTTTAAATCGCGTTTGCCGTTATTTTAAGGGAAAAAAAACTTTTTTTTTTTTTACTCCAAATTTTTACCGTTTTAGAAAAAAAAAATCGGTAGATTTTATATGACTTTTAGTAGCACATTAGTAGTAGTAGTAGTAGTAGAGTCACTAGTCGGTCGTCGCATAATAATATGTACGAGATAGTGAATAGTATATGTCTATAACGAAACGTTAAAATCCACGTATACGCGCTGCACTAATACGAGTATAACGATTCGTTATACGGCCCGGGGGAGGGGGGGAGCAGAGAGGGAGGGGGCCTCGCTCGGATCATCACGGCGCCCAGGGCCTCGGCAAAACCTTGGGACGACCCGCACCGGCAACGTATATTATATATTTATTAATATTAGAATTTTATTAATAATATTTTTTTTTTTTTTTTTTATAAACGTTAGATTCCCGACCGAGGTTTATATATTATCGGACGGAATTATAATATTTTCTTCGAGATTTATTAGCGCAAAAAAAAAAATGTATTCCGCGTCTCCTAATAATAATAATAATAACGGACGGACGAACGAATACTTATAGGCAGAGCCGATCTTATAAGGTCATGCGAGGCTCAAGGGCCCAAAATATTTTGGGGCCTTTGAATACTTAAATTATGATATATTCATATATATATGTATATATTTAACACATAAGATATTACAAATTATATACTTTGTTAATAAAAACTACTTTAAATGTCAATTTTTATTCGAATCTCTGTTACTTATAATTGTTTATTACGATAATTTCGAAATGTTAATATTCTAAAATTTAAATATATTTTTTTTTTTGTCGTTGAAGATTTATTTGTTTTTTTTTTAAAATATCTAAGTAAAAAAAAAAAATTAATACAATGTTGTTTTGTAAATAAATTGCGGGCCCTTAGGATTTTGGGGACCCCGGGCCGTCCAGACCCGTGCCTTAAGACGGCACTGCTTATAGGGAATGCGGGCGAAATTTTGTGCGGGCCCTGCGGCGACGATGACGTTCTCTGTGCAACAGTCGCCGCGGTAAAGCGTCGCGGATTACAATTTACATTATAAGCGATACAATAACGACAGAGACGTTTCGCTCGTACAAAAATTATCACATAAATTTATTTATATTTATTTTGCCTAAGTATACGCGTGTGTAAAGAGTGTTGTGTGTGTGTGTGTGTGTAAAGGTCGTCGCGGTAATATATCTTCGTGGCCCGGAGGTCTGCGCGCTCGCCGTCCGAACCGAAACGCGGCGGCGGCGACGGCCACGGCGCGCGCGCGCGCGGAGCGGATCGCTGCAGCGCTATGCGGCGGCCCGGACCGGGGGGGGGGGCCCGGGGCAATGTTAATTTGTAAGTCCGCGCGTCGAACGCCCGAGGCCCCGTAGACGACGACGACGACGACGACATCGACCTGCCGGATCTCCGAGCCCCCCGGGGAGGCCGCCGCCGCCTCGCCTCGTAAAGTATTATATTCGTATTACACACACACACACACGTATATTATATAGGACAATAAGCCCGACGGGCATGAAACCGGCCCTGGTCCGCCCCTTCCAGCCACGGCCGCTTCGGCTCCGCCGCGTCCCGAGGCACGACACGCGCGCTCGTACAGAATATACACGCGGTCGCGTCGGCGGCGCGACGGACCCCGAGGCCATCAATTGATTCGAGAATACGCGCGCCTCGCTATATATATATATATATATTATACCGAGTTGCCGCAGCAGTCTGCAGTCGCCATAGTTACAGCCCGAGGGTTTTCGGCTTGTGCGCGCGCGCTTGTGTGTGTGTGTGTGTGTGTAAGCGTACCGACCGGCTCACGCCTTAGGGCCTTGCGCGCGACGCACCTCCCCGCCGCCGCAGCCGCAGCCGACGACGACGACGCCCCGAGCCGGGCACCGAACGACCAGTGTTTTTCTACTCGTTTAAGCGCGCGCGTACAAGAGTACAAAATATACACGTGTGTGTGTGTGTGTGTGTGTGTGTGTGTGTGTACGAGACGCGATGACACAATCGACATTCCTGAGAAAAGTTTTTTTTTTTTTTAATATTATTTTTGTTCAAAACGAGTGTACCGGGAGAGAATTCGGAATACACTCGAGCGCGAGAAAATTAAAAAATTATTTTAAGAAAGAAAAAAATCGTCTTTAATAAAAAAAAAAAAAGGTAACGAGCCGGTCGCGGGGTGTCGTGATGGATATATCGCTTATAAGTGAATTACTCGCATAAAGATTTTAGAGTTTTGCTGTTATTTTAAACTAGCTGATCCGGCAAACGTCGTTTTGCTAACAAAATCAATCATCAAAAAAATTTTTTAAAAAAAAGGGTTTTTCCAAAATTTTTTTTTTTTCGTAAAAACCTTCTCCTGGCAATTACGAACAATTAAAAAATATTCGAGCCAAATCGGCCCAGCCGTTCTCAATTGATGAATTCTTATACATTTTTGGCTCCATTTTTATATGTATAAGATTTGAAAGCAATGATTGCGTCATCGTTGCATTCGATAAAACGATTCTGAGCGGAGCTTACTTTTCTCGTAAATGTATAGTGTCTAAACAGTTACGTGATTGGTGAAAATTTCGGGTTTCTATGACTTTCGAGTTTCAAAATCACGAAGAAATAAACAACAATCGCTAAAGACGAAATGGTATTTTTAGCGTTTTTTACGTGCTTTTTGAGAAAATCGAAAAACGAACTCTCTATATAAAGTACCGACTAGATGCGAATCGGTGCCGGAAACAAACTGTGACACCGAAGAGATCGGAGCACAGCTCCTTCTGCTCGAAAATCTGTACACAGGATAGAAAAAAAAAATAAAAATAAACCAAGGGCGGATACAAGGGGGGGGCAATGGGGCAATTGCCCCCCGTTCACAAAAAACGTATCATATATTTCATTTGTAATTTTTTTTTTGACCCGTCTAAATGTATATAGTATGACCTTTTTTTAGTTGATAACTAACAAATTGCCCCCCGTTTAGGACCACTGTATCCGCCCTTGAAATAAACATCATTGTAAAAACAATAGATTCGTCGCTCCGCGCAGAATCTAAAATAATTACGAAATAATGGCGCGCAGTGTGTGTATACGATAATTTTCAAGCCAAACGCGGCTTTTTTATATCAATCACAGTTTTATAGCCTATACAACATGTTTGTGCGTAGATACATACTTATATAGTATTTAAATCGTGCTCGATACAATTTTAACGATGTTTTAAACGATTACAAATATTTCGGTATTAAAAAAAAACCCCCCGCTATTTCAGTGATTGAAAAACAAAAAAAAAAAAATCATCATATCTCATCATCGCCTAACCTTATATGAATTACCGCGACGGCGCACTTACGACAACTTATTATAATAAACAGCGATTATTACGAATAAATAGCGATTTTTCCCCTCCCACCCCAATAGAGTCATTGAATGAAATTTCTATAAGTACGGAACAAGTTCCGGACCCACCCAAAACACCCCCTTTCGGTTACAGCTCGCATCTTCTCATCGTTTAGCGCGTTGTCGTTAAAGTGGTCCAGGTGAAAGTCGTGGACGCTGAGACCGCAGTTTATGACGGCGTGGAAATCGTAACGTATGGAAAAGGAGACGATAAACATCTTCAGGGAAGCGGTGTTGTTCATATATACTTACTCTGTGTATAATGCATACCTAACATTATATCTATACAGACTATTCGTGCGCGTATATGATATTCTTATAATATTACTATACGACAATATCGTTACCAAAGAGCGTATCTTTTTTTATTATTCATTATTATTATTATTTATGCAATATAATAAATAAATATTTATACACCGCGGTATAGTGTTTATGCCTACTGGCTACCGTTACTGCAGTGTTCATACACGTTTCTGTGTTGCAAAATAATAATACGAATAACAGGAGAAAAATGACGAATATTGTGGTCGACCTTGTGTTAGTATATATATAGAAAGAGATGATGCGCGCGCGCGTACCTCAATACGAATTGACATACTATATAGCTATACCGCCGAATGATAAATATATTTATCATTATACACAAATCACATATTATTATTATAATATATACGGATCGATGTGTAAATAAATTGTCGTGTAAAATAACACATTGATCGCCGCGATCTATACGTACACGGCCCAAGGTATTCCACCGCCCTTGGGCATTGGGCTTAAGTAAGGGGGATTCAACCCCTTCCATTTCAAAAATACCATAAAAAGTAAATAAATAGTACTAAATAGTATAAATAGTATAAATAGTAAATAGTAATAAAAAAATTTTGATTTTGAGTGCGTATTACAAAATAATTGTATGTGTGTGTAAATATTTTACACAACACTATATGCTATTCAGTTTAAGAATATATACCGGAACACCGGGCGGCGGACGAAAATTGGTTCGTGTTCGCGCAGACGAGGTTCTATCGGTATTCTGATTGTCGGAATGCGTCGTGTGCCGACTGCTGCCGACAACAACGGCCAATGACAGAGCGGCTATTAGTCGCCTGGGGGGTAACAGCCAATGACAGAGCGGCTATTAGCCACCTGTGGGAGGGGGTAACAGCCAATGACAGAGCAGCTATTATAGTCGCCTGAGGGCGTCTTGCATCGCTCCGGCTTTCATTCAACGTGCGCGTTCCGGTATACTCTTAAACTGAATAGCGCGTATACGCGGTTCGGATTATTTGATTCGCATTTATAGTTTCGATTCGACCGCGAACGTTTATAATATTTACGTATTAAATATATTATTATTATCGAGTTATCATAACTGTCGGTATGGGTAGGTAACCTACTATACCTAACGCGCGTAGAGTTATCGGATTGCTTTGGAAATTCGCTACGCCGCACCAACTTGGATTTAGCTATATATAGTTCAAAGGTATTGAAGCGTACGTATATAGTTTAATAACGTTTGAGTAAAGTTTAAAATCAAAACTTTCACGACGCTTCGTATATACTCGTATATATACACATATACTCGTGCAATGCCGGCTACCGAGAAACATATTTTAATCGTGAAAACTGACAGAATGTTAATTAACCCCGCGTTTGCCTCCGGGGCCGGTTTATATAATAATAATTCGGATCTGGTCCGGATTTAAAAGTAATTAAAGTATATTAATTTGTTTATATATATTTATACCGCAGGACGGGATTTGTTCCGTGTACAAAACTATATATCGCGTATATTATAAAATAACTACAGGTAGTGATTGTTACGAACTGTTCGAACATATCGAACCGGACCGGACCGGACTGGGAGCGTGTTCGGTTCGAACTCGTAATTGGAAATATTCGAATCGAAGTAAACACAAAACGATATTCGGATCGAATATTAATTTGACGCATGCGATTTTAATATATATATATACCTATGTCCTATATAATGTAATGCATAGCAGCATAGCCGTCCCAAGGGGAGGGGGGGGGCAAATGGGGCAAGTGCCCTGGGGCGTCCAAAGTATTATGAATGCAGGGGGCGTCAAAAAAATGAATGACAAAAAGAAAAAAAAATTTGTTGTTTTATTCTAGATATTAATTTCCCTTGTACCTTTATATGATGATTTTGAGGATCAGTGTATTTACTATTAAAATACATATATAAAATTATGTAATTAGATATTACGTTATTTGTAAATTTTTTTTTTTTGGGGTGGGAGCGTCAAATATTATTGCCCTAAGGCGTTAGTGGTGGTTAGGACGGCACTGCGTAGCGGGTATCATATAATTACCTATTACGCCTAACTACATTATAATTTAAATAATAAAAAAAATTTATTTTACGAACCAATAATTAATTATCAGTTAATTGATTTTTTAAATTTTAATAACTTATCGAGTAGGTACTTATGTACATAATCGTTTTAAATATTTTAAAAATTAATTTAAAATTTAAACTTTTTTTTTCGATATTTAAATAATATATATCATATATATTATTTATTCGAGCAGTGCTCGAATTGGGGGACGCGGGGAACTGAGTACCTCGACTAATCTTTCAGAAATTTTAGCGTACCTCTACTCTACTACTGCGGTACAACAAGGTACAAAAAAGTGATGGGGACGGTTTTCTATTTTAAAAGTAAACAGAGTCCCTCTACTTTTATTTTGCCAATTCGAGCACTATATATATTATATGTAATACCGTACGGCGCAGTGGCGTATTTACGAGGGGGGATATATCCAATTATTAATTATCAATTGTACAAACGAAAATGAATGATATTAAATTCAATTTTGAAAAAATAAATAAATAAATCAGATTTTATACACAAATGACAAATGTTTGTTTACATACAACATGTATACAATATAATATCAATATAATATGTGTATAATGAATACAATTAAAATTATCTGTTATATCCCCCCTCCCGTGGAAAAATCCTAGATTACGCCTACTGCAGGTACGGCGTACAATATAATATTATATAATATATTAGTAACATACACTCTCTGCAGTATACGTTAAGCCGCAGGGTCGGCTAGGCCATTAATTTTTTTTTTTTTACACCAATATTTTTGAACGCTGTGTCTCCGCCAGTTCTGAAATCTTTGCCTTGTATTATTATAATGTATAAAAATAATGCAAAAACTGATTTGAGAACAGAGGTTCGAACCCCGAACCGCACACGTCAAATCGTGGCACTTGGTCATCATTCGACTATTATAGTACGAGGCGAAAAGCGGAAAAAATAAACCTATTAAAGAAACGCGGTAAAATTGTCAAATTTCAAATTGCCATAACTTTAGAAACTAAATCTGACCACCGAATTCTAACTTCACCATAGATCCTTTTATTAACCCGTATATTAACTCTATATGAAAACAGAAGGCGCTAGTCCAAAAAAATCAATTTTTTTCATAAGTGGCCCGGAAAAATCTTATTTGTCCGGTAAGAATTTTAGAGTCACTCCGCCCCTGGATCAGCTGAGACGCCCCGTCACCCTATATAATGAATTGTTTTTTATTGATATGATATTTTTTAACTTCCTATTAAACCAAGGGCCAGAATAAAAAGATCCAGGGGCCTATTATTTCGTGTGTCAGTCCGACACTAGCTGCGTTAAGGTTTTTCGACTTTCGACATAAAAAAATAATTATTTTTAATGGGTAGTGCGATACAAGTTGTTTTTTTTCTTCGTATATTACTATGATATTATACGCATTACAATAACGACTTATACTAATGCGGTGTATTAAGAAAATGAAATATGGACACTAAAATTTTAGCTCGAGGCACTTCTCCCAGAACACCGATCTGCCTATCTAGTATATAAAGTGCGGCGCGTATAAACAAATTTTCTATACGAATAATATTATGGAAAGCGAAAAAGGTGTTTTGTGCATTTCGCTGTACGGGAAAAAAATGAACGAGACCCGCCGGTTTTTCGAAACGTTTTATTTCGCGACTAGAAAATAATTTTCGAATTTCTTTTTTTATATACAAATCCGTTTTTTGACGTATAAAACGCGATATGTTTATACAGGTACCTATGTGCACAGTGTGCAAAACGATTGTACGCACACACAGAATAGAGACTCACGCGGGCTCAACAAGTTTTTATACCTTCGACTATATTATAATAATATGGTGTAGGATAATATGTTAATTTTTTTTTCCCCGATAGAACATCGTATAAGTATATAATAACCGCTCCCGTAGGAAAGCGTTTGGTTATCATCTCGACTATGAATTCCATCGTCTATTATAGGTACTCGACCGTCGTCGGATTTTCATTCAATTTCGCCTGCGATTCAATCGTTTTTACTGCATATGTCATCATACACTGCTATTGCGAACACAATATCATACGCACATGCGACTACGTGATTTCGCAGCTGGACGTACCTACGTACCGCGCGATAATACGGAATAAAAGATAATATTATCACGCCGCGTCCCTGCATACCAGCGTCCAATGCAGCGATTGACACCTCCTGCGTGATTATACTAAAACCACTGACGAATTTTCGACTCGGTTCGTCGACTCCACCACCAACGAGAAAGAACAACTATCATCGCGACACCGTAACCCTTGTCCGTTCTTATCAAAACGTCTGGGTAGGTATACTCGTCTAATACGAGACGGCATATAATAGGTACCTATATACGTATTATAACGCCGTGGAGCTCCTCCTCACGTTTTCAGTCCATTCCGCGCAGCCTGCAAGACCGCAATCACGGACGCTGCAATGCCGTCGTTCTCTAAAACAGGTGAGTGCGAGCTATCCTCTGCCGCGGTCGTGGAAACCGCGCGTTCTACGCTGTCACCTACGTAAGGGACGTGATGGTGACAAAACTATACTGCTTGAGACAATGTATAATAAGGTACGAAGTGCGCGTTTCAAATCCGAAAAGAGGTAAAAAAAAAACGCAAAGCTCCCCGTTCAGGGAAACAGCTGTACTTGTAGCAATATCATTATTAACAGCATAATAATCATAGGCGTGCGCACTGGTAGGGCTGGTTGGGCTTTAGCCCCACCTGAGAGAAAATTACATAATGAATCATTTTTAAAAATAAATAAATATTAATGTTAATTGACAATTGTTAATAGTATATATTATGATTTATGTTTTGAACGTTTTTGAATTATTATATTTATTAGATTATATTTGTTTTATTAGATTAATTTTAAATCAATATTGATGAACTGTATGTGTGAATTAATGAAAAATGATTGTTTACATTTTCCATGTCACCAACAAAATGGTCATTTCGAAGTTTATAGAAAAAATGTCTATATAATTTTTTTTCTTGTGTGACCGTGACAGGGGGTGGGTGGGTAGTCAGATTGAATTTAGCCATAAAAGTCTGCGCACGCCTATGATAATAATATTACACATTATTATTCCGTTCAAAGCGTCTCGTCGATGGTTCCGTAAACCAGTGCAACGCGTATCCATAGTCTATCACAGAGACAATAATATAATTCCTCACGGCGTTCGCCGAATGTCCTGCAGAAATAACACAAGCAGGGCTGGTTTACCCAGACGGGTTTTATTGCTCGCCGATAGAATTTTTTTAAAAAATCATCGGCTTAGTTTAAAATTGGAAAAAAAACCTCCTCCCTCCCATTAAAAACCATCAGACTATATGGCGCGTTTTATTCAGACGATTAACTGCCGAACCTCATCGTCGTTTGACTGTAGAAGCAGGCGCGTCCTTTAGGGGGGGCGATGGGGCGATCGCCCCCCCCCATGAGCTTACCGATCACTATGAGAAAAAATACTATTCAAATATACTAGTTTTTCTAACACTCATAGTATCAAAACAACACGTATTCTTTCATCTAGAAAATCGCCCCCATAAAACTGACCTGAAGACGCCTCTGTGCAGAAGAACGTGGCGAAGGACGAGTTTGGTCAAAAAAAAAAAAAACTGCAGCCCTACTAATTAAGTCTTCGTCATTATACAATTGGCACCGCGAAAGGACGGCCCTGTGGTGATTATCGCGCGAGTCGAACCGGCCGTCCCTGCAGACACCGTTGCGGTATGTTACATACGAATTTCTACGACACTAACATAGCGAAGCAATTGAATGATCGTAGACTGAAAAAAAAAAAAAATGGTTTTTTCTACGGATATCGCCTATTATAAACGCGTGGAAATTAATTATCGAGTACCTACGCAAAATAAATTCTGTACGGATATCACGGAATACGAAAAAACGTATTAAAAAACAACGCAACGCTGGGCAAACGGTTTTGTCTGGAAAAGACCGTAATTCAAACGATAAAAGTGCAGCAATCCAAAGAGTGATTCAAGCGTAAAGATATTACGAAAAAAAAAAACACGATTCTAAACATTTTGAAAATATTTTCGAAAAACAAAAACGCTCTTCGCTTACATCGAAAATTGTTCCAACCGCGCACGATTCCAAAAAATTTTTTTTTTTACACGACCAACGAAACCTTTTCGTATCCTATTACAATCCTGTACATATAACCGTAGGAGTATAACCGTGAACCAGTGCCCCTGAGTCCTTTGAATCGCGCACGATATCGTTTCCTCGTTTTCAGCGCGGAATTCCATAAACGACGGACGGAACGAGCCACAATTCTAGAGAGATTGGAAAAAGTCTAAAAACGTACTAGCACGCGATACACATTTTTTTACACGTATTAACAAGTATTAGTTTCCGTATGTTTCCCGTTCGTGTACCTAATACGCTGATCACGTCTGTCGACAGGGCGTTTCGTCTGAAACGCATGCACAAACGATATTATAATCGTACACATATACATATATTATAGACAACGTAATCGGAAAGCAAGGCAACAGTTTGAAAATGTCGTGTACGTGTGTGAAAATCACTGAACCCTATTGATTTTATTTATGATAATAAAAAAATATATACATTATACAAAATAATATATAATGAGTGCTCACTTGCATGAGGGCATAACTTACACAGAAAAAAAAAAAATCGAGTAACTTTTTTCTTTTCTTTACATAAACAAAATATTTTTTTTTTTAACATACATGCTCTAAAAAATACATTAGTGTTATTTACAAATAAAAAAATACATTTATCTTTAACATAGGCTCGATGAGTGCCACATTTGATACATCGCGAAGTTTTTTTTTTTTTTTCACTGCAGTCGATTATTTAGCACGAACATGGTCCGACCTTTCACGTCACTTAAAATATGTTGCGATTAACGACAAAAAAAAAAAAAGGACAACAATTAACAGCTAGTGATTGAAATAATAATAGAAAAGAAAAAAAACAAAAGAACAAAAAAATATAACAAAAATTAACAATTCTTGGCTGATGATAAACACCATATTATCTTGAATATAGTATATAATAATAGTCGCCCGAAATGATGGTATTCAATAGTAAATCGTTTGAATTAGTTCCGACAGTGAGGCAGAAAAACAATGACGGCCAGTATGACTAGCCCGAAGCTGCAGCGATAAGAAACAACTGACAGACGACAATGTGACGACGATGTATATCACTTTGAAAACGGTCTGAACATGAAATTCGCCTTCCTGCGGATGTCTTTTTCCTGTTCAAGCACGAACAAAGTATCTCGCATAGTAACGCGTTTTATCCTTTGTCTAGTTATCTGTAATACAGAAAAAAAAAATAATAATAAATATACATATTTTAAAAAGTTATATATATAATATAGTAATGGTTACTCACCGTTTGTCTATTCGTTAAGCTCATATTATTATTAGTATTTGAATTCTGGAAAAAAAAAAACAAAATAAATTATTAAATTTCGCGCGTTTAGAACACTGGAGAAATGAACACGATTTAAAATCAAACGACCTAACGTGACTTCCCTAATCGTTTTGAATACTTCCAAGAAGTGCACTACTATTTTGTAACTGTAACTTTTTATTTTATACTTTTTTAAAAAGACAAAAAAATGTATGCTAAATGAAATAAACTTAATTTTCAATCGCTACAAAAAAAAAAAAAAAAAAGCAAAATACGTCCGTTTCTCCCTGTTTAATATGAATAAATTTGAAATTTTAAAACATATTTGTAAGTTGTAAAGAATATTTTTAAAAGTTAACACTTAATAACTTTTCAATTATTCCACCAAATGATGAGTTTAATTTTAATAGAGATTTCAAAATAGTATTAAAAAAAAAAAAATCAATATATTTCTTGGATACTTGAAAAATAGTATAAAAATAAAAAATAAGTTTTTTTAATGCAATTTTAATTATTAATTTACCTGTGAACTAGGACTTGTTGCCGGTTCTAATTTTGGTTTTTTCCTAGGTCCGATTGCATTTAAAGCAGTCAAATTGGCCTCTCGTTGCCTTAGTTCTTCCATCTCTACCCTTTGCATCTAAAAATCATAAATGAATTGTCAATTATTAAAACGCAACCTCTGTAATAACAATATTAACTATCCACACACGCAGCCCGTACCTCTTTGGCTTTAGCTTTTAATTTCGCTTGTTCTGGATCTTCGTTTTTAGATCGGCTCTTAGCTGCCCGTAACAGAAGCTCACGTTCCATTTCGTCTTGTTTTTTACGCTCGACCTTGTCGATTTCTTCGAGACATTTGATTTGCCCTCGAATATTCCTAGTGATTTCATAGCGTTTGTCCGCCTTAAAACGTAAAACAAACACAAGGCAATGTTAAAAATTATATCGTAAGTCGTGTTTATTAAAACATTACTTTGTTAAAATCTAAACGATGTTCAGCTACAACAGCAAATTTTTCTAAAAGGTCTTTTAACCGTTCGGCTACTGCATGAGAAACTAATGCTGGTACATCAGCGGCAGTATCTTCTAAACCTTCTCTATTTACTGTGAACAAAAATTTAAAAACATCAAATTAACATACGACTAGTCGACCACATCAGTTTCCGCGAAAACAATATTATAACCAAGGCTTGGATTTTGTAGCGAACGCTTTTTTTTTTTTTGAGGGAGTGTAATAGAAAATATAAAAATAAATACGTTTTATATCATTCTAGTTACAATAAAGTATATTTTGCTTTTTTGGCTTTTCTTCCTTTAACGTCCTTTTTTTTTTGCTAATTTTTGCATAACTCGTCTATTTCTGGCGATAATATAGTAGGTAACCAACCAAGCAAAAATAGTATCAGCTAAATCGGTTGTTGAAAAGGTGCATACTTATAGAAATATATTAACACTCGATAAACTGTTTTAATGAAAATATAATTACCTAAATATATGTTGGTAAATTAGTTTTTTAACTTTATTATATAATTTTAATTGTTTTTGTATTTTTGCTGCAACTAGGCATTTATTTATTTTTTAAATTGAATAATTTTTTTGAAAATTCAAATGCATTTTTAACGATTTATCTTGCTACAAAATCCGAGGTCTAATTAAAACAAACTGTGTGACATTACGGCGGCGAAATTAAAATTAATTACACCATGTCCAAAAATTATGCGGATTGCGATTAGAAAATACTAATACTGTAACAACACGCCAAAGGTATTCTTCTCATTTATACTCGAATTTATCAAGTCCGGTTTAGTATGTTACCTACAAAAAAATCTGATGATCGAGTATGCTACCTATCTTTTTTTTTGTAAAGTCTTATTTTGAATTAGATAATCGTCAGGGTTGAGACGTAAATAAATGCCGACAATGATCGTATTTACCATCAGTATTTTAAAAATACGATAAAGGAAAAACCATGTTCATCTTAATTATTTAATGAGATTCGACCATTCCTTATAGACACCAATGCGGAATGATGTCGAAAAAAATATCTTTGGTTTTCGTTGTGAGACAGTTAGTCTATCTTAGGACGGTTGGTTAGTGAAAGCGTTTCATTTAAAGACTTTTATCGGTAGCATATTAAACGAAATTAATATTCAAATATGTAGATAGCACGCAATCGACTAATACGCTATAATTCTGTACGAGTTTTCAACCGTAAACAAGAACAATAATTATTCAAATACTAAATTTATTTTCTCTTTTCAAATTTTCGTTATTCAACACAATAAATACGTTGTACGCAGTTTAATTTTTAGTGTAAAAATTCTTAACAACTCTGGACACAGTTCATTTAAAATTATGTACACCGACGCCATTCTCGTATAATTAAATCTAATCTAATCTCTAGAATAATGTCAAATAAAATTCACTTTTAACAAATTACACAATTTTTACTTTGATAAAAATCTGTATCTCACATACTGAATATTTTATATAAAGATAAGAGCACTGGTCAAAATCTAAACTAAATAATAAATATGTGTCACCGTAGTTACCAATTTGTTTAATTTTTGTTGCTAATGAATTTTGTGGTAATAGTATTTCGTCTTTACACGATCTAATTTGCGTTCCAACAAATTCAGTGGAACCTAATATTCTTTGGGTTTCTTCGGCTAGATTGACGCCGCCCATGGCAGCAACATCATTAATATCATCGTCGCCGCTAATAATAATAATAAAAAAAAAAAAAAAAAAATATTAATCAAATCAATGAATTTACATGATTACATGCATACCTACAATTTTTTTTAAATCTCATTAGTACTTACACGTATGCAGGCGACGACGAAAAAGACTTTTTTTCTTTTTCTTTAGAAGAAGGTTTTGAGGAGGCAGTCGCTATTGCTGGAGCAACACTGATCGGTGTCGGTACCTTGTTGATCATCACTGGTGCTGGTGGTGGTGGCGGCGGAAGCTGAGGCTGAGGCTGAGGCTGGATCTGAGGCTGGGGCTGAGGCTGATGATGATGCTGCTGTTGGTGTTGCTGCTGTTGCTGTTGCTGCTGTTGTTGCTGCTGCTGCTGTTGTTGTTGTTGTTGCAGCTGCTGCTGTTGTTGCTGCTGCACTATTAAATTTGGCACTTGCAACGGCATACGAGGCTGCTGGGACATCGCTATACTATTCGTTTGTACTGTTGTCGACGCTAGGGTAGTAGTATTGATCTTAATATGCGATGCAACCGGAGTCTTTAGAGGTACTGCTTTAACAACCATCTGACGACCAGTGCCCATTGGTCTTGGTGACGAGGTTGATGTAAGAGGCGGAGGAAGTGTATTAGTTTGTGAAGACGCTATTGGCGGTTGAATACGTATCGAACCCATTTTATTAACGGCTGTAAGGCCCGTTGGGGTTTGTACCCTGACTTGTTGCTGCAACATAAAATTATACGTTTGTATAATTTTTATATTACATTTCACTCTGTTTCACGAAGAAGAAAAAAAGGCAGCAACACAAATTTTAGAAGAGAATTACGTATATAATCGTATTTTAGTAAGACAACATTTACTTACAGAGACAATTCTATGTTGTGGTTGTTGTTGAGAATTTATTGTCCTCGCTGGCGTTAAAGCCGGTTGGGAAGTCATTATTCTAAGTGTTTGTTGATTGGACGCAGTACTTAAGATACTTCCCATTATTTGTGTAGTCTAATAAAATTATAACAATGTATTAAAACGTGCGACGACGAAAAACATAAAACATTGACATTATAAAAGAAGCAAGTAAATCACACTTTCATTACACGCTACTTGTTATCAAATTTTTATTCCACAAGAATTAATGAGAAATCGGAGAAAACTAATTTGTCCAAAGCTCACGCCTCTTAATGGTTAATTAAGGAAGTATATTAATATATGTCTATCTGCACAACTTTCAGATTGAATTTAGAATTACACACGTGTGAATTTCGATTTCCCCCGCCATTTTTATATTACAAAATATTGGTTAAAAAATTATATTTAAGCAGTCGTTACGACTCATAAATGTGTATACATTATCGTTGGACGTCAACCCCAACATCGGTGGAATACAATGCAAATCGTACGGAACAGATAAACACTTGGTAAAGCAAATGAAAATTTATGTGAAATTAATGAAATCATAAGAAATTTGTCTATTACAAAGTACTTGAATCGTTCGTTAACAGTATGTTACAATATCAGAAAACACTACTTTTTGTAACAGAAAAAAAGTCATAAATGCATATCTCATTGCTGTCGTGTATGTCGTGTGAAACGAGACGGGATGATATAAAGGAAAATATATACGTAAATGAAAATACTATTTATTTCAGAATACGAATTTATAAAATACTAACATATAATCTTATTGAGAGTAAATAAAATTTAAATATTAA
Organism: Slavum lentiscoides; assembly: GCA_032441835.1. Lineage (NCBI taxonomy): Eukaryota > Metazoa > Arthropoda > Insecta > Hemiptera > Aphididae > Slavum > Slavum lentiscoides. The sequence goes on from CM063709.1 coordinate 2,069,486, forward strand.
CAGTTTTTATCATCACAATCGTGTAAAAAACATATGACAATTGTTTTTTTTTTTTTTTTACAAATAATAATTAGAATTTTAAGTATTTATTATTTTCAATAATATTATAACTTATACTTTTTTTTTTTTTTGTAATGATAAAGGTATAAAATTTAAACTATTTTATCAGTTTGTAACACAACACCATTACTAACATTTAATAAAATATAAAATGATTTGGTTATGTTACATTTTAGTGTTTAATGGACAGACCATAATTTTTCAATAAAAACTTGACAACAAAAATAGACTTTTTAAAAAAACAAATATTAATTAATATTTACCGTTGCTTGCTGTTGATTAGCTAGAACGACAGTAGGCTGTTGAGTTAAAGCACTGATTTGTGGCTGTCGGATGCCATCAATCACCATTTCTTTTAACATAAGCGATTGCCTCAAGAGTGGTAAGCTTTTCTGTTAATAAAACGAAAACATTTGCGATTAAAATCCATACATATATATATATGGGTACTTACAAACTAAATCGAAGTCGGATTATATATTGGTGTACAACATTAATATACCTTGAGGAAACCGATAAGGCACGGTTGTGGTGAAGCATTTAAAAGTTTCTCAAGTCGATCACAAAACTGTTCTGGTTCTACCTTGGCGTCGACCAGTTCTTGTATGAGGGTACGCACGCTTCTTTCTACGGGTTTTGGTTCTTTACTCGACAATTCGATCAAATTGGTTAGAAATTTGCGACACTTTTCTTTAGTGTTGTCTTGTTGAACTTTATGCTGCTGTACCTTGCAAAATAAACCATCAAACGAATAAAACGCCAACGCTCCCTTAAGTTTTATCGGACGAATAAGTTTTAAACAAATACCTGTTGCGGTTGAGCAACCGCTTGAGTCGGTGTTGTTGGTGTGCCAGCAATAGAAACATTGCTCTGAAATTGTATTCATTCGTTTAATTTATACACACTTAGAAATGTCTCTACAAGTTAATTTTAAAGACTAGTTCTAAAGTACTGGTTTCAATGCATAGTTAAATTATTTAATTACTACTTTTTTTTTTTTTTTAATAAATTTAACAATTGTATGGGATTTATTAATAAACAAAAGTGCTGCTAACAAATATATGTGTATCTCTATTGGATTTCATAATTAGAATTGAAATTACATTTATAATTTATGTTTAAACTAATTAATTTATCAATTAGTAATAATCTTAAATAGTATGATATAACTACTTGCCATTTACAAATCAAAACAATTAAATCTGATAAAATTTGGTACAAATAAATTATGAGATTGTTTTTTTGTTTGTGTCGGGAACACAAAGACTCAAAACTTATTAACCCAATAATATTACAACAGTTAATCGCTACTGATCAGTAGAATAAAAAAAATTACAAGTAAAAACAATAGTTAATACGTTCTGATTTATATTAAATAAGATCACATTTTACCAATTATAATTGATACGACATTAAAATTTTTCAAAAAAAAAATGTTTTTTGTACTTTAAATTCAGTTAGTCTTCTAATAAGCGAATACAAGAGCGTATTGTAAAAATGATTTTTAAATAAAACTTACGGACTGCACTCTGAAATTGGCGTTATTTTGAGTAATGGCTGTACCTTGACCAGGTGCAGGGCCTACACGTAATAACTGATATTGGCCGTTTTCAGTCTTTAACAATATATGTCCACCTTGCGCTTGTTGAAGCGCTTGTAACGTGAGCTGTAACAATCGTAATTTCAAAATCAATCAATAACACAAACGTTCGAGCTTATGTAATGATCAGTGAAAAACCGGGCCAGTTGAATAATTAAATGTTTGCACTCACCGCTTGACCGCCAGGCCGCCCGCCGACTACTTGAGGTATCATGACTCTCGGCATATTTTTGTTAACTCCGCCTTGCGAGTTTTGCGGCCGCAAGGCGTTTACATTCAATATTTGCACGTTGGCCGGCAAAATTGTTTGTGGAGAGTTACCAGAAACCACACCTTGCGCCATCTGTTTGGAAACGGTGATGACGTTAGACGTGATCGGGGATTGGTTAGAAGTCACTTGTCCCGTTAACGTCATTGTAGACACAGGAGACGAAATGTGCTGCTGTTGTTGAGACGTCGATTTATTCACAACAACCGTTCCAGTACCTGTAAGAAGAAACGGCGATGAAAATTATAAAAAAAAAAAAAAATCTTGACCGGTCACAAAAACACAACGTTTACAATAAAAAGTCAACCAAACAAAATGATGTGTGTCCCCCCAAGTATAGAATAAATTTTTTTTTTTGTAAACGAAACCCACACATTTCGAAAAACTATACGCGTACGGGCGGGTAAAACGTTAGGAATTGGAATAAAATCGATATTTTGGAAAATCTAAAGTCGATCGGATCGGACGAAGCGGCGGTTTACGTTCGAAACGAGATTACATTTGTGTGTACCTACGATATTTGCATGTTGTGACGAGTATTAGCACCGGATAACGGTCGAATCGCAAAAACGAAACGGCTGAACTCGAAAAGAATGTGGTGGTGATCAAACGAAACCGATTACTGGTTTCGTTTCGAAAGTCTCGTATGTTTTGAGGGCTGATAAATAGGTCACAGACTAGACGATAGAATCGCACGAAACGACACGATATCGAGAGAGAATATCATCATCAGCAGCGATATCGTTGAGAAGCGGGCATTTAAAAGTGTGTCCGGAACAACGTTGCGGAGAACAAACGGATTTCGGACGCGATCGACAACGTCGTAGCCGTAACTCGTATACCGGAACGTAAACACGTAACGTTACGACGCGGGCGCGAGACGCGTTTAAAACGGACGGGCTCTGACCTGTACTGGTGGAATTGATCGTGCCGTTGGGCAGCGAATTGACCGGCACGTAGTTACGGCTGTTGGCCGAATTCGAATAGACGACTTTGATGGGATCCTGCTGTTTCATCGGCTGCGTCGCCGCGTAATTGTGCGCCAGCGTAGGATTGACGACATGCTGATGCTGTTGTTGTTGTTGTTGTTGTTGTTGTTGTTGTGATGCTGCTGCTGCTGCTGATGATGATGCTGGTGTTGTTGCTGTTGCTGTTGCTGTTGTTGGTGCTGCTGGTGCTGTTGTCCAACGAAATCCGCCTGACTGATGCCCGGCATTAAACTACTGTTGTTACCGTTATTGTTATTAATGTTGTTGATAATGGTGGTGGTTACGGCGGCGGCGGCGGTGGTGCCGGTCGCGGCTGCGGTGACGGTGGCGTTGGCCGCGACTATACACTTGTTCATCGAGGTGGCGGCCCGGGCGCCGTTGACCAAGTGCTGCTGTTGTTGTTTTTGCGGCGCGGCCGTGGTAGCTGCGATAGCATTGCTGTTGTGGCCAGTCAGTGGGTGACTCCTGTTGCCGGTGGACACGACCGATGTGCTGGTGACGAGCTCGCTTTCCAGCGACACGACGATTGCACTGAACGCGTTTTCGTCCACGTCCTTACTGAGTACTTCCTCCAGAAACTTGACTGACGCCATTTTCTGACCAACTCGGATCGCAGACTGATGTGCGCATGCGCACGCGGCGTTCCCCCCCGCGGTACCGCGCGCGCGCGCGCGCGCGCCGTACGACGTGCGACGGCGGGCGACTACATTATTGTGCCGTATAGTAGCGCAACGAGTCGCGCGCATGCGCTCTCCCCACCCCACCCCTCCGCCCGCCCGGCCATAGATGGCAACACCACCGCGCACCCCGCCTACCGTGCCGACGGCGCGTACTCGTACCGTCACCACCGCCACCCGTCCATATAATAATAACTGACATAACCGTAACGCGCGGGAGGAAGACTATCGGAGAGAGAGAGAGAGAGAGAGAGAAGAAAATGGAAAAAAAAAAAAAACCGCGCATTATTATTATTGTTGTAATACGCTCGCCGTCGTTACGAGCAGCACGCGTACGCGCGCACCGCTTTGCCGGTGCCTGTGGACTACGCGAGGCTTTTTTTCCCCAATACGTTTTTTCTACTATCTGTATAAGATAGTATTTTCTACGTTTATAGTAGTCACGTATTGTAGTAACTGCGCGGGTTCCCGCCACCGCCGTTCGCTAGGCGGACGGCGCGCGGTCGAGGCCGTCGGCCGTCGTCATTCATCAGACCGCGGAGAGCACGCGCCCGCGCGCGCGCAGTGTTGCCAAAGCCCGAAACGACGATGGAAATCGGTCCGTAATAATAATAATAAAAGAATCTTATTGTTTTTACTATCGGTTTTTTCTGTTCTTTCCCGTGGTGTCGTTAATTTGTGTGTGTGTGGAAAAAATACTCAGAGTGCTCGCGTATTTCCTTTGGAAATCTGTGCTCCTTTTCCCCCACCCCGAGACAAAAAACGAAATCGTACCATACGGTAGCAGAGGGCTGGTGGGGCGCGCGTCCGTCCACCGTAAAGAACGCATTCGTCGTTAACGTTTCGGAGAAATTGAGAATAACAACTGTACGTCGGAAACGGCGATAACGCGGCGGTTATGTTATGTTCTTTTCGCCGTCTTCCGATAACCGAAACGCCGTTTGACGACAACGATAACGTTATCGCGCGCGCGTCCGGACTTTGTAAAAGAAAAGTAACCAATTTTTTTTTTCACATTATTATTACTGTTGAGGGGATTGAAAGAGCGGGTATTTTCTCTCTTTGTCTTACACACATGAAACATGGCAAAATAGACGTTTCGTACTTCCAACGTACCGACAGATCTATCGGTGCGATAAGAAATTTTGAAAACAGATTTGAATTCCTCGTGAATTTTACTACAAAACGACTTTCCCACTTGTTTTATTTTCTTTTTTTAATTTGTTCGGTTAATTTTTTTAAGGGTTTATGAAAAAAAAAATGCAAAAAGTGGGAAAGTCGTTTTGTAGTAAAATTCACGAGGAATTCAAATCTGTTTTCAAATTTCTTATCGCACCAATAGATCGATCGGTACGTTGGAAGTACGAAACGTCTGTTTTGCTATGTTTCGTGTGTGTAAGACAAAGAGAGAAAATGCCCGCTTTCAATCCCCTTAAGAGAATAAAAAGCTACTCCGTCGTTACACGTGGAAAACGGTGAAATATTCGGTCCTATATAGGACGATCGGTTGCCGTGACGAAAAAAAAAAGAAAATTCTACGAATTTAATTAATGATATTTTGTTAACCGACTCGCCTGCTGTAAGTCACCGCGAGCTCGTGTCGGCGGAACTTGAATCGATAATATAATCCCCGCATTTTTTTTTTTTTTTAACGAAAAAACCGCCTAGACCAATGTCGATAATAATAATATTATGTATTATGATGATACAACCACAGTTGTTCTGTGATACGACGACGACGACGATGGTATCGACGTTATCGCGCTCGCGTTCGGCCTTTGTAAAAGAAAAAAGTAACGATTTTTTGTTCATTATTATTATTATTATTAGGAGAATAAAAAGCTAAACGCGACTTCTTGATCGTTGTTCGAACGTCGCGACTTTCATGCAGGTACATTATATTCCGCCGATCGGATGAATTTGCATTCCGGATGCTTTCTGATATTGACATTTTTGTGTGCGATAAGGGTCGCGTCTTTCTCGTGCAATATCCTTTTCCGCAATACCACAGTCTCTTCTTACGACGTGGCCCAAAGAATTTGAGTATCTGACACTGAATCGTGATCGAGAAGCGGTCTCGGGCTTGTACGTCAAGCTCCTGTATTACCTGTGCATTCGTTTTACGGTCGTTCCACGGGATTCGTAACGTTCTTCTTCCGTACGCTGCTGTCATTTCAATAACGCCTCTGTTCTCCGTTGACAAGACCAATAGTCCATGATTCGGAGCCATCACAACGTGTCATTGTAGGGAACACCAGTGTTTTCATTAGACGCGACTCCGTTGTACTGGAAAACGGTGAAATTCAACGACAAATTCGGTTCTGTAGGACGATTGGTATTTCCGTGACAAAAAAATTAATACAAATACCAATTTAATTTAAATTAATAATATTTTGTTATCCGACTCGCTTGAAACGAAAGCGATCGGACGCGGATCCAGAAATCACAAATGGGGGAGGGGCTGGAAGACGATCAGCCGCATACAATTATACCTACTTAGGTAGTTAGTAGTTACGTACTGATTCTGATCTAGAAATTATAAATTGGGAGGAGAAATAAATGCTCGACAAATAGTATAGGTATTATATTATTATGTAGTTATAATTTTTAAGCAATGACCCTTAGCCCCGTGGATCCGCGCCCGAAAGTGATCGCGAGCTCGTGTTAGAACTTAAATCAATAATATCTCCGTTTTTATTACGAGAAAACCACCCAAAGTAGATGATCACAGGGTCGAGGGACCGTTCATCGCATTTGTACCGACAAATTCACTGGCTGTAATTTGAGGACTCGTGAAAAAATCGGAATCGATTCGAGCGGACCGAAATTTTGCTCGTGGAGATATTACTCGTTTTCAAAAAAAAAAAAATTATAATAAAATATGAAGCTTTTCCAGTTAAAAATTACATAAAAAAAAAACAATGTCCGATGTAACGTTTTACCAAAAAACGTTTGACCGAATCGGTTTTATTGAATTTTTGTGTATCAATGTATTAGGAAAGAATATTTAGTCCAGTTAATTTTGTGTAAAATTTCGATCGGACTGACACCATTTTGCGTCAATGGTTAGGCGTGGTCTGACAATTAGACCTATGGTCTGACATTTTCCATATGACGACAACAAATCCTTGTTTATCGTTTTTCGTCCTTCCGACTTGGGTTTTTGAAATACTAAGTTTTTATATGAGTCGTCTCCTTAACCGTCCACATGCTTTTGCGCAGATCATGAACAATCGCCGAATACTTCCTCAGCAGCTGCAATTGAAATTCCCACCTCCGATTTTTCTCCTTCCCAACCTGTTCTTCTGTATAGTTTTTGGTACATCGTAAATCGCCTGCAACTACCCATCGCTCTTTATTTTTACGATTTTTTTTTTTAAACCTTTTTTGCTTTTTTAGAAATCAATCTCTTTTCGTTCCCTATCCCTGCACGACCATCTCCAAAAACGCGTTTCTTCCGGTACATTATTATACGCGTTTTATATAGGACATAGGTACGTAATACTAACTCGGTCGCGAGGGACCGCAGTAAGATCCTGCACTGACCCCAAGGCTCCTACACGGAGGGAACGTTTAGTCCCAGGAAATTTATTTGTCCTTCAAAAATAATATTTTGGTATATACACCCATTTTTACTTTTTTTTTTTAAATTTTTTACTATAAAATTATAAGTTAAATTATTAAGATCCTTGCGATTTTTTTTTTTACAAACACTTTTATGTATTTTTACCCGATTAATTGAATTGAACGCGTTATACTAGTATTATAAAAAATATACGTAGAACTCGTAATTATTTAACGTGCAAGGATGACTTGTCCTGCGCATAACGTCAATTAACAACTCTTATAATTATTTAACGTTATTATTACCGCTAGCTGTGTATTACGGGTTATAGGGCCCGGAAAAACTTCCAGTATAGATGGGCCCTTATATAGTATGTGGGAATCCTGCACTGACCGACTTTCTAACTCGTCACCAAAATACCACCAAATATTACATAATATACTGTGCCGTTCAGTTGTGGGACGACGTCTGCAGGATCGTATGTATACGATGTGATAAATACCCAAATAATAGAATTTGAAATTTACAGTACCTAACAAACATTTGAAAAAAAAAAAATCATTTAAGTAAATAAAATAAACACGAATACGTTTCAGACTTATAATCTAAATATCTAATGTATGTATATCGAGCAGAAAAAATAAAATTAGGTTACCGCGCGTGTTTGTTAGTAAAAAAAAAAAAAAAAAATTAATATTATAATGGTTACTATTTTTACACTAAAAATGTAAAATTAATTACGTTATAAAAAAAAAGTGCCATAGCCATTACTATATATATATATGTGCACTGACAAGTAAACGAAATATAATTTTTTTTTTTTGTAATATAGACATTTATTTTTAATTTTTTTTTTTTTAAAATGATTATACACTGTATTAGCAAATAATTTTTTTTTTTATATATGTACCTAACAAACATAATATTACTAATCTAATTTCCCCCTCCTCTCCCCCAACACATGAGTACATAAAAAAAAAGAACAATTCTCGTATAATACTACCTATATATAATGTTTACGTAGGCACGCCTAAAAAATAAATCATTTTTACGCAAATATTTGTTTGTTTCATTTGAAATCGACTAATTATTACAATAGTAATATTTATAAACGATAAAAATAAAACCACGTGCGTAAAATAAAGTGATTCGGATACGAATATTAAAACCATTAATATATATATATATATACACTATTGTGTATATAGGCGTACCTATATATGGTAAAAATGCCTTCTTACCCACACCCTATTAGGAGTATAACTAGTTTTTAATACACTGTAGTAAATTCTAGTTCTGATTTCTATAGGATATTTACTGCGACATAACGTATATGTGTATGTAATATGTTCCAAACGGTCACCTATATTCATACTAACTATAGTTCAGTAGTTCACCTCAATCGTCCTTTTCCGAAAATCATGTATGTCGATATTAGTATAGGGTTGTGATACGTCCCAGATTCCGTGTGATCGTCGTAAACGTTTAATGAAATAATTCGAAATGAATAAATGAACACGACAAAAAAAAAAGTCAATAATTTTTATTAATAATGCATTACGTGCATTGCAATATAAGCAAAACAACGTTACTTTTGACGAAGAAATGTTATTCGAACAAATTTTCCGTCGTCAAGCATATGTAAGAAGATGAATGGTTATTTATTATTAAAACATTACAACAAAAGAGAATTCGTCTATGCTATTACAAAAGTTGTGGAACTCAATTTCGTTTTGCCCGGTTCAAAATGCAGCTGTGGAACGTTGCTAAAAAAAAAAAAAGTTAAATATGCCAAATATTCGTCAAAATCCACAAAAGCAGCAAAAATATTGTACTCTGAAAATTCCCAAGACTGATGTTGTATAATTGTAATTTTAAACCCTTCACATATAAATAATAATAATATTTATAACGTAATAAATAAATAATTCTTTCCTTATTTCGAATTACTTGTATTTTCGTAAATGAATTATAATTTTTTTTTTATTTTAAATTAATTATTTAAAATATTAAGTAATTTTTTTTTTCAGTAAAATTCCTTAAAAACGGAAAGGGTATTCCATCAATTGAAAAAAATATAATGTCCCGGATTTTGGTAAATTTAATCTGGTAACCCCCAACTAAATATATGATAAATGTGTCACAATATACAAATATTTAGTAACAAAAAAATTGTTTATATATATATATTATTATTATTAAATTTCGTGTTCGCGTTTTCCTTCTTTCTCGGTTGTTATTATTATTATAATTAAAAAGAAGCCGCAATACATATTTACCCTGTACCCACGGACGGTGGACGATGCGATGCAATGAATAACTATAATATACGATTAATATTTGCTGGTATGTATATAAAATATACGTTCGGCTGGACGACTATATAGGTATAAACCTCTCTGCGTTTATTGCGTTTGGACTTATTTAATTGAAATTCCACACAATAATCACATCATATAATGTAGATAATTAATAATTTAAAAAAAAAAAAATTACATACTTATTGATTTTTCCTGTGATCATATGCAGGGGGTAACATAAAACGACATTTACCAAAAATTGTACATATAGGTATGTATCAAATGAGTATCGAGTGCTGGAATCGGAATTATTAAAGGGACGCAAAATTCTATAAAAAATTAGCGTTCCGAAAGACTAAAGTCTAAAACGTCTTGTAAATATACTCGTCAAGGCTCACGCACCCATCAAACACAAACACCATCATAATTTTTATAATGCGATATTTTATTGGTGGTTACGACATGAAACCACTGATGTGAAAACGGTGCAGTATAATAATTTAATATCGATTTATAATAATTATTTTTGTAAAAAATATTATACTCAAAAGTTTTCGTTTGCCACGCCGCTTTAATTGGTAAATACAGTAAATCTTTCTCGGTGCGTCGAGTAAAAACACCATCAAAAAGAGAAAATACTTTCAAACCCAACTTTCCATATGAAAAACGTTTTAATTCGGCTGACCACACGCCCGTTAGAACTGGATCTAGAAGATGCGCAAATTAAAGTTCCTGCGCGCAGAACGGGAACCACAGAACATCAATACTGCAAAGAAGCGGCGGTTACGCCTCAATGAAATCAAAAGCAGTTTTTAAAAATATTATACAAAATAAAGTTGTAAATTGTAAAAAAAAAAGTTTATTATACAATTTTGTAATTATAGCACCACAATACAAAATATAAAAACTGTATTTTCGAAATGTAAACAAAAATTTTTGTTGCTGCGTTTTGTGCATGGATTAAATTATCTAAAAATTACAACTTTCAAAAGTTCTAAATAAAAAAAGTTATTTTTTTATTTACGTCTATCTCAAACATCTGCACGGTTTGAGATAAATTAGTTTTTTTTTTAGTCGTAACTTGTAATTAATAACATGCTTTAAGGATTAAAAAAAAATAAATCACCCTGTATACATAAAAAAATATATTTACGTTAATACATTATGAATTGTTTTTTTTTTATCATAATTATATTAAATACACCACGTGCAGGAGTGTATATAATGTTTTAATGCGGGCTTGAGTGTTTGAAAATAAATAGGACGTTTACACACCAAAAGTGTCTCTGCCAAAGATTCACACTATCCTTGTTTTTGCACTTCAGACTGCACTGATCTCAATAAAGTTTTCAACAGCCATTCTTCGTAATTCTGTACGTTGGTATACACTCCCGGGCTGTTGGCTCGTCCGCATCCGTTACCCCAACTCGTTATGCCCATTAAGGTTTCACCTGTTTAATAGAAAAACAGAACAATATCGGAGCGCGTTATAATTTAGTCGACAAACAAAGACCAGTAAATTAAATTAGTATCTAATTCTAATGGTCTATCTAAATATCTAAAGGGTCAAGGAATACTTAAGGGTATCTGTTACGCAATATCTGAATTTAAAACGAATGCTCTACACAAATATATAATTTTGTTTTCAAAAAAATTAAATACGAATTTATAAGTATACTTATAAGTGTGTGTTACACGCCAATTAAGAAAATCGGTGGTAATTGCAAGAAATGCTGGAGTAGCAATATGTATACACACGGTAAATTTATCTTCGGGCTAAGTATAATATACTCGTGGCAACATTATTATTAGACTATTTGATTGTGATCGAATATATGACTTTACAACACGTTTTTGTTAAAGTAAAATTGTCGATTAATTGTTAATTATAAATACGTACATCAAAAACTGAAAGAACAACGTCTATAATAACACGCATTTATCAATCTGTCAAATTGATAGCGAACTATTTATGTTATAATTCAAAGTGTCGCAAGGGAAATATTGTAATCGTTTATATTAATAAACATAACGATAGCGGGGAATTGTAGGAAATTACTGATACTTTTTTCATTTAACTGGTGTTAATTGTTGGGTAGACAAAACCTTGGCAGACAAGAATATTACAGTGGAGTTTCTTCCGGTCCCTGACCGAAATATAGCCTAGAAATGTTCCTCTTTACAAATTCATTTAATCGCAATTGTATCGAATACAGTGTAAAAAAAACCGATTTCTTTTCATCTAAACAAGAAAAACAATCCGACTTATTTTCAATATAGTACACAGTACTCACTTTACATAGTAACATTTAATCATTTTTGCTACACGTTCCATCAAACTACAGTAACGCGCGAATTTTTTTAAAACGTCTTATAAGTTTTGCAATTTATGAAAAAGCGGGAATAGGGGATATGATTTTACTTAGAAATTAGTAAGTCAAAGCCACCTATCTTGCAATGACTATATCAACGTATAAAATATAACATGAACAATAGTGCAGGAATACCTATTTGTTCAATTTTCAATTATATTTTTATCGCTCGCTATATATAGGCGTTTCACAAATGAACGCTTTATAGTTAAAAATTCGTACCTTTCGTGTTACTGCTGTTTTTGTTGGATTAATAAAATACAATTAATGCAGTGTAGTATATTGTACAATAATGAAATTCAGTCTTTCGGATCGCCTGCACAAGTCGCTCTACAACCACGGTGCGGACGCCTACGCACAGTATCTCGTAGATGTTATAATTTATGAGTAAAATATCGTAAAATTGATATGTTTTTATTACTTATAATCCCCACACTTTAGATTATACATAATATATAATATACACATTGGGTTTAAATTGTTCTTTTTTCGTAAGACTTTACCCAAATCGGTAGAGCAGACCAGAGGTCCTCCGGAATCACCTTGACAGGCGTCGGGTCCTCCGTCCAAATTGCCCGCACAGAACATCCCGTTGCTAATAGACGAATTACCGTACACATACTCTGCTTTACATATTTTCGGGTCAATTATCGGCACCGTTGCTGACCGCATGGTTTTAGCGTAACCTGCCACAGACAGCAAATAGATAATATTATATACATTACACATTATGTAGTAGGCATATGTATGTGAATATAATGTGTTTTAGGTAGGGAATTTCAAAAATTCAAAATCCGCCATCAGTGAGACGCTGCAAGTTATCTTACCCGAACCGACAGTGCCGTCCGATCCCCATCCCGTAATGGTACAATTCGATCGGGGTTTGAGTTTTATGTTTTTCGTGGGCAAACAAATGGGCTGTACGTATTGATTGAACTTGATACCAGTGCCGGAGGTTTTCAATTTTATGATGGATATATCGTTGTTCAACCTGATGCTCCCTTCGAAGTCCTCATGGCTGTAAATTTCTTCGATGTAAATGTCTTGTTCGGAGTCTTCGACGATCTAAAACCAAAAAACGACTTATTGAAAACCTTTAATTGTACCGAGGCCACGTGCTGAATGTGGTTCAAAGAGATTTGATCCTCAAAATGTCCTTATATATTACAATAATCCCCTCGAATATTATACAGTCGAAATAGATTAACAATAATATTCATCACATATAATTTGAGTGTCTAACAGTGAGTAATCAAGTGTCGTTTTTAACAAAACCGAATTTTCGTATACGTAACGCGTAGGAGTATGTAATTTAAAAAAATATATACCATATTTTTAGAACTGTTTTCTTTAAATGTTTCACACGTCAATCAAATAAAAAGTTATACTTAAAAAAAAAAAAAATCAGCCCATAACGAAAATGGAATTTGAATATTAAAGTATCAGAGTTGTATATTTATATATAATTAAATTTTGGAAAACGAAGCTAAAATCAAAAAAGCCACAGGAAATCTGCATTACAACAAAAATTGAAATAACGTGTGCATCATGGTCTAAAATGTTATAAGCTCTTGGTCTACATTTTTTTTCTTTTTGAATTAAATATTTTAAAAAAAAATACTATGTATAACACATATACATATACAATATTATACTTACGTCTGTGTTGAAGTCACCAACCCGGACATAGTAAACGTCTTTGTCCAAATCACGTACACAATGCGCCGCCGTCAACACGTGGTGCTTGGAGATCACCACCGCTCCACAAGCGTGTTCCGTCTCACCAGCCAACGTTTTCAATCTTATACTGGCCTATGAACAAAAAAAAAAAAAATGTGATCGACTACCAAATTCGAATGATACTGAAATGTAATTTTTTTTTTTTAATCGATTCAAACGAAAAACAGAAAATTTTCACTCACCTGCCACGGATGGTCTCCTCTCTCGGAACTGAATCCCAACGCTATCCTTTGTTGTACCATACTCGCCGACTTCCTCACCAGCCGTTTTCCACACATATTTGGCAACAGTTCTTTTAGAATCTTCTTCGTCGGAATCACGATTTTCGCTGCCGTCGTTTCCGAGTCGTTCGTCTATGATATGTACGTACACGGGGTAAAAAAAACGGGGGAAAAAAGAATAATTAAAGCTATGTGCAGGAGTACGATGAAAAGAAAAATGCGAACGTTACAAACTATTCCTATATAGCCCTCGACTATAATAACAAAACTCTAAAACTTTTTCTATATAATTCACTTAAGCGACATCCAACAACACCATGAGGCTCGCTACCCATTTTTAAAAAATAATTTTCAATATAAGTACCTATCAAAAATTAATCAAAGGAGTATCTATACACTGCATGCAGATACATCGGTACATGTATATGTCTCGTATATATCTCATTTATTTTTTACACGTGACAAAAAGTTACCTATATAGCTTAGTCCTTGTCTCCTTGTACCTACAGACATATCTATATCTATAAATATATATTTAGATATATATATATATATATATAGCGCTGCCACCGCCGTTCCAATTTAACTGGCAACGGCGGTATAGAAGTGGGGGGACCTGGCCGGGTGGTGAGTAGAGCCGGGTTCATGACGTCATGGTAACGCTCTCGGTGTCGCATGTAAATGTCTTGTTCGGAGTCTTCGACGATCTAAAACCAAAAACGACTTATTGAAAACCTTTAATTGTACCGAGGCCACGTGCTGAATGTGGTTCAAAGAGATTTGATCCTCAAAATGTCCTTATATATTACAATAATCCCCTCGAATATTATACAGTCGAAATAGATTAACAATAATATTCATCACATATAATTTGAGTGTCTAACAGTGAGTAATCAAGTGTCGTTTTAACAAAACCGAATTTTCGTATACGTAACGCGTAGGAGTATGTAATTTAAAAAATATATACCATATTTTTAGAACTGTTTTCTTTAAATGTTTCACACGTCAATCAAATAAAAAGTTATACTTAAAAAAAAAAAAAATCAGCCCATAACGAAAATGGAATTTGAATATTAAAGTATCAGAGTTGTATATTTATATATAATTAAATTTTGGAAAACGAAGCTAAAATCAAAAAAGCCACAGGAAATCTGCATTACAACAAAAATTGAAATAACGTGTGCATCATGGTCTAAAATGTTATAAGCTCTTGGTCTACATTTTTTTCTTTTGAATTAAATATTTAAAAAAAATACTATGTATAACACATATACATATACAATATTATACTTACGTCTGTGTTGAAGTCACCAACCCGGACATAGTAAACGTCTTTGTCCAAATCACGTACACAATGCGCCGCCGTCAACACGTGGTGCTTGGAGATCACCACCGCTCCACAAGCGTGTTCCGTCTCACCAGCCAACGTTTTCAATCTTATACTGGCCTATGAACAAAAAAAAAAAAAATGTGATCGACTACCAAATTCGAATGATACTGAAATGTAATTTTTTTTTTTTAATCGATTCAAACGAAAAACAGAAAATTTTCACTCACCTGCCACGGATGGTCTCCTCTCTCGGAACTGAATCCCAACGCTATCCTTTGTTGTACCATACTCGCCGACTTCCTCACCAGCCGTTTTCCACACATATTTGGCAACAGTTCTTTTAGAATCTTCTTCGTCGGAATCACGATTTTCGCTGCCGTCGTTTCCGAGTCGTTCGTCTATGATATGTACGTACACGGGGTAAAAAAAACGGGGGAAAAAAGAATAATTAAAGCTATGTGCAGGAGTACGATGAAAAGAAAAATGCGAACGTTACAAACTATTCCTATATAGCCCTCGACTATAATAACAAAACTCTAAAACTTTTCTATATAATTCACTTAAGCGACATCCAACAACACCATGAGGCTCGCTACCCATTTTTAAAAAATAATTTTCAATATAAGTACCTATCAAAAATTAATCAAAGGAGTATCTATACACTGCATGCAGATACATCGGTACATGTATATGTCTCGTATATATCTCATTTATTTTTTACACGTGACAAAAAGTTACCTATATAGCTTAGTCCTTGTCTCCTTGTACCTACAGACATATCTATATCTATAAATATATATTTAGATATATATATATATATATCGATCGCTGCCACCGCCGTTCCAATTTAACTGGCAACGGCGGTATAGAAGTGGGGGGACCTGGCCGGGTGGTGAGTAGAGCCGGGTTCATGACGTCATGGTAACGCTCTCGGTGTCGCACGAATTTACAGAATGACCCCAGCCATAAGACACATACGTGTCAAAATCTATAATATATTTTTTGAACTGTACGTTTTTATTTTAACATATTAAGATAAAGTCATTATTATTAATTTAATAAAAATTCAATCTTAGGCCCTACCCCCCACCTTGAAAAAATCCTGGGTGCGCCCAGGGCCTAACCTGCAACAACAGGCTACGGCCTAAGGCACCAATCGGCCGACGTTAAACTGGGGACGCTAGAAAATATTTAAATTGTTTTTTTTTCAAACGGATCGAAAATTTACCTTTCTGCGATCCGAATGACAAACGACCGACACGTCTTCGGCGTGTTTGCAATTGTGCTCTCCCCATTTCGCGTGCGAACAACGGTCCAAAGACGTTTCGTTGCCCGAGCACTTCAACTGATCCAACCAGATCTTCCCGCTCCCCGGACCGAAAGCCGCTTCTCTTTTGAACTGCAATTCAGTCGTCGTACGCGCATATTATAATAATACACACACACACACACGTTTCTACCCAACGTGCATAGGCGGAAATAAGGGGGGCTAAGCCCCCCCAAATATCGTATAATTTGTATGTATTTTGGATATTTGACTGATTATGACTTATGTTAAAAATGTTAGCCCCCTCCCCCAAGAAAATTTAATAGATTTCCGCCTGTGCCAACGTGCCGTACTCACTTCTGCCGAGCCCTTAAAACCCAAATTGTTACAGATGACGAGCGCCTCGTTGGCGCTGAAATCGTCGTCGCACACCGTTCCCCACACGCCGAACCGACGCACTTCGACGCGGCCTTCCATTCCGGCTCGACGTTCGCGGCCGCCCACCAAACGGATCTCTAAAGGCGACTGCAGCGTACGAAACGAAAAACAAAACAGAAAAATTTCGCGCGTTAATAAAATCTCTCATTATCATACGCTAGTGTCGTGTTCGTATTAACGAAATTTGTTAATTTTTTAACTCCGAATAATGATTAATAATTTGATGAAAAACGGCGAAGAAAATCGATTTCCACCGACACTCGAGTATTTTTAAAATTTTTTTTTTACTCATTTTAGCATTAATTACTATTGCGCGTATTATAATATAATATGTACGTGTTTATATTTTCGAAATCGGGTCAGATCGACTGCGCGTGTGTGTACCTACTCTATTTACTTCATAAAACTATAAGTAAATTGTAAAAAAAAAAAAAAAAACGAGTTACGTAAATGTGGAACTTACATTTATTTATTCTTTTCCTTTACAATATATAGTCACTTCTAAATTTCGTCCGTCGCGTTTCCTCGTATACGCTCGCATCAACAAAACGTCGATTTCTCCTAAATATAATAACGACATAATCGAGCAGTGTTCTCGATGCAATTCGTAAAAATCGTCGGTCTCTAGTATTGTATACTTGTGTAAAAGCGTACAAGCGCGTGTTTCGAAACGGAACGTTTAACGCGAAACCCATATTCGAAGAGCAAAAAAAAAAAAAACCAATATTTTCGTTGCCTATGTCTTGCGATCCGATCGTAAATGTACGCTACATTGCTGTATAATGCTAAAATAAGTAAAAAAAAATAAAAATAAATAAAATAATAATAATAATAATAATAGAAAATAAATAAGAAACGTCGCGGTGACGTTGTACACTTTACCCGTCTTCGTCTAGTGAAAAATTATGCGTTTGACGTCTTAATAAGAGAAAAAAAAAAGTTTCATTAAACGAACAATACACACGCGCATAAAACGAATTATTTTGTACCATAATATATTTTTCACAAATCGTATAATTCTAGTAAATACCACAAATAAACAATACGAGTACGTTATATAAACAGAATTCGTTAATAATTCCGTATTATCGCCAACTAGTACTTTTAAAACTTTGCCGATTCAGAAATTGATATAGGTATATATGCTGGTGTTCGACTCGATTTTATGGTAAAAACAAACAACATTTTCAAGTAAATTACCTTTTATATTCAAAAATGTGTTTTAATCTAGAAACGAATACAAACAAAAACCAGTTTAAACAGATATAAATATGTAAACTATATAGGTACGTAAATAAAACCCTATCATAACATTAAATCGTATGGATATTATAGCTATAAAAATAAAAATCTATGCAAGAGTATACACAATAATCATCCTTTTTTAGTCTTTGGAGCTATTTTCTGAATATATTTTTTTGGAGCTTTAGTTGTTGTGACGATTTTTGGTGTAGTAGTAGTGACACTCACGTTACAACGCTCGGGCAATTCATCAGATCCGTCGGAACAGTCCTTATATGTGTCACACAAGAAACGCGACGGAATGCATTCTCCGGATTTACATTCAAATTCATCGTCAATACAAGCTTTCCCGCCGGCTACTCTGCACACTACACCGGCCGACTACAAAATACAATGAAATTATTTTATAGAAAATAAATCTATATCGATTATTCTAGAACGAATAATTGTACACAAAAATTGTATAAAAAATATAAATATATAAATGTAAACCTCTTGCGCGTTGCAGTCGTGAACTCCCCACTCTTTGAATTGACACGAGTATAGTGAATTTTCATTTCCATTGCAGTTTAGATCGTCCAGTACGAATCTTGTTTGATTAGGCACTCCAAAATAGGAATTCGGTTTTATTGCGGCAGAATTCGGGAACCCAAGTTCTCGACAAATGACGTTGGCCTCTCGCAGATCGAACTGATCGTCACATATGACTCCCCACTCGCCGAGGACTAAATAAAAAAATAATAAAAACCACCACAAAATTCGTATTGAATTGATTTATACATTAGCATTATACTTGACTTTACTACCTTTGACTTCGACGCGACCTTCGTTAGATGAATTACCGCCAGCCAATCTAATTTCATATCCCATCATGGCTCCGGTACATTTTGTTTCGTCACTACGATCTCCACAGTCATTATGACCATCGCATTCCTAACAAATAAAAACGAAAACACATTATCAAACATTACTCCTCAGAAAAATGTATGTTTACATTTGGTAAGGATATTAGCTTTCTATTATGTTGTATTTTAAATTGTTTGAAATTTAAGACGTACCTTTGACTTATCTACACAATTTCCATTGTCGCAAATAAATTTTCCTATACAAGGAGCATTGTCGATTTCATAGTAATTCCAATCTTTATCAGATTCCAAAACTGTGCTATTGTCATATTTCGTCCTTTCGTTCAATATGCACGTTTGATCGATTTCACTGAAAATAATACAACACCAATAAATAATGGCATATGAAATAATGTGACTTTTACTGACTTGTGAGAAAACGATTGACAAACAAAACCATCAGCTTGCATACAACGGTTCGCACAAGTATGGGCAGTGGTGTGAAGCCACTTTTCTGCTTCGCGGTTTGTTAAACGAACTTCGGGAGTTTTAATAAAATTTTCCAAAACATTGGAACAATTCTTTTCATCCATGCCATTCCTACAGTCCTAAAAATACACATACAAAATTAGTGATGTTACTAATTTTAAAAGAACAAAATGAAGTGTATGGACATTAATTAGTATACGTTTATGTACTGAGTTTAACTGGTTAATTTCTTGAATAAGTAACTTACTAACTCAACAAGTCAATCTGAAAGTTTTTTTTTTACTAAGGGGTAAATTACTGAGCCATAAAAATGTATACTTAATTCAATCATTTTGAAAAAAATTTATTGATAAAAGTGAACAAATACTTTTAAAGTAAATTTAATGCTACATTTTTTTTTTTACAGTTATATATAATATTAAATCACCGAAAGCATTCAATTCCAACCTAAATAAAAAAAGTTAAAAATTACGATTGTTCTATAATTGAATTCAAATTTTCAAAAAAGAAAAATGCAAGTAATTTTATTGACTTTTAACTCGACAAGGTTAATTTTTATTTAATAATTTGCCCAGCTTTAACTACAATACAATTATTTTATTTATTGAATTTTATGATAATATATTTTTTATATTTGTGAGTAAAAAAGTTATCACTAGGTACATACAATTTTGAATAAACAAATTATTTCAATTTATAGGCATTTTCAATGATATTTGAAATAAAAACTAAAACAAATCAATAATTTAATAATCACTCTAAAGTATGTCGTTTTCATTGAATTAATAACAAACATAGGTATTAATTAAACTTACTGCTTGATTGTCACAAACCCAAGCTTGACTAATACACTCATTGGGTTGGCACTCAAAATATCCGACATCACATTTCGACTTTTCGATCAACGGACTAGCTGAAATTTAAAAATGTCTATAATATTTATACTTTAATAAAATATTACATTTTATTTACAACCTCTCAACAACGGTGTAGCAGCTGTGTTACAAACGGGTATATCGCAAAATTCACTGCGCACTATTCCCGTCGACGTTCGTACATAACACCACGGCTGTAAATCTGTACCATCCGGATTTCTACACTTGTTGTGTTTGCTCAAAAATATTTTTCTCGTTTTTTCTGACACTCTGTACTTCATGGCCACTAAAGCACTTTGATCCTCCCAAGACAAACAGGCATTGCCCGAGGCAGTTGTATTCGCAGAACCAATGTAGCTTGAACCCGCCCCATTCACACAACCTGGTAATAATATTTTTATTTATTTTTTAAGTTAATTTGAACTCAAAATGTTTAATTAATAAAACTTACCAATGTCATCGGTATCTCTTTCGCAAACGTAAGGTAGTCGGTCAGTCTTTGTTCCGCAGTCGATTGTTTCCCAGTGATAGTATTCAGAATCGCATAGTTTCGTACTGTTTGGATTCGAAGGACAGGAGAATGATTTTTGTAAAACAATACACAACGCACGATTCGATTTGACATTAGGCGAAACAATTTTTTTGAATTCCCAACCTAAAACACAAAACATATATATGTTATTCGCTTTACATATTATGTACTTAAAATATATTATTCTTTTTATCACCTGGCCACCAATTTTGATACACAAACGGATTTTCGGTACCTTCCCAAATCCATATGGGTCTTCCTAATAACGACACACCGACTCCCGATGTCAGTATGGGACCTTCTACGTTTTGTCTGGATAACCATTCGGATATGAAATCGTTTTCTTTCTAAAAACACAAACAAATTATTTTACAAGTACAGAATAGTCGTAGATAATGACATAGTCAAGTGTCGATGGTAGGTAAATAAACAAAATTTTACTTCAAATCAAATTTAAAAAAAAAAAATGTAAATATTTTGAATGTTATCATATACAAATTTATTTTGTTGACATTTCTAAATGCTTTACTTGTGAGCCGATGTCCAAAAGCTTTCCACCTCGTTTTTGACAGTGTTCCAATGCTTCAGCTTTACTGAATCCAAGATCTTGAACGAGTTTATTCTGTTTTTCCAGTACGGGTACAAATAGTTTATAACATTTGCCATCGTACGATACCTCTTCCGGTTGACATTCAGATCCCGAATTCCCTCGACATTTCACCCAGACCGCATCTCTCTCTACATTGCAAGTTTTATCTAAAACATGATTAAAAGCTCTGTATTACAGGCGGGTCGTAACTAAGTGTACTTAAAAAAAAAAAAATTAATTTAAACGCTTAAAACTCATAGAATCCTCTAATTATTCGGAAAGTTTTATTAAGATTAATTTTAACTAAATAAATAATGAAAATATCTTTGATATTAGTTTTTAATTTTTATAAAGCTTTAACTTACTATTTTGAAGTTTGCAATTATGAAATACGCTCTCTTGGCCGTTGCACGATACTTTGGTCACTCCTATAGTTCTTAATAACCTAGTCGGGTTATCAGTAGTCACGGTTAAACCTTGCCACGTTTGTTCTGCTCCTCTGTAATTAAAACAAAACAACGCTCTACTGTTATTAGCGGTTTTTAAGAATTTTTTTTATCGGTCAAACGATATAGAATATTTGTATATCATATCTATTTATAATAGACTTTTTTTCCAAGCGCACATTAAATTTATTCTGGATGTCGGAAGAACTACAAAATCTGCATACCTTAAAGTTATGACTATAGGCTCCTATGATTTGATTAAAAAATTAAAACTTATACGAGTACACCGGTTTAAAGATACTGGAAGTAATGGCGAAGGTAAAAACTAATACGCTGCAATAATAAAATATATTTCATTTGGAAAAAAATGGCCGTTGTCGGTTGGGCATAAAAAATATACGCATTTGAGAAAAGTTTTTAGAATACATACTTTTATGAATTTTGCGTGTAATTAAATATACAAACACGATAAAAAGTAACTAGATAAGTACAAAAATGTGTCAAAACTTAATTTACTTTTTTTCCCCTTTAAAAATATATAAAATTATTATTATTACTTTTTAAATATACGTATTTGTCAACACTTAAAATGTAATGGAAATAGAAAGTGCATAATCATACTTTTGATGTTATATAAGCAAAAACTTTATATATATATATTTTTTTTTTTAATGTGAAAACATTGATAAGAATTACAATAATAATAATAATAATAATAATAATAAAAAGAAAATAATATTCTTCCGCTTGGTATTTTCTTTTTTAATATTAAGTTTTTGACGAAGACAGAATTTATTTAAAATTGTTATATTTTGAGTTGTGAATCAGAGAAAATAAGTACAAAATAATGTCAAATTCAATAAAGTATAAAAAAAAAATGAACGAACGACAGAAGGTGACCAGGTTGGTATATTTAAAATACCACTGACATTTTTACGTGGCGTTTCTTAGCAAATCGGTGGACATTTCTGATTGAGTATTGGAACTGAAACGGCCGAAGTCTTATGTTCACAGATACACAGTTTAAGAAATGACAAATTTGTCAAAAATATAATTTTTGGTTTATAACTCAAAAGAGTAGACGAATTCTTTGTTTTTTTTCAGTTGTTATTCGCACGAAAAGTCTTCCCCCCCTTTTTTTTTGAAAAATCTCAAAAAAAACGGTTAAAAAAAATTCGAGTAATTAATGAGTAATGATATTCAAAGTAAAATCGATCGTCGTCCGTTACGAATATAAAAGGCAGTAAAAGTAGGTAAAACGCCACTGAAACGCGCGTTAATTGAAATTACTGAAAAAAAAATATATATATATATATTATACGTACCTCTTGAATCCGAGCTGTTTACAAACGATATCGGCCTTTTCGATCGTCCAAGAGTTGGGCTCGTCGCAGACCACGCCCCATTGAAAAGGTTTGTCTTGGACTTGCAAAAACCCTTCGGAAAACTTCGGACCGCCGCGTAACCTGATCGACTGCGTGCTGTTCGGTTTCAGATCGATTCTCACCGCGATGTTTTCTCTCCTGTTGTCTTTAGGAGGCACGCGCGCCACCGAAGTGGCGTTTGGCAAAAAGTTGTCCTGTAAATCGATGCTCGTCGGGTTCCTCAAGATTTTCAACTGTCGGTTTTCCACCGGCAACGTTTCCAATACCGCGCGACTCTCGTTTTCTAACGGTTCGGATTCGGGCTCGGTTACCGGCGGTTCGGGTTCGGTCGCAGCCCGTTCACCGCCTGCAACGGCGTCGGTTTCGAAATTTTGCCTCAGATCCGTGGGCGAAAGGGAATAGTAACCGTCTTGTTCCGTCGTGAATTCAACGGGAACCGGCGAAGTGTCGGGATCGGCTTCCGTTGTCGTCGTCGTCTCCTCAGCGATTCGGTTGCATTGCACGTTGTACGGATAATCGCACACGGATATGGAGGGGTTGAACAACGTGCCGGGGCCGCAGACCATTTCGAACGTTCGGCCGAACGAACAGCTCAAAAACTTGGAACAGTCCGTCGGGTGCGGTTTGATGCCGCTGAAGCCGTCCGGACACTTTGAAGCGGCGGCGTCGGTCGCCGAATTCGCCGGCGGTCGACCGCTAGTGCCCGCCGCTGCAGGCGGCCTGTAATTGCGGTTTTCGATCGGTGTCGAGCCGCCGACGACGTTTTCGTTTCGTCTGTCCGCAGCCGGGTATTGTTGCGACTTCGTCTTGGCCGGATAACCTCTGCCGGAAGTCGAGTCTTTCGACTGAATCTTGCCGTTCGGCTGAGGCGAGGCGGTGGGCCACGAGCCGAACTGTTCTCCGGCTCCGATGTCGATCGGATTGGAAATATTCGGTACAACTATTCTGAATTCTTTGTTCACTCTGGCCGGATGTCCGTTAGTCTGTAATCCGTCTTGGGGTATCGGATGAACAACGTGCGCTGGTTGTTGTTGTTGTTGTTGTTGTTGTCGCTGGACAGACTGTTGTGGAGGAGCCCAATAATCGGGCGAAGGGTTCGTGTTGTAACCGTGGCCGTTTACGAACGGTTCCTGTCCGTAATCCACGCGGATGTGACTCGCATCGATCGACTGATCGTACGCGCTACGAATACCGGTCGGTTCGTTGTTGTGTCCTATCTGTAGTTGCCTGTTGTCCACGTCGAACGGCGACGACGGTTTATTCGACGCTTGAAATTCTTCTTGTTCGTTCGCGTAACCGTTGGTGTAAGAGTTTTGACCGGGCCCTTTTCTGCTCTTAAGCTGGTCTTTCATCCAAGACGTCGGATTCACGTTCGAAGTCGGTTTTGGACTCTCCGTCACCGAAGGCTTTCGGTATTTGATCAGTTTTTGTCGATTGATTTGTTCTTGTTCAGTCAAATAGGTACCCTGTGGGGGCTGTTGGACACTGCCATAATTTCCGGGCGCTCCTCCATAATTGTTGTTGTTATTGGGCGCTCCTAAATAATTGTTGTTGTTACTGGGCGTTCCATAATTGTTGTTGTTATTGGGCGTTCCATAATTGTTGTTGTTACTGGGTGCTCCTCCATAATTGTTGTTGTTATTGGGCGCTCCTCCATAATTGTTGTTATTATTGGGCGCTCTTCCATAATTGTTTTGATCCGGTAGAAATTGGGAACTTTCAACGTTTGACGGACCGTTGTAATCAGGAACGGGTTCTCGTCCTTGGTTCGCGTGCGCGTTGTTACCATTGACTCTCGGTGGGTTTTGGTTGAAATTTTGTCTGACCGGGTACGGTTGTAAAACTGGCCCGGAGTGATAATTTGCGTCATTATTGAATGAACCGGGACTCGTTGGAAGCTTTGGGTTCAGAACGTCCGGCCTATTTTGAGGTGCAAAATTATGATTTTGACTAACCGGACGAAACTGTTGAGGCTGTACTCCGGCGTTTGGCTGACCGTATCCGTCTCGTACGGGTTGTAAACCGTTGTTATTTGTAGACACGCCTGGATAATTATTAACTGGGTTCGGCCCTTGTCCTTTGACAACGAACTGCGATCCGGGTAATGGATTAATGGGTTGTGGTTGATACTGATCAGTGGATTGCGGCTGGTACTCACTAGTAAACTGCGGTTGCTGTTGACCGGTAAACTGAGGCTGGTGTTGATTAGTATTGCTGTTAATAAACACACGATTCTGATCGTAGGTTTGAGCGGTGTTCAAATCGAATTTCTGAACAGGGTTTCTGTTTATGAACGAAGAATCGATTTTTGATGGATTTCCGTTCAGACATTGTACCTTGGCGGGGAAGTCACATTCTAAACTGTTAGGATTAAACAGAGTGCCGGGTGCGCATGACTGGACGTAACCACGACCTTTAAAGCAATTTAAAAATTGTCGACAATCCGTTTGAACAGGAAATAGGCCAGTGGTTTTTGGTGGACAATTTTCCCCATCCCACGATACAGCCGCATTATTCTGAAAAAAACATAATAAAACAATAACAATAAATAAAATCCACAATCATTATTACGCTGAATTATTTAATAATAATAATAATGAGTAAAAATAAGATCAAAAATGCTTGCCTCATTGTTAAACCGTTGTGGCGGCGGATTGGTCTGCTGTTGGTTATAAATCGTTGACGCAATTGGTTTCTGTTCAGGTCTGTAGTTCTCTTTTACACCACTATTTTTTACTCCGGTGAATTGTCTGTTGTTTTCTTCGAATGCTGCCCAATTTAAATGTTCCTCGGTGAGCGATGGTTTCGTCGCCGTATCCGCGTAATGAACAATCTAACCAGATTTATAAATGATTACCATTAAATTAGAATTTTTTTTTTCCTTTTTTATTATTCAAACACAAATTTACTTACACATGATGCTTTATAATACAATAAACATAAAATCACTATAACGGTGTAACCCTTCATGTTGAGGCATAAATTTGAACTGAAAATGAATTACCAATTTACTTGTGTTTTCTGACACACTTATCTAGGATCGTAAGACCAAAGGTTAGAACAACATTACTGAAAAAAACAAGGCGATTCCACAAAGTCTTATCTGTATGTGCATTCACAAATAACATTACCTTGTCCAACATATCTGACCGATTAGATAACCCATTCACGATTAGCGCGAACAATGGACAATATTGATTTACAATAATTATAAACAGTAGGCACTTACAAATAGAAATTAACTTTATTTCCACAAAAAATATAAATTACAATAACAACAATCATGAAATTCTTAATTTACATTTAAACTTATCTATTAAATATTTATACGGATGTTCATGGTTGTAAGGTGTTTTTAGTATTCCAAAAAATGTACGCACTCGTGGAGACAGTAAAAATAAATTTTGCGATAACCCATAAATACTTGATGCAGTCCAATATAAACTCACGCCCTAAAACAAAACGATTCATTAAAAATCAAATTTTGAACTGTATACGTTTTGAAATTAATTTAATACGTACCGATGGCAAAAAGCATGAAAGTGGCATCATAACGACAGAAAATCCTCGAAAAAAGTTTGTTATGATCTTTTGACTACGAGTCGGGTCTTTATTTCGTGAATTAGCTTGAATCTAGAAATGTAGAAACGATTAAGTTTATAAAACAAAAAATACATTTGCAAAAAAAATATACATTATAAATGCTAATACTCAATGGCGTTACCTCAATAATTAAAAGATTCGAAAGACACAGAATTAAAGGTAAACACATGGTTGGATCGACAACGGTCAAATTCGGGAACCACAAGGCTCCACCTTCAGCAAGTTCATAAAACCTAACAACAGCTTTTAAATATATTTATATTATTAAAACAAATGCTTAATTAATGTTTTATTAACTCTTAATTACCTTCATTGCTTGGAGGCAACATTAGGGTGAGATTACGTATCGCTATCGACATACAAATCCACATGGGCAACTGTACCCAAACTACGATCGTTGACTTGGCAGGATGACAGTTTTCTTTTACTATTGCTTCGTTCCAATATTTTTTTACCTAAATTTATAACATTACATGTTTTAATAATAATAATAATAATAAAATATTCGAATAGGAGAAGAAAAAAAACCGCTTATTAATAATTATAGGTATATTAGTTTTCTTTAAAAATAAAATCAGATTACTATTTAAAAATCCAATTGAATTCCAAGGACATTAAGAAAAGAAATAAATTTTAGGAAAATCAATGGAAAACAACATTTGAAACACATTAAAATAGTGCAAGTGCACCAAATATAACTATCAGTAAAAAAATAAATAAATGTAGAACAGTAATAACATAAAAAAATAATTGTAACACGTATATAACGTCCACTTACAGCTTTGTTGTAAACTCTTTTGGCTTTCTTTTCGGGCCATTTTTGTGACTTAATCGCTTTAGCCACTTCTTTTTGTATTTCCTTTACTGTAGGTTGAAATTCGATAGAAAGATTTTCTAATTTTGAATTGATGTAATGCTATATAATAAAAAAAAAAAACAAACATAATTATTTTATTGGATATTTTAATAGGATTTCGTAATATTGCACTGGGTGTTTACACTGTAACGCATTAAAATTCATTCCTCAATATTACTCATCGAAATATTGTTTTTGTTTACATTACAATTTATTGATAAGATATTAATAACAAATATGCATAAAAGTAATTTAAAAATCAATTAATGTGGTAATGTACTTCAACGTAATCGTTTAAAACAATAAGTAATATAATTGACTAAAGAAACACTGAAAACAATAGATTTTCCACGAGTATGAAGGGTCAATGAATTGAACGTTTTGAACTGGATGCCTATTAGAAAACTTCGACAATGCGATTTTACCTACTTGGTACGCCGTCAACGGTAGAGTGACGACCAATCTCAGGGCCACGGCACTGAGCATTATCGAGGCCCACCAAGGCGTGCCGGTCATCTCGTGGAACGAGACGACGAACTGTTGTGCATACGCGACCGGCGCACTGTTCGACAAGGCGACGAACCACGACGGGAACGTGACAGACGACATCGACGAGACGCTCCTGCCGCCGTTTGGCGGACACCGGACGACGGTGTCGTTGTCGTTGAAAAGCCGCGCGTTCGGCGGTCTTTGAGTGAGAAAACTACTCAGACCGCGGTGGTCGATCGGTCTTCGGAAAGCCGCGTTCGTCCGAAGGGCGCACCACATCGTCGTACGGACGATCATTTTTTCGTGTTTTCGGTTAAAATTTGAATTTTAATACGCTACACGAAGCGTAGCTCGCGGCTACGACAATAAAAATCCCTTTTGGCTCCGTCTTACATCCCACACGATTTCCCTACACTAACTCGAAAGTAAGAAAAACGAATTTTTTTTTTTTTCAGTAATAAGTAAACGAAGACGGTAAACGGTATAATCGCGAAGCGGCTCTCGCGCGATAACACGGCGTTTTCGTCGCGGCGCGAATCGCCGTCGAAACGTTTCGGCTCGTCGGGAGCGGTAAAAGCGTCGAGAACCGTTACGAACCGGATACCGTTTCGTCAACGACGGTGATAACGCGCGCGAGCGAGATAAGCAACGTGACTGTTGGGCGACCGCACGTATTTTCTTATCGTTTTTTGATTTTTTTTTTTTGAAAATCTCGTATTTCTTATTGCATAATTTTCCTTTCTTCTCGTAAAACGTTCGACTGTCGTCTGTTTTACCGCGTACAATCGGGTTGCTGTTCGTTTGTTTTTCCCTCGGTAGTTTTACACGGAACGAATCGATTGTCAAACGCTCGCCAGTGTCTTTTTAACAGAACCCACCGGCACGTTGTGGACTGTTATTAATTACACCACCGGCTCGGGAACGGTCGAGACAGTACTGTGCGGCCTCCTCCGGGATGGACCGATTCGAATACGCCAAGCCGGACGACGGAGCCGAAACCGTGATATGTCGTCACGGCAACGTCACTCTGTACGACGGGGAATACAAGACTTCGTTCCATCGCGGTACCGTCATCCTGACCGCCGTGCATCTGTACTGGACGTCGGGAGACGCGTGGTTGTCCTTACCGCTCCGGTACGTCGTGTTCGCCGAGTCTACGGTCACCGAATCGTTGTTTGGCTCCAAGACCAAAACCGTTCTAGTCCACTTGTCGCCGTCCGACAATAAGAACCCGGGCCCGGTGTCCTGCGCCAAAGGCGATTACGTCAAACTCGACTTCAAAGACAAAATTCCCGACGGATTTCTGGACGTGTTCCAGAAGACCGTTGGCGAAAAGAAGTGGAACGTCAGCAGGGTCGCACACAAAATCAGAACTGGCATCGGAGGGATCGAGAGGAATATCTACGAAAAGCAAAAAGCGTCCGACGTCAGTATAACCGACGCTTTCAAGGACTTGGATAGACTTATGATCACTGCAAAAGATATGGTGTCCTTGAGTAAGAACATTTCTGAAAAAATCAAAGAGAAACAGGGCGCCATTAGTGACGACGAGACCGTACAGTTCAAGTCATATCTCCTGGGTCTTGGCGTCGACGATCCGGTGACTAGGTCTTCGTTCAACGATTCCAACGAGTATTACGTCACTCTCAGCAAAGAAATAATTAAAATCATTCGAGATTCTTTAGAAGAAGTAGGTGGTACGATGACACTTGCCGAAGTTTATTGTCGGGTAAACAGAGCCAGAGGATTAGATTTGATATCGCCGGACGATTTATTGCACGCGTGTTACTTAATGAATAGAGACGATGCGTCTGCGGTAAAATTGAAAAAATTCGACAGCGGTATGTTAGCGTTACAGTCGTGCTTGTGCGACGAATCCGTTGTGTTGAAGGATACCGTTGAAGTGTTACAAACGAACGGATCGTTGAACGCCCAAGAATTGTCCACGTCCATCGGAGTTCCGGTTATATTGGCCAAGGAGTATTTGTTGTGTACCGAACAAATGGGAAAATCGTGTCGAGACGAAAGCATCGAAGGTTTAAGATTCTATCCCAATAAATTTTTGGGAAAAAACGTGTAAAATAATTGAAATAATATTAGGTTCGATTTATGAAAAGTATATTCGCGAATGTGTAATGTTAGAGAATAAAAATAGTGAAATGAGACTGTTAAATATTAAATATATACTTTTATATAGTTACTGGACATATATTTTAACCGATTATTTTAATGCTTTCGATAAAAACGTTGAATTTTTTTATTTCGTATGGCAATATTGAATTATGAACGTTTTTCATTAATATTTCTACTCATTACTACTTATGTATTTGTTTATCGATGAACTGTTGATATGTATTTTTGCTGTGTAAATATAAATTTAATTGAAATTTGATAAAAAAAAAAGTGTTATATTACTCAGTCTGAAGAGTAAAATAATTGGTTATTTCCTTCCACCTCCTCTTCTTATTAAAAATATATATAACGTACATGAAGTTATTGATCACGTAACAAGTAATATTATTTTCATTTGAGTATTATATTACTGAAACCTAATAGTTATGTACATTATAGGTACTGCAACAATGTGATAACATAATAAAATAGTATAATACGGTGGAAACAATATTTTTAGGTTTACAGCTGTTTTAAAACTATAAAAGCGTGTTTAAATATTATATACTTACAAGAGCTCATTTTATGGTTTTACAGTGTTCTGTACAAGTTTCGCGTACCTATACCGTGATTGTTGTTAATTTTAGCATTTAAATCAATAGGTATATATTACAAAAATAGGAATTTCAGTTAAACCGCTGCCGAGTACACATCGTAATATGGACAGAAAAGTATTGAAATCTATTTACTTTGTATTTTTATAATGTTATAAGTTTTTTTTTTTCATTTATTTATTTTCTCCGTCAGAATATTAGCAAAGAAATCCTGTACTCGCCCAGCAAATGGTGCAAACGAATGGAACCGAGTTTAGTGATTAACAATCATATCGAAACGGTCCGATCGAGTAAGTAAAAACAATTTCAACCGCGTTCTCAGCAAACAACTTTTTGATACGGGTTTTATTGAAATTTGAAAAGTATAAAGAAACTTCAAAAACCAAAAAAAAAAAAAAAATGTATTGAATTTAATTTTTCAACGTTTCTGACAACTATTTGGTAAACCTTAATTAGATTTTTAGAAGAAAAATTATTGAAATTGAACAAACGGTTGTCAAGTATTAGAGCATATATTGTAATGTAGATATTTATTTTTAATACGTTAACAAAAAAAAAGTGCATTTTCGCATTTGTTCGTATTTTCAAAATAATTGATTTTTTAAAATTATGATACCAGTGAATTCCATGTACCTACGTATATTGTGTATACTAATATT
This sequence comes from Slavum lentiscoides, assembly GCA_032441835.1. Taxonomy (NCBI): domain Eukaryota; kingdom Metazoa; phylum Arthropoda; class Insecta; order Hemiptera; family Aphididae; genus Slavum; species Slavum lentiscoides. The sequence goes on from CM063709.1 coordinate 2,101,049, forward strand.
GAATTGATTTTAAATTGTATTTAAAACTTCATTAACAGGAAGATCTATTTTTATTGATTATTATCGCATAAAAAAGTTAAAATTAAATTTGATTTAAACCAGTCGGTCGATTGTTTGGTTTTTTCTAAAAACATAACGAAAACCGAAAACTTATCCTGCTCTAATTCGAAATGACAAAAATAGTCTTTGTCTTTTTATCTGGTATTACTTTTCATGGCTACTTATTAATAATAATAATAACTAAATATGCGGTATTTTTTTTTTTATCTAAATGTACATAAATAAATTTTTTTTAAAACTTAGTTTTTTTACTCGTGGTCAGTTGAGTTATTTCATTGTTATTGGGTAAAAAAAAGTTCATTACGAGTATATGTAGGTGGTGACTTATAATATACTTGTTAAAAAAATATTTGCATCCCCAATCCCCCAAAAAAAACCCGAGATCCGCCCTTGCAGGTATACCGAGGAAACGAAAAACGTTTGTGTGCCCATAAAACACAATAATGTTATGATAATAATTTCAGTAAGCGAAGGTATTAAGAAATCGAGATATTGCAAAATCACAAATATTAGATACGGACCTGGCGATAGACAACTTCTGGACGTTTACGAGGACGGCGGCCTGGAAATTTCTCCGGAACATACTTTCGTTTACATACACGGAGGTTATTGGCAACTCTTGGCCAAAGACGTTTCTGCGTATTGTGTCGAACCGTTGGTAAACGCAGGAATTCGAGTGGTCGTACCCGGTTACGATCTCGCGCCAACAGGTGGGCAAAGCTTTGCACAACTCCAAATTAAACCGAACCCTAAACACTTCCAAAAGAAAAAAAAAATTGGCCCTTAAAAACTCTTCTCTATAGCGTCCGCGGTATAACACGCAGAAAGGAATATAGGTTTTAACTTTTAACCCGAATCAGCTATAGTGACGTAGACACACAGGCATCATACATTATATATTATAAAGGGATTCACAATATGCATAGCCGTCCCAAGGGGAGGGGGGCAAATGGGGCGAGTGCCCTAGGGCGTCCAAAGTATTATGAATGCAGGGGGCGTCATAAAAATGAATGATAAAAAGAAAAATTTGTTGTTTTATTTTAGATATTAATTTCCCTTGTATATCTATATGATGATTTCGAGGATGAGTGTATTTACTAATAAAATACATAAAATTATGTAATTAGATATTACGCGTTAATTGTAAATTTTTTTTTTTGGGGAGGCGTCAAATATTATTGCCCTAGGTCGTTATTGGTGGTAAGAACGGCACTGACAATATGTAGTTTTAAAAAGTAATTGAAAAATATATATCGAATCCCAAATGCTGTGAATGTTGTTTCCAGTGGGACACTTGTGCGGAGATTGCATTTATTATTCGGAGAAAACGATTCCGAGCTATACTCGATTCCAAATGAGATAAGACCGCACCAGGCGGCAGACCAAACCTGTAACATATTTTTATACAAAGTAAATAGTTGGGAAAAGTTCGTTTTTATAAATATAGTAACTCACTAAGTTATAATAGTTAAACATTTTTTTTTTTTGTTTTTAAGTAACTTAATTTTTACTTATGACTTTTCGTTAATGACAAACCTTGAATTTCGGTACATTCATCTTACACACGCATTGCGTAGCAGTCCATATCATACTGGGAGATGCGGAAATCAATCTTTTTTTTTTTTCTAGTTTTGATAATAATTTATCAGAATATTTTACTCGCGTCTACTTTAAAAGGTTTATAAATAATTAAATTTTAGGCGCCTATTGCAAATTTCGTCAGTCGTAAATAGCGTTACACAACGATTTAATATAGGTAATATTATTTTTTTCCTCCAGTAACTCTGTACAATATCGTTGAAGAAATCCGTCAACTGCTGTTTTATTTAAAGAACAGTTTGAAATACGAGTAAGTTAATACTACACATAATCTTGTACGCGTAATATTATATTGTGTATAATAGACTAGGTACATAATTTTATGTTTTTCATTTTGTTTATTACCGATAATAGGTATATATTATTATGGTTATCGAGCAAATTAAATAACGCATTAACACGTATAATTCGTTTTTTGAAATTATAATAATATATAGAAATATATGGTTGGGAGGACATTCGGCGGGCGCTCATTTAGCCGCGTCTATGATACACCACGAAATATGCGAAAACTCAGGTGTCAAAGGACTCATACTGATCAGCGGGATTTTCGATCTCGAGCCGTTATTGGAGACCACTGTAAACGAAGCTCTAAATCTAAACGAGTAATAACATTTTCTTGAAAAATGTCTTATCGCTTTTCCCTGCACAACATGTACGCAGGATAGCTGCATTGCACGTCTATATAACCTATATACACGTCTATATATTATTTTAGTTTTTTTTTTCTATAATATATTATACAAACTGTATGTATGTGTTAACCTCGATCCTTTACAATAATTACTATAGGTATTACGGTGAAATGTTTTGAAGAAATCAATAACTGTTTGTAATAATAATAATATATGTATTTGCAGATAGAATATAGCTGATAATCGATATCGTTAATGAACTCGCCTGTAAATAAGTAAATAATTTTATTTTCAGAAAAGCTTGTCTAGAACTGAGTCCACTGCAGAATTTAAGCGCGCTCGATTTGTCGCGTGTTGTTAATCGTATAAAAGTGCTGGTGGTGTTCGCGGAAAACGATTCTCCAGCTTTCCAACTTCAGTCGTCGCAATTCGCCAAAGTCAGTGGTTTTCTCTTCTTTTCGTTTCACAACGCGTATCGTAACTGTTTATTTTACATATTAATATTAATATAATAATCGCTATAAGTAAACTCATATATAATAATATCCAACGCGCTTATGATTATATATATATATATATTCATTTAATTTTCTGACTGTTTTATAAACGTTCGCCATTGGCACAACTAGGGGGCTAGGGGCGTAGCCCCCAAACGGATTTCAGCCCCCCCCCCGCAAACAGCTACTAAAGCTACAAAATATAATTAGGCCGATCATCTATGGTGTACAAATTTTGAAGCATTGACGACGAGTGGTATCCCAATAATCTTATTATTATTTAATAATATTATAATATAATGTTTTATATTTCTGAAATAATGATAACTTCCCAGATTCTGAGAATATACAATTTTATGGGTCATAAATCCTATCGACATCGCCCCTATACTAGCAATATCAATTATATTGATTACTTTTACATTATGGGGTAACCCGAGGCCCGACAATTCAAATGACGCATAGTCGTAATCTATGTAGTGGTATTTGTGGATAAACAATAATCGAAATTAAGACAAAATATAATTTTATACATATAATATTGTGTTATGTTACAGTGTATATATTAAAAACACTCAAAAGAAGAAAATAGTGTTCTAAATTTGTGAGACATATATATATATTGAGCCCCCCCCCAAGAATTTAGGGCTAGTTGCGCCAATGGTTCGCCTATTATAATATATAGTAATATTCGAAATATACGATTTCGAGTCGATATTAACTCATCGCGAGTTTCCATAACGATATAATATCTCTGATTTACGCCCAAAATAATTTTAAAACGCGTCGAGCGCTTATATAATATATTGCAGCATAAAAATAATAATTGCGATAGTACTGTGACGTCGTTCGAGATAATGAAATACAAAATACGTACGTAGGTATTGCAGAAACGTATTGAGGCGCCTTTAAAAAAAAATAATAATAATAATAAATATACGCGCTTTTCTAACGAAGTAATTTTTTTCAAATAATCGCTGCGAATTTCGGATATAAGGGATATTATACAATATACATTTGAAAATGGGAGCGATAGACCATATTATGTAGGTATTATATAACGTGTGCAGTTGTGGGAACACAAGGTACACATATACGCAGTATGTCCTCTAGATTTCATTAAAAAAATTACGGGTATATACTGTCGAACGATTCGAGAAGAAAAATAAAATAAAAATATTGGCTTTAATTTTGGGATGGACGACTATTTTTTCCCTCCGTAGAAGACCGTTATTGCGTTACTGCTATGACATCAGCGTAAAGACATAGACGAATCATAAGAAAGATAAATTACGAAAACAATTTTTTGTCAATTTTAATTACAATAATATTTTATGATTTTCGAAAGAAATTAAAAAAAAAAAATGTAGTTTTAATTTTGTTATAATTATAAGCTCGCTCTTTTTTTTTATCATAAAGAAATAGTTATACACTCGTCAGCTTATAGTATGCTCTGAAAAAAAATTGATATGAGAACATCACACTAAGCGTATTATGCAATAAATAAATGCGCGTCTTCGAACGGGAGTTACATCGATTAAAACGATTAATAAGTCTGAGATAGCGCCAAATAGTTTATATTTCAGCCCCATCGCGCGCGTTTGATATATTTAGATGTATATATAAATCAAACGTTAACATATTATATTCGTAGACTGCAATTTATCGTTTAAAAAAAAATTGTATAATTTAAAAAACAAAAAAAATAAAAATAAATGAACTACCGCCCGACCTCTTAGCAATGCGATCGGCGACGCACCGTTGTAGTCGTAGGTCATCATCATATTATATACGTTTTGATATTATTTTCAGTATATAACGTGATGTATACAACGCGCGTAACAGGAAAAAATAATGTACTGGCTATCGGTATACTATATAATAGGTACTATTATGTTACAATTCATAATGTTGGGATTTGGATATTTAATATTATATTAATAATAATATAACATATACTCGCGTATATTTATACATATATAGAAACGAATATGCGATACACGAGATTGTTATATTATTACATCTCGCTCGAAGTTCAAATATTGTATTATTGTTATTATTATTATTTTATACACGAAAAATATCATATGACCAAATAATCGCGATTGTTATTCACGTAAATCTTTATATATATATATATATATACATTCATTATAAAAATATATAATAATAATAATAATAATAATGCAATTAATACCTATATAGTTAATGAGTACAGAAAACGAATTTTAATTTATAGAAATTATGTAGAGTAGGTACCTAAATATTATATACTTAGTAAGTGAAATTAAATTCAAAGTTTAAAATGTAGTAAAACGCATTATTGTGTCTCCGTATATCAACCGAATTACAAAAATGTACTCGTACAAACGATTTCAATTACGAAAATCTACAAAAAAAAAGACCTTATTTTGTTTAAAACCCTCGAAAAATACAAAATAAATGTTTTTTTTATTCGAGCTTCTATCACGAAAACTATTAATTACTATACATAAACGAACAAAATATTAATAATAACAAATTTAAATATAAAAAAATAATAATTATAAAATTAAATAAAAAACGCTGGAAAATATAAAGGAATAACAATTAAAATTATAGCAGGTACGGAGTTATAGAATTTAGAATAGCAGAGGGGGAGAGAGAGAGCGAGAGAGAGATTAAAAGGAATGTTGAAAGATGAGCCAATATTAAAGAAACAAATTTTTAAATTCCAATAATATACCCATCTAAACACATACCAATATATAAGAATATATTATATCAATATATATTTATATAATTATGTATATATATATATATATATCAATATATAAGAATAGTACCTATAATTATTCTAGTTAATATTTTAGTAATGCGTATACATATATAATATGATCTATAGATCATCTGAACAGTGTCCATGAATCCTATAATATATAAATACGTGTACATCATTAATATTACATCGTATAATAAAACGTGTATTTACATTTTATATTTATATACCGTTCACGTTTTAGCTTTTGGAAAAACTCGGTTTGGACGCAACGGAAGAACGTGTAAATGGAGTCGATCACTTCGACGTGGTAGAAAATCTCTGGAACAAAGACTATTCACTCACAAAACGTATTATCGAAACGATACTAAACTCTAATGCTAGTTGAGTATATATCATCAATTGCGTCACGTCATATATTATATAATATATTATTATGTCCGCAATAATATATAAATATATTATTTATTATAATAAATATTATACGCACTTTTTTTTTTTTTTAGCTATTAATACAGTTATTACATACTATGTTTATAATTATATATTTTTTATAAGTATGTAAAAGAAAAAATGGTTAATATTATATATATAATCGTATCGCTCGTATATTTAATACGAATTATATACTATATATATATATATATATATATATATATATAGGTAAAACGATCAAAATAATATACATAAATTTTAATTTTTAACTATATTATACTATCGAAAAATTATATTTAAATATGCTTGTATATTATATTGTATTATATAATATCATTAAATATTATAGTGTGACGATTTACACGCATGTTCACATAGAAACGCGTACATAAATATACGCTCTCGATCGTTGATTATAGTCATATTATGAATTTTGTAAAATACGTTAACACGCGTAATTCATTATAATATTGAATATACCTGTCATAATATATAGGTATAGTACCTACCTAACTATAATAATGGCGTACACCACGTCATCACCATCATTGATATACCCACCTATTACATTATACTAATATCGTCTGCGTATATATTGATAAAAAAAGTAAAACAATAATAATAAGTCTTGTATTATATTATGGTTTAAAATATGTGTACAATATATATATATATATTATAATATTCATCAATAATACTATATACGCAATTATTATTATTGTTATATTGATACAGATCACGAGCACGAGGCCCGATCGCGAGAAATTCCTGTAATGACTAATCGATTTTAAAGTTTAAATATTGTACGTAATATAATAATATTATTATATACTGCACGCGGCATACAGACTATATTATAGACTATAATATATACGTCATAAGGTCAAAAATCGTTATGTTTATATATTATACAAATACGGCGAATTGGATATCGATCGGATCCGTGGAATATACAATTATTAATATTTTAATCGTATTCCAATATGTATGTATTTAAATAATTATATATAATATATTATATACGAGCGTATAATTATAGTAATAAATATTAAATAATGAGAACACATTTTACGAAGAATTATAATATTATTTATATTTTATTTCCTATTTGTTATTTTGTTCATTGTTGCTATATACATATATATATATTTGTAAATTGATAAATACGGGGATTTCATAATAATAATATACGGATTATGATTTTTCGAAAGATAAAAAAAAATACGCGTATTTAATGTTTATATAGTCGGAAGAGGTGGATTTACTACGCTGCATAGATCCGAGCCTAAATCTCATTTTTTTTTTTTTTTGTAGTATAAAGTGTAAAATATTTTAAAAAAAAGAATTTTTTTTAAATAGAATTTATTTTATTATTATTAAACTGTTAGAGCGTCTGCAATTTCGAGTACCGGAACCGGACTATAGTCTATACCAGTGGTTCTCAATCTTTTTAGGACCGCGACCCGAATTGCCCCCAAAAAATCTTTTGCGACCCACGTGGTTTCACTTTTCAAAAAGTATAGTTATAAAAAAAAAACAAAAATTTGTTTATTACTTTTATTATTTATTATAAATTTCTTGGAATCTATATACAAATTCGAAAAATTGTTGGCGACCCACCAAAAACTGACTCACGACCCACCAGTGGGTCGCGACCCACAGTTTGAGAAACGCTGGTCTATACATATTATACACTTGTGTATAGGTTTATTTTATATTCAACGCGATTAACGCAGACTCCTAATCGACGTCCGTTTTACAAAATAAAACGATCGTTTAATTATTATAATAATTAAAGGCAAAACATAAGGGCTCTCAGTGCAATACAACCGGACGAGTCCACTTTTTATCGAAAACCATTTTTCGATGCGGTTTTCAATAACGTTTGTTATAACATTTATGAGTGCTGCTGCAGTGTAAGAACGAGGTACCTATGCTTCTGTAGATTATTATTATACCTATTTACAGAGATAACGTGCATTTGGACTTGACTGGCTAAATATTTTCCGGGCAAGAACCACACAAGTCCGGACTTATATATACGGTTTTTTTAAATATTATAAAGTACAAAATATCGTTATTATATATAACGAAAAATATACATAATGAAAAAAACATTTTACATTAATGTTCGAGAAATAAGTATATATTATAATTTTTAGTAAAAACGAGATATCGAAAAAGAATAAAATCGGTCGATTACGACGATCAAAGTAAAATTCAAAACCGCGTATTTTATGTAGAATTCATTTTTAAAATGTATATATAATGTGTTATCAACTATAATTCATTATACGTATTAAAATTATATTTATTAAATTATGTTATAGTAAACGGCAGTATAAATATATATATATATATATATAAAGGAAACTGCAGATAAACGTGTTTTGGGGTTCAAAATATGTTAATCAATCAATGCACAATGTTAATGTATTACATAATATGACTATATTGTTATACTACAATTATCAAAACGGTAAAAAAAAAAAGAAAGGAGTACAAAATATGTTGGTTTTTTTTTAGAAATATTTGATTGCAGGGTGTCCGATAATATACGCATTGTAACGGATGATATGTATATATGATAATGCCTCATAACTCAGTGATGGATTGAATGAATGAATTGAATACTCTGAAAAAAAAAAATTAAACAAAACCAATTAGGAAGCGTACAGATCGGATCATTATTTTATCACCTATATACATAATAATACGTGCGGTGAGGAGTATACGTATTTCAAATAAATATATATAGTACCTGCCTATATAATATTATATTAGTCATTCGTTGATACAGATTGCTATTATAATAAAATTATAGATTGTCTAATATTAGACAATCTATAAATATATTGACTTTTATAGAAGAAAATACATTATTTTAATTTTTTTCTTTTTTTCGGATAACAATTTATTATTTACTTCTACTGGAAAAATATGGTTTTTCCTTTTTAAACTTAAGTATTGTGCGCGGACGTGTAACTTTGTAAATAGGACATAATATATTATTATATATGTATACTTATAATTTATAAAATGTAAAAATATTGAACCAATATACGTATATACTCGATATTAAATTTTGGAGTATTGTAAAACTCCGTGGTGGTATTCGAATTTTTTTCATTTTTTTTGTAAAAAACAATCGAAAATATTGCGTACAGTTTAAAAATAACGAGGCGGACGAAGACAAAAAAAAAAAAAATTATAATAAACTACAAATACCGGCGAATTGTATATATATGTAATTATCAATCGTTAATAATATGTAGTTCGACTATTGAAATACAAAAAAGTCGAAATATTGTGAAATAAAAAGAATGTTTCTAATTTTGAAATGAAAAACGAGTACTTAAATAATTAAAAGAGAGATATAAAAATAAATTGTAAAATTACAAAAAACTATTGAAAAAAAAACCGAACATCGAACAGTATATAATATATTTTTAATTAAAAAAAAAAAATTGCGTTTTAAATCGTTCGAATACGCGTTTATATACTACATATATATGTCCGGATTTGGGTAAAATACTTTTTAAAAGTATTTTGAATACTTCAAGAAAAATGTTCCGATTACTTTTAGAATAATGTTTTTTTTTACTATAGTTTTCATAAATATAGTAATTAATATTATTAAATCGAATATAAACAGACATCAATATTTGGGAGAGGGGGTTTAATAATTTTTTTTTTTTAAATTCAGCGTTTATAAATTAACGCAATAATATATAAGTAAATTCATAATAAAAATATTAGTTTTAACACGATTATAATAACGTATTATATTATACAGTGTAATCACATACATTTGAATAAAGGCAGCTGCGGGTTCAAACGCCAAATATTTAGCAAAATTATTGATAAAATAATTGATTTATTGTTTTAAATTATATGTAGGTACCTGCATGTATTATTACTGCTATAGTATTGCTATACTCATATTTTTCTCCGAAATAATTATACTTTTTACATTTAATTAATGAGTTATTATTTTTATACGTAAATGTATGTACTATTTAAGGCGGTCTTAATTATTAGTCCGACCACATTAACCTATTATTTGTAATTTTAATCGAATTAACGCCTGTTTACGCGTAAAAAGGTACGATTGAAAATCGTAAAAAAAAAAAAAAATATGATTGAACTTTAAAAAGTATTTAAAAAATTATACCCCAAGTATGACAATGCGTGTCGTCGTACGTGCAGCGTCACAGACGAATAAAACACACGAAAACACGCAGACAAACGGTATATATTAAAAAAAAAATATATAAATGATATCCGAAACGATATGCAGGCGTGGTGGTACTCCGGCTCATCATTGACTTCGGGCAATATGTATAAAAGCTCCCGACATAGGAAGAGTACCTGTACCTGTATCTCGTTTTGGACACGCCAAATGTATATAATTTTTTTTTTTACGACAAATCAAAATAATATGTTATAAGCTCGCGAATTTTACAGAAGAAGAAAAAAAATTTGTTTTTGAATTATCGAATAATACGCGCGATATTTTACCTGCAGGAATCGTTAAATAATTGTATATATAGCGGAAACGCGGCGCGCGGTGCGGTGCAGATGATGACCTAAGCGCGGACCACGGACTGCATGTGACTGATCTGCTTTTGAAGTTTCACGTAAGTGATCTCGAGTCTTCGCTTCTGTTTGGCCAGCTCGATCTCGTGTTCCTTTTTCTTCAGCCTGCTGATTTTGGCCGCTTCGTTGTTCTTCTGCCGTTTTATGTAGTAATCCACGGTGTGGCCGCCCGCCGCAGACCCGGCGGAATCCTTGGACAAGTTCATGACGCGACGGCGCGGACAAAAACGCGGCGAGTGAATGTATAGAGACGCAGAGCGCGTGTAAAAAAAAAAAACGAAAATTCGACAATACTCTTTTTTTTTTTTCCTCTCTGGAAAATCTCTCTCTACACGCGCGGAGACCTGCGAATCGCTCTCTCTCTCCACGGATACAATATGCCCCGAACACCGCACTCGCGTTATTGGTATAATACCACACCTGAAGTAATTTCAACAGACTTCTTCGCGAACTCTTCCGGTCAATACGACGATAATTATATACACGGCGGGGGGACTCCGTACGCGAATTTAATACACATTCGCCGTTTTCTCGTTAACGAGAAATTAATAGTTTGCACACCTCCTCCCGTCCGCCCCGTATACGCTGTCGCACGCGCATACCCTTGCCGTTGCACGCTATATAGGAGTGTCTTCGGGGATATTCTCATAATTACACTGTTGTCCGGTGGGAAACGTACATATACCCGTCCTAAACTGTATATAAATACGCGCATATATCGGTAATTGGTCGTGTTAACATATTGTTATTCGGTTCCCTTTCGAAAACCCATTTATAAATGATATTTACAACAGTAAACGCCGCGCGCACTACACATCATGTGCCCTGCTGTATAGGTATACCTGTATATTATAATAATATATTGTATTATATATTATAATAATATATTGTGTATTTGGCACGGATGAGAGCGGACAAAAACTACCACCGCATTCGGAGAAATGAAACGCGAAACGACTACTATGCGCGTGTGTGGTGCGTATATACAGCCAAATTATTATAAGTCATTATAATAATACGTCCGAATCCATTATATATTCATTATAATATATATGTTCAAGAGCATTATTGACGTACCTGCATGTTATTATACGTATATGCGTTTTGCAGGTATCGGATTAATTATTAATTATTCGAATGTTTCAGAATAAAATACGTTTCCGAATTATATTACTATCGCTATAATATGCTGCAGTATATTGTTTTTGGTATATTCGTAAATACCTCCAATAACGCGTATATAATAAAATAAAATGTTTATAAAAGGGTTTTAACGGTAATCGAAACGGTGCGTGGATGCTTCCTGCAGTATGGAGCGTCTTGTGAGTTGACGTGTCTCATAGCGTCTCCGTTTTAGAACGGAAAACAAAATTTATATAATATTGCGATGGTGCGGAATTTGAATACTGCATTTTATCGATTTATTATTTTATTCAAAATATGCATAAAATATTTAATTTCTGTTTTTTTTTTTTTGTTCATTAATAATTACATCATACTAGCTGACCCGACAAACGTTGTTTTGCCAAAAAAAACAATCATCAAAAAAATTTTTAAAAAAAAATTTTAAAAAAAGGGTTTTTCCAAAATTTTTTTTCGTAAAACCTTCTCCTGGCAATTACGAACAATTAAAAAAAATTTGAGTCAAATCGGCCCAGCCGTTCTCAATTGATGAATTGTTATACATTTTTGTATATATTACATTTATATATATATATAGATTTTGTATAAATAAATAAATTTACACACGAGTATATATATAGAAATTATCTTTTTTTTTTTTATCATCGTTTTAATAATTTGAGAGCCGTCGAAATATTGTGAAGACACAAAGGAGTGCAGGTGGGATGAAAAAATTCGAATACCACTGCAGGCTTATATAATAGTGAATATATTACTCGGATAACTATTTTAGACTGTTTTTGTTATTTTATATTCGAAAGCAATGAATATCGTCGTTGCATTCGACAAAAAACGATTCTGAACGGAGCTTCGGTGTAATATTTTTGGTGTATGATAAAAACTGACCCTTTTTACGAATTAAAAACCTCAAAACCTATAATTAAATATAGTCCAAAATTAAAAGAAAGTTTTTGACAATTTTTTTTTCTTAATATAATATAAAGTTTGATGAATATTTCAAGTTTCTATGACCATTAGTTTCGAAATTACGATGAAAAATAACGATTATAATAATCGATTTCGACGAAATCGTGTTTTTACCGTTTTTATGTAATTTTTCGGTAGTTTTTTCGTAGGCATGAAAAAAGTATTGAGAAAATTGTAAAATGACCTCTCTATAACGTACCAATAATACTAGACGCAATTTGCTACCGGAAACAAGGTATATGACTGTAAAGATCGGAGCACCTAATCTTCTGGACTCTGATAGAATTTTTGGGTAAAAACATAAAAAAAAATATTGTAAAAAAAATACATTCTTCGCTCCGCTATCAGAATCTAATATCGAGAAAACTCGGTCAATCATAGCGTATACGTTTAAAAAGAGAAGGATTTTCGAGGAAGGTACGTACCTAATATCGAATATAGAAATCCTTTAAAATCTCTAAAAAATGTGTTAAATGTGTTAATTACTTTTAATATTTGTATAAATAATGAGATAAAAATATTATAACTATTATTATTGCGTTTATATTAATTGTTTGTGGCTTTTGTACTCTGTAAATGCGCGTATTAAAATGTATTATATATAGACGCGAGAAATATATAATTTTTTTTTTTTAAAAAGAAAATCTCATCGTTGCATATGCGTTGTACAATTTAAAATACTATAAATAATCATCGGTCTAATTTTCGGTTAAAATTGTATAAAATAAAATAATTCTAAATAAGAAAAGATCGATATATATATATATATATATATATATGCAAAAATATATGCTCGAAATCGTCGAACATATACAAAATAATTGTAAACTTTGTGGAATGGAATTTGTGTCATACGCATATTATATAATATATAGGTATATAGGTCACGGGCGATATATTTGAACGATATTGCCCAGGTAGATCATTTTCAAATATAAAAATTCCCAAAATTTTTAGTTTTTTTCCACAAACGACCAATATTTCTGAAATAGCCGCAGCTTTTGCAGAGATTTCTTTTAAACACATACGACACACACACACACTGAAATTGGTTTAATTGAAATTAAAGTGACGTTTTAAAATGTCGCGAACACACAATATATAGGTACATATTATATACATATATGTGTAAATGTGTAATACAACTAAACTGCAATAATATATTAAAATAACACGGTTTAATCTGCTCTATAAGACTATTATGTAAATATATATTATAATATATCTTATATTTGAATATTCCATAGTGTAAAACGTTCGAGTGATGTCTGTACGAATTATAACCCATTTTAAAGTCTATACAGAACTATAGAAAAAAAAAATATATTTATTGCACATATTACTATGTATATAGGTATCACAGTATGTTGATAAAAATTTCCGATTACGCGCGTGTTTGTGCGCTGTGTATATAATATGCGTCGTATTAATTATTTAATTCCTATTAAATATACTACGATTTGTTCATACTTCTCGATCATATATATAAGTACTTCGAATTTCAATATTCTAATATAGTAGACAAGTATACGTAGTATATGTCATATTATATGTACATATCCCGATCTTCGGTGTTATAATAAATCCGATAAATCAAAAAAGAAAAAAAAAACGGACGAAATATTAATGAGTTTTCAATAAAATGAAATTATCTGCAGCAGTTATATATACGACAGTGTTGAATTATTACGCACATAGCTGTGCGTTCTCTTATATGCAGCAGACGATATTCATGATTCTCATCGAACTCAAATTCATTTATAAAATATATGCGCGAGCACAATATTCAGTTTTAAAATATACGGAAGAAAATAAATTTTTAAAAGTGTGTAAAATGCGAGTACGTTGTAATACGAATAAAATACGATAAATATAAATCGAGTTGATTAAAAAAAAAAAAAAAAAAAAAAATGAAAATCGTAAAATATATATATTTCTTTGTACGTGTATAATGCATTGATTTTATAATATGGACTATTATAAAATCAATGGTATAATATGTGTAATAAAGTACATATTATATTATGTGTTATAACGCGAGCGTATCTATATGATTTTATTATAACATATTAATGATTTATTCTTAAACTTCTATAAGTGATTTATAGTGTTTATAATATAGTATACTTATATATGTTTAGACACTGCAAGGTGGATCATCGGGAATGTAAATAATAAATTTATCGACTCAAAACGGCCAATATACCTGGATAATATTAAATATAGTAATTTTAAAACTATAAAATAATATTAACGCTTGAATTCGATAAATTAAAAAAAAAATGCATTTAAAAAGCAAAAATGTTTAAAGTTTTACAATTATAACGAATATATATATATATATATATAGTTTATTTAAAGTTTTTTTTTCGAATTTAGGTTTTAGTATTTGGAAAGGCCATTAAAAATTTATAAAAATGTGTTCAATTGATAATTTTGCGGTCAATAAGTCTTCAAAAATTATATATAGTAATCTCTCTTAACTTTATTATAGCTGTAAAAGCTCGCGGAAGTTTGCCTGACACGATCAGGTTTGAAACGTGAAAATCGTTATAAGAACTCGCTAAAATCGATTGATTTTTGGAGTTGATATTTTTATTATTTCACTATTAAGTATACAGTATATTTTTAACTTTTATTGCCATCACTGACTAAAATATTGCGATATATAAAATAACGAATAAGATTTTGTCAACGATGAATCGCAAATATATTGATATATAGTACTTACTGTCTGCTATTAATGTATTATCAGTGGTATGTTTTTTTTAACTAACGCCGATTAAAGTTTATAATAAAATTAAAAAAAAAATGTATATTCCAAAAAATATATATATATATATATATTTTTATCAAGTATAGAAAATATATGTACTCGAATTGAATTGTTGCAGTTATCGAAGAATTTGTATTTAAAAAATACTTAATTTTTTTATATATAAATTCAATACATTTTTCGTAATCCATATACAGATTTATTTTTTAACAAAGATTAGATATACGTTTTCATGATTTGTATATTTTTATACGTTTTTAATAAAATATTAATATATATATATATATATATATATATTTTAACAATTATTATTATTTTTCTAAAAAAATACATATTTCGATAATGCCCCCGGACCCCGGTATTTATATGATGTATTTTTTTTTTTTATATAAAAATCGTAAAATTTCTTTTTTGAAATCGATACTTCCAGGCGGATATTTGTTTACAAAAGTACGGTATAGACCGGATACCCGGTTTATACCCGATGAAATTGATAAAAATTGATAACACGCGTCTTCTTTTTGGGAAGCCCGAAATGTGTGATGAGTGATGGTAGGAGTCAGGAGGTATATCGTTGTGTAACGTGAAGTTACCGATCGTTATTCGATTTTTGGAATTTCGGATCTGTTACTTTGGAATCGTTTTTAAATAAAGAAGAAAATTCTCTACTGTCGTCGTATTTATTATGAACTCTGATCTCCAATTTCGTAGTAAAATTCCGCCCGTTTCATAATGAAAATATATCTCGTGATCGATTCGTCTTCGAATTTGTTCCATTATTTCGTCAACACATCGTCATTGTCATCAGTTCGAAATTTTTAGAACAAGAACTAATCATGATCAAGGCGATATTGGTGTTCAACAATTACGGAAAGCCCAGACTTTCGAAATTCTACCAATACTTTGTAAGTGCAACGCGACGTCAGATTCAATAATTAATTAATTACAATTGTTTAATGGTCTTACGGGTACTGCTTGTTTGTGGTCTTTTAACGCCGGCCATTGTTCGTGTCGACAGAATGAAGACATGCAGCAGCAAATCATCAAGGAGACGTTTCAGTTGGTGTCCAAACGGGATGACAACGTTTGCAATTTTCTCGAAGGCGGCAGGTAATTCGTCATATCAGCAGGGTTTATTACATTTAAATTTATCTACAATTTGAAATTATTCACTATATTTCGTGTATACTAAAAATTATAAGTTTTATAAATTCTTATAGTTTCTTTGTTTGTTGTTTTTCTTTAGTCTCATCGGAGGATCGGATTACAGATTGATTTATCGTCATTACGCTACGTTATATTTCGTGTTTTGCGTGGACTCTTCAGAGTCAGAACTCGGCATACTCGATTTAATACAAGTGTTTGTCGAAACGCTCGATAAATGCTTTGAAAACGTTTGTGAACTCGACCTTATATTCCACGTCGACAAGGTAATTCAAAATAATTATTCAGAAATTTAGCGTTTCCTTTTTCATCCATTCCAATATTGTTTCAATATCTGTCGAGTATGTACACAAATCTGTTCTGTTTTACTATAGCTAATATTATTCAAAATGCAATCGCGGCTAATTAATTTTTAATATTATATTACGCGTTTATAATTTTTTTTAAAAAAAACTTTTATTTTTCAGATTCATTACATTTTGAACGAACTCGTGATGGGCGGAATGGTTTTAGAGACTAATATGACTGAAATACTTTCTAGGATTGAAGAACAAAACAAACTGGAGAAACAAGAGGTGAGAGTTCAATTACAGGCCGTACATAAAAACGGTTTTAAAGAAAATGGTTACGTAATTTTCCAAAATTTTTGCTTAGGCCGGTCTTGCCGGTGCGCCGTCTAGAGCTGTTTCCGCCATGAAAAACATGAATATACCACAGCAGTTAAAAGACATGAAACTTCCAGATCTACCGCAAGCCATTAAGGAGTTGAAGTTCTGACATCCGAGGAGCAAATTGGTTTGCTCCGAAGCCTATCACAACTATACAAATTGAGTATGGAAGAGAATGAACAAATATTTGTTATACAATATGCTGATTAGTAATTAAAAGTAAAACATACGAGAATTCCAATTGTTCGAGCATGCTCTTGTGTGTACGTATTGTAATATTAAATTGGTGCAATGAAAAATTTAATTACAGTTTACTTTCCGTGCAAAAAAATACCATATTTCGTTGTATGTGCAAAAAAACATATTGTTTATAAACGTTTCATGTAAATGATTTAATTGTTCGTATAAAGTTTGTTATAAAATAAATAAATATATATTTTTTCCCCTCGAATACATATTTAAAAAGTTTAATATATATGCAATATTATTGTTAATTATTTCCACGTGTAAATTTGTTACATGAATTGTAATCGTATAATAATTATACGAGTTGTTTTTCATTAACGAAATGTTAAACGTAATATATTCGTGAAGCAATTTTGACTGTAAATAATCTACATTTAAAACATTACATTGTATTTAAATATATAAATACATTTAATTTGACGTGAATGACTTTGTGATGTCGTGAAGCCTTTTTGTTTATCGAAAGTATATTTTTAACGGATTTTTTTTTTTAAATATATAAATGCATATTAATATAATATATTATAAAGAATAATAACATATATATCGCTCTATAATACATAAGTATTCGATTAAAAATTACTACGAATTATACTAAGAAAAGAAATTAAACTTTATTATACGGTCTTTTTTTTATATATATATTTTTTTTTCTTGTTTATGCTGTGTTATAAATTAAAAAATATTGACGTTGAACAAAATATTATACTAGATTTTTCTTAATAATAAAAAAAAATATTGTCATACACGTTTGGTAATGTTACTACAATAACTTTTTTTTGAGGAAGATCGAAAGCAAATACGATCGTAACATGGGTATTACATTTTCGAGTTTAAATCGTTAAAATTGTAAATTTAATCAAACAATAAACGTACACGTCTGAAAGATTTTATAAATATCTTGAAATTTTGCGTCTTTATCGTGCTAATACATGCGTATGATCGGTGATACACATTTGAACTCCTATGAATTGAGTAAGTAGGTACGTAATTTATTTCTTGTGGACTTAAAGTTAATTGCAAACGATTTAAAAATATTATTTGAGAAAAACCACAAAAGACCATTTTTTTATTTTACATTTCCAAACAGTATATATGTAGGTATTCTGCGAGACAAAAATAAAAAAAATCTATTCGCATATAAAAGAAATCTATTTTAAAATTTAAAATTACTTTCATTCGAATGGTTTACTAGAGTAAAAAAAATTTGTAGCGTTGCCCAAAACCGATGATACATGTTAATATTTTGTCCAAAAATTCGTAAATGGAATTTAAATATAATAAATCCTATTTTTTTTTTCAAAACAATCCGAAGTATTTTCCATAAATAATATTTTAAATACAATTATTTTTAATTTTTTTTTATCTTCGTATCTTTCACCTGTCGTTTCACGCCGACAACAGCGTTATCAATATTTTTTGTATTTTTTTCAGTCGTCGTCGACAACGGCTCTGCTATCACTCACTGATAACGCGTACGATATTTTAAAGTTCACCAGTCTTATTGTAATGGGTTCGTTCACTCGGCTTCTTTTTCCTCTATACAGTTGCGGGACGTCTGTTCGTTGTTAAGCCGATTAACCGACAGTTTCATTGTTAAATAATCGGATTAATTACTCTACCCGATCACTCGTAACACGTATCGATTCCGATTTAATCGACAAGAAAATTATATGAATTCGTCTTCGACAACTGTGAGTAAAACAACGTAAAACACATACCTTATTGACTGTAACGTTTTAGTCTTTAAACGTCTGTCTGTCTAATGATCCACGTACTACCGACATCTTCAATGCTTTCGATTTCACCGCAGAGTTACAGTAACATGTCGAGCGGCACGAACGGAACGTACGACAAGAACGGCTTGTCATCGTCCACGGCCGGCGACGGTGATTACGCGAGCGATCCGGCGTCTGGAGGACTGTCTTCGTTCTTCGTATCCGATTACAAAAAGTATGGTTTTACCGAATTCGTAGTCAACTGTAATTCTTCCGTCTGATTTCACGAAATGACTGTTTATTAATCGCGTTCATATTATGCACGTTTTTACCAGGCACGACGATTTGAAACAAATGCTAGATTCTGCAAAGGACGGACCGAAATTAGAAGCTATGAAACGGATTATCGGAGTAAGCTCGTGATTTCGAGTATCGTTGTTTTCAATAAGATTTAATATAGTACCTACCTACACAAAAACGTATATGTCCTTGTTTTTTTTTTTTTTTTAGATGATCGCCAAAGGCAGGGATGCCTCGGAACTATTTCCGTCTGTTGTCAAAAATGTGGTTTCTAAAAATATCGAAGTGAAAAAACTAGTGTATGTGTATCTAGTTCGTTACGCCGAACAGCAACAAGATTTAGCGCTTCTGTCCATATCCACATTCCAACGAGCTTTGAAGGTATACATAATACATACGTATTTTATAAAACGATTATCGATATACACTGTGACCGTTTTGTTCGTTTTTAGGATCCAAATCAATTGATACGGGCTTCGGCTCTAAGGGTATTATCGAGTATTAGAGTCGTGATGATTGTTCCAATCGTCATGTTAGCAATTAAAGATTCAGCTGCTGATATGTCGCCATATGTACGGAAAACTGCCGCTCACGCTATCCCTAAATTATATAGGTAAGTTATTGACGTCTGTGAGAACGCGTTTGTAACTAAGTACAGTGAAATCAGGGGTGAAATCTGTCTAAAATGAAAAAGTTTTCTTGGCCTCAGTAGAATTATTAGGAGTTTTACATTTTGTGTAAGATGGACAATTTTGCTGGTTTGTCTTGAAAAAATGTCAAATTTCACTGTATCAGCTGCAATAGTTTTTAATAATTAATTACTTTCTATTTCCTAAAAAAAAAAATTTCCTAAAACGATTACTATAAATAAATTTTTGTGTTTTTATTATTCTAGTTTGGACCCCGAGCAAAAAGAAGAACTCATTACAGTAATAGAAAAATTATTAGCCGATAAATCAACACTCGTCGTTGGATCAACTGTTATGGCATTTGAAGAGGTGTTTATATAATTGAAATATTTTTCTACATTTAGACATATCTCTTTGTCGTACAAATAATATTAGGTTTACTGTTGTTTTTAAATTGAATATGACGTTCAAATTTGTATGTAAATATTTGTTTAGGTTTGTCCAGAAAGAATTGATCTTATACATAAAATTTATAGAAAACTTTGCAACCTTTTGGTCGATATCGATGAATGGGGACAAGTGATTATTGTAAACATGTTGACCAGATATGGCCGTACTCAATTTGTCAATCCTAGTAAAAATGTAAGTAAAATCAGAACGTTGTTATTGAATAATTAAGAAACAGTTGGACAATTGTTTTATATGTATAGGATACTAACGATTGTACGAAAATTGAAAATTCAAATTTGGAAAACTCCGATGTATCCAGTTGCGAGGAGGCTGGTACTGAAGACGATAAATCAGTATTAGATCAAGATCATCGTCTTTTGCTTAGAAATGCCAAACCTTTGTTCCAGAGCAGAAATGCCGCTGTAATTATATACACTATTTTTAAAAATACGAAATATTTTATTTTAGTTTATTTGACCGTATTTTGAAATTTTGTTTTGGATTACTGTTAGGTGGTGATGAGTGTCGCACAGTTATATCATCATTTGGCACCGAAAACCGAAGTCAATGTAATCGCTAAAGCATTAATACGTTTGTTGAGGAGTCACAGAGAAGTTCAGTCAGTTGTACTGAATTCCATTGCATCAATTTCAATAGCTAGAAAGGTATAATTGATTATTATTTCATTTGGTTTTTATTATTATTTATAACGATATATTTTTTCAGAGCATGTTTGAACCGTATTTAAAAAGTTTTTTTGTCAGATCAAATGATCCTACACACATAAAATTATTAAAACTGGACATCATGACGAATTTGGCGAACGAAACATGTATATCGACCATACTTCGAGAAGTTCAGACATACATTTCCAGTACGGATAAGCAATTTGTTGCCGCTGCTATTCAAGCTATTGGAAGGTGTGTATTATATTATTTAATGCAAAATTTATTTTGGTGTTATTATTTAATGATTGGAAGTACAAAATGTGATCTTATTATGACACATTTTAAGATAATTTAATGTGTATTAATATTGTAGTGTTTGATTTATTTCGAACAAATAGTTTTAGAATTTGTCCAAAGTGCCAAAGACAACGTGCTCTTAAAAATTCTTAAATGCCTAACAGAATTATTTAGATATCCAAATACTAACACAGAGTATTTATGTACAACTCGCCTGCAGACTACAATTTGGAATACTTAACCACATCCCATTCTCATATGGTATTCCTGAAAAGCTCTTACGATATTACTTATTGTATAGTGGTAGTTTCTCAAACGATTCTATGATAAATAATACAAAATTAATAATTAACAACGTTAATTCTCTTTTTGGAATTCGAGTTTCGCTCGTAGTATTTTATTTCCAATGCAATGATTCTTTGTTGTTTTAAAATACGAAACAACAATAAAACGGTACGTATTTATTTTATAATATTTATTGGTTCGTCGTTACACTTAAAATAGAGCCTTCGAGAAAATTATTAATAATAATCGGTGAAAAATTAATTGTGTTTACATTGTAAAATGGCTCGTCCGGAAGAATCGACGAAGAACAAATTATATAAAGACAATGTCATTTCGACGGCGTTGTTTCCAGTTGATTTAATAAGGGTTAAAAAAAATAAATATATTAACACTAAAAAAAAACTAGGTCAAGGAAAAATAAAAATCGGAACAAAAAACAAAAATCCATTGCGAACGAATAATACAAATTAAACGATACAATATTATATTATTCGAAGGGACGAGAATACTAAAACGTTTCTTTTCGCCCGAGTGCAAGCACGTATGGGCAGGATTTTTTTACATAACGGGGCCAAATTCGTTCGACTCCTTTCTACTTTTAACCTCCTACCCCACTTTTATTCCATTTTCATAAAAATACCTAATTTTAACAATTTGTTGTTTAGCATTTATCTACGTAGTAAAATATAGCCATAAGTTTATTTCAACAAAAATCTTCTAAATCTCAGCCTATTCGATTATTTTATTTTCTGTCGATAAGTGTGCGCCAAGTCATAACCAACGTGTAAACATACTAATAATAAATAAATATCGTTAATACAACGATAATATATAATAAATATTATTTTATCGATTATTACATCGTTAGCGTTTTACCGTTTTTCAACTATTATTATTTCAAAATACTTTCTTAGTTTTTTTACTTTTTTAATTAGAGTTCGCGCTCTAACGTATTCGACCACCGTTATATTTCGATTTTATATGCTGTTCGAACGCCCGTTAATAAAAAAAAAAATAAATAATGAAAAAAAAACAGGAAACGATCGCGCGTGGCGTTTTAACGTCGTTGATAGAAAAAAAGAAATCCACGAATTCGGGAAAATGTTTTTATGGGGCGCGTAAGTGTACCGTCAAATATCGATGTCGACGTAATAGTATCGTTGAATCGACACGTATTAGAATAGTCGCCAACTCATACTCGTTTGCCGCAGACTCGGAACGGTTTTACCGTTTCGACGGCGGCCATCGTCGATGACAAGAAATCCACTTTTGCGCGATCGTTCTGCGTACACTACTCTGCACTTGTGCACTCGTTTGATTCCGTTCTCGATCATCCCGATTTCCCCATCAGATAGAATATTATCAAAAACGGATCTGAAAACTCGTCTGTGACATCTATATCGTGTACATAAAATATATAAAAGGATAACGTGAATGACTGATCGACGCATAGCTCAAATAATCACTGGACGGATCGGGCTGAAATTTGGCATGCAGATAGCCATTATGACGTAGGTATCCCTAAGAAAGGATTTTTGAAAATTCTATACCTTCAAAAGGAGTTAGATGGGGTTTGAAATATGTAAGAAACCCGTAGGTATTTGTACGGAAAAATACCGTGGAAAAAAAATTAAAAATCAAATACTCTATTTTTGAAGATCTTCGGGTAAAAAATGAAAAACTCCGAGAAAATTGATTTAAAGTAGAGTTCATAGCGGATTCAAATCCGTGTTTTCAGAATCTTATCGTATTACTTGGTCAGTCGTAAGTGAGATTTCATGTTCTTGACATCAATATCAGCACGTCGTCGTTACGGTTCACTCACACAACTATCGCACGTCTTATGTTTTACACAAACACACTGCGTGCGGAACACGCGCAATTGTCCATATACAAGATCCCCTTGAAAAATTGCTGTTTTCAATTCTTTTTGAGTACATAAAGAGATTACGTACGTGTCTGTTCTAAAACGGACGTTTTGTTTTCAGATGCGCGTCGAATATCAAAGAAGTCACGGAAACGTGTCTTAGCGGGTTGGTTTCAATGTTGTCGAGCCGTGACGGTAATGTTTGAAAAAAAAAATTGTAAACGACTGGAAAATTGCGTATACGATGATAAAAAAGCAGCACTATGCCGCGGACAGACGGTGTTGATTTTTTTTCGTTTGTTTTTGCAGAAGCGGTAGTCGCCGAAAGCGTGGTGGTCATTAAAAAACTGTTGCAAAACCAGCCCGAAGCGCATTGCGACATCATAAGACACATGGCTCGACTGATGGACTCCATAGCCGTGCCACAAGCTAGGGCGTCCATCTTGTGGTTGCTTGGAGAGTACTCGCAATTGGTGCACACCATAGCGCCGGACGTGCTCCGGAAAGTGGCCAAAACCTATGTCGCAGAGGTAACAACAAAAGGCAGAAAACTTTGTGCTCGGATGTATTTATATAGTCGTACTATGTGTGTGCAATTTTTTTTTGCGTCGGAAGCAAACGTCACAGGATAACATTTTTTTTTTTTATAAAGCTTCTGGAAAAATGCCGTCTAAAACGTTCGTATCGAATATCTATAACAGCGAAACGTTATATTATGTATTCGTTAAACACCTGTTTTTTTCTCGCAAGAACGTCAGACGTCCTGACCTAACATATATACGCAGTGATCGAAGTTGGGGGAGGATATGGGGGGGGGATGTAATTTCCCCATGTATTTTAGTTAGCGTATTCCATCCCCCCATTTATTTTGTTTACAATTATTCAACTTTCTTTGATTTTTAAAAATCAATTTTTTTTTTATAATTTGTAGTTATGTTGCCTAATTAAAAAAAACTTTGAATCACTTTTTTTTCTTTATAAGAACTATTTTGTTTTCTAAAATGTTAACATTCAGTAGATCTAAATTTCATTAAATCGCAATCACAACAAATATAGTTCACCATCAAGGTTAATAGGGCCGGTATTAGAGCCTTTTATTAAAAAGAAAAGACTTTTTTTCTCGCTTATTTTTCAACAATATGGACCGTTCACAATTTTACCTCCCCCTTTTCAAAACTTTAAATGACGATACTGTTTCCATCCCCTCTCACTTATTTTGATCCATTTCGATCACTGTATATACGCGTATGTATGTATGTATGTATGTATGCGCAGGAAGACATTGTTAAGTTACAAATAATGAATTTGGCGGTCAAGTTGTTCCTGACGAA
Source organism: Slavum lentiscoides (assembly GCA_032441835.1). Lineage (NCBI taxonomy): Eukaryota > Metazoa > Arthropoda > Insecta > Hemiptera > Aphididae > Slavum > Slavum lentiscoides. The sequence goes on from CM063709.1 coordinate 2,126,140, forward strand.
TCCTGCGCAGACGACGTTACTGTGCCAATACGTGTTGAAACAGGCGAAATACGATCAAAATTACGACATCCGCGATCGGTCGAGATTTCTGAACAACATACTGTTTCCCCCGGAGCAGTTCAAGGACAGCGTATTGAGCAAACACGCGAACAACATATTCCTGGCTGAAAAGCCCGCCCCGTTATTGCAGTCGAATTTCGTCGGTAATTATATAAACTGCTATTATTATTCGTCTATACTCTATATAATATTATTACATTGCGTACGTGTACAGCAGCTGTATATTATTATTATATTGAGAAACTGTGTTATTAAAACGCGCGAAAACGGTCCGATAAAATACTCGGTACATATTTAATGCGTCGTGTTGAGAAAAAATAAAAAATTCTAATCCAACTTTCGCGTCGGCGGCTTGGCCGTTCGCCGGTTTCTATTGAATCAATATTTTTGGGAAATATATCGAAAAAACGTGTTTTTTGATTTGTACAAATTCGTTTTTGTAAAGTTGCGTGCGACACGTAGAGACGATTTTCATTATACTTTCCAAAAATTTATTTGTCCGTTAAAGGAATATTTATTTATATATATTTTACGCCTGAGCGGCCAGTAATTCAATTAAAATTACAATGGTGTAACTTAAACCAATAACAGGTTAATGAGGCCAGGACTAATAATTAAGACGGCGTAACGTCCTGTGTAAAGGATGATTGTGTTCATAGGAGGTGTGATGGTGTAGACTGTAGAGGCTCATAATGGGAATGATTTCTTGTGTTGTGTAAGGGGGTATGGAATGAAATAGAAGAGAGGAGAGATCGGATGCATCTAGAGAGCCGTTGAGAAGGGATATGATGAGAGAAGGTCGGCTTGACTTATATAAGATTTATACTTTTTCAAATGAATAACCGATTGAAAAACGAATTTTAGATGTAAAAATAGTTAAATGCCGTAGATTTAATAAAATCTGTAGAAAAAAAAAAACTTTTTCGCGTGTATATATAGATCGCGAAGAATATCAAATGGGTTCATTGTCGCATTACATCAATTGTCGAGCGATCGGATACCAAGACCTGCCGCAATTCCCCGACTTGCCAACGGACTCGAGCGTTCGTTGCGTAGCTGTGCCGGAAGAAGAACAAGAAAAACCCGCGAAGCCGAACAAGGCCGAGAGAACGGCCGCCGCCAACAAGAAGAAAACGTTCTATTCCGACTCCGAGAACGGTAATTCTGAAGAGAATTCTGACGATGACGACGACGATGACAGTTCGGACGACTCCGACTCTGACACTACAGATTCGTCGTCGGATTCGAGTTACGAAAAAATAGAACCGCAGGTAAAATCAAATTGGTTTTCCAAAAAAATGTGTGTATATAGTTATAAATGGGCGGACACCGAATAGCAAAAAAATAACGTTCGTCGATGAGTGGTCTTCAAAGCGTATTTTTAATAAAAGTCAAACGTTTAAGGGACTGCAGCATACTTGCGGCTCTAAAAAAATTAGTTAGTTAATGTAGCAGGTAACTCTTACTCTGATTGAAGACAGTGGCAGTTATAAGGTGAGGGCGATAGGTGGATCGCCCCCATAGGATTTGATATTTTAAAATTTAGTATGTCTCTGACTTAATAGCACCGATTTGTGTCATGTAAGTTGGTCCAATTATGTTATGGTTATGCTCCATTTTCGCCCCCCCCTTGAACATCATGTATAAGTCGACTGACGATCAGCGCGTACGGTACACGCTGACGGTGCGCGCTGATCATCGGTCGTGATCCAGTGTTTAGTTTTAGTGCTTAGCTGACGACAAACTCGGTCGGTCGTGTACAATGTAAACGAATAAATCTGTAAATGTGAGTAAACGAGTAAATGTGTAAATAACGTGAAAGTATAACGAGAAAAGATGAATCCTTACGTTCATTTAATTTAATTGAAATACGCAAAATAATAATATTAATAATATTAATAATAATAATAATAATAATAATAATAATAATAATAATAATAATAATAATAATAATAATAATAATAATAATAATAATAATAATAATAATAATAATAATAATAATAATAATAATAATAATAATAATAATAATAATAATAATAATAATGAAGATTGCATACACACGTACGATCGGTCGCTCGGTCAGCGTTAAACTAAAATATCCGCGTTTACCGACATAGCGCGTCAGTCGACCGTAATAAAACGGGAAAAGAAAGTAGTCGCCAGATAGCGCTACAACACAATATAGAGGGCGTGGCAGAAAGGTGCATATAAATAGCGGTCCGAAACCATCGGACCGCTCAGTGTAGTCACGGCGGTGAAGCGCGAACAACGTAGTTCGCGTCTGACTGCGGTATATGTGGTGTGTTCGAGACTGACCGCTATTTATATGCGCCTTTCTGCCACGCCCTCTATGTTGTGTCGTAGCGCTGTCTGGTGACTACTTTCTTTTCCCGTTTCATTATTATTTCGTTTATGTTCCATGCACGTTGTTCTTCCTTTTTCTACATCTGCATTTCGTCTCGGTACATTAATAGATTTTTCTTTTTGATCATTACTCGTCGATGTGGATATTCCATTGGCAGAGGGGGTTGACTCCATTTTTACCCCCCTCCCCTTGAACATCATGTATAACTGTCACTGATTGAAGACGCATCTTGAGTATGGCAAATTTTCTTGCCTAAAAATAATAAAAGTATTTCGCATGTGGTTGTATCGTTATAGAAAATTAACCCCGTCGAATTGTCGTGAAAAACCTGCACCTCGAATAGGTAACAATAGGAATATCGGAATCAGTTTTCAGCAGCTAAATATATATTATGAATTTTCAAAACCGATATTGAAAAAAGGGTAGCCAGCCGTGGGTGCAGTTGTGGATGTCGCTTGAGTGAATTACTTGGATAAGGTTTTAGAGTTTTGTTGTTACTATATAAATATGAAAGCATAAATCACATTGCATTCGATAAAAACGATCCTGAGCGGAGAGCTTCGCTTTGTAATAATATACACTTTGTCGGGAAATTTAATGTAGTGAAAAATAAATGTAACAGGATTGTCAAGATTTTTATTTAATTTTTGAATATAGTTGAAATAACGTATGTTGTATAAGATGTTCAGCCCTTAAAATCAAAACTTACACTTTTTATGTATTTAATAACTCGACATCTAATAAATGCTAAAAGGATCCCAAAATTGTAAGAAAATTTCTTTTGTTGAAAATTTTTTTTTTTTACGTGTATATAGAGCAATAAGTTACGTATTCGGCGTATATATTTCGAGATTCTAAGACTATTATTTTAGTAGTTTTCGTGCCGCGTTCGAAAACTATTGCAAAAATAGTGTTTTTCTTCCGATTTTTTGGATCGTTTTAAATTACGCATAAAAAAATTATTGAGAAAAACCGAAAAACGTTTCAAATAAAGTACCAATTGTAGATATGATTTGCTACCGGAACGTAAAGGAGATCATCCGAGCATTCTTTCTAATCGAACATTTGTACGTAGAAAAAAAACATCATCGTTAAACCAATAGCTTCTTCGCTTTGCTCATATATATATTTTTTGTAAATTAATTTATATAAATGAATATAATTATATAATAAATTTGTGTAAAACGTAGGTTTTATTTATTTGTTTTTATTAGAAAAACGTAAAATCTGTGAATTTCGTCGGTTCCGAAAGCGAGTCCGTAGAAAGCGACAGCAGCGAAGAAATCGTCGTCGTCGCGGCGAACAAAAAAGAAACGAAAACGTCGTCGGGACCGGCCAAGAGCAACGTGGACTTGTTGTTAGAACTGGACGATTGTGAGTTTCTTTTATAACGTTATCACGCAATCGATATTAGTCGATTTACTCGACTATATCGCCTGCTATAAATAATAGTAATTTTTACCATTTTTTTTCCATACGAATAAACACGAAATATGTGTATAATATTTTATTTATAATCTTATAAAATATATATAGTCGCTCCGGTCGGACAAACTCTGGTGCCGTCATTCGGAGGAGATATTCTCTCCCCGGCAAGCAACGTCGGTCAGTTGTCGTCGTCGTCGTCGTTACTCGTCAACGCGCTCAATCCGCAACATTCTAGAAAGGTAAGATTATGGATGCATATATAATATATCCGGAGATTTGGGAGAGGTGGGCAGAGAAAGAAAGCGGTGATTAAAAAAAACTCTGTACTCGGGATTCGGGAGAAACGTTTTTTTTTTTTAGGATATTTCTATCTTATTAAAATTTGTATGATCCGCTTATATTGCGGACGGAAAGTCATATACCTAATACGTATTTTCATAATATTAATTTACATAATAGGTCGTCGCTCCGAGTTTCGTGCCGTCCGCGAAAACGGAAATACTGAACAAAATAAAGGGACACAACGAACTGAGCATATTGGCGCGTTTCACTAGAAGCCCTCACGCGTTGTCGCCCAAAATGATCAGCGTGGAGTTGAGCCTGACCAATCACGATAAAAAAGAAGCGCTCGCCAACATCCATTGGACCCAAAAGGTATGTAAGACGCGGTAGTTATAGGTTCTTAACATTTTTTTTTCGCTTTTGGTCACCAACCCGTTTAGGTTTTTAAAACGAGCAAACATTTCGTTTGAAATAATTTTTTTTAGAAAAAATAAAACCATATCTCGTAACGTCGTATATTTAGGCGTACTTACATAGTATATGTGTGTGTGTATATAGAGTATGGACATGAGCATTCACAACTCTACCCCCATCGTGCAACTGTTACCCGGTTCGGTTACTCTAGGCGCTCTCGGGGTCGATTTCAAGGATTCCATTCAACCCCTCGTCCTGGAAGTCTCGTGGTTTACCGCCGGCATGGAACGCAAAAGCGAAGTTGTGTTGCGCGTGCCCATCGGCGAACTCTTCCAGCCGTTGTCCATGAGCGAGGAAGATTTTGTCAGCGAACAAGGTAAATAAACACTTACGGAATTCGTCGGAGCGCTTATTGAACATTTTTTTCTGCATTTTATTGCAAAATCTCAGAATTGAAATTACTGAGACGTAGTTTTTACTATCAGTCTTTTCATTTACATCAGTAAATCATCAGCTGGATCGTCGGATTTTTTAAATAATATATGCGTAGTTCGTTCCGTACTTGTGGCGGTCCGTTTTGATAGATTCTACAAAAAAAATGTATGTTTTATACTTTCAGGCAAACTCAAGGGGATGAACGAACACATGGCCAAAGTCGGCTTGATAAACGCCGGTTTAGAAATACCGAAAGCCGTTTTTGAAATAGCCAACGTTGCGCGCGTTATAACGGGAAAAGAGAACACGTTTAGGTAATTTTTTTTAGTATTTTTAATTTTTAAATATGTTTTGGTATACGTTTTAATACAGATATTAAAAAAAAAAGATATTTATTAATTTAAGTAAAAAATAGCGGTAGCTCTTCCATACAACAGGTATACGTAGATAATAGCGGAGGCGTTCGTTTGAAATTAAAATTCGCTCTATATGCACGCCACAGATGATACGAGTAGTTCACAAGTAAAAAAAAAACGTTTGAAACAGGAAAATATTAGTAAATTATACTGAATTTTGGAAATTCTCAATTTTCTGACCCGTTATAAGAGATCAGTGATTCTGTAGATTTGTACAGAGCTGAAGTGACATCAGAGCCCAGAGGCGTATTTAGGAATTTTCAAAGGAAGGATGAGATAATTTTTCAATATTTAAGTCGTGGGGACTTTACCCCTCCACCCAATCAGTCTGTTTTTAATATTATAAAATTAATTTTTTTCAAAATGAACGCAAAATATGTTTTAAAAAAAAAAAATTAAGCTTGAAATAATAATTGGTAGCTTTCTGTGGAGTTCAGTGTCAGATATAATTTTATAAACGTCAGAAACAGCCGTTTTAATTTTTTTTCTTAGGTCATAAGGGGGGGGGGAGGGAGTTTAAACCCGGTCGACCCCCCTCCCATAAATACGCCACTGTCAAAGCCAAAGTGTCTCAAACGTCTCGAATCTGGACGAGAAAACGGTTTTTGTTACCGTTTTAAAACCGGCCTTAAGGAGATTGAAAGCGGGCATTTTCTGTCCTTGTTTTACACACACGAAACATAGCAAAATAGACATTTCCTACTTCCAACGCGTACCGTTCCATCTAGTGATACGATAAGAATTTTGAAAACAGATTTGAATTCCTCGTGAATTTGGCTATAGAACAACTATCCCACTTTTTTCATTTTTTTTATCTTAAGACCTTCAAAAATTGATTATTAGCAATTTTTTTTTTATTTTAAATTGGTTCAGTTAATTATTTAAGGATTTACGAAAAGAAATTTAAAATGTGGGAAAGTCGATCTCAAGTAGACTTCACGACGAATTCAAATCTGTTTTCAAATTTCTTATCGCACCACTAGATGGATCCGGTACGTTGGAAGTAAGAAACGTCCATTTTGCTGTGTTTTGTGTGTGTACGACGAAGAGAGAAAATGCCCGCTTTCAATCCCCTTAATAGACGTTTAAACGTTAAAACCTTCATTCTCGAACGAAAATGATTAAGTTTCGCTCGTACTATTTTTTTTTTTGAAAAGCCGTCTCCGGTCTTGTAAAGTATTACTTGTGATATAAGAAAAATGCGTATGTTTACTGTTGGGTCCATATAGCTCCCTCGAACGACGTCCTCGCGAGAAGGACATCGCCTCCTCGTTCGTTCGCCGGAATTCGCGGCACGTCAATTTCCGACAGGCGAACGTGTATGCGGTTCCGGTGCGACGCGGACAAATTCGAGGGGAAAAAAAGTTATCATAACAATAATTTTTTCGCGTGCCCTGTACGTTTCAGGTTCAGCGGACAGACTTTGTCGTCCAATTGTCTCGTTTTACTCACCGTTACCACCACCAAACGCGACGGTGACGAACGTTGTTCGGCGACGTTGTGCGTTAATTGTGAGAAAATGGTCGTCGGTTCGGTGTTCTTGAACGAGATCAAAGGGTTGTTGTCCCAGCAGTGACCGAGTCGGTGAACGTCTTAATGACCACATGTCCATTACATATATATATATTTATATATTAATTAACGAGTTAATAATTGTATTTATATATTATTCCGATGCGCGCGACAGTGCGTTACTATAATTATATATTATTATTATTATTTTTTTTTTTAAACAATTTTTTTGTTTATAATATGTTATATCGTAATAGTTTATTCAACTTTTTTTTTTATACGTATTTTTCTAGTTCTTAATGTTTTAATTATAAATCCATCTTTGAATTATTAAGACTCCGTATTCGTAGTTATTGTTTACAATCGATTGTTTTTTTCCACTTTGTTTCTGAAATTATTTATTATTAAACGTATATATTAATAATATAAAATAATAATTAATATCGAGCAAACTAAATATATATATATATATATATTGTTAAAAGTGTACCTATACTATATTACAAATAAATTACGATTTTATAATTGTTTATAATATTTACTTGGAAATAATAAAAAGAATTATTGTGTCTGAGAAAATTGTGTTAATATAACATTCGTATCGGAAACGTTTTTTTTTCGTTATTTATAGAGTAATAGCATACATACGTAGGCGATCCGATAAGTACTTAGCCTCACCGCCCGATAAGGTCATTATCGCAAATGAAATTTATTGCCGTGTAGTATATCGTCGTAGACGTCTACTGTTAAAATTTCAGCCGAATCGGACTATTATAGTTGTGTTTTGACCACGTGTGAATACGGGCGTGTCCACGGATTTTAGTAAAATGGAAAAAGAGCAATATCGGTCGGTGATTCGATTCTTGTTTTTGGAAGGGAAATCACGCATCGAAATCAAAAAGCGCTTAGATGCTGTGTACGGTGACTTCTCCTTCGATGGCGACCGTTAAAAATTGGTTTAACGAGTTTCAACGTGGTCGCACGTCGGTTTTTGATGAGCCACGCCCAGGTGCCCCGAAAACGGCTACCACGGAGGATAACGTGACAAAAGTCCGCGATCTCGTATTGGCAGACCGCCGATTGAAGGTGCGCGAGATAGCTGGGACAGTAGGCATCTCTAAAGACCGCGTGGGTTATATCCTGCATGAAATATTGGGCATGCGAAAGCTGTCGGCGCGATGGGTGCCGCGTTTGCTCACTCCGGACAACAAGCGCAACCGCGAGACCACTTCAGAGCAGTGTTTGACGCTATTCAAGCGCAATCCGAAGGAGTTTCTGCGTCGTTTCGTGACCGTCGACGAAACATGGATCCACTGGTACACACCAGAAACCAAGGAACAGTCGAAACAGTGGACTTTACCCGGCGAACGTGCTCCGAAGAAGGCGAAGACTGTCCCATCAGCCGGAAAAGTGATGGCCACCGTTTTTTGGGATCCACAAGGTGTGATCTACATCGACCACCTGGAGAAGGGCAAAACGATCACAGGACTCTACTATGCTGAATTATTAGGCCGATTCGATGCCGAATTGCAGAAAAAACGGCCCCATTTGGCGAAGAAAAAAGTGCTTTTCCACCAAGACAACGCACCGGCTCACACCTCCGCTGTCGCCACGGCTTAATTGGTCGAATTAGGCTACGAACTACTGCCCCATTCACCCTATTCTCCAGATTTGGCCCCATGCGACTACTTTTTGTTTCCAAACTTGAAAAAGTCACTCGCCGGGCAGAAATTTGATTCGAATGAGGAGGTCATCGCCGTCACGGAGGCCTACTTTGCAGACCTCCCGAAAACGTATTTTTCAGACGGGATAAAAAAGTTGGAGAATCGCTGGGTCAAGTGTATCGAGCTAAAAGGAGATTATGTTGAGAAGTAAATCGCTACTTATCCAAAATTTTTGAATTTCGTTTGTAGGCTAAGTACTTATCGGACCTACCTACTTATGCTCCAAACTGTATTATATGGATGGCCGTACGTATCCGGTTTTTGTAAAACTCGTAAAAAGTTCTTTAAGACTTAAAAATGAACCGTTTTCTTTTTAATTTCATACAAAAGTTTTCTTGAGTGTATTGAAAAAAAAAATCGTCGAATCCCAGTAAAATCATGCCCTTAGCCTTGAATATCGTTCCAAAATCAAATAAACGGGGGGTTTTTTTTTTTAAATTCTAATTAAAGCGTCGATTTTATTATATATTTTAATACAGTACACAGACGCGCAATAAAAATGTCGATACATATTAATCAATTTTGAAAATTTATTTAAAGTTTCGATTACGTTTGAAATTTAAATCGCGAGTTCGTAATATTTTTGAAATGTATTAAAACCGATTGTTTTCGCGTAATAATACGAATTTTTACTTTATTCGAATTGATAACGTTTAAAATTGAATCGCCGAGTAGAAAAAGGATAATATTCCAAAAATACGAAGAAAAAAAAACCGAGATAGCCATTTTGTAGCCAAGACAAGTTTTTACTTATTATAAAATTTAAGGAAATAAACAGTTTATATTAATTTTCCGAAAGTGTTGGGTTAAAGGAATATTATCTTTTTTCCCACTCAGCTGTTCGATTATTATATATTAATATTACATTTATAACACCTGACAACTGGATAGGCGCAACTGGTATTCAAACACATTCTATCAAATTCTAAATCGTACTTATACAAGTTAAATTTTTTCGAATCCATATAGTATAATAAGGGGAAAATGGCGGAACATGTGCACTTTGCAGGGCACAGATTTTTTTTATGGTTTTTTTTTGGACGAAAAGAACGATATAGTGAAATCAGAATTTGCTGCGGGACGGACTCGTACCTATAGTGTAAGAGTCGTGGTCGAAAACTTTTTTTTTTAAATTTAATATGCGCGTTTTTTGACGCTTAAAAAATCAAGGGAACGACGTTCAGAACAGTCATAATTTTTTTTACTCAAATTTTAAGCAAAAAATAATTTTTTCTCCGACAACTTTGGTGAAAAAAATGTGCGATTTTTCGAATTATTTCGTTCGATTCTGCTCGTTTTATTTCGAAGTTTTCGGCGAAGACACAATTATCGTTCTACGATTTTTTTTTTTCACTCGTGTTAATGTATAGGTACATTTTATACTCGTACATTCATATGTAAAACGTTGTTTCCTGTTTTATGTATTTTGTCGGCTTGTCTCGTTGTCCGGTCTAGTGAAACTGCAGGAACTCATAACGGAATATTTATAATATATACATATTTTATTATAATATATGAACACGGTCGTTGTTTTCGCAAGACCAAACTGTATAATATGTTGTCGCGGAGTCGGCGGCGGTGGTGGTGACGGTGGTGGTGGTGGTGGTGGTGGTATACAGAGACATTAGCCTCCTTGGGATTTCGCGAAGATCGGCCAGTGTCTTTCTGCAGTCGCCACAGTCGTTGAACTGCCGAATCGTGCTTGAATCGTGCGAGTGCATAATAATTCAGCGATTTTAACCGCGATTCCCACGTCGTCTCGTCGTAACTCCTGAACCGCGTGAGTAATTATTTGATATAATTTTATATTTATTTATTTTTTTAATAATTACGTATTTTATTTATAACGATTTCATTAACCTTAATACCTGGCCGAGTGAAGGGGTTTATAAGTATACAAATTACTATATGGCCTGGAGGTGGTACTCTTTTTAAATGTCGATAGCAAAAGTAAAAAAAACGAGTCAAATCGGATTTTTTTAAAAAAACTAATTTTATTTATTAATAATAATAATAATAATAATAATAATAATAATAATAATAATAATAATAATAATAATAATAATAATAATAATAATAATAATAATAATAATAATAATAATAATAATAATAATAATAATAATAATAATAATAATAATAATAATATAGTATAATAAAATGAGATAAGACTATATATATATATATATATGTATATGTATAGTTTTTAAATTTTAAATTGATGTTTGACTCGGTATTGATTAACAGTATAGGGTAATTAATATAAATTCATTAATCCTTGCGCTGGAGGTTTCGTGGCTCCTGAAATAGCAGAGATATTTTATACTCACTGCTGCAGTCGGCAATATTTTATATACCTATACGTATAACGCGATCATAAATCAATCATTTTCAATTTTAATATTTACCAATTTTTTTTTTTTGTATTTAAAATATCGTTTAAACCATTAATATATTTCAGTCTAAATTGATTTACTATTTTTTTTTTATAAATACCTAATTTTTATTTTATTTTTTTAAAATTAAAATACGAATGGTTCATTATTATTTATATATTAGCATATTCAAATTTAAAATAGCGGGTGAGTGTAGTGTCCTAAGCGCATTTAAACGTATAAGCAATGTTTCCCTTCCACCTTTTTTTCCCCGACAGTGGCAACAGTATGATCTACGGCGGCGCGTTGATGCAGTGATTAAAAATAAGCGATTTGTAATCGTTCTCCCATATTTCGATTGTAATATTTTTGTGTTTAAACGCGTTCGGACGAGTCGATCAAAAAAAAATTCTTTTTTTTTCGCGTGCGATTCGAATAAAACGCAATTTTTTTTGCTCTAAAAATCGCGAATTACCGCTTTATTATGTATTTATGTGTATATATATATATTAAAAAAATGGCGCGATTTACTCTAGTGTAATTCTTTTACGTAACCTGTGTATTATGCGTCTACCAGCTGTTTGATATGGCGCAAATTATCGAATTCGATTTGCAGACCGTCGGATAGAATGCGAGTCGCCACTGCTCAAACTTCATACGCATAAGTCTTCGTTTTTGATTCTGAAAATCGTGGTGAACCAGATGTTTTGTATTCATACGATAGTGTGCGTAAAAGAAAATTATACAGACAAATCGCAAAATAAAACTGGTAGAATTATCGATTAAAAAAAACACGTGTTGATTTTCGTAAAATAGCATTTCTTTTTCGTTATTTTAAAAAACGACACAAAACGCTTGAAACCTGAAGAATTAAAAAAGTCTTGTCAGACTTTTACGCTGCGTATGACTAGGACGGAAGACGCCGCGGTGTAGTTGGGAATTTAAGGCGAAGAAGTCTAAGAGAATTATACGAAGCGCTTACATAATATGTACTGCAGACATCGCAGTATTTTCTAAAGACATATATATTTTTAAACTTTAGAGTTTGTGGTTTTTTTCATAATACCACGCGTGTAAAACGTATTCGATTTTCATATATACATATATTTATAATCTCAAAAATCGTTTTTACGCGGTTTTAAACATTATTGAATACGAATAATTTTTTCTCGTTTTCGTATTCGTATACCAACGAATGGATGATGAACTTCAATGGGTCAGACTCGAAGTTATTAACCTGCAATCGCCCTTGTTCGCAAAATACGAAACTCGCGTTAATGATATTATATATATATATATATTTTAATTTCCCACGAAACTGTATGTATATATATATTATTATAATATGAAACGAGCGTATTAATAATTAATAAGTAATTAGATGTACGCGCGTTTTTTTTTTTACACCGTGTGTATGACCTCTCACTGCGTTTTCTTCTTTGACTGCGTACAACATGAGCTGTGTTACTCGCATATTATTATATACAGTCGCAGTATTTTTCGAAATGGTTTTTTTTTTAATTGCACAACCCACGCGTCGCGTCCTCAGACGAAATAATAATAATATGTATAATTGCTAAGACAACGACGGAGGAATAGGCATGTAATTTACCATCTATAACATAATTTTAAGTATATACAGACGAGTGTGGTGTTCGGTTTACAGTTATTATTATACGTGCGTATTTTTTATATATTATAAAGAAGAGCGTTGCATAAATGTTTGCAAAAACCGATCGAAAACCGCTATTAACGTACGCGCAGAAGCGTAAACGAACTAATAATAATAATAATAATACTGGATTTTAAATATATTATTATGTCCGTTGTATAAGCAGGGATGGGCTGCGTGTTTTTTTTTATAAGTATTTCAAAATATTTTTTGTACTATACGTCATACCTATATACAATATACTTTAAAAGTCTCATTTCGACTGTACAGATCTGAGCGTCGGTTTTTCACGCTGCAGACATAACTGCAGTACGATCAGTGGCCGAAGTCACCTCGGGGATGTATTTCATTTTTCCCGTTCGGACGAGACATACGCGCGGAATTCACTGAGCCCATTGATTGAACAAAAAACCGTAATGAAATTCTCAAACAATTTTTTTATGTCGCCTGCTGATACTTGAATTTTTTTTCTCTTTTAAAAAACGAAAAAGAAAAATGTATTTCGTACTTGATATATACAAAAACACGTTTTTACAATCCTCGGTTTTACGATAGTTTTGCAAGCGCATTTATACCGCAGCTACGCAAGGAAGCGTTTCCGATTAATTTGTTATTAAAACAATATATTTTTAGAATAATTGTAGTGTTTTGAAAACGCGCAAAATGTCAATATATATTTATAATACGTTGAATATTTTTTTGTTACGTACATTTGAATTTTTATAGAATGTTTACTCGATAATAATGTGGTTCGTCGGTGTATTTTTTATACGACTTTAGACCTAAAAGTTGGACGAAAAGCTGGACCCGCTCTTCGTGTGAATCGAATTCAATTCGGGCGGAGGGGGGAAACTCTTTTCTATATAGATTATTATGAAAATCGATTTTTGATATTTTCATTTAAAACCGTACTTATGTCATTTTTTTTTTTTTTACACGTTTAAACCATTATTGTTCCAATCACCATCTCTCTTAACAGCCCGCAGGGTTAGCAGCAACCTTTCAATTTTCTCGCGCCTGTCTTCTATACATTTACTCGGCTCGTGTATTCCAGTGACATCCAGTAGCTTCCTCGGCTGTTTTTCCCGTCTTTGAATTCTTCCTAATACAGATTGTTGTGCCGTAGAGTTATGCGCTATGCAGTCTTATTAGTTCAGTTCTCCTGTATAATTTGCAGAGTTTTTAGAAAACTTCTTTCTTCTCTCGTTCTACGGCAAAATTTGTTTTACGATCTATTCAACTTATTTCAATAGAATTCTTCTGCAGTAGCCTCGAATGCGAGTAGTTTTTTTTTTTTTACTTCGACGGTCTTCCTTATATAGTCCGTTCCTCACTCTATAAAGCGCTACGCTCCAGATATATGTATGTCATTAGAGTAGGTTTATCCTATAATTTCCGCCGATGTCTACATTTCTGGAAGTTAGTTTCGCTTCGCTCAGTTACTAAGATGAAAAAAAAAAAATTCTAAAACGTTAGTTTTTTTTTTATCGATAATCCATTTTATATCGTCCTGTGATCAAATATTATATGATACGTCCTGCTACAGTATATATATATATATATATATATATATATATATACGTACGCAGGGTTAGGAGCGGTATTAATAGGATAACGATACGACGATATTATATAATTTTGTACGTAGCGTATTTCATCGTTCTGCGTTCACACGATCTATATATTTTATGCAGTAATAACGATCGAGAGATCGAGATCGCGATCGCGGACGTTGTACCGATGGATTTGAATGGGAACGATGATTATTATGATTTATATTTTACCGCGCTCGGCGCGACATTATTGTAATAATATATTATTATCTCGAGTACACCGCGGTACGGACAGCGAGAGAAATTATTGCGTGAATAATAATATAATATATGTTTTAATATAATTAATGTACGTCTTTCGTTGCTATATATTATTTAAAACAATTAATATACGGTGGGAAAAATCGTTAAACGGGACTTATAGGTAGTAATTATACTATACTTGATAATATCAGTGGCGTATTTACAGGAAGGGGGGAGGGGATTCTGACTCCTCAGAACCAAAATAATAAATAGAAAATACTGTATTATACAGTGCAGTGTAAACGTTAATCGAAAACACTCAATATCTTTGCGCAGAGTCATGCTATTCGAATTTTCATTTTTTAGTCAATTTTTATAGTTAATTATACAAATTTTTATGCCATTCGAACTTTTTTCTGTTGGTTAGATACGCTCGTGCGCAATACAACTTTTTTTTTTCTTAAATGGCAACCCCCTTTTCGACCACTGGTTATTTTTATTCGTATTTTTTTTTTAAGAATTTTAGTGGTCTAATCAACTTTCTAGGTCCATAATTAGCTGAGCTACGGTTATTTCAATTTATTCGAAAATTTTCACGAGAATTTGTAATATTTTTGCCGTTATACACGGACATTTCTTAATCACAGAGGTTGGTTCGGTCACTTTACCGTTTATTTTATGTTCCACAATTGTTTTTTAACTTGTGATTTTGAACTTGGATTCGTATAAAATACGTGTAGATACAGAATTTCTTCTTTACAGATTTGTTTGAAATGCGCGTTCGGTCATACTTTACGTTGCCGGCGGCAGCTGTACAGACAATGGATATCGCGTGAACGACGACGTCGGGGAGAGAAAACGTTTTAGAAAATTATTCGATTTCCCCCGTCCTCGTATCGTTCCGAACGAAAATTTACACTGTGCGTAAACGAACGGAAAAAAATCGGCGTTTTTATTTGTTTTTTATTCGCTAATTAAAAAGGAGGAAAAAAAATTATTACACAGCAATTTTCCACGAAACAAAACCGCGCGATTTTCCAGTCCGTAATGTGTACATAATAGGTATGTACCTACTACACGGATGATGCGAGAGTTCACCAAACCGTGATTCCTCCGCGAATAATGTGTACATAAGAAACGCGACTATGCCGAAAAAAAAAACACTGCCGGGTTCGATTGCTAGACCGAGTTGTTTACCATGACGCCTACTATACCACCACCTCGAGCTACCGCTATCACAGTGAATGCGTTATAAACAATTATTTATTTTCATGAAATTATAATAATAAACGGAATTCACGGGGCAACGAGCTCGTGTAACGAAAATGAGTGCGAGGTCGATGGATTCGAGTGTCTATACTGCAGCGGTTAGGTACAGTACTTATACAAAGGAATCGCGGTGGTTCCGAGGGAAAAGCGAATGAAAAAACGGGATAAAGTGTGCAGGAGCTGAGACAGGGTCATGTGTTTTGTGTGGCGCGACGAGACGAGGATTTGAAATGTAGATTTTCACAAAACTGCAGTAGTGAAGCCAGACGCAGATGTTGTACGGTTCGGAATGTCGTTGGGCGGTGGATAGCAACAGACGGAACGGAGGACGAGTGTAGTAGCGGAGACGAGAATGCTAAGACGGATGTGAAGCGAGTAACTATAGGAAGGATAGAATAAGAAACGGATAAATATTATATATTGTGGAGAAAATGAGAGGGATTACGTTGAGATGATTCGGACGTGTTAGGAAAAGAGGACGGATGGAATTGAGGGTTATACGAAAACAGTTGGTTACCAAGAGGTGCATCAGGGAGTTCGTGGTTTGTGGAACAGCTGCGTAGGACTAGAGTGACCAAATCCATGTAGTTGGGAGTTTAAGGCGAAGGAGTATGTAGGAGAATTATTTATTTTCGCCGGTGACCCATTCGGATCAGATACACGGTTCGAATTTTCGGCGTACGCGACATATTATACAGGGTGCAATACTATATAACATCGGTTTTAGAATTTTTGTTTTGCTTTTTCAATAATAATTTTTACACGTCTGCTCTACTATTCATTATACGATGTGTATTATAGCGTAACATTTTAGATTCTGAACGAAGCAAAAAATGATATAATGTTTTTGCAATCATGTGGTTTTTTTTTGTCTTTGAACATACGTTTTCTGCGTGTAGAAAGAGTGCTCGGATAATCTATTCGCCAGCTTTACGTGTCCCGGTAGTTATTGGTACTTTGACGCGTTTTGCGATTTTCCTATAGAAATTTCCGTAAACGTGATTAAAATCGACCCGAAAATTGTAAAAAAAAAGCACCCGGTTAAACTCGTCGCCATTGAACGCACGGACGATTTTCGTATTTTTTTTTTTGAAAACTCAAAATGTAATACGAACTTGGACATTAATCACGTAGCCAAATAAACCGTTAGCGTCGTCCAGAATCGAATGATTTTTCTTATCTATATCGCTTTCATTTTTCAGTGGCACAATTTAGTTAACATTTTTGGCGTTGGCACCACAATAGTGTACCGCGGATTCGCGCGAAACGTTCATTTTCTTATACCGATTCCGAACGCGTGTTTTTAGTTTTTTAAGATTTTTAAAAAATTTCCGTTTTTTCTTCTTATACTATTTATGCAAAAACAAAAAAAAAATGATAAAAACTCAATTACGGTTGAAAATCGGTCGTTTTCCGGCTACTAACAACTGAAATTCATATTGTTAATTAAAGTTTTTTTTTTTTAATCTACACTACTGTGGTGTACGCACTCGCTCGGTATTCGCGGGAGATAAAAAAACTCGTTTAATGTGTTCAGATCGGACGAGCACGCATTCGACACGGGACGCATTCGTCGTCGTCTGTTTTGCAGAGTACCTCGTGCACGACGCCGGCGCGGCCGCGGTTTTCGCGATGAACCCGGTTCTGGCGGTGGTGGCCCAGCAGCTGCTGATGGTGATCGCGTGGTCGCACGCGTCGGCGCACGCAAAAGCCGACGAGAACGAGAGGCACGGCCGGTACCCGCGGTCGGCCGAGGTGGAACTGCGGAACCTGCGGAACCACAAGTTCGTCACGTCCAACGGCTGGACGGAACGGATGCAACGGCCGCGGCCCGAGGTCAACGTGTACTCGCGCGTCCAAGAGTACCCGTCGCCGCCACCGCCGACGCCGTCGCAGCCGACGGCGGCCACCGAGGCGGTCGCCTTATACCGGCAACTTCAACACGACAGCAGTTTCTACCAGCAGCACCAGCAGCAGCAGCAGCCCGTCGTCCGGACGGCCAAGCGGATCGTCTACTACGCGACGCTGCCGGACGTGGTCCGCCAGCCGCCGTCGCCGTCCCGCTATCCGGTCGACCCTTACGCGGCGGTAGGGCCCGCCGGCGGCGTGCCCTACACGGCCGATTTCCGGCAGTTGCACGACTCCAACAGGTAATCGCCCTGTGTTTGATGTACAAGATGCTTTACGGGACTTTGGTAACAGTAATTTTTTCTCCATTACTCATACGCAGTGTTTTTTTTTTGGATCTAAACAATTTTTTTTTTTTTTTACTTAAGAACGCAAAAACGAGTAAACTTTAAAAAAAAAATGTTTACCAAAGTTATCGGATTTTTTGGGGAAAAAATTAGGAAAATCGAATTTTCGTATAAAACTTTAAAAACGTTAGAACATGCACGGGCACCAAACAGCCGGTCGTGCGGGGAAAGGCTCTTGGCACCGGAAACAAACACTCGAAATTGTACGATGTGGACTCTTAACTGTTGCACTATATATATATATAGGAACCGCGCGCCGTCGGACTCGCAACGGAACCGTCTGGTGCAACAGTCGTACGGGAACGCGTACACCCGCGACGGCGGTGCAGGCAGGGGCAGTGGCGGCAGGGGCGGCAGCGTGACGTCGATCACGACGTCCAAGTCGGCCGCAGCGGTGTACGACAGCAGGTACGACGAACCGGCCGAGTTCCGCGGCGACCAGTTCTACCGGCCGCCGAGCGAGTTCGCGTCCAAGTACCCGTCGTGGGCCGACCCGTTCTACAAGAGCTGGACGTCGCCGGCGTCGTCGTCTTGGGGGGACAGGCCGTCGTCGGCGTACGGTAACATCATCAACAACCTGCGGCAGCACAACAGGTTCCTAGGGCCGTCGTCGTTCTCGTCGTGGGACAGGGAACCGCCGTTGACCGGCGGCGGCGGCAACAGGTTCGTCGGGCCGTCGTCGTCGTTCTCGTCGTGGGACAGGGAGCCGCTGGGCAACGGGTTGGGCGACGGCGGGTCGTGGGAGAACCGGGGCTCGTCGTGGGACGAGAACAGGGCCGCCTCGCCGTGGGACAAGGAACTGGTGGAGGTGCCGTTGAAACGGCCCAACGTTGACGACAACAACGAAAATTACCGGCCGGAAGTGGCGGTCGTGCACTCGGGCGTGATCGACGTGAGAGGCGACCGCAGGTCGAACGGCTCGCCGCCGCCGCCCAGGTTCACTATAGTGGACGTCGACCCGAAACCGTATCACCAGCGGCCGCAGACGGTGCAGCCGTCGCCCATGCGGCACGACAATGACGACCGTAACGTGCAGCGTTACGACGAACCGCCGCGGCAAAAGCCCGTGCGGTACGAGGCGTACACGCCGGTACAGCCGCCCGTCCGTTACGAACAACAGTATCGTCCGCTGCCGCCGCCGCCGTCGTCCACGCGGTACGGACAGCCATCACAAGACAACAGCAACAGCAACAACAACAACAACAACAAACACCACAGTCCGTAAGTCAACAAATGTAAATTGTATTTTTTTGTTACCGTATTACCATAACGGTGGTTTACGACCGGCCGGTGCAGCACCACAAACTCACATCCGCGGTGCAGCCAGGCCAGTGCCCCGGGGAAAGGGCCTAGAGCTAAATTCTCGGGGCTCCGTATTTCTTAAAAATAGACTTTCAGCACTCTTATTATATGAACACCTAGATTAAAGAAGAAAAAAACGAAAAATGTGAGCGACAAATATTAAAATATAGCGAGAAAATTAGGGCGTGTCTGTCGACTATTCGCCCTGCAGGGATTAAACACATAAATTATACGAGTATATAACGCCCAAGCGCACATTTTTCGTTAAACGTAACTTTTTTCCCATCCGCGTCATTTCACGTAATAATAAACGATAAATCATATAAATAAATTAGTGCATCAAACTCGGTCTGTTATGATTTTAATACTTCTTTAAGGTAAAAAAAAAATAGTAAATTTGGGCTTCAATTACGGCGGTAAGTGCCGTAAAATATATTGTAAAACAGATGAGTTGTGCCGGGAGTATGTATATTTATGAAAATATCGAAAACCCTTGTTTTTTTTTTCGAAAAAAAAAATTAAAAATTAGGTTAAAAAAAAGTTTACCGGGTAGACCATAAAAAAAAAAAAAGTAGGTCACAAAAATACCGGATCGACGGGATTCAGGCACCGTTGCAACGCGGTGATGTGACGCGTTACGAAACGGAACGAACATAAAATGACAAGCGATTTAAGAACTAATTACTATAGTAGTACGCATCTCTTCGTTCCATTACACGGATAATTTTTTTTTGTAGAGAAGACGCCGTTTTCTAATGTAAAGTCACGAGTAAAAAAAGTAAAAAAATATTTATTTAACGAGAAAAAAAAACAATGAAAACGAGTAGCATCTAGTCTGGTGCGCGGTCTTCTCTCATTAATGGATTACGGGGATATATTGGACGAGGGATTTTTAGATTTTTTTTTTTTTTACATATTCGCTACCGGAAAGTAAAAGCGTGTATACTGCACTCCGAGCACACCCCTTTTTGTAAGACCAATAAAATTAAAATTCCCATATAAAAATATAGTCCTTGGGAATTTACAATTAACGTCATATTATATAGCTGGTCTCACCCGTTATATGAAAAAAATAATAATCCAAAGCTGATAAAATCGCGACGAATAACGACAGCAAAGGAAGAGAGTAGAATAAAAAAAATATATTGAAAAAACGACGGAAAAAAATGTAGAACGGAATGTATAAAAAAACTTTCTAAAAATAACATTTTTTTTTTTATAAACAAAAAAATATCTTCCTGTAAACGACTGTAGGCACACGCGTATATAGTAGGTGCATCGCGCCTGTTTTCTCCACACAATTCGGTCGAATTTAGATTTTCGTTTTTAGGTGCATTTAGATTAAAAATATACACTCATTTTGAGTGTGCGCGGGGTCTTTAAAATCGCGCGGAAAACGAGAATTGTATTTTCTCTTCTGTCATTTTTTTTTTTTTTTTTTTGTGTCCTTCTAGCCATTACGAGACCATTAAGAACAACATCAACACTCACCAGTTCATGACGAGTTGGACAGAAGTCTCGTCGACTCAGGACGACGTTTCGCCCACGGCTTCTTCGACAGTCAGCAGCAACTCCACCGGCGTGCAAAACAGCCACAAGACCGCCACGGTGGTGGCCGCCTCGCACGCGAACACCACGAGAACTACACCGGACTGATGGAAAACGGTTTTGCGCACTATTTATAATAATAAATAATAACGAATAATAGTAATAATAATAATAATAATAATAATAATAATAATAATAATAATAACAATTAGTAGTAGTAGTAGTAGTAGTGGGTACTTACAGTGGCGCCCAAAGGGGGGTGGGTCAAGGTGGTTCAATTGAACCAGGTAAATTAGGGGGTGGTGCCTTCCTCGTGATTTGTGTGTCCTAAATTATAATTTTTATACGTCATATAATTTGAATATTATCAAATTATAATAGACAGTAATTAATTTATTCAAAATAAATAAGGATTGAATGTTGAAAACGAGTGGGTGGATGAGTGCAGGGGCGTCATTTCAGTTTTTGTTTCCGGTTATGCGAACTTTTAGGCTTGCCGATTTTCACATTTCACCGGGCCATTAAAAAAAATATATATATATAATATATGATTATATACGTATGTAAAAAAAAAAAATCGTAAAATGTTCGTATTTTTTCCTATACAATTTATTTTATTTTATTAAATATATTGGCAGGCGCGTGGAAGCACATATTATATATTTGGTAATAAAGCTGATAAACCAAAAATAAACGTATTACTAAATATATATATATATATATATATATATATTTTTTTTTTTTCATATTATATATTATGAATACATATAATGTATAAGTTAATTATAACGGCGCATTGGAGCATTATTGGCGGGCCAATTGATAATAATTTTTAAAGTTAGTGGTGCCGTCGCATACCCTGCCCCCAAATGACGCCCCTGGGTGAGTGGTGTTTTTTTACTATTTGATTCACATATTTCAAAAGAAATGGGCGCCACTGGGTACTTACTAGAAGTCATGTATTTAATACATATTATATAAACCCGATGAAACGTGTGCGTTTTTAATAATATTGGATTTTATATATTTAAAAAAAGTAATAATAATAATAATAATAATAATAATAATAATAATAATAATAATAATAATAATAATAATAATAATAATAATAATAATAATAATAATATAACGCGCAAATTACATCGAACGACAATATACACGCGCGTTGAATCAAAAATGTTATTTTTATATATTTTATATATTAATGCGCCGAGTGAAAAATCGTATTTCCGATATAAAATGTATTATGTATATATAGATGACACGTTATATTAAACGACGGAAGACAGCGGCGCAATGGGAAATAGAGCTGAAAGTATAATCATTGCGGTATATGCGCGGGTCTTAAATTGTGTGTATTAAAATGTTTACGGTTTCAAACACTAAGTGTTTGTTATCGAATTTGAAGAATATGTTTCCAAGGTCTTGTTTTTTTTTTTTTTATGTAAAATATCGTCTGGCAAAGACGATATACTGCAACTGTAATTGGACATTTAAAAAAGACCTTAAAACGTCTTTTTTTTGGCAGACGATATTACTATTTTTTTTTTTTTAAGGCCTCGAAAACGTATTATTCCAGTTTGGTGTATAAAGAGCGTTTTAAAATGTAAATTTAATAACGTAAACGCCACAAGATTTTCGTTATTTTGTCCGTCGGACAGACCGCGTGGAGATAAAAAAAAATAATATAAATACGCGTTTGAAAATCACATATTACATAAAAACTTAAATGTTGGCGTTTAAATATCACGTTTAGAATTTCAGTAAGAGATTATTATCGAATGATTGAAACGAATTTTTCTTTTTTTTTTTTGTAAAATAGACGGGAAAAACAGAGAAAATCTTAAAACGCTTGAAACTTATTTGCTGCAGTTGGTCGATATTTTACAAAACAAATGAGTTTCCTTTGGAAACGATCTCATCTTCAAATTTTTTGTAATAAGTGATTTATTACGTTCTAAATTCAACCCTTATCCAATTGCAGTTGAAGATCTACTCCTCAACGCGATTTTGCAAGGGGTCTTACACGTATTATCGCCATCATCTGCACTCGTTTCAGTTTTTCTTTTTTTTTAAAAAACGTACGAATAGAAATTTATAATTTATACGGTATACAATATGAGCAACAAGTGCAGTGTAATACAAAACACATCCGGCGATATTGTATAACACGCGTTAAACATACTTTTTTTGACGAGCAATTTCCGTTTAAAAAACATAAAATAGGTATATGAGTCTCATAAGTCCCGTAACGCCCTATATAGGTGTGTGCAACGAACAAAATAAACAAATTCTAATCTGTGATGAAGTAAATTTTTAAAAAACGCCGTTTTTTTAACCTACCGACCGATTAACGATACGTTAATACTAGCCGATTTTGCTTCGCGATAGTAAAGCTTTACAATTATCTTCTGATGAAAATTATTATCTAATCTGTACATATATCTTTTAACCTCCCCCCAAGATCACGTCGATCACGTTGATTTACTCGCCGATTATTGTACCGGTCAAACACAAAGGGGGAATTAAATTCGACCAAACAACGTTTTCTCTCTATAATAACGGTAAACGAAAACGACTCTAATATACAGTAACACCCATTGGAATACAGTTCGTACAGGCCGTCACACGCAAAAAAAAAAAAACATTTCATGTAAATAGGTATAGGAGTTATTACAATTGCTGAATTTACACACAAAAATAATTTTGCACAATACTCTTCTGAAACCACCTGCAATCGGCGGAACTGCAAAGTCTCTCATAAATTGAAAAATTCGAATATTCCAATCAAAAGCGTTTACGAACGATTACTCAAGAATAGCTCGTCTCCGTATCTCAAATCATAAATTCTCCAATTGAGACCTTGAAATTAGATTCGTCACCGACATAGCTATCGAAAATTCCACAGAAAACTTCATAACTACCAAAATCCACTCGTATTTTATTTTATGCCAACATTAACATTCCTGATAATACCCCCTTCACATAGATCAAAAAGGGATAATTGAAAATAAAAGTTCTCCTTGGCCCTTTAAAAAAAAAAAAAAACACAAATTGTGTATATTAAATACTGATGATGATAAAATTTTGTCAACCATTATTCGTTCGCTCATTTAAAAAGAAAAAAAATGTTCGAATCTATTATTATTAAATTGTCCGTGACGTTATAAAATAGATTAGGCGAAGTTTTTGATTTTCGTTAACGTGAAAAAAACAAATGATTGCGCCTAAATATCGATTCATAAACGCACTACACATCTACCTATTAACGTACCTATGGTTTTAAGTATACAAATTAAAATCGATTCAATTTTTGAAAACCAAAAGTTCGTCGCGATTATCGTTACTTCTAAAAAAAAAAATTTATTATTTCATATTTAGATTGAACGCTGTGATAAAAAGTGATCGGGGTTTTTTTACTCAAGTTAAATAATTTTTCTTTTCAGTCGTGTACAAGACAAGAGACGTAACAGAAAATAATACGGTTGACGAAATGGAATTTTCTAACAGACAACTGTTGAAAAACCTAAAATTCAAAAATATTTTATTGTTTCGTGGAGATACTATATTATATAGGACGCGTATATTATGGGACAAACTGCGTATTATATATAATATATAAATATAATTTCGTGTATAAATTATTATTTTTAATTGTATAAATAAATATTAATTATAAGTTATAACATATATTACATATATATATTTTTTTAATTATGTATAATTATGGTAATGAATATTTTTCTGTGTGTGTGTGTGTGTGTGTGTATAGATCAATTCTCAGTGTTTTAAATATTAAAAATAAACGCAATTTAATTTGATTTTTAATTTATCGAAATGGTAGTATATATGCGATTTATTCGATGGGTTTTCTTTTTTTCGTTATTATTATTATATACGGTTTTAGTAGTTTCACATCCGTTAACATTTTTTTTTTTTTGTGGGGTAATGAAAGCAAATTTAAATTAAAAATAATTTTCCGAATAGCGTATACGTCGCGCGCAGTCGATTACAGAAAATATCATCGTCGTAGATGAAAACTTTTTTTGAAATTTCCCAGTCCCTGTGTTTATTGTACAAGCATATAATGACTGCGTTTACGGTAAAAGGTATAATTAATACATTTCTCAGCCAGATGACTTTGGATTAGAATGATGTTTTTTTTTTTAGATCAATACTAAAAGTTAAAAAGCACATTTTTTGGGGAGTTTACAAATTTTTTACAACTTGCATTTTTAAAAATAAGAACATTCGTTTTTAACGCCACATTCGAATAGGTCGTTTTTTTTAAAGTTTTTTTTTATGAATTATTGACATAAAATTGACAGAGCCACTTGAAATTCCCTTCGACTTTTTCGATTTCCAAACGGCTAACCGTATTCGTATTCGCTCGTATCTTTACGCAGATTTGGAATTTAAATAAAAATACGTATATACTATATATTAGAAAAATGTTATTTTCTTAAAATCAGAGCATCAACTCCGTTAGTTACGCTCCCTTAGAAACTCCTATATTTTTAAAGGAACGCAAATTTTAAAACAGTATACCTAGTTATTGTAGTGTGCATAACTTGTATTTTTCTTTTTTAATAATAATAATAATAATAATAATAATAATAATAATAATAATAATAATAATAATAATAATAATAATAATAATAATAATAATAATAATAATAAACGAAACAAATCTGCGAATTAGTGAAATAAGCGAACACGAACGGTATAGATTTCCGTTTAGAAATCGGAAAAATGCGTAAGGTCAAATTTAAAACGGCTCTGCGGGTTCCAGTCTATCTTGTGTTTAGCACCGTCGGAATAAAATAACTCCAAAAAGAAAAAAGAAAAAGAATTCGATCTATTCGAATGCTGAAAATAGGCGTTGCTATTTATTCGTGCATCCGAAATGGTTGAAAATCTGTAAATACCCTACAAAAATGTGCGTTTATTAGTTCCCCCTACAGATTGATCGCTAAAAATATCATTTATATCCAAAACATAAAATTACTAATAATCAGTATAAAAATACAATAAAAAAAATTCACTAACAATCAATTTTTGAAGATCTTAAGATAAAAAACAAAAAAATTAGAAACATGAGAAAGTCGTTCTATATATGTAATAGAATTCAGATCCGTTTTCAGAATCTTTATCCGCATCGCTGGGTCGATCGGCACGTCGGAAGTACGCAACGTTTCTCGTGTGCAGTGCACGACGAAGAGAGAAATTATACTCACTTCCATTCCCTCAATGTAGAATTAATAAAGTCACGTGTATTTGGTGAATGTTTCAAGTTTATATGACCGTTAGTTCGAAATAATAACGATTTTGATTGTAGGAAATCGCGTTTTTTTTTCGGGCGCTTGAAAAAAGTTTGGCTATATTGAGAATATCGAAAAACGACCCGTTTAAAGTACAACCGCGATTATGGATGCGAACACGTCGTTGTAAAGCCGATACATTTCCTCTCGCTCCGCTAAAAATCTAAAAACGTTATTATTATAGATATTATATGTTACGCCGAATTCGTGAAATTGCCGATTTCGTGAATTCGGCAGAAAAATTGCCGATTTCATGAAATCAGCAACGTTGTTGCCGAATATATGAAATCGGCAATTTAGTTACGGAATTCACGGAATCGGCAGACTTTTTGATGCCGAATACACGAATTCGGTCGCCTATTACGAGTAGGTACGTGAATTCGGCAACGCATTAATTGATACCTTAAAGGAAAGTACTAAGACAAATATTTGGCCCCAAAAAGAATGAGGAAACTAATGAATTTGAGCGTAGAACTAATGATGACTTATATGAACTATACAATCAAACAGACATAGTAGCAGTAATGAAGAGCAAAAGAATCGGATGGGCAGGACATGTCTGGCGTGCTGAAGGAAAAATATTAAGCAAAATAACTTTATGGAAACCAAACAAAAAGAGACCCCTCGGCCGACCGAGACAACGATGGAGTGACCGTGTACACCAAGATCTAAGGCCAATAGGAGTTGAGAATCCGGAAGAGATGGCAAAGGATAGAGAACGATGAGAGGAGGTGGTAGTTGCGGCAAAGGGCCTTAACGGCCTATACTAAGCCTTAAAAAAAAAAAAAAAAATTAATTGATACCTACACGTATTTCACTACAAACGAGTTGCGTCCCGAGATTATTTTCCATCCCATCAGTGGACCGAGGTCGTGGAGACGCGGCCAACCTTCTTTTAGTAACTGTAGAAGAAAAAGATAACAAATTTCGTATTGCTACAAAAGAAGGAGTCCTCAATACATTGGCTAAAGTGGAACAGTTTCGCGGCTACAGAATACTGTTCCATGACGACTGAAGATGTCCAAACGAAGAATGTGTATTCGTTGCGAGAGCTAGTTCGGTTGGGATCAATTGGCACAGGCCAGGGATACCGGCGATGCTTATGCCTTTCAAATTGCACATCGCAGAGGTGCACATGTCAAAAAAAATGTCACGATGTGTCGTTCGGCGTGCCATCCGGATCATACCCTGCAAATAGCACAAAATGGAAGTAAGAATATTTATAGAATAATATCGTATATTATTCTTAATTTAATTTCCAATCTTCTAATTTGCTTCGTAAATGACGAATACAACACGACTGTGCACCCGTTTTTAATAAGATGAGAATAATCATAACCTATTATTATTCTGTAATATTCATTAAATAATAAAATATACCATACTTTTTAGGATAATCTGTTCAACTGCCACAATAACGAAGACACAAAAACAACCAATTAAATCTAATTTATGTAATGTTATATTAAATACAAAATTAATTTTAATACAATATTATGTTTTTATCGAAATAAAAAAAAAAAAGCCTTACTGATTTCATGTAATCGGCAGTTTTATATTCTTTATATAATGGCGATTTCATGTATTCGGCAACGGCGTTGCTGATTTCATGAAATCGGCAATTTTTCTGCCGAATTCGGCGTAACATATATAATAAAAAAAAAAAATACATTGTTAAATAAATCCTTCGCCGATTAACAAACTCGAGATTCTCTATAAACATCCGAGAAGCGCACCGACGGTAAGTATATATTTATATTATTATTATTATAAAATATTACCGGTGCGAGTATTATTAATTCAAGAACGTTTATGGTACATATACCGCGTTTTATAACGAACGAGACAATGGCCGTGAAACAATATATTATTGTAAAAATAATGCGCGACTTCTTAAAATTAAAATATTTACATTTATCCCGTTGTCTTTATTCGTAATTTTTAATTAATTTTTTTTTTTTTTTAATCCGTTCCGGCTCACGGGACTTAAAAATTAGTGCCGACCGTAGAAGTCGTTAATTCGTGTACCTACCTATGGCAAATATGCGCTTTCTGCAGTATAATACCTACCAAATTGTTGACTGTTGTTCGTCTCTTATTGTTGAACTGTAACGTTTTAACCGTATAAAATAATATTCGTCTGTGTTCCGAAATCCGTATAATTATTATCGTAACTGTTTTTTTTATTCGCCGTTATTATTTGCAAGAAAATAAAAAAATATATATATATATATATTAAAATTATCATTATTATTTATTACGAGCGAAAAAAATAATACACAAACCAACGGTTCTTACCCGCGATCAGGGGCGGGTTTAAGAGGGAGGGCGAAGGGGGGACTGAAGTCTGTACACTTTATCACCAGTCACCCCGGCATACTATAATATTTACACTACAATCTAACAGAGGGGTGCGTGACACTACCCTTAAGGGGGCATAAACCTAAAAAGTTTGAGAATCCCTGGTTTAGACGATCCTGGTATAACTGGTTTTTATTTATTATATTTTTTAATAAAATGGATTTTTCAAAAATTCCGTACAAACTTTTTGTCGAAAATTATATATGGTCCGCGGAGTGGAATTTTCTCAAAGATAACTGACGGAAACATTACTTAGGAAATACTCGGGGTATGGGGACGTACGGTATATTTATTACCCGTACTTACATATTTATATTAATTGTCGTACAGTCTACAGAATAGATGAAACGAATAAAACGTAATTAAATAAGTATAATTTATTATCTTTGTAATCAATTTGAACATCAATTGTGTACACAAAAATTATAAATGTTTAATATATTAGTATAAAACAGTTATTAATAATTTAACAATTTTACGTATATATTGTAATTTAATAACATAACTTGCAAAATCTGTTTAAAATGTTTGTATCATAGTCATCAGCTGTTGTTACAAAGCAACACAATTAATCATTCGATAAAATTTAAGTAGTAACGACAATATGAAATAGGATTCATAACAAAAATATTGTATAATATACTGTTTCTAATTAAAGTAAACAGTTAAACTTAACAATAAACACATTTTATTACTATAATAATAACATAATAATAAATTAAATACTATTACATATTAATTAACCTATACATTAGTATTCGATAATAATTAGATATAAATTAAAAAGGGATAAATTTAATTGGATCAAAAAAAGTCGATACGAACAAGACAGGAGGATCTTATCTCCCCCTTCGGCAATCACACAAGACAATAATTAATAATTGTTAGCCAAAACTACCGCATAGTTTTTAGCAATGTTCTGAAAACAGGGATATCAGTTACCCCTCCACATCTATACAGTAGTCATCGGATAAGGGCCAATAAGGGATAATAAGGCAAAACAAAAACTTTGTTAAACTTGACTACAACAAAAAAAATATGATATTTTACGAAATTTCAAGACAAAACTCCAGATGACGTTTTAGGAGTGCTTTGAATAAATAAACAACAATTATAATAAAGCCAAATGGCTACCTAAAAAGCTTAATAATATTAATCAAAACTAATGCATCGTGCATAGACGAACAATGCATGAATTTGCATCGTGCGATAGACAAAAACTGAATAGATATTATACGTATTTAGTGTACACTGTAAGAAAGAAGTCTGTGTAATCAAAATTATATATATAAGAAATAATTAATAACACAGCAGTAAAGTTACACTATCGCAACATCACTGATAGTCTCACTGACCAGTAGAATATTAATTGATTTATTTTTTAAAACCTAATCTTGAACGTATGCAGCGTGCCAACTTTTTTGTTTTACAGAAATCAAATTTCCCAATGGAATAAAAACACCTCTGTGCTGATTTGTGCCTACTTGCTGCCCACATTTATTAAGGCAGAGTTACATAAAAAAAAAAAAATAATAATAAATGAACTAATTAACCAATAAGCTTTAAATAATACATTAAATCTAATTTAATATCAATTTTTTTTATCCTTTCAATATTTAATATAATATTAACTTTATTAATTAATTAATTACATTCACTTCTTGAAATATATAAATTTTATTTTTAAAAATATTAATCAGAAATTATTATTAGGAATACAATGCTTCTTCTAGGCTTAAAAATGTCACCTCCGGTAAGCAAATTAATGTTAGAAATACTTTCATTTAACCAAAATGAACGTGTTTAAATGAACATTAAATCGAGTTAAAACTAAACTTTGTTACGTTGATAAATTGTTTATACTTGAAACCAAGAGGTCAAATGAAAAATTTAACTTTTAACTTGTCCAACCTTGACTGTTATAATCTAAATTACTTTATGATAGTCATTACCTATTATGGTTATAAGGTTTAAATAACATGAAAATTATATAACTAGTATCTGTAGGCACCAATTTATGGCTATAAGAATCAATTCAATTGGCGTACTATAAATAATTATTTATTTATAATCTTTCTTGACTCTTTTATTTTATAAATGACAAAGGTTACGAATTTTATTCAGTTGAAAAATAAGTGCATATAAATAATAAATTACGAATTTCTATATAATAATGTCATTAGTTCACATAAACTTACATTCAAAAGTCATTACATAATAAAATGTTTGAAAAAAATATATTAAATATTTCGTTTCATGGATGTCATAAAAAATATAAAATTTAACAAAATAAATCACTATCACAATAATATATAAATAAACAGAATTTGATTATTATACGCCAAACTGTATAGTATTCACTGTCACAAGTATTTCATTTAAAATATGTTAGATAACTATAGAACAAATGTCTAGAATTATTGATTATGTTTATAATATGTCCTCCTCTATGTTATTATCATAATTAGATGTTTACTGAAAATAATTTTGTAATTTTTGAATAATAAATAATGATTTCTCTATGATAGTAATGACAATGTCAAATGTTCTAAATATATATAAATATATTTGTTTTTCGATACTGTAGTATTTAAAAACATGAGCAATTTAGTTGGTCCCACACTCTGATCCCCATGTATTATATATTTTATCAACCATTTCCTGACTGTTTTACTTTTTCGGCACTAAAAACATGCACAATTTCAATGAAATACTTCAAGAATTTTTAACCTTAAAATACTCGCCAAAGTGATTACGTACAATTATAAATTTTAATTATAATACAATTATATATTATAAGATATTTTATCTATTTATACCAGTGTTTCCCAACCTGGGAGGGGGGGGGCGTGTGAACATTGCTGGAAGGCACTCAAGCAATCACTACGAAGTAAAATTTTATTTATTAAATTATTTTAATCTTACAATGTAGGAAAAAAATGAAAAATTAGGTGATCATTTTTTTCAATTTATATGGGGGTGGGGGGGGGTTACGAGATTTTTGAAAATCTATAAAGAGGGCGTAGGATAGAAGAAGTTGGGAACCGCTGATTTATACTAATGAATTAGAACTGTTGCCGAAGATGTAAATAGTTAGAGTTGGGCAAAATACTAATAACAAGTATTTAAATACAAAATACAAGTACTTATTTTTTAATGTAATTAAAACATTAATTATACGTTCTGTTTAAATGCATTAAAAATGTATAAAATATTATATTAATTAAAATATGTATATAAGTAAAATTTTTATTTTTATGCATTTCTAAACGTATTTACTTAACAATGAATTCCGACATATAACAGTAGTTGGTATACAATATAATACCTTAAAATCAATAACAATATTTTAAAAATAAAATAATAATCATTTTATAGCAAAGTTTGTTTAATCGTTAAAATTTCAAAGGGGTTTGAACACCCTAAACCCCCTCTTTAGGCGTACCCATATGAAAAGGTATAATAACTTTGATGGAGGGATGTATTATATTTTATAAATAAAAATTTAATTTAAAAATTAACTTGGTGAAAATTTTTAATAATTTTATAATAGTTTGTATTATCTATAAGAATAAATAAATATTTAAGTCATATCAATCATAATAATTAAATGATCTGATAAATACTATAGGCAAATATTAAAACTTCGTAAAAATAAAATATTTAAACACTGCCCAACTCTATTAATTTATATAAAATAACAAAAACTATTAATATATATATATATATATATATATATATATATATATATATATATATATACACACACACTAATATATAATACACTAATAGACCTGCTACCCAAACTGCTCCTGTAAATTACCAGACTTCTTCTTCAGTCGGAACTATTTCTGAAGTCACTTCAACATTCTAAAAAAAACAATTATCATAATTCATACAATTTACACACATACACACACTCACACACACGTACATACTCATACACACTGATATATATATATATATATACAAGCTTATTTAAAATTATAGAAATTGTAATTAAAATAAAATAAAAAATGTACACACTAATTAATATTAAAATTTACCTCTCTTATATCGTTGAAATCATCAACAGCAGAAGCTCGTATACGTTTGGCAGCATCATTTAGCCAAGATGGTACTTCTTGTTCTGCCTATAATATATATATATTATTGAAATTAATCAAAACCACGGTATATTAAGTAACTCATGAAAACTAGTAATATAATTTTATTATATTTAGTTTTTCGAATATTTCGTTGTTGTTTTTTGAACAAAACCTTTAAAATAGATTTTAATCTAATTTATAAATGTTTAGCCAAAATATATCTGATAAATTTGTTTATGTAATTATAGTATTGTAATCTCAATTAGATAACCTACCTGTTTAAGTATTCTAGTTAATTCAGATGCCAGGGGGCCGTCAGTGTCTGGATCGAAAAAAGAAATAGCTTTTCCGGCATTTCCTAATCTGCCAGTACGTCCGATTCGGTGAACGTACTCATCAATTGTTTTTGGTAGATCGACATTTATTACATTATTTACGCCTTTTATGTCTATAAATACATATTGATTTGCGATTATTGATTTCATTCTATACACGTACAACTACAACAAATGTATGACATTTACCTAATCCTCGAGCTGCGACAGCAGTGGCTACTAGGACTTTCATTTTGTTTGTTTTAAAATCTCTTAATGCGTGTTCTCGTTCGGGTTGTTCACGGGCGCCGTGTATACTTGTAGTTGGAAAATCCAATTCACTTAAATATGCAGCAATATAATCTGCGTACCTTTTTTGTTCGACAAACACTATAGTACCTTGACAATTTTCTAAAATAAAATACCAATATTTTGAATAATTTTTCAATATTTTTATAAATTAATGTAATAACAGACGACCATATGCAAATTGTAAACATTATACACAGGTATTATATTCAATAATATATTTAACATCATACCCATGTCTTTAAGAAAATTAAGTAATGCTTCTTTCTTTCCGTATTTTGTTACTTCTACAACTGTTTGCACTACGTCTTTACACGCTCCTCCTATTTCGCCTACAGCTACAAATATATAATCTGGTTTCAAGTAGGAAGTCGCCATTTGTTGTATTTCTTTTGCAAACGTAGCAGAAAACATTATTGTTTGTCTTATATCCTACAAAACATCATGCACAATCAATATTTATTGTTCCTTTGTTCCAAATTTGTTTAAATGATATACAGCACAAAGTTTATATTCTACTGATAGATTCAAGTTTGTTATTTGGTTAGTTTTTTTAATACTTTATAACGTTTTAAGCCTTAAATATCATTAAAACGTTTGTATTTATTATTTGTTGATTTAAAAAAAATATATATATATATATATAAAATAAAAGTTAATGCAATTTTAAATGATTAAATAATTAAGTTTATTTGATAGTTCTACATTTTAAAAATTTTGTTTTAAAAAAATGTTATAATGTATTATCAATATATATTTGTATATTACTGGTACTATAAACTTACAGTTAAGTCGAAATAGATTTAAATGATATGAAATGAAAAATTATCTATAACATTACAACAAAGGTACTATAATAAATCTAGATAAATTAATTATGGTTTTACTCCTTGAAAATTAAATAATAATAATAATAAAAACTTACATTTGGAGTCATAGTAGGATGTAACAATACGCGTTCTATATCCGGCTTAAAGCCCATATCTAACATTCTATCAGCTTCATCTAAAACAAAGAATTTGACCGATGAGAATGTCACAATACCTTTTTCAACGAAATCGATTAGACGTCCAGGAGTAGCAGTCAATATGTGAACTCCTCCCTGCACAAGAAAAAGTACAATATTTGATTAATATTATGTTCAATTTTTCTTTGGAAATTATTAAATTATTTAAGTATTAGAATATTTAATGTACCTGAAGAAGTTTAGATTTTTGGTGACCAATAGATGTGCCTCCATACAATAGCCCATTTTTGATAATAGTTCCTTTACTAAATTTCCATACACATTCACAAATTTGTACAACCAATTCCCTCGTAGGTGCCATAATAATGACTTGTGGTTCGCAATGATTCTCGTCAAAAATTAATTGTGACTGTTGATTTAGTAAATTGTGCAAAATAGGTAATACATACGCGGCCTAAAAGAGAAAAGAAAAAATTATACTTTTAAAGTTTATGTAACGTGGGTGTACGATTTGTATAAACATATATACTTACAGTTTTTCCAGAACCGGTTTGTGCACTTGCCATCAAGTCTCTACCAGCCATAACAATAGGTATGGCATAGTTTTGTATGGGCGTTGGTGTACAGAAATTATAAATCGCTAAGTTTTCTAACAAAATATTGCGTAGACCAGAAGTGTGAAACGACGTCAAACGTTTTGGAGGGTCAGTTCCGCTAACTTTCACTTCGATCGTTTCGTACTTATCGAAATTAAGACCCGCCTCGATTCCAGCAATAGATTCTTCGTTTTCGATATCCGGAGGGATGTACTCGGCCTTTGGACCAGTGGATTTATCGTTTTCTTTCTTTTTCTGACCGTCCTCGTTGTTCCCATACCAACCGTCGTTTGATTTTTCCTTAAATCTTCCTCCTCTGCCGCCACCGCGATGATGTCCTCGTCCACGACCACGGTGGCCCGACGTAGAATTGTCATTATGATTAGCACGGACGGGATTGAGTTCGCCTTCAAACGATTCGTTTTCGTCGTGCAATCTTTTCACGAAACCGCGGCCGCGACCGCGACCACGTACATGTGCGCCGTTACCACTTGGAAAATTGTTCGAGTTTGACGTTTCCAGAGAATAATTGCCATGATTCGATTTGTTGAAAGCAGCCCCTCGTCCTTTACGATACGCCGCGTTCTTCTTATTACTGTTATTATGGTTTTTCTGATTGTTCCAAGCGTTTTCCGCATTTGTGTTGTTGGTGAAATCGGCGCAATTGTTCTCTCGATTTTCACTTACGGTATTATTGTCATTCATCGTAGTATTCTGCATCGTTTCTACCAAGTTCTGTTCGCCATTTTTGTTGTTCGACGTTTCGTTCGAATCACTTCTCCACTCGTCCACAACCGCGGCCCGGTCGGTTTCATTCGACGCACCGACCGCACTGCAGTCGCCCATTACGATAATATATAATATAGGCACCTGCAAACAAGTAAAACTGTTTTATTAAAACATTAAACAGTTACAAGCAAATACGTTTGGAACGTAGAATATAATTGATTCGAAACGTTAAACGCCCGCGCGCGTATTTAAACGGTACTTGCAAATGAGAAACAATCGACCGGTCGATTTCCATCGAAAAACGGTGTAATTTCTCAGATGTACTCAGACTTGGTGCGCGCAAACTTACTGCGAATACGCGAATATATAAATAAGTAGCAGGTACCTGCGAAGTGGTCGACAGAAAACTACTGAAATCCGAGTTCCGAAAATTCAAAATATCTGCTAAAAAACGACGATTTTGGCTTGTGAATTATTTTCAAAAAAAAAAACCGTAGACCGGAGAGGAAAAAACCGGCCGCGCGAATAAAACTTTACGCCGTCGACTGTAATAAACTCAAACTACGCCACATCTCGAACGCGAAAAAAAAACATAAAAAAAAAAGAACCGAGTGCGTTAAATTGGAATTCGCTGATAACCGGCAACCGCGCTCGACGAAGATAACCCTCGCAGATTAATAATAAAAAAATGTGCTGTATAATAAATCGCAAAAAATACGAAGAATTTTTTTCTTTTTTAAACTTCGCCAGTTACTTTATAGCACAAACTCGTATACTTAACGAAAATTCACAATAGTGCCGGCCGGCGTGCTGGAATTTTAGGACTCGGCGTTGGCCGACGTACTTACTATAAAAAAACGTATTAAAAACGTATTACCGCATTTTCAATGACGCAATAGTCTCGTATACAGGAGTTCTATTTGGGTATTGTAAACAAATTTAATGCACTATTTATACATTTTGTAAAAACGAAAAAATTATTAAAACACGATCTCGATCCGATCGCGATTATAGCGCGTTCGCCGAGATGTTTCGTACGATTCGCGGGGATTGTTTTAAATTTATATTTCCGTAGGCGTATGCGTATAGGCAATAATAGGCAGTACTTGAATTGGAAAAAAAATTAGAAGGGGGACGCAAAAGTGTAAAAAAAAAAAAAAAAATGTGCGTCCCGTGTTGTACATTACAATTTTCAGGGACGCATAATATTTCAAGACGTCTTGAAAATTCGCGGGGACTTCGCTCCTCTCCTCTTCCTCACACCACAGCGATCGCTGTGTTTTTAATTAAATAAATCTATTGAATTCGTAATATAAACATCAAATCCTTATTATTTTCGTTAGTTCAATAAAATTGTAAGTTTTTAGAGTCCTGACCGTTCTCTGCATCGTCAAATTATGGAAAATTAGAAGGGGTAGGTACGCTAAAATATTTTCAAAGAGGTATATACACCGTTTCCCCCTAATTAAAGTACTGATAATAGGTGTATAGGGGAGATTTCTCGGGTTCGAACCCTCCCCCCTCCTCCGATGCATATAAACACCTAATGAAAAAAAAAAATTATTACGCTTTTCACCGAATAAAATGTATTAATGTTTCAAACATAAATAACAGACGTTTTAAAAAAAAAAAAAATGGATTTCTTTTTCCTATTAGCAGCTATATGGCAGCTGTCTCTGTGCACTTCGTTGCCCGTAAAAAATGCCACCTCTTAGGATATAATTCGTTATTCAATACTCGCGGTGTATAAGGATGTTCAAAATTAAAAAAAAAAGATTTAATTTTGATTTTAGTTTAATTTTCAACACAATAATTATATTTCGCACGTTTCATCACACTTATTATACGTTAAAGGTATTTTTATTCACTTATTTTATAAAACGCCCGTGAAAAAATAATATAATAACAGTAACCTTTTTAGCTCAGCTAAAGTAATACGTCGATCTATGAAACTTCACCAACTTATTTTAATCGTTAACTGACATTGTGGGCCCTCGACCCATCGCGTCGCATCTACGGGCGTCTCTAGACAGTTTTTAAGGGAGAGGACGAACCTATTTTTTAAATCAATATTTACCCTATGGTCCCTATGCATATTTTTCAAAAGTTTTGGGTAAACTTAAGTCAATTTTACAGAATTAATTTTTTTTTATAATGCGACTACGTTACAAATGAGTTTATGTAAAAAAAGTAATTTATTAATATAAATTTTAAGTAATTTTATACATTAAAAATAGTTATGGGGGGGGGGAGGTCGAATGCCCATTCGCCCTCCTCCCCCACTTGGGGACGCGCCTGGTCGCGTCGCCCGCTCGCGCTATTCGTTTTCGCTTAGCGTTCTTTCTGACTCTTTTTTTCCTTTTTGCTCGACTCCTAAACGTCGTAGCGTGATGTTAAATAGCCTATAACCTTGCTCAAGAATTGGGCTATCAAATGCAAAAAGAACTTTTCAAATCCGACTGGTATAGTTCCAGAGAGCAGCGCGTTCAAACAAACACTCTTCAGCTTAGATAATAGGTGAGAACGCATTCCGCTGGATTCGGACAAACGGTCGTTCGGACAAACGCGCGTGAACCTACTTGCACGATAAGAGAGAAACGGATCGTCCGTCACCCGTGCGTCGTAATCATTGATCTCGATCGAATCTAATGTTATTATTGTGCCTGGTACGCGGTCGGACGAACGGAATTTTATAAAATAAAAAGAAGTCGGTCGTTACTTCGTTCGTCGTCGTTTTTCTTTTATTTTATGGTGATTTCGTGACTTTTGCGCGTTTCGCGGCGTCGTTCTCCGAACGGCGAACAGCCATCATTGTCAACAGACCCGCCGGAGGAACGAACGACATGGCCGTAGCAGGAGAACCTTTGAATTTGGCGAAAGGCGAGTATAAAACGCAGCAAAAACGTTGTCTTACTGCCTCTCAGTTGTAGTCACCAGTCAGGCTCGGATTTGCAGTGACTTTGATAATATTTCTGTTCTTTTTTTTCGTTTTCACACAGACGTCAAACGAGCCATCGAACTGTTGGAAAAGCTCCAAAAAAGTAATGGATCTTTCATTCTGTC
This sequence comes from Slavum lentiscoides, assembly GCA_032441835.1. Taxonomy (NCBI): domain Eukaryota; kingdom Metazoa; phylum Arthropoda; class Insecta; order Hemiptera; family Aphididae; genus Slavum; species Slavum lentiscoides. Next base: position 2,164,738 of record CM063709.1, read on the forward strand.
GTTTTGTTCTATTTACTCGTAAATAACTCGTGATATTCGTACTTTTGTCTAGCCGGAGAAGTGCCAGTGACCAAGTTGGCCGCGTTACAAAAAGTATTGCAGAGCGATTTTTTAGCGTCTGTCCGAGAGGTGTACGAACACGTATACGAAACTGTTGACATACAGGGATCTCAGGTTAGGTGACCACGGAAACCATTCGATTTAAATATTTACCGCCTGCCGCCTATTCGTGTTATATTTCGTCTCTTTGAATATTTATATAATATGTAGGATGTGCGCGCGTCGGCTACAGCCAAAGCTACTGTCGCCGCATTTGCTGCTAGTGAAGGCCACGCCCATCCGAGAGTGGTCGAATTGCCCAAAACCGAAGAAGGACTTGGATTTAATGTGATGGGTGGAAGAGAACAGAATTCTCCGATCTATATATCGCGCATAATACCTAGTGGCGTGGCCGATAGACACGGTGGCTTAAAGCGAGGCGATCAACTTCTGTCGGTCAACGGCGTGGTTGGTATTTTTTGTTTTTAATTAAGAATTTCATTATCGTCGCATTAAACGTTTCTGGAAATGTCTTGACAGTGTGTAGAAGGAGAAAATCACGAAAAAGCTGTGGAGCTACTGAAACAAGCTCAAGGATCCGTCAAGTTGGTTGTCAGATACACACCGAAAGTTCTGGAAGAAATGGAAATGCGATTCGACAAACAGCGCGCCGCACGAAGGAAGCAACAAAACCAATAATCGTGTATTGTTGGTATGAACAGTAGTCTGTATAACTATGTATGGATAGTATTTGACCAACTCAAACGGCATACTTACTTAGTTTAAGAGTTGTTGAATTATTCTCGTAGTTATTGATGTCACTAAGTCTTTCCTTTACTCGTATTTTGGCATTTTCCAACCGAAGAAGTAATCGTAATGAGATAATTGGATTTGGTTTTCGTAATAACTGCCTATAACTATACTTAATTAATTTAATTTAATTAACTAGTAAGTAACAATTTTATAAATAAAACATACGTTGTGGAAACGATTTACTCGAACATTATTGGATTAGTCAACTTGGACGAACCGAAATATCAGAAATGTATAATTTATAGATTCAAAAGATGACGATTTTTGAAATTTTATCGTTTTCTCCATTATGTTCGAAAAAAATTATTCCATGTGCGTTTTGTATTATAAACACATTGTTTTCCATTTAAACGTTTTTTTTTTCATTTTAAATTATTTGTAGGTTACATAATATAATTCATAAATAAAATGTTTAAATCGAATTCTGCTAATAATGTTAAAACTTTAAAAGTTTTTATCTAGTTGTGCGCTATAAGATGTGATTTATCGTTTGATATATATGTATTCGTTATGAAAATCGATTATTAATAATTACGTACGTTGTTCCAACACTGTTGGCAGATCAAATTCAACGATATACGCCTTCCAACAATATTTATATAACACTCCATCGTTGTTTATATATTAGTTATTACTTATCATCGTGTTCGACACTCATGCCAAATCAGTATGATTCAAAGTTTATTGAATGTTTTAATTATGTTTATAATGATACACATACAATTTTATTATTATTTTAATTGCGTTTCCTAAATGTTTTTGTGTTTAGCGTTGACTAATCCCCATCAAAGGTTTTGCAATTAATCGTATATAATTTTTTTTTTTTTTTATAGTTTACAAGATTATCGAGTGTTTTTCAGTATTATAATGAATACGTATAACAATAATATGTTATATTTATAATAATTAAAATGAAACCATTATAGTTAATTATTATTACACTTTCAGATTATAAATAAATAAACATTATATAATGTATACAGTTGAATTTATTTTCTTTTTTAAAACTAAACAAATCAAAATCGATATTTTTGTTTTATAACATTTATTTTACACCAAGGTGAAAATAGTTCTTCTCCCTCGCCTCTGTTCCAACTATTTGGGGTCGGCCGCCTTTGTCCTAAGCCTCCGCTTGACGCGATCTCCCACATCTGCGCACACACCAGCAGTCTTCATATCGCACTCGATCGCGTTAAACCACTTCTTCAACATCCATTTCCATGACCGTTCTTACCGCTTCCGAATCCTCTTCTCATAACATGACCAAACCACCTAAGTCTATTCTCTCTCATCTTCTCCACGATCGACGCTATTCCTATACTTCCTCTCACGTATTCATTTCTTATCCTATCGTGTCACCCCACTCATGACTCATCCGTTTAAGCATTCTCGTCTCTGCTACACTCATCCTCTGTAGTACCTAGACGACTGCAGTTTCTTTTGAGTATCCCCGTGTGAGGAGGGCCTTAACGTCAAACATTTTAAATCGTTTCGACACAGCCTTCGAGCACTCGGTACTGTGATTTTCGGAGACCACGACACTACGGTCTCCTAAAAAAGTTCTGGTGGGCGGCGAGTGACCAAACCTAACCACTGTTATAGTAAAAAAAAACAACGCGATATCCGTTATCAGTCGAGATAAGGCGACGGCGTGATAAGGCGGTCCGACGTGCGGAACTATTATCTATGGACTGGAATCCGGACGGGACCGGACATTCGAATTAATAACGATTTCGGCGGACGACGATGAGGTTCGCGTTTGGCGTTTCGCACGATCGCTCGACTTCGACGTACGCCGCCGTCCGTAGTTAGCCGAAAAACTCGTCATGTTCTCGAGGTGCGCTTTTTACGCAGTGCACAACGCGAGGTGGCTGAACGCGTTCGGACCGCGCCGGTGGCGGTCTCCGCTCGTCCCGTGTTCGTTTATATAATATGTAGGATGTGCGCGCGTCGGCTACAGCCAAAGCTACTGTCGCCGCATTTGCTGCTAGTGAAGGCCACGCCCATCCGAGAGTGGTCGAATTGCCCAAAACCGAAGAAGGACTTGGATTTAATGTGATGGGTGGAAGAGAACAGAATTCTCCGATCTATATATCGCGCATAATACCTAGTGGCGTGGCCGATAGACACGGTGGCTTAAAGCGAGGCGATCAACTTCTGTCGGTCAACGGCGTGGTTGGTATTTTTTGTTTTTAATTAAGAATTTCATTATCGTCGCATTAAACGTTTCTGGAAATGTCTTGACAGTGTGTAGAAGGAGAAAATCACGAAAAAGCTGTGGAGCTACTGAAACAAGCTCAAGGATCCGCAAGTTGGTTGTCAGATACACACGAAAGTTCTGGAAGAAATGGAAATGCGATTCGACAAACAGCGCGCCGCACGAAGGAAGCAACAAAACCAATAATCGTGTATTGTTGGTATGAACAGTAGTCTGTATAACTATGTATGGATAGTATTTGACCAACTCAAACGGCATACTTACTTAGTTTAAGAGTTGTTGAATTATTCTCGTAGTTATTGATGTCACTAAGTCTTTCCTTTACTCGTATTTTGGCATTTTCCAACCAAGAAGTAATCGTAATGAGATAATTGGATTTGGTTTTCGTAATAACTGCCTATAACTATACTTAATTAATTTAATTTAATTAACTAGTAAGTAACAATTTTATAAATAAAACATACGTTGTGGAAACGATTTACTCGAACATTATTGGATTAGTCAACTTGGACGTACCGAAATATCAGAAATGTGTAATTTATAGATTCAAAAGATGACGATTTTGAAATTTTATCGCTTTCTCCATTATGTTCGAAAAAAATTATTCCATGTGCGTTTTGTATTATAAACACATTGTTTTCCATTTAAACGTTTTTTTTTTCATTTTAAATTATTTGTAGGTTACATAATATAATTCATAAATAAAATGTTTAAATCGAATTCTGCTAATAATGTTAAAACTTTAAAAGTTTTTATCTAGTTGTGCGCTATAAGATGTGATTTATCGTTTGATATATATGTATTCGTTATGAAAATCGATTATTAATAATTACGTACGTTGTTCCAACACTGTTGGCAGATCAAATTCAACGATATACGCCTTCCAACAATATTTATATAACACTCCATCGTTGTTTATATATTAGTTATTACTTATCATCGTGTTCGACACTCATGCCAAATCAGTATGATTCAAAGTTTATTGAATGTTTTAATTATGTTTATAATGATACACATACAATTTTATTATTATTTTAATTGCGTTTCCTAAATGTTTTTGTGTTTAGCGTTGACTAATCCCCATCAAAGGTTTTGCAATTAATCGTATATAATTTTTTTTTTTTTTTATAGTTTACAAGATTATCGAGTGTTTTTCAGTATTATAATGAATACGTATAACAATAATATGTTATATTTATAATAATTAAATGAAACCATTATAGTTAATTATTATTACACTTTCAGATTATAAATAAATAAACATTATATAATGTATACAGTTGAATTTATTTTCTTTTTTAAAACTAAACAAATCAAAATCGATATTTTTGTTTTATAACATTTATTTTACACCAAGGTGAAAATAGTTCTTCTCCCTCGCCTCTGTTCCAACTATTTGGGGTCGGCCGCCTTTGTCCTAAGCCTCCGCTTGACGCGATCTCCCACATCTGCGCACACACCAGCAGTCTTCATATCGCACTCGATCGCGTTAAACCACTTCTTCAACATCCATTTCCATGACCGTTCTTACCGCTTCCGAATCCTCTTCTCATAACATGACCAAACCACCTAAGTCTATTCTCTCTCATCTTCTCCACGATCGACGCTATTCCTATACTTCCTCTCACGTATTCATTTCTTATCCTATCGTGTCACCCCACTCATGACTCATCCGTTTAAGCATTCTCGTCTCTGCTACACTCATCCTCTGTAGTACCTAGACGACTGCAGTTTCTTTGAGTATCCCCGTGTGAGGAGGGCCTTAACGTCAAACATTTTAAATCGTTTCGACACAGCCTTCGAGCACTCGGTACTGTGATTTTCGGAGACCACGACACTACGGTCTCCTAAAAAAGTTCTGGTGGGCGGCGAGTGACCAAACCTAACCACTGTTATAGTAAAAAAAAACAACGCGATATCCGTTATCAGTCGAGATAAGGCGACGGCGTGATAAGGCGGTCCGACGTGCGGAACTATTATCTATGGACTGGAATCCGGACGGGACCGGACATTCGAATTAATAACGATTTCGGCGGACGACGATGAGGTTCGCGTTTGGCGTTTCGCACGATCGCTCGACTTCGACGTACGCCGCCGTCCGTAGTTAGCCGAAAAACTCGTCATGTTCTCGAGGTGCGCTTTTTACGCAGTGCACAACGCGAGGTGGCTGAACGCGTTCGGACCGCGCCGGTGGCGGTCTCCGCTCGTCCCGTGTTCGACGTGCTTGGCCGTCGCCGGGCCGGTCGGGGATTGCTCTTCCGGCTCCGAACGGTCGTCGACGATACCTGTACCTGCTCAGCCGAAGCAACCACCTCCGCCGCCGCCACCGCCTCCTCCGAAAATGGAAGACGACAAGTCGCAGAGCGTCTTTCAGCGGTTCAAGAACGTGGCCAAGAAATACTGGTACATCTTGTTGCCCGTCCATCTGGTCACGTCGACCGTGTGGTTCGGTTCGTTTTACTTTGTCGCCAGCAGCGGCGTAAACGTGCCCGCCCTGTTGGAATCGCTGGGCTCTCCCGACTGGATAGTCGACAAGGTGAAAAACGGCAACTCGTGGACCAGTTACTTGTTGATCGCCTACGGCCTGTACAAGATATTCACGCCGCTCAGGTACATGGTGACGTTGGCCTGTACCGGCATGACCATACGTTATTTGCAGAGATTGGGGTATGCGATCGGCAAGGGCGGCCCGAAAAAATAGCCTTAAACGATCACAGCGGCGAGGGTTTATTACGATTGTTTAAATTTCGTGTTAACGAGTCGCAAAGCTTGTTGTAATTTTATAATTTTTATTAAATTTATTGTAAAGTTGATTAGACAATACACTGGATAACCACTTATAGTGTTGTTCTATTTTGATCTGGTCACGATTACGGGTAACAGTTTGAATACAAAATGACTTACTGTTGAAACACTTTAAAAAAAAAACATTATTAATTTCCTTTGTGTAGACGGACAGAGAACAACGACCGCTGCTTCGTTTGTGGCACACCGAGTACATAAATCATGTACAATAAAAGTCATTTTATCGTCGAAGACTTACGTTTTTCCAAAATGTCATCATTGATTTATTATATTTGGAAAGTATTTCAGTTCTTTTTCACTGTCGAGTTTTATGTTTTTATTGTTCTTTTAGGCGTGTCAATGATGTTGCGAGATCGAAAACCGTTTGATCCGAAGAATAATGACATTATAAAAGGGATAAAATGTGAAAATAAAATGCAACACGTCCATCTGTGATTGTTGACACGTGACGCAAATACACGCATAGAAGTCTATTAACAATCGTTAAATATAATATTTGAATCGATTACAATTGTATTATTAAACGACCGCGCTCGTCAATATTCGTACCATTCATTCATTGTGAGAAAATTACACGCACGCAAAATAATAAGTATTTGTCTAATGATAGGTCTAATTAGCGACGAGTCGCACGATTCGTATGGTTTAATTTTTATTCAAAGGAATCTTGTTTCGCCTTGTGAAAATCTACTATTAAGTTGGCTGGCTTTTTTCAATATCGATTGTTTCTGAGCGTCGTCGAACTTGTTACTCTGCAAATCAATTTCTCTGCTAAACGGTCTTCTCTCTTTCGGTGAATTGTCTTCACTTTTTTGCTGGAAAAAAAATAAACACTTAACAAACAGAAAATATTCAAATTCTTTGTGTTTGCAGGAATCTTATTGACTTGAGTTAAGTTTAATAATACTAATTTTTTTTTTTGTTATGTTCAAAAATGTAATACAATTCAAGTGATTGGAAAAGTCATTTATGCTGGTTTTGTTATGTAACCGATATTTTTAAATTTCAAATTAATACTTATAAAACATTATTATGTATTTGTATACATTTTATTTATATTAATTAATTTACGAATAATTTATACTCATTATAAGTAGGCCCGGGAATTTATTCCTCCCTTAAAATAAAAAAAACCAGTAAAAATGTTCTACAATAAAAAAAAAATGGAAAAATTCTATTACAAACGCGCGTAACCAATTGTCTGTTGAACGCTTTACTTTAACATATTAAACAGAATTAAATTAGTTGTGTAACAATGGTGTAAAATATTAAAATATAATTGTAGCAATTAAAACGCTTTAGAAAATACGCTTAAAAATTAAAGGAGTTGTAATGAAACGAGCGTCACATAGTTAACTCCAACAATAAAAGCCTATTGCATCGTAATCCCAGCACTAATGGTAAGATTAAAAGAAAATTTTGTTTTTTCATTGATAAAAATAAACATTACAAAAACACTAAATTTTTGGTTTTAATTGTATCGGTTTAAGAGGCATGCACCCGATCAGTATGGTTGTATTTTTTGCTAAAATATATACATTACTGGAAAAACTCGCCTTGTAGAGTGATCCGATTTCGATATTTTTCTTTTTGTTGGAAAGAGGAAAACATTATGCAGGGTGCATTGGACTTTGATTCTAAAAATTTTATTTTGCAAAGCGTGAGAGTTTTTCCAGTAACGTATGTATTTCAGTAAAAAATACAGCCATACGGGTAGGGCGCAGGCCCCTTAAAACGAAATTATTCGCAGTCGTTTTAATAAATTTACCATTTTTTGTTTTTTCAGTTTCTCCTGGTGCATTTCTAATAGCGAATAAGGCTTTCGTTTTTCCGATGCCTCTGCCATTTGTTCCATTTGTTCGTCGCGTTTTTGAATCGCAACTAGTTTTAACACATCTATGTCGGACAATTCGGCTTCTTTGGGTTCTTGTTCTTTCCGCTGCTTGTCTAACGGTGTGTCAGTCCATTCGGATCGGTTACTCATATCTGGGCCTTCTCGTCTCCGGAACTGTCTTGCGCCCAAACCTAGATTGGCGGCTTTTTCCGGCGGCAACTCCAACATCCATTTCTCCCGAGCCGTCTGCTGTTTGTTCTCGTCGCACACCTACGACAAAGACGTCAATGCATATAATATGTAAATCGACTGTGGAAAGGAATCAATCGTTCGAAATGACACTTTTAATAAACGTATAGAGGGAAAGACCGGTACGAGAATACAAACTCACTTCTCCGGCAAATTTCCTCTTCATGTATTCGGCCCTGAGTTCCAACTGTTTCTGTACGAACAGCTGTTCGGAATCCGACTTTATCAACTCTGCGGGCAAGGGTCCGAATCCCGTTATGTCGTCGTCTTGCGGCTGGACGATCGTTTCCGTTTTAAAATCTGAAGGCAACATGGGTCCGGGCACTCGTTTCTGTTGCACCAGGTGAGGCGGTAAACTGGGCCCGTACGAGTCGTTTCGTTCACCGTCCGACGGCCCGTCAGCGTTTGTCTTGTCGACACCGTCCGGGTTCGACGATAGCCCTGCTGGCAGGACCGGACCGATGGGTTTCGGCGCAGTGGAGGACGACGGAGCCGCCGGCTTCGTACGCATGTCGCTTTTGAGCGGAACGATCGGAACGTGATACTCGACGCCGTCCTTGTTGGGCTTGTGCCTGTGCTGCTTGGAGGACGAGTGCTTGTGTTTCTTGTGCTTTTTGTGCTCTTTTCCCATCGCCCGTCGATCGAATACCGTTTTTCAAAAAAATCCTTGCGACCAATATGTAAACGGCACATTCACTTTGTCGGTCCTTCGTAGGTCTCGAAGTTCACGAGCGACCGCTGCAGTCGAAAACCGAAAACGCGAAACATCGAATGAGCATGAGAACTTATGTTCGGAGAATTTTTGGAAATTCGAATGAAAATTTTAAAAAACGTTTTTGGAAAAATACAAAACGACTACACTGATAACCGACGTGATAACGTTCATAAACAAAACAGTTTTTTTTTTTTTGCGTTTTTCGTTTTTCCACCTTTAGTTTTT